>CM022397.1:84322011-85014511 GCA_011833715.1 Carcinoscorpius rotundicauda | reverse complement strand
GGGAAACAATCCGTGTTTGAGTTTGGTTGAAGTAGTTTAATACACAAATTCTTTAAACCAGAGTTTTTTCCTCATTTAAAGTACATTTCCTATTTTAGTTTTTTAGTTGTCATAATAGTTTTGTTTTAGAAGAAAGCTAAAATATTGTAAACAAGTAAAATTTGTTTTGCAATAACACAAGTTGGCTTTTTGGTTTTGTTTAAACTTTTATCAAATGCTTTTTATAATTTATATTGGGGAAAACCCGTTTAGATTAGCTGTTTAATGCAGTTAGTGATAAACATGGGGAAAACCCCAAAAGCTTAGCTATCTAGTGCAGTTAGAGATAAAGGTTTTTTTTCATGTATTTACTTGTAGACTGGTTTGTAAAAATATGCTAAACTCATTACTGATTGTTGGATATTTGTGAACTGTCCAATTGACTTCATACATTAAATTGTATGTCGAACTTCTGTGAAATTTTGGTGTTTTTATGGCTGTGTTTTCATACATTTAACATATTGCAACTGTCCTTGAGTATCCACATAAATAGTGACATTAAAATCATGGGGAAATTCTGTTTAAAGTTTCAACAATTTCAGTAACCTCTTTTATCTTCTTTCTTTGCATTTTCTTTTTTCTCTTAACAGTTGTAAGAATAAAAATAAAAATCCAGATCGTGTTTCAAAATATTTTTGCAGCAACTTGGCTTATTTTGAGTATGCTGAACACTTTTTACTTGAGTGTAAATGCATATGTGTGCAAGTAGTCACATTGGCACATTCACATTCTCTTCCAGAGCGTGGGAGTTACCAGTTTCATGTATGTTATGCTATTGCTGATTTTTTGCCATGAAAAACAACTTAACTACCACATTAAATATTTGTAATTCTGTAAAAAGAAAAGCTTAAATACCAAAAGAGACACTTGCTTAAAACTCTGAAGATCAAACATGTGGTAACTGATTATTCTAAACAAATTAATATAAATTACTACTACAGAGTACAAACCCTATACCCAAAGTTTTCCCACTGTAAGTATTAACCTTCTATTTCAAAACATAGATTTCTTAATATACAGTAAAAATGTTTTATTTTACAATTACTGGACCTGAGAAGTGTCATATTGGCAAACACTGCCTATCAAAGCACAAATGCAGTCTTTTAAATTTGAATTGCGATACAGTAAGGTAATAACTGAAGCTTGCCAGCAGGAAACAAAGCCACACCAGTAGCACCACTAAGCTACAAAGAGCATTTACATATGGAGATATTTCAATTTCTGAGTATAAGAACTTTGTATCTAGAAAGGTTTTACTGTATAATGAAGTGATTTTAATTTGTTATATTGACATGAATAAATGCTGTTATGATAAATCTGGCATTTTCTACTTTCAGGGCCAGAGTTTTAACAAATCTTTCACTGTTGCTGAGTACGGTAAGTATAGAAACAACTTTTAATAATTGCTTAATAAAGAGTTTGTTAAAACGTGTGATGCATCAAACAGATGAATTAAAATTTGTCTATGTATGCTTAGTTGTTTTCTCATCAAACTTGTTTTCCTACTTATTGTGCTTGTCAATGTTGAATGAATGTTTCACCACAACAGTGAAAAGAAGTCCCTACCTCTGTGCTTACTACATTTTCTTATTGCCTTTCCATTTTTATATAATTGCCCTCATACTGGGATGCTTGAGTTTTGAAAATATGTGAATATTCCTTTGAGTGAAACTATTGTAAGCCACTTAAATGTTGTCTGTATTTCCTTTGTAAGAATAAGAGTGTAATAAGACAATCTTTTTCTGCTTTTTTCTTACCTTATAGTTTAGTTGGGATTAGAACATAACCCACAATTCATTACATTATTATGAAAACCTGAACATTGATATTTTTTTTCCAGTTCTTCCGACTTTTGAAGTAAAGATTGACCTCCCTTCTTATGCCACCTACAATAAATCTTCTGTTCTTGTCACTGTCAGAGCCATGTAAGTCACTTTTTTTTTTTTTTTTTTTTTTTTTTGCAGGTAAAACTATTTTGTTTTATTTTTAATATCAAAGTTTGTGTATGTGTAATTTAACATTTCTGGGCTAATTTTTATTTGCAGAGGTTAAAGTGGCTGTTGGGCATTTTCTTTTACTGAATAGGTGTAATGCTTCATTGTGTAACTATTATCAATGTATTCAAAGCAAATGTCTTGGAATTTTGTATTTTATTGGTAAGTCTCTAGACTAAAATTTGACTGGAGAGCTAAATATTTTCAAAGAACCAATTAAATTATTAAAATAAGAAAAGCAAACCAAAAACTAGTATAATTAACTTATTTACTTTTGTTTAAAGGAAGATGATCTTGAATATGCATTGAATTATGTTTTTATTTTTAGTTTAAGAAGTGTGATATGGCTGTGTTTTAGAACAGTGATTCCCAACCTGTGTGCTGCGGCACACTGGTGTGCCATGATAGATTGGCAGGTGTGCTGTGGTATCTCTGAAATACATTCAACTTTCTTGGGATTTTACAAGCAAGTCAAACACATCCGTTAATAAAAGCTATTATAGAGACCCCATAAAACCTTCCAAAACATTCAATGGTTTTCATTGAACTCGAGAGCTGAGAAGTTCATACTTAAGTTTCATTCTCAACTGCAACAGTTCGACTGTTTAATTGTAGTTCAACAACCACTTTGATTGTTTAATGCATCACTTATGATGTACAAACTGCCTTCTGGAACACGTTCTCATTTTGCAATAAGTTGCATCTACTATGCTGTAGGTCGGAATTTTATATGAACTGAAGAACTTTGTGCTTATCGTAGAAAAATATTTAAGTCTGGTGCTGCAAAGGAGAATGTGTTGAATCAAAAGCAAGGAATCAAACGAATACATCAAATAGAATTTTATCATTTTGGAATTGGAACTTTTTCAATTACCATTCTGCCTACTCTGCAATGCAGCTTTATCGAATGAGGCTCTTGTTCCTAGCAAACTTGGAAACAAAATATTTAACTGTGAAGGATAAACCAAAAGAATACTTTGAAAATCTCACGGCTCAACAACATGAATAATTCGAGGAAGCTTGTGAACTACTTGAAGCTGCCCAGAAAAGGATTGATTGCAAGTTATAAGGGTGCTCAATTGTTTGCAAAAGGAGGCCAAATCAGTCTGTGTCAGTGTTAGCGATCATTGTTGAAACTATGCTTGGAATGGATGCTGCCAAAAAAATTAAGTTTCACTGTTCCAATGACACAATATCGACACAAAATTGTAGACTTGTTGGATTTGAAGGATCAAGTTTGTGCACACTTCGAAGCTCCTGAAGATGAATTGTCTCTGCTATGGTCTCTTCAAGTTGATGAATCCTATTGACATTAGTGGAAAAGCTCAAGTTCTGGCTTTTGTTTGATTCATAAAAATAGAAAAATGGTAAATGAATACTTGTTTTTCAAAGATTTAAAAAGTACAATGAAAGGCCAAGACATTTTATGAGTTTGAATGAAAACATTTTGCTCTTCAAATTACATTGTAATAACTGGGTCATTGTTTGCACTGATGGCTGTCCTACAATGCAAGTAAAAAAGAAGGGTTTCGTCACTCTGGTGTGCCAACAAAATCCAAACATTAGGATTGTTCACTGCATGATTCACAGAGGCATTCGCCTTCAAATCTTTGAAGGATTTGCAGTCTGTTATGAATCAAGTTATTCAAGTGGTGAATTTCATCAAGTCTCAGCCACTTTAAATCTCGACATTTCTCTTCTCTGTGAGGCGATGGATTCAGACTTTAAAAAACCACTATCACACTGAAGTTCGATAGTTTTTGAAAGGAAAGGCGTTAAAGCATCTTGTCCAACTAAAAACTGAAGTAATTTTTTTCCTTGGAGGTTGAGGAAGCAGATTTTGAGTTTTCTTTTCATGATGAGATCTGGTGGCTGAAGGTTAGATTTCTCTCAGACTTGTTTGACAAATTAAATTCTCTGAACTTAAGTCTCTAAGGACCATCTGGAAATATTACTGCAACGTCCAAACTGAAGACCTTTGAAGAAAAGGTGATGTTGTGGAAAATAAGATCTCGAAAGGAGTCCTTGATTGTTTTCCTTCTGTTAACAAATGTCTGTCAAAGATTGTTGTAGTGTGCCATAAGTCAAAGGTTGAGAACCACTGCTTTAGAGTAAGGTAAGGCTGTGTGCTTTTCAGTGTTGTGACTTGTATAATTACAAAGGAACTTGCTGTTCTTGGAACTTTGCTGTGCAGGTGCTATTTGTTGATAAGAGTAGCCAAAATAGTTGGTGGTGGATGCTGACAGCTGATTGTTTTCTGTGATTGACATTTCAAGATTAAAAGATGGAAGTAGCTAGTCTTGGTATCCTTTCCATAAAATAGGTGAAAATGATTTGTGTATATAAAATATTTTGTTTAATAGAAACTTGTAAATCTGTGAAAGATGGTTAATATTATATAGTTGTAAGTTTGGGTAGTAGGAAGCCTTGGTCTTTTGATTATAAAATTTCCATTTTTTTTCTAGGTATACATATGGTAAGCCTGTAAATGGCGATCTAACTCTTACAGTCACTTCTCGCTCAAGGTACAGCAGCTTTTCAGACCAACCACACAAACAAATTCAAAAGGACGCAAAGGTAAGATTTTGTGATTAATTTTTTTCAACATTGTTTATATTTACATTCTAAATGGTTATTCATTATGCCCACATAAAGTTAACATGCTGGTCTATGCTGGCATTTTGGTGAACAGTTCATGCAAAAAAATCGTTGTGCCAATATGCGACTTTGTAAGCAAATCACGATTCACACTATATGGTTTTAACAACTGAAATTTAATTTGAAATTTTAAAGTCAAAGATATGCTGAGAATCTGTAAAGTTAATTTTATTACACATAAAAAAAAAAATTGAATTTGCATTGAAGGGTTAAAATTGAGTTATGAATTATTTGACTGTCTTTGGGCATAAGATTAATTCTAAATTGGTATATTTATTTCATAGTATTCTGAGTACATGTGGTTTAATTGAATAACTTTAATGCTTCTTTAAATGATCATTTTCCAGATTAATGGAACTGTGGACATTCAGTTGAATTTGTTGAAAGATTTACAATTGGATAAGAATACATTTAGAGAAGAACTGGAGTTCTTTGCTGTTGTGAAAGAAAAGTTAACCAATAGAAAGTATAATACCACCAGTGTGTTGTGGATCTATGACAATGATGTTAAAGTGCAACTAATTAAAACATCCGAAACCTTCAAGCCTGGACTAAAATACACATGTTTTGTGAGTATAGCTTCTATACTCTTACCATTTGGTAAAAACAAAAGTGCTGTAACTCAGAAGTACCGACAGTTGTGAAAGTAAGCTGGTATGGTGTACTAGTAATAGTTTGTGTCAATGTCTTTTAGTGGCAAAATATTCTGTCAAGGATGTTATTTAAATGGGGAGGAAAGCTCAAATGATGCTGTCGCAAACCAATGTTTTCAAAAAGTGAACATCGTTTGAATTTTACTGATTGAATGATTTTGGGGGTCAAATTACACAAACATTTAATGTGATGTAGTTATTGGTTTTAATTAGTTGTTAAAATAAGGTAAAATATTAAAGCAATACATGAAACAAAATATTAACATTTTCAAAATAAATACTAAAATTATAAAATTCAGTACTGAAATACACCTGTAACTTCAAAGGGTCTAGATGGGGGAAAAAGTGCAGATGTGAATTATTGAAATCCTACATTTAGAAATCATTATCATAATTAGATTTCAAGTAGCACTCCCTCTAGTTGTGTTAACAGATGTAACAGTGTACTAGTAACAATCCTTGTCTCATTCTTGTGTTACAGCTAAAAGTTACCTACCAAGATGACACTCCTGTAGATGACAGAGAAAACCAACTAAAGCTGAGATACGGATTTTCTTATAATGAAAATGGATGGAAAACATCAATGCATTGGATTCCTCGAAATGGACTAGTCAAACTGGATTTTTATCCTTCGAATCGTGATGATATCTATGTCCTGGGGATGCAAGCTGAGTATCGTGGAAAGGTTCACTACATTGACAGTATTGAAGCAGCACACTCTCCCAGTAAAAATTTCATTCAAGTTACTATTCAGACAACTTCTCCAGCAGTTGGGCAGAATGCAAATTTTCAAGTGAATGCAACAGAACCTATCACTCAGTTTCTCTATCAGGTATTGATTTTTCAAGATAATATTTACTGGGTAGTTAGTTTTGCATGTATAAAAACTAAAATTTATAATTTAATGTGATGGCTGTAGGCTTAGCTCTTCAGTTTTAGAAAAGCAATAAATGTCTGCTTCAGAGTTTAGCAGTGTGGACATGTTGGCATGCTGCATGTAATTCTTTAGTAATAGTTTGAACTGTTTCTTGCAGGTTATGGGAAGGGGAGATATTGTATATGCTCAAATGGTGAAAGTTCCTGAAGTTTCTACATACAATTTCAGTTTCCCACTTAATCACCGTATGGCTCCCAAAGCACGGGTGATAGTTTATTATGTTCGTGATGAAAACAGAGAAGTTGTAGCTGATGCAGTAAATTTTGAAGTTGATGGTGTTTTTAGAACAGAAGTTTGTATCTTTTTAAAATTTTTGTGATGGTGTTATGAAACATTTCATAGACTTTTAACTGTATAATACTGAAGTCTCAATTTGTTTTGAGTAAACTTGTTAAGTTGTTTTTATTTCTGTTTATACTCTTTATATGAGAATTGAAGTTATAATGCCAAAGAATTAAAGTTATGACTTTACAAAAATGCTAAGAAATTAAAAAAATGTTTACATATAATGATCAGTTCAAAACTTGTGTTAGAACTATGTATAAAATAGTTTTTAAAACAAGTTTTCACTCTCAAAATGTCAATAAAATACTGAACTTGCTGTACAGGATAACAAATTACTGAAAAAATCTCAATGAGATTGAAAACAAGTCTTCTACACTGCACATGTTTTGAGGTGTATCACTTGGGAGTGTAACATTTTTCAAAATGAAAAAAACTTCTATGTACTCGCATCTCCATCAGATCTATCATCTTTTCACACTTATCTCAATAGATTTATATGTATTTATACTAATTAAATTTCTTGGTATTGCTAAAATAAGTTTTTTCTATTGAATTGTGTTTAGTTTCACTAATTCTGCTAAATGTGAGTGAGATAATATTGTTTTTAATTTCTGTGTTAATTCATTCTGAAATTTAAATTTCTTCTAGTTTGTCCAATACAAGTTTGTTTTTTACATTCACATGATACTTTGTATATTAATTTTCCCAGTAAATTAATTTTATTTAACATTATTAAGAATTTGTTTATTGAGTTGTATTAAAAAAAATTCTTATCATTACTTGATAAGATAAACCAGTCATAAATGGGGCCAAAAAAATTTCAGAAAATTGTTTTAACTTAAAATTTTTTATTGTTATGTGTTAATTTTCTTAATTCTTTCAACAAAATTGATATTAAAACCTCTTCCCACTGCTATGTGCTTAAGTAGTAACTCATTGTGTTTATGACAATTTCATTGTCTTATCACATAAAAGTAATGTTTTTGAGATTTAATGTGATAAGGTTGTGTCAAAATTTAAAGATTTACAGTAAATGGTAGTTTCCAATTTATCCTTTATTTTAACACAAATATACCATTAAATCTTGTAGAATTATCAATGCTTTTGAGACAATTTGTAAAATTAGCTAGTTTGTTTGCTATCAAGTCAATGTTATACATATCTTAAACTTCATATTTTTATCTGCTTTTTTATCTTAAACTTCATATTTTTCTTTTTTCTAGTCCTATATTTTTAAAACTGTCCATAAATAAATCACATAACAGAAATAAAGGAAAACCCAGAGCTAGACCTTTGTTTTGTTTATAGATATTTTGCTTTTAATTTGGAGAAAGGCCCAGCATGGTCAGTTGGTTAGGATGCTTGATTCTAATCTGAGGGTTGCATTCAAATCCCCCTCACATTAAACATGAATTACTTTTACAGCAGTGGGGAAGTTATACTGTGATGGTCAATTCCACTTTGTTGGCAGTGGGTGGTGATGACTAGCTGCCTTCCCTCTAATCTTACACTGCTAAATGAAGGCCAACTACTGCAGATAACTTTTGCATACCCTTTGTGTGAAATTTGAAAAACAAACAATATGGAAAAAAGTTTTTTTCAACACATACTTTTACTTAGCTAATCATATTCATTAAATGTTAGACCAAAGTATTTTCTTATTTTTGGTATCATTTGATATCGTGTCAAAGTTCAATGAACCTTTTTAAAACAATTGTAAATTTTGAAGAAAAAAAATCTTTTCAATCTAACATATGCTTAAGCTCTTTCCACAACTTCAAATGAACTTTGAAGTGTTTATATTTATCCCTTTAAAAATGAGAATTTTTGAGATGTAAATTTTGCTATATTTTAAGTTGATCTCAATGGGATACAATAGGTCTGAAATTCTTACCAATTGTAAGAACTTTAGGCAAGGCATATAATTTAGATAAAAGTTGTTTGAAGTTTAACTCTTCATAATTTTAATGTTCTTGTATGGACTTTCTTTCTTTCACTGTTTTTCCACTTTTGGAATCAATCATTTTTATTAAAATTTCATTTGTCTTCCCCCTTTATTGGCCTTGCAAATGACATCTTATTTTTTAAACTCCTCAATTTGTCCTTTGTTTCTTTTAGCTTATAATCTAGTTCTACTTTATTAAATAATTTTAATTACTATTTCATGATTTCATTTTTTCAAGTTAGTATGAATTTTTCTTTTTTGAAACTTTTGAGGCCTAAAGAAATTTAAACTGTCTTCTAAAACATCGATGTTTTTGTTTATTATTTAATCAAATCTTTGACTTTAAGATTGTTTAAAAAAACTAATTTCTCTGGCGGTAAGTCTTTTTATTGTTCATAATTCACTTCCTTTTTTCTGACTGAATAGTTTTTTTTATAAAGTGTATTTATGTTGCTTTTTATTTATTTATTTAGAATTTCTTTAAATATCTAAATTATTTCAATTCTTTTTAGGTAAATCTCAGTTCAGACATACAAACAACAAAGCCAGGAGGCCGAATAGCAGTACAAGTGAAAACTAAGCCTAATGCATACATTGGAATTTTAGCAGTTGATCAAAGTGTTCTTTTACTGAAATCTGGTAATGACATAACACAGCAGGATGTAAGTATTATTATTATTATTATTAACCAATGTTGTCATAAAAACACAACTTCAAATTAAGTCATCATAATTATAAACTCAGTCAATAACCATGATGTAAACATGGTCATGAAGTGCATCTCACTGAAAGAAAAAACAAAATTGCCTCTTGACTCCTTTTTGTCGAAGCTTAAATTTTAAGTGTAGTATTTACAAAATGAACTAAAGTTGTCTAAAAAAAAGTAAATAGTTCTGAAAAGTCATTGACATGCAATCAAATGTTTTAATATATAGTATTTGGTTTTTTATTCCTAATGTCTGTTATGTATACAGGTTGTTGAAGAACTAGAAACTTACGATGGTGGGAAAAAAAACAAATTTTGGCCTCCATGGTACAGACAACGTCGGAAACGTACTATCTGGTGGCCAGGTTCCACATCTGCATCACAGATATTTAGTGTAAGTGAACTGCTGAATACTTCAATCATGTGCATGCACACATGTAAATTTGACATGTAAATATTTTATCTAAAGAAAAACTTAGAAGCATGTAAAAATGTAAACACTTGTGTATCATGCTTGTTCCTTGAACTATGTAAAAGGAACACTAGATAAATCTTCGTTATTTACATTATTTGTTTATTTATAATTTTCATACTTTGTTGAAAAACTAAATTCCTTCAAATGTCATAAGGGAAAAGGTTAACTTGTACTGTGTAGTTTTTGGACTTGGAATTTTTCTACAATAGGTGTTTGACTCATTGATGGTAAATTCAGGGATAAATAATGCACATTTCACTTGTTTTCAAAATAACTGTAACAAGTTAAAATTTTGTACAAATTCTTCACGCTAAAGAGATTCCATGCATATAATAAACCTGCAGTTCTCTTTCTCTTGTCAAAAGTCAATTTAGACATATTCAATTAATTTAGTTAACAAGTTGAACTATCATCTCTTACTATTGCCAAATTATCCAAAGATAGTTTAATTCCTTCTATCAATTTACCATTGTTGTATCCTGTGCTTTTATAACTCATCTGTTCCCCTTTCGTTTTGTACTTAAGTGAATTGTCTGTATTTGTCAAAGTCCACTGAGGCTAGTTCAATTACTTTAGAACTGTTTATTTCGTCAAAAAATCTTTTTACATATAATATATAAATTTTTAGTTTTCTTCTAACACTAATCATTAAGCCTATAGTAGTCATTAGGCTTTCTCTTTCTATAGCAATTAACCTTGGCCAGTCTCCTTTTTGTAACCTTACTTTCTTGTCTGCTGTTTCCTGCTAATCTCGCACCATTTATATTTTTATTACTAAATCATCTTGACATATATTTTCAGCATTAGTGAGATAAACACAACTTCTAATACTTGTCTGCTTTCAACTCTCTTGTAAATGGGGAAAAGTTAAAATATTCATTCACAAAATAGACCAAATATTTAAACAGCTTTTGTTTTCTTAATACGATGTACTTATTTCATTGATTTATGCTGACAGTATTTCAGCACAGTTAAAGTAGTAATGATATATTATTTGTGAAGCTTGTGCAACTGGAGATATTGAATGATAGTCGTGCTTTATTATCTCAAACAGAAAAAGTCAAGTGTATTAACTGAGTGATAAATTGTTCACATGTACTGAAATGTGAGTTCAGGTTGGAACTTAAGAGTGGATTAAGAAGTAATTTTAATTTTCCTTTTGTTCTTTTGGACCATATTTCAACATAAACCATTTAAAAGAGCATTTTGCATATTATAGTTGCTAATGTATTATCTGTTATTTTAAAGGATTCTGGAGTTGTGATCCTTACGAATGGTTTTGTATATAAGCATGAAGAACTGAGTAAGTTTCACTATTTGATTGTTCAAAAATATTTGTTAACAAAACTTGCAAGATTTTGCTCTTAATACTTTTATTTGCTTAGAAATTTGTACCATTTTCCAATATAGGGTTCATCTGCCATAGATTCAACCATTTCAGATAATACATGCATAAACTATAAAGAAATATCCAAATAATTAACTGAACAATACTGAATATAAGAAAGCTAAACATCTAGTAACTTATTTATGTATCTTTCAAGAAGTCTGGTCCAGTCACACGTATAAATTAAGATGGTGGTTTTAATATCTGTGGTATTTATACCACCACAGGTATATAATATTAATAAGAAACTTTCAAAAAATAAACCCAGCACCTCGAACTTGTAGGGCAACAATAATGAGTCATCAATGTATTCTACTAGCCAGCACTAAATGTTGGCACATTTGACTTGCCATTGAATTACTACATTTATTTAAATTCTTTAATATAAAATTTTCATTAAGGTTTAATTTGAACTACATGAAATTGTTTTGAGCCATTGATTTTATATGTGTGTAACAAACCTTATGTCGTATATCTACTTGCAGATTTTTACAACAGAGATAAACTATATTGAATAAACTAATAATAATAAAATAAATTGTCTATCTCCTAAGTATTTTTGTTTTGATTCAGATGGTAAATGAATGTCACACCTGTATAGACAGCTTATTAACAGACATTATATAAGACTACCCTTTTGAAAATGTTACTTAGGATATTCTTAAAATGGCAAATTTTTGAGGTGATGTCAAGATCTTTTGAAATTTGTACTTTTTGCATAATTCTTATTTTTTCTAAATCTAATCAAATCATCTCAAACTTGATTTTCTTTCAATCTATTTGTTGTAGAGCTTCTTTTGTACATTACATTGAAACTCAAATTTAAATTTTTTGTAATCTGTTTGTTCTTAGCCATGAAAAGGTAATAAATTAATGTATATTTCATAGTATATTTACTTTAGTAAAGTAATTGACTTGCCAATTAACTTCATTTGATTCCATATATAAACACCTCAGTTTTGTAACACCATCACCAGGTCGGGTCTATGTTTAACAACAGTAATCCTAGATTCATTGTTGTCAAAAAGTTGATGTGGTTAACTGTTTTTACGCATAAACCAAGCAAGCCAAAAGTAACTATGTATAAAATAGTGGTGAATGTTATGTTTATTTTTAGTTTTAATACTTTGTACTTTATACCTCAATTTTTTTTCAACAAAAACATACCATATACATATATATTATACATTCTATTTGCATGTGTATCAACACCATCACTATTGGGTGTGACTGAAGAGGGATAGTGTTAGTCAAGCTCTTGTAGATTTCTTAAAGTTCTTTAACATCATAATCTGTATTAATTTGGTTTACATAAAACAATAACTAAACTAAATATTGTAATTTTGGTAAATGAAAGACATTTAAAGTTTTTAACTTGGTGTTAATTTCACTTCAGTGTTAAAATAGACTTAGCAGATGTAATGGTACTTAGTTATATTTCAACTTGCTCCTTAATTCTAAAACAGAATAAATGCATTTTTGGTAAATATTAAATCAAACACTAGTGTATTGTCTTTTGGTGTTTTAAGAATTAACTTGTTTGCTTGCTTGAACTTGTATCTGTTAGTCTGAATTCAAATTATAATTAGATATAGGTAGGTTTATATATAGGGTTAAATATCTTATTATTCAGATGAAACAAGATGTCTTCATTAATTCTGAGCTCATTAAGAAACAATTTGGGAACTTTAAAAAATAAGGCTCCTTGGCCAAATATATTCCAAGGGTTTTGAAGGAGATTAAAAAGTGGATATGTGAGCCATTTATTACTGTTGTCTGTTAGTGCTTGAATAGTGGACAAGTACCAGAGGATTGGAAGTTAGCTGATGTAAATTGTATATTTAAGGGAGATGATTAAAAAAAAATGTTCCATTAATAATAATAATAATAATAATAATAATAATAATAACAATAATAATAATAATAATAATAACAATAATAATAAAAAAAACAAAAAAACCCATTAGTCTTCATGTATAACACATGTTGAATTGTACACTTATATTAAGGTTACAATATACACATTTTTTAAACTTTTTTTTTTTCAATAAGGTATTGTTTTTATTTGAAGTATTCTATAGATCTTATTCAGTGGAATTTCAAGCAATGGAAGATGACATGCCAATGAAAAAGATGAATACCATTCAGTCTGTAAACAATAAAGACAAGTCATCTATTAGACTTAGAAAATATTTTCCTGAAACTTGGCTGTGGACGGACACAGAAGCAAGGTTTGGTTATTAACTTGGCAAAATGTCCAGAAGTAGTGTGATTATACAATATTAACACTATTGTAGAAAACAAATATTTTAAATTGAATTATACATCAAAACATGACTAAACATTTGATTCATTTTCATAGAATTATGCCTAATACTTCATTATTTCATCTATAAATTTACGATAATTTTCATATTCTCTCGTTTATTTTAATGCTTGTATTTTCAATAGCCATCTTTTGGTTCTTTTTTGTTTGAATTACAGATTTACTTTTTATGTTGATACATTTACCTTGGTTGCTAGTTGGACTTGTTTAACTTGCATTTGTATTAATTAAGTTAATGGAAACTAGTACGTTTCTAAAGTCCTTCCTATAATTTGTTTGATTTGCTAGCTCACCTATTCTGAGATGTTGTATAGAAAACTTAATGTTTTGTATTCTAAGGAATCCTTCACATTTTGACTAATAAATTAATAATTATTGTATTACAGAAGTCTGGATTTTCTTTATTTTGTGCTAAAGATGTTTTTTCTCTAAGCAAGTGTAATGTCAACCTGGTTTGTTTATTTTCATTTAGTGATGATGGTACAGCTGTTGTGTCTAGTGAAGTTCCCGACACCATTACTTCCTGGATCGTTAGTGCTTTTGCCATGGATTCAGTTGCTGGGCTTGGAATAGCACCAAGAACCACAAAGGTAATTCTTTACAGTTTTATAATGAAATTATGAATATCAAGCACTATTAAAAATTAGTTTGCCATTTTATAAGCATAATGAAGTGGTTTTGTTTTAAAAATTTAAGTTGTAGCAGAACATTGATCCAATTTTTTACGTACCCAACTACCATTAGTCAGCAATATTGTAAGGACTCTTAGTAGGATAACAGACTGGTGAGAATATTGGTTCATAGATTTATATTGGTGTGTAACATGAAGTAACTCCAGTTATAGGATTGTTTTGATTAATGTATTTTAAACTTATTTGTTGTGGACTTTATAATTACTTAATATTTAATGAAATTCTTATTTTAAGCAACATTAAATGTAAAAATGTATTTAATTTTCATGTTTGTTCATGAATTTTTACTTAATTAACTTTGATTTTAATGTCTTTTCAAAATAAGTTATAAATTTGTGTATAAATGACATTTTAAAATGCAGCAGTACTTCAAACACTACCTAGAAGGGCACATTTTTCAAAAATGTTTGTGGTTTTGTAATTCCTTACATGTAGATTTCTTAATTTATCTACCTTAAGTATGTACTTGTTTGTGTGGTTTGTTTTTATAGATGATATAAATATTAAGTCATTAAGTTTTATTTTTTAACTTTGATTCCATTTGTTGCGGAGAAGGATTTCATGTTAAATGGGAAAAACCACTGAATGGTTATGAAATACCAAAAAGAAAAATTGTATTCAGAAATATAATTAATACTATATTTAAAAACATAGTATATGCTAATATAATGTGTTTGAACGATAAAAATATATTTAGTATTCATCTGTTTTTGAAACACTTTTTTTTTAATTAGTAAGTGAACTCAAGATTAAATTGTATTTTCTAAAGGTGACAGTCTTCCGTCCATTTTTCATTAAGTTGAACCTGCCTTATTCCATACTAAGGGGAGAATCTGTTGCTATTAAAGCTATAATCTTCAATTACCACAATAAACCTATCAAGGTAAGCAGACAACATACTATGAACAATGTGTAGAAATGCAAGGTTACATCAACTGTTAAAAAAAACAAACAAAAAACAGCTTACATTATGGAGTAATCTGGAAAATTTATCAGTACATTAATGCATCATGAATGTTTTTTCTTGAGTTTCAAGATGCAAAATAATTTCTTAATTTCCCACCGAATATGCAATATAGATTGATTATTTAAGAAGGCAAGGCAGAAGAAATGTCTAATTTTTCAGAGCCTTAATATAAACTAAAGTATTATAACAAAATTCATTTAAATACTAATATCTCGAATTGTTTTTTAAAACAGAACTAGATCATTTAAATCTCTTGCTTTGGGTATCTTTTGCTGTACAATAGTTTGTGCCTTACTTTCAAAATTTTATTATACCCGTTAGTGTACCATGAAATTTTACTCGATAATCCATATTCCAGTGGTAGGGATTTTAAGCCCTTAATGTTACAAGACAGCATCTTAACCTAAAGTTTGTCATTACTTAGACAAACCTTAATTTTATAGCCTTCAATTATGTTTGATTACTGAACTGTAAAACAGAAAATTAAACCATTCCTGCCATGCTCACTTGTTGCATATTCTCTTTTGATCATATACTACTAACCAATAAAAAGTTGAGGTTTTCATCTATCAAATGATTTACTGTATCACATTTTGTTTTGAGAGTAGACAAATGTCAATTTTACTTAAGTTTGATTCCCAGAGGAATTGCAACCTCTATCCTGGATGAATTTGTGATGGCCTTTGTTACATAGTTAGGAAGTCAGAAAAATTGTGATTGTTAGAGGAAATCATCCTTGTTTTGCCTGTTATTTGGTGCATTATTTAAATAAATTTTAAACATTACCAGTAATTTTTATTTTAAAATGGCTTAAGGTTCACTGACAACTAACAGTAACAAAATAGTTTAAGTGATTTATAGTAATAAATAAACATGAAAAACAAATGAAAGTAACTCAAATGTAAAGATAAGGATCTTTTAAGGTTTAATATTAAATTAGGTAAAAGAAATAACACATTTCACGAGCAGCTTGTAGTATAACTTGTGGGTAATTTGATAACATGAGTCATTTACAACTTAATATTGTTGATAGCAGTTACAAGTTTTAGGGATAACATAGGAAATTTGAACTTTTTAAAATGAGGGAAGGTATTTGTAATTGTAAGATAAATTATTTTGCACACTTATTTATGGACAAATCTTTATTTTAGTTCACTAAAAACACTTCACTAAAGTCTTTTTTTTTTTTTTTTTCTCTCCAAATGATTAGTGCTAACTGAGGTTGCAAAATTTTGTAAAGATGCTAACACTTGAAAGTTAGTAGTAAATCTATAAAGACTGAACAAGTACAGTGAGGTCACGTGGTTGGTCAAATTGATCTAGTCCATGTTTAAAGTTAAACGAAACTACAGGATATACAAATCTAACTAAAAATGTAAAATCTAGAATGGAATATTTAATTTTCTTTTTATTAAAGTTCGTAGTTTTCTATAGACAAAGGGAAAGAGAATACTTCATTTAAAGTCATAGCCTGAAAAAAAAGCTTCAATATAAGTTAAATTTGTAGTAAATTTTACACTACTGTAATGATTTTTTCCTTTATTTTATGATTTTGTATTTATTAATTCATCATAATTTGATTATTTATACCTGCACATTATTTTTCTAGGCTGAAGTAACAATGGAGAACAATGATGGTGACTTTGATTTTACAGCTATTGGAAATGAAGTCACTCCTGATCAAGATTTACAGAAAAGGAGATCCAAAAGGATATCTGTAAGTTTACATTATAGTTTAGAATTTTGTTAAAGTGAGTTAATTGGTACATGTGTTTATTGAAATGAATTGTATAATAGACTTTTCTAAATTAACATTGACTTTTAATATACTCTTTCATATTGTGGTTCTTTTGGATTATGTTGGTTTTTACAGAAAATGGCATGTTTAAAAATTATCACACTGGCTCCCACACGACGTACTGGGGGGTCATGATAATCTTCCAGTAAGACCCTCTGGTGAGTCATGCTCTGGTTTTTTTAAAAGGCCACTTATTGGCTGGAACACAATGGCTTACATATGCATTCTTCCTGGAAAAAAACTAAACTGATTAGTGGGACCTTGGCAAAAAAAGGCTTGAGACCTGGTGTGTTAAAACTATCTGTACCTAGTGTATGTGGTTAAGATACAATACCAAGGTTCCTAAACCATGTACAATAACAATAATGTACCAAGTCACTTTAAACTGGTACTGCTTTCTTTAAGTGTCCAGGTGTTACAGAACTGTTTAATCAGTATTTCATTACTTTATTAATTTAATTAAATTCTTGTATCTTTAAGCTACTATCACCCCAAGTAGGATTAATCGGGTCGATTATTATTGTTAAATCAGTTTGTGGTTCACAAGGTCCAATTAGTTACTATGTTTCTTTGTCAATAAACATAGAAAGTTGACTCGCCCCTTTTTTCATACATTGTCTATGTCAAAAGCAAAATAAAGCTTTCCAGTTTTTATTATTAATTAGAAGTGTCAACAGAAATTTGAGTAATACTCATAATTCAATTTTGTTGAAATGTAGATAGTTCTTTGTCAGTATACGAAAAATAGTTTAACTATATGACATTTGAACAATTAGGATTTCTGTAACCTGCTATAAGGACATATTAAATTTTAAAATTAAAATATAATTTACAGTTAATGAAAAGATGCTTGTAAAGAGAGAACTGAGCAGAAGAACATGTGTTGAAATATATTTCTACTAAACCAACCTGTGGACTGATTACTTTTTATTAGATTCCTGCCCAAGATGGAGCTCCAGTGTCATTTATCATCACTCCTCGTCGTCTTGGTTACATAGACATCAGAATATCTGCAACTTCACAGCTTGCTGGTGATGCTGTTTTGAAAAGATTATTGGTTAAGGTTTGTAGAAAGATCTCTGAAAACTGTGCTGTGTACTGAAGGAGGTACATATGCAGAATTTAGAAGTGTGATTTTTATTAAAGTTGCTGCCAATAAAATAAAATAATAATAATAATAATAATAAAAAGAGCAGATATTAGCCTCTTTTGCTCAAAGGCTTAGTTAATACAATCTAAAAATTGACTTAAAGGTTTCATATTATAAATTATAACATTTGTAGTTTCCAAATTTTGCAAGCATTAAGTCATCTACAGATTAAAACAAGTTTAATAAAATGTTTAAAATACATTCTGTAAATATATAATCAGTGACTGCTAAATTTCCGAAAGTGATTTTTGTTAAGATTTAAAAGTACTTTTCCTTGTTCAAACAATAAGTTCAGCTGCTTAATCTTTAAAACCCAAATAGGTTTGAAACTACAAATAAAATGAAAGTTTCACTGGTAAATAGTTTTATCCATCCATAATTATATAGGTTTTTCAATTTGACTGATCTTGTACCCATCAGAAATGGATTTTTTTTCTTTTTAGAATTACTTCCGATTCTAATCTGAAATGTTTATAGTGAACATATTTTAAGTTTGCAACAGTGTACAACTTTTATCACTTAAATTGGCATATTGTCCTCTGAACTACATTTAAGTAATTATTGCCACACAATTTCAAAATCACACACTAAATGTTAAGTTCATGTTGCCCTGTAGAATCACGTAACGTACAACCTACTTGTCTTAAATTTATTTTTTTTTACCTGGCTTAGTCTCATCCAAACTATAGTTTATAATTTTTACATTTTCATTACTTTGAGAATAAGTAATGAAAAACAACTGTGAACTTACCTGAATTTATTGTTGTTAACTATTGATGGTACTGCTGCATTAAATTGTATTTAAATAATGAACCAAAGAGCACAAATGACAACTTTTAAAATGTAGACAATGTCCCATAAACCATCAGTTTTTCTGGCTGATTAACTATATTAAAATTTAAGCTTGTAGATGTATTTCCCGTGTTAATAAAGACTGAACTGAACTAGGAGTGAAATAATTCTGCATACAGAAAACCTAATACATCATTAGATAAATTAAAACCTTAGATTTCTGTTGCTTGTAAATATAGTGTTAAATGTCTGTACTATTGCTAACTTCCAAAAAGAGGGTGTGACAGTTGGGTATTGCAAGATAGGTACAGTTTTTCTTTTTGGTGCTCTAACTTAAGATAGAAGGCTATGAAAATTATGCTTTTACTTAGTCAGCATTGTAATGATTAATTTGTTATTTTGTTGTACTTCTTGAGGGGGATGGTAAATAAATAATTTTAGAGAAGAGAATATCTAAACACCAAATGCCACAAAATCTGTGGCAAATTGAAGATATTTTCTTACCTTCTAAAGTTAAGAACTTTTATATTAAGTTGGATTATTAGCTAAATTTTTGTCAAATTTATTCATATTATGAGAAAGTAGCTTAACTTTTGAAATTCACTAAAATCTCATGACATGCTCAAACTCCTGTCAGTTCAGTAAATGAACTGTTTCAAGTGTATTTGTGTTCTGGATCAGTGTATTTGTGTTCTGGATCAGTGTATTTGTGTTCTGGATCAGTGTATTTGTGTTCTGGATCAGTGTATTTGTGTTCTGGATTAGTGTATTTAGAAGTTATTGCTGAACAACATGTTTGACCTAATGTTAGGGTAAACTACAGTGACTGTAGTAGGTACATATTGAATAAGCATTAGATATTTTGAATATTTAAGATTTTTATCTTGTTATTTTTCAATGCTCTCCCCAGGTAATTGTACTAAAGTGAATAGCCAAATTAATAGTGTGTTTAGAATCCTCCATTTCTCATATCTTTCTCAGCCTGAGGGTTCAACACAATACTTCAACAAAGCTGTTCTTGTGGACTTGAGGAACCCGGGTACTCCACCAATCAAGAAAAACATTTCTGTTCATATTCCCAGTAATTTTGTCCCTGGCTCTGAGAGAATCACAGTTTCTGGAATCGGTAAATAAACTTGTATATACTTTTAAATCATCCAGTCTAATGTTATATTTTTTGAAATGTTTTCAATTATTTATCCTGATTTAATTGCTTTTAATTACCTAATTTTCCTGTCAGTTAGTTCCATTATTGGCTTTTGTCTCAATATATCCAAAAAGTTATGGTCTGTTATTGCAACATTTATAACTGGCAAAATATGATGTTTATGGTGTCATTTCTCTATCATTACACATATACTGACATAAAGACCACAAACATAGCAGGATAAATATTACCACCCCTAACATTTTATTGCTAACTGAAATAGTTTGTAAAATCAAGCTTAAACAGCAAAAAGTTCTTTCAAACTTTGGTTTTTCTTTTCAGGCAATGAAAATTAATTTAACGAATGTCATAAATTCATTTTTGGATGACTAATTATTGATAAAAAATATATATATAATAACTAATAAATGAATCAAAATGCCAATGTTTTGGTAACAACAGTTAGCAACAAAAATGACAGCATGAAATATGTATAGATAACAAAACTGGAAAAATTTGATCTTTTAATTTCGTCTTTGTTTAATAAAAAAATTTATTACATATGTTGGTGATATAATGAAAAATAGTGTAATTTAGAGATGATTTAACTTTGATATTGAATTTTTTTTTTTTAGTTCCATGACAAATTTTACGCACTTGACTCTAGGCTGGGTGATCTTACATTGTCAGTACTTTAAGATTAATATGCTAATACTCAATACACTTACAAGGTTTCACCCCCATGCACCCCTGTCATAAAAACTGTAATAAGCAGACAGTAATTGTTATTCTAGTTAAATATATTTTGGCCTTTACAAGTCTTATTTTGTGAAGTTGAGTGTGATGCAATGTGTACTCCCTTTATGTTGGTAGGAAGGTATGCAATTTTTTAAATATAAACTTTCCACAATAACTTCATCCCATCTTTCTGTGCAGCCCCCCAGTAGCACAGTCTGCAGACTTACACACTAAAAACCGGGTTTCGATACCTGTGGTGGGCAGAGCACAGACAGCCCATTGAGTATCTTTGTGCTTAGTCCTAAACAAACTTTCTGTGCACGAGTATCTTGTAGATTTTGTTTATTTTAGAACATCAGAAAGTTATTTAGTTAACCATCTGACTTCAATAAGAGTAAATGGAGACTTTTTCCTCTGAAGATTGTATTTAATGCACGTTTTTTAAAAATTATACTATAGTAACAATAAATGTGTAGAAAGAATGTTTATAATTTTCTAGGACTTCCCTCCTTTAAGTGTTTCTTGACTAAAATTTTGATGCGCATATCTGGTTCTTGATAGTTTTAACATTCCAAAAAGATGTATTCCTACATGATCAAATGTCTTAATCTAATTTATTAATTATGATGGCAAAACCAGTGCATTTGATTGTGAAAGGCAAGTATACAAAGGTGACTTTTTTAATGTTTTGATTAAATGCCTCCTAATTGATGTCATATATTGATATATTAGTGCATTCAACTTATGAAGTTCTTGTGAATATTAGTAAAAATACAAACGTTTACACACACACACACACACACACACACACACACACACACACACACACACACACACACACACACACACACACACACACACACACACACACACACACACACACACACACACACACACACACACACACACACACACACACACACACACACACACACACATTTTTTAGTAAAAATTAAAGTCTACACAACTGAGTTTTTAAGGATGTACTTTAACTGTAGCAAAATGAACATTATAGGATAAAAGTCGTAAAACTGCCTTAAATTATATACACATTCTAAAAAGAAAGATAATTTTTCTTATTTTATATACAAAGCTAATACTTTCAGATCTGCTGTTTATATTTCTTTCTTTCCATACAGCAACTTGTTATAGTGGGGTACCTTTTTATAAATAATAGATATCTGCCATGCAAGGTCAAATTTCAATCACTCTGCAAACTTTGCTTTCATTTGTGCATGTGCTATCGGGACTAATTTTAATCTTTTTATTTATCTTATCTAACATTTACATTTCAGTCACTTGATATATGTACATGAGTGTGCTTTTGCACTTTACATGATTGTACTCTGTCTCAAAGAAATTTAACTCTAAATTTTGCAAAGGTTGTTGGTTGTACTTAACAAAAAAAAAAAGCTTTATCAAATATACAGAAAAGAATGCAAAATATTAACAGGCGCAAAAGTACATTGTTATAAAACTTAGTTAAAAAGCCAGATAAATTGAGTTAAAATTCAGTTGGTTTATAGAGGTGACTCTGTAATGACAAACAACAAAAATTTACGCCAAATAACTAAACTTGTCAGGTTGAGCTAGCTTATGACCAAAATCAGTCAATTATTCTCTACCTATTTATTATAAATAATCCAATGGCAAATATAGGAGAATTGGTATTTTTTCTTGCAAGAAAAGATTTGATGGGAGAATGTTTGTTTTTTATTTTCTCATGTAATCTGAGAAAAGATTTGAGGCCATTTTTTTTTATTATGGCTTTATAGTATTTGTATAGTTTGTGCTAAACTCAGATTATGTAGGGGTATGAAAATTTTTGAAATAGGTTATTCTGTGCAAAGGATTGTGGTACAGGGAAGAGTAGTTATTTAAATATTGGCTTTTGAAATTAGGAAATGACTAATTATAATTTGAACTGTTAATTGTTTCATTATCAAGCTTATTAACATTCATTGATAATAGTTTTACTATATTTTGACTGTAACTGTACAAGTTTGATGCATAATTTGACCCCCTTACACAGTTAGTGTTTCCCATGCATAACTTCCATGGTCATATCACTTGATGCATACTGCTAATTGCAGTTTCTGTAACTTGTAAAAGTGTAAAATAGGTTTAAGTGTTCTTTGCTACTTTAGAAATCAACACGTGGTGAAGTTTACTGTACAGATAAGCAAATTCTTTTACTTATTTTGTTTACTCATTTTTAGTTTGTATGGTATGGATGCTTAAAAACCAGAACGTTTAAATGACTGACTTCCTTAAAATTCACCAGTGAAATGATACAAATATTAGCAGTTTTTCATGAAAAAAGTGACTTTTGAATTGGGAAATTTTTATTCTGTTGTATATGTTGCTGTGCGGTTTGGTATTTTAAGTATTTTTGGCAGTCCATTTGTTAACACTGCAGATTAACATGTAACTACAAAATGTTACTGTGTATGTTTGAAGAGATGTTAATAGTGTATGCATCTTGTCTTTCAAAGGTCATAAATAGAATTGTGATTAAGTGCTTTTCTACAGTACCTTAAATAAAATTACAAAGTGTAGTTTCAGTAGTACATGGCTTAAATACAAAGTAGCTAGTTACTGAAGACTGATCATAAGTTTTGTTTGAAAAACTTTGGTATTGAGAGCGAATGGTGCTAAAGTTTATTGGGCTTATTTATCATGTTAGTTGTTTAACTACAGACATGTTAGCATCAACTATATGTACTTGTTAGAATAAATTAAGAAGTAATTGTTCAATATTAGTTTTTGTCATATTTAACAAAAATATAGTTTTATCCAACAAAGTATTGACTCTTAACAATTTTGCTATACGTGTGAAGAGTACTCAACTTTGCATATATCTTTATTCCTCACTAAAGCTTCTAAATTAGTGGTTCTTAACCTGAGTTCAGTCGAACCCCAGGGGTTCAGCAGAGGTTAAGACACAGTGTGTGTGCATTTCATTCACCACTCTCGTGTGATTTGTGACGTCATGCTCCATCTTGGCCATCTTTGACTGTAGCTGATCACATCACATCACTTGGTCTTAATATCTGTGCTGCAGGGAACTTCGTATGATTAGCAGTCGACTTGTGACTATAGTAATCGTGCATAATTTGCATTTTTTCTCTCCCTAATCTTTCAATTCCTTCATACTAACTGTCAAACAAAAACAGAAAGTGATCAGACAAATAAGATGTAATTCACGTGTATAACTGAAAATGATGGGAGTCAGCATCTTCAGTGCATGATTTGCAATGCCAAGTTGAGCATTTCTAATATAACACTGGAAATACTAAGAGAATACTCCCTAAAGCTGCATGGAGATGGGAAATACAAAAACCCAATGCTTGCTGAATTCAAGGTAAAGAGATCCAGGTTCGATGAGCCTGTTCTCGGCTTTGTAACAATCAACAAACTGATCTTCATAGCATCATATAAAGTTGCATACTTGATTGCAAAGCACAGATGCCAACCATTATGATTTTGGTGTATACATTACAACTATATTCTCATATAGACAAATATTACGACTTATTGCAACTCCCAAATTATTATATATTATGTAGGCTTATACAATTGTGATAGTTCCCCCAGGGCTTAAAAGGGGGTGAAAAAAATTTCTAGTGATAATAAATAAGACAGTCCAAATGGCTACTTGCGATAATCATGTTTGTACTTGAAATAATAAAAAAATATTTGTATCTCTGACATCTATCAATAGTTTGAGTGCAGTGCTTCTCGATACTGGGTACGTTGGGGAATCCATAGTTATGTCATCAGTACTTGTCAGCCAATCAGCACTTGTGTAGATGGGTATTTGTTTTCTAAGCACTATAGAAACATCAATGCGATCATCCACAAGATGGGAAAAAGAGGCCTTGTTCACCAGGTTGTCTTGTTTCTGGCAAATCTAAAA
Organism: Carcinoscorpius rotundicauda; assembly: GCA_011833715.1. Classification (NCBI taxonomy): domain Eukaryota; kingdom Metazoa; phylum Arthropoda; class Merostomata; order Xiphosura; family Limulidae; genus Carcinoscorpius; species Carcinoscorpius rotundicauda. The sequence goes on along the minus strand of CM022397.1, from coordinate 84,989,903 downwards.
GGACTAAAACTGTGAATCAAACATTTAGGAAAGTGTAGTGCAAAATATCTGGTCATTGCATCAAAAGTCAGTGACAGTCGTGCATTTTGTAAAGTTTGTCACATCAGTTTTTCTGTGGTGTATGGTAAAATAAACGATTGTTCCAGACATACAAAATAGGCATCTCACCAACAAAAGGCTGAGGCAAAGACAAAAACTGTGCAGATAACATTTATGAGTAAGGTTTCAGAATATGAAAAAATTTCAAGAACTTTTTAAAAATTTATTTATTAGATAAAAAAAAAAAAACAATCCTAAATGAGCAATCTAGAGTAGTAATAAATAATAAGTTATAAGAAACAACTTAGAGACATTGGTCAAGCCTAGTAGCTGCAAATGATAAAGGGCTCTGTCTACAATTATTATGCTTAGTCATTTGAAATAGTTGACATCTCTGAAAGCAGGGCAAACCACATACCATTGGGAAAGCACTTGTAAAACCAGCTGCATTTAAGATAGTGAATATTATGCTGGGAAAAGCTGCTGAAAATAAGTTATCCTAAATTTCTTTTTCAAACGACACCAGCAGCAGCAGAATAGATGACATGAGCAATGACATCTTGGCTCAAGTAGTTACAGATCTGATTTCAAGCCCAGCAAAATTCATCCTTCAACTCCACGAGACCATTGACGTTTCCAATCTAAGCCAGCTTGTATTAGTGTGCTATGTGAAGAACAAGATTTCATCATTTTTTATTTTGTAAGCTTCTTACAACAATAACTAAGGCAGCTGATGAGAAGAAAATTGTTGACGACTTCATCATTGTAACGCACTGTATTTTGCACAGAAGTATTAAAAATTGTAGTGGAATGTGTGAACTTTGAAGATGCAGTGCTTCAGGGCACTATTTTGCACAAAGAGCTGTGTAATGAAATAGGCTCTGAATTTGAGATACTTCTGTACCATTCTAGCATTTGGTGGTTATTCTGGGGAAATGTGTTGAATAGTGTTTTTTCCCATGCGTGTGGAATTAGCCCTGTTTTTATGAAAGTACTAACATTGTCATGCAGATTGCTTCAAAGAGTTCTGTCATTTTGGCATAAATGGCCAATATCTTCAATGCTCTCAATCAACAGATGCAGGGCAGTGGGGTCAACATCATTGAAGCAGAAGAAAACATGAAGGCTTTAAAAACAACAAAAACTACCATTATGGAAACAACGAACAGAGAATGATAACTTCACAAACTTTCCCCTGCTGGATGACTGTGCAAGTAAGATCGAAGATGTCTGAAATTGTAGACATTTCTGTACCTGGGGAATTGAAGCAAGTAATTGACATGCACTTAGATGAGCTCGCAAAGTCTTGACAGATACTTCTCCACTAGTCATATATATCCAACATGGGTGAGACAGCCTTTCACGTTTAATGTTGCAACAGCAGATGTCAGTGATGAATACCTTGATGAAATCATTGAACTTCAACAGAGCCAGGTTCAACAGCAACTTTTCAGAACAACAACACTCAATGTTTTGGTGTCACCAAATCGTAGCGTACCCTCTTATTGCTAAGAAAGCCCTTTAGGTACTCATACCATTTGTTACAATGTATCTTTGTGAGCAATCCTTTTTGAGGATGGTAGACATAAAAATGAAGAAGAGGAACAGACTTTGTTGTGAAAATGATATGAGAATGGCACTTGCCAAGGTGAAGCTGTGCATTTCTGATCTTGTCTTTTGAAAGGCAACAGCAAAAGTCAGATTGATTTGCAGTAAATATTCATTTTGTTTTTGTCTGAAATTCATGTTTTCAAAGTTTTGTTCTTTGAACACAATGATACTGCATGCAACTAATGCATGGTTTATTTTGTGCACTAATAAAATATCTACTTGTATTTTTAATTTGAAAAAAATCATTTTATTTTTACAAAGGGTTCTGTGAATGTAAGTACGAAACTTCCGGGGTTCAGTACCTTTAAGGTTAAGAACCACTGGTCTATACATTTCTTGGTTTACAATAAAAATAAAATAAAGCATTATTCAAATATTCACTTGAATGTTTGTGCTTCTATCCTATAAATTCAAATAGTTAGATGCATTTTTAAAGTTATGGTAATAATTAACACTGAAAATCCATATTTTTGGTAATAAAAGAAGCAAATGAAGGGAACATAACTGAAGTTAAATACTTAGTGTTTTAATTTAATATTCCATTCAGTAAAATTAAGCTTGATGTTCAGGGTTAATGTTTTATTATTTAAATTATTTTTCCACTACTTTTTTTCAGGGGACTTGATGGGGCCACATGTCAACAACATGGAAGAACTACTGCATATGCCTTATGGATGTGGAGAACAAAACATGTTGAAGTTCGTTCCAAATATTGTAGTGTTAGAGTACTTGACTCGAGCTGGACGACTGACACCAACTGTGGAGCGTAAAGCTAAAGAATTCATGGAAAGTGGTATGTAACTTATGTAACATCTTCAAACGTGGGAAATGTTAGCAATCAACCATTTTTCGTACACTTATCTGCACTATTTTCTTGTAACTGTAGAAGATTTGAAAATGGTACGCTACAGAGGAATACCAAATGTAGAAATAAAACAGCAGTCTAACCATTAAAGTATAATATACAACTTGCCTAGATTTTGCTTTCATAGTATCCCACAATGTGTGTGGGTGGTATGTACATAACTTCCCTAGGTTTTTTGTATTTTGCAATATATTAGTTGAGGTCCTAGCTCTCTAGGTTTTGTTCTTGTATCTTACAATATGAGAAATGGTTGTGTGTGAATAAATAAAGGTTTAATTAGTTTCAAATGCTTATAGATCTTTTTGCATTGTGAAGAAATATGAGTAGTTGGACTTGACTATCATTAGAATACACCTAAGATGTCTATATTTAAGGAAATAACTCTTCCATTAGTTTTGATGGAATCCACTCAGCTCATAGTCATGAAAGTAATTATTACTATGGTTTTTGATAATATATGCATTTCTTTACAAAATTTTGCAGGTTGTTGGTAAAAAGTTACCAAGTTTTTGAACACATTCAAGTTCATAATTTAAGTGTTAAGAAAATATAATTAAAAATCTTAATGTTTTGTTTAAAATCTTGACCATCTAGCAAAGTAACTTTAAGATTAAAAATGTAAGAAAATCTTTGAATTTAACATGCAGAATCTTTAATTTCTGTGTATTTGAAATTATTTTAGAAAAAAAACCTATTTTATCTGTAATTTCCACAAATGTATCTATGTATGTGTTGGTTTGATTTGATACACTTTATAACATCCACAAAATATTATGAAATAGATTTTTTTCTGGAATAAATGCAAATTACAACAAACATAAATGTTCAGTTTAAGTAGCATAAATTTCACAACATTGTATACTTTATATTACTTGCAAAAGTTCTCAAGCTTATTTTTCTTAACATAGAACAGTAAATAAAGTGTAGCAAACAATTTTATCTTTTATACTTATTTGCTGCTTCTCACAGGCTACTAAGCCTTACAAAAATTTAAACATAGAGGATGTGAAATGAATTTAAGGTATTTATATATACATTCAAAATAACCAAAAATCAAATTACTGTATGAATATTACAGAATTTCACTAATTTATCAAACTTGATAACTAAGCTATATTTGGGTCTTAAGTTACTTTTTATGAATTTTAATATTTCATATTGAAAGAATAATATGACACCATATAACACTTAAAGGGCTGAGGAAGCCCTTGATTGATTGATTGTTCAGAGATAATAAGGTTATGTGAAGGAGAATTTCCAAATATGGAAAGAAGTTGATGAAGTCATTGTGTTTGGATCAGTGCATGAGTGATCTCAGCAAGTGGCAATGATAGGATGTTGTTGAATGATACTGTCTTTTCCTAATTTGTAGGAAATTGTAGATTTTATAGTTGGACATAATGAATATCTAAATTGATTCAGTTCTGCATTCAGTATACCATGTAACACACATTATTTCTTTTTTAATATTTACTTTTACTTTAAGTTGTTAACTAAAGGATTATACAAATATTTGAATTGTTTACAATTTAATATCAAACTTATTCACATAAGTTTATAAAATAATAGTTGAATAAAATTTTGAGTCAACAAACGATCTGTAACCTGTCGTGACAGGGTTGAAGCATCAGATTTTCTGTTAATGTACTGTATTACTTTAAACTGAACTCCAAATTTTTCCCCTTGTAGGCTATCAGCGAGAATTAACATACAAACGAGATGAAGGTTCATTCAGTGCTTTTGGTAACAGAGACAATAGTGGAAGTACTTGGTGAGTTTTTATGGGTTGTCTTTCTTAGTGCTTTTGTAGCTGAATGCCATAATGTTTAATTTAGATTGAGGTATCTTGTTTTAATTTTGTATTTGTATGTGTGAAGGCTAGTCAATTTGTATTCCAGAGAAAATGGGAAATTCGAAAAACTTTATTTAAATACTCTATTTTTAAAAAAAAAAGCTCTAGGAAACTTTGAATTCAATATGAAAAACTTTTTAAATCTGTGGGAATATAAATATTAGATGCAATTTTGTATTTGTATGTGTGAAGGCTAGTCAATTTCTATTCCAGGGAAAATGGGAAATTCGAAAAACTTTATTTAAATACTCTATTTTTAAAAAAAAGTTCTAGGAAACTTTGAATTCAGTATGAAAAACTTTTTAAATCTGTGGGAATATAAATATTAGATGCATTAAATAACTTGCTATAAGCCCATATTACAAATGAGGGGCTAAACTCTTAGCCTAGTAATTTGAATATATCAAGATCTTTTGAATGTATAGACATTAGCAATCATAAGATAATTTAGTTCAATGCAAAATAAATGTTATATTGCTGCAAAAAATCTGTGGCAAAAATATTAGTTTCTCTTCTAGATATAAACTTCTCAATTTCTCTAGTTGGATTTCTTAAGTATAACTATAGTTTAATTATTTGGATTAGTGATTATTCCCTTATTATATTTTAATGATGTATTTATTTGATGTCGTTTCTGCATAAATCTTGTTTTCAAATTTTGTAAATTATATATTAGTCAGTAGATGAAGTGGAGATTTTTACACACATGCAGGTGAGTATCTTATAGTAACCATGTTAGTTTCTATTCTTAGGCATATAGCCATAATAAGCAGTCCTCCCTGTGAGTCTGTCCTTGTAGAGGTACACTTCATCAGTAATCATGCTGATGTTTATTTTAGGTTGACAGCTTTTGTAGTGAAGTCCTTTCATCAAGCTATTCCGTACATAGATGTTGATCCTGCTGTGATTGAGCAGGGATTGAAGTGGTTATCTGAGCAGCAAATTAGTGATGGATCCTTCAATGAACCTGGGGAAGTTCACTACAAAAGAATGCAGGTAAGATCTGAAGGTTGGAGAACCAGAAATGATCCCAAAATAAAGATTTTTATAAAAAATATATAATATTCTGTAACGCAGTGCAACCACATACGTACTCCTAAAAGTACAGAAAGTTTCTCACTTTTAATATTCGTGCCCATTTTATTTGAAACAAATATACTGCATGCTTAAATTACAATGTTTTATATAACTTATTAGGAAACCAAGTCAATGATAAATTGAACCAAACCCTCAGTGCTTTTTGTCTCATCAATTGCTTTCACAAATAACTTGTAAGAGTTTAGTTGATTATTCTTGTATGCCTTTTGATAGGGTGGAGCTGGGAAAGGAATGGCTCTGACTGCATATGTTCTTATTGCATTTTTGGAAAATCAGGTGAGTTTTTCTCCTCTCTAATCATGTATTCACCAATGTTCATTATTGTTAGACTTTTGTCATCATAAGTCAAATAAGTACTTCAGTGCTTATTTGTCCGATTTATAATTTATCTTCATCTCTATAATATCTTTTGTTAATGAGTATGACTATTTTCTTTGTTTCTCTTGATTCAATATAATAAGTGGTTAAAAAATGTCCTGTCAATATACAAGTTTTTGCAAATGTTTCTTTCAGGCACATCAGTCTTATCCTAATACCATCAAGGCAGCAGAACGTTATCTGACTCAGCAGTTACCAGTTCTCTTGGATCCTTACTCTCTATCTATTGTAACTTATGCTCTTCACCTTTCTGATAATTCTGCCAAGGATGAGGCATTCCAAAAATTGTTAGCTCTTGCTGAAAAACAAGGTAGATCTTGTAAATTTTTCTTAGTTTTCAAATCAGTCTGTACCCAGATACAATATTAACTTGCAAAATAAAAGTTTGTATTTTACTAATAAACTATTAAGTTAGTAATTATCATTATTAATTAGTTAGCATGAATAAGTGTTGGTTTACTGAAGTCCTTGTGGTCTGAATCTCGAATTGCTTACCATGTTGGTTTAAAATCAAGTAAATTACTTCCATCTATTGTTTTTGTAGTAACAGTACATATTGTATTTAAAAAAAGTAAAGAAATTGTACCCATTGTTGAATTGCAAGTTTATTTTTGGGGTAGGAGATCTTCTTTACTGGAAAGGATCAGAATCATTGATGGACACAACCAACAAACATTCTGATCACTTTTTCCTACCTGACTCCATGGACATTGAAATGACAGCTTATGCACTTCTTACACACACTTTACGTGCTGAAATTGGAAAAGCCATTTCAATCATGAGGTGGTTGGTGTCACAACAGAATGAAAATGGCGGGTTCTCGTCTACACAGGCAAGTCTAGTTTTGATCAGTAGTGTTTTATTTAAATTTTTGTAAACCTTGTATTCTGTTAGCTGAAGTGCATTTATTGTGACAAGAGATTTTAAAATTTTCAATGATGTACAAGAGTACCAAATTTAGAAGTCAAGTACCATTCTCTCTCTCTCTCTCTTGCTTGTGTACTCACTCTCACACTCCTACATGCATGTATTTTAGGTCTCATTGCAACTTATGAGGCAATTGCTTGAACAACTAACTAATGTACATTCAGAATGTTTCTTGTTTTCAATGTGAACCCATTTTATGGGTTCTTGAGCACCTCCAAATTTGTTTTACTGAGCACTGTGAAACTTTGTAGAAAAGTACACCCCATATTCTCCAGGAACTTAGGAAAGTTAGTATCAAGGTACCAAATTTTGTATCCATATGGGCCACATTTTGTATGCTACTTTGTAAGAAATTGTTAACTTGTAAAGGACAATTTTTGAAAACTATTCTGATATCATAACAAATAAATAATATTCATAATATTAAGTTTCTAGTACAATTGCAGGACACTGTTATTGGGATCCAAGCTCTCGGCCAGTTGGCTGCTCGTATTGTGACATCTACTATCTCTGTGAATGTTACTTTTAGGCATGGAAATGGAGTACCAAGGACCATGAGTATTTCAAGCAGTAATGCAGTTGTCCTGCAAAGTATTGAGGTATTTTTTGGATTGCATTTTATCAGTATTTTTCTGACTCGTTGTTTTCAAAATAAGATGCAAGCTGTGAAGTATTTATAAAATTGTAGCCGCACTGCAGATACAAAACATTGTAATCTAAAATTTGTAAACGAACCTCAACATAAGTTCAATGGAACTTCAAGTTTGTAGATATGAGACAATTGTATAAACTTTAGGTGTGATGTCTCATCTTAAGTTTCTCAAACTGGATTACTTGGATGGCCTAGTATTTTGAGAATTGAGTGTTAGAACAGGTATCTTAATTTGTACTCTTACAAGATCAATAAAATCAAATGCTAAATGGTAGTCAAAGGCATTAGTAACAAAGGAGCAAAAGTGTGTGTGTGTGTGTGTGTGTGTGTGTATGTGTAAAAGCTTGCATCTTTCAGTTGTATTTCTTATTCAAATTGTACAACGAATGTTGGTTATAGATTTTTTCATTTTAATAAATATTAAAGTTAAACTCAACTTCTATAATGGAATTAAATCTCTTTTGAAGTTTAATGTTTTTTTAATAATAGCTACCAGGTTCTAAGTAGTGATTTATTTAATCAGTCATTTTAAATACTTGAAACTACTTTTAAAGCATTTTTGCATTGTTAACAGTCAAGTTTTCTGAAATAGGTTTGTTTTGAAATGCATATTTAAAAGAAACAAAATATGGATAGTCTTTAAGTCCAACATGTTGTAGACAGTTATTTTGCTGAAAAACATTATCTTAAGCACACAAGTGAACTATTAATAAAAGTAAATTATAGGATATTTAACATTTCTCTCTCAGCTTCCAAAAACTACACGTTATGTTGAATTGGAACTCACTGGCTATGGTATAGCACTTGTTCAGGTGAGTGTCATAACACCAAAATTCTTGTTTTCTGTTATAACAATGCATACATACTCATTGGAAAATATGATAATGTTTGTAGAATATCGTATTTTGTAATTTATGGAGTGTTCTAAATAGAAAATTAAAGCTCAATTGCATTATCTGTGCTAGTTTTAAGAAGTAGGTACAAGGTAACTCAACACAGGCTGTCAGTTTGACCAACCACATGATCTCTACTTGTTTAACCCTTTTGCAGCAGGTCAGAGGCTAAAAGGCTATGTTATCACATTTGACTTGCATTCAAAATGTTATTAAACTATTTTATGAATTTGTCAAAAAGTTTGGAGTGAAATTGTAATTTAAACTATGTACAATTAAAAAATATTAAAAGAACATGCCTAAATATGGATTTTAGTGAGTTACATGGGTTATTAAATGCAGCACTGTTTAAATTTATATCAAAATATATATAGTTTTATGCAAATTAGGAACTCAAATTACTAACAGTAACGAGCTAGAATGCAATTTATTTTTTTGAGATATGGGTTGTATACTAAATCTCCATTTTTGGAGAGGGTCCCTTAAGTACTTCAGTACTATATGAATAACCAATGGACAGCTTATGTCCACTTAGTGGTTTTCTCGGCCACTTTAATCTGTGAATAGGCTAATACATTCCTTTAAATCAATATTTCAAGATTGGTCATGTTATTTTAATTTTTTTCCAATTAACTACACTTCAGTTCCTGATCTTAAATCAGTGCGATTTGATGGTATCAATATAGTTTGTCAGTCATCTGTTTTATATAAACTAAAGTTTGATATCTTGTAAAGAGAAGATTGTTTTATATGTTAAAAATACATTTGATAATTTATATCTAAATAGTAATATACAATCCCATCATTGTATATGTGTACAGATTATTACTAAATACTAGTCCACAAAAAAACCAAGACTGGGAAGACTGAAGGTCAGTTTTATATTATTGGATATATAACAAAAAGCTACTTAGACTAAACATTTTTCTTTGTGTAATCCTTCTAGCATGAGAAAAAGCATTCTTTATTTCCTTTGTTAATGATGGTTGAGAAGTTAGTTAAGTAATAGACCCCCACAATTAGAAAATGTTATGGCAGGAGAAATTCAGGACTTTAAAGGGTGCCTATAGCAAGATGGTTAAAAGTAAATTAACCTTGGCTAATCTAGCCTACTGTGGAGCTTTGCATTAAAATAAAACAACCATCAGTTTCATAGCCTCAACAATTTTCTAATTAAGTACAACTTTAACATTGAGAAGTATAATTATAATTTCAAGATACTATATGTAAATGTTTTCTATAAAATGTTGATTATTTATACACGAGTAAACAAGTCATTTTGTAGAATTTCTGTAGTTTCTCAGTGTCTAATCAATCCAAATAACTTGGTTGTTCCCAGGAGTTTTGAACTTCCTGTACTGCACTGTCAGTGTCAAATTAAAAAAAAAACTACTAGTTTGGATTAAGAGTGGTGACTACAGACTTGAAAATTATCACATTTTGTAAGAATCAAGAACAAAATGATGATTGGTTTGCAGTATGGGAGATCCAGAAAGATTTAGAAGTAAAGCCAAATGTAGATTTGATGTATAGGTATGGATGAATTGCATTTCTCCGTCTTTGGAAGTTGACTAATTTGACTAGTATTTATTTCTAGGTGTCTTGGGCCTTTAATTTGGCTGTATCAGCTGAGCATTCCCCATTTTCCCTCAATCCTGTCCTGAAAAAAACTTCCACCAGAGATTACTTACAATTGACTGTGTGTACTAGGTGAGTTAAATCTAAATACATTTGACTTCTTCAGAACCTCACCATTTATCTTATGTTGGCCATACTTAGCTTTATAATTAGGTAGCACTTCTACTTATAATTGTAGTTTAAGAAAAGATTTGGTTGCAGCATAATTCCTTAGTTAAAATAGTTCTCTCAAACCATGAACTGTATATTGAATTTCATGTATGTACTCAAAGAAATTATTCTGGTCTTATAGCTAACTTTCTGTGATGGTAAAAACACAAATTCACAGTACTTCAGTTTTGATTAATAAATAGCTGTTTTTATTGGGATTAATACAACTGTATTTGTTAGTTATTTCTGTGCCTTAATGAAGCTTAAGACTATCCAAATGATAGTCTTGGTTAATGGTTATTTATTACAATTTGTTTTGGTATCAGGTTTATATAATTTAAGTTTTTGTTTCAAAACCAGCTTTTGTCTTTCGACTCTTTTCACAAAATATTTTAAAAATCATGGTCAATATTTTCTGTTTTGTTTTTGAATTAAGGTAACAAACATATTTCCACCTTATGAATAACTTAGAACATTTCAAAGAACTTGTTATGATTCTGATAGATGAAAAACCGCAGCATGTTATACAACTACCTTGCTGTTAGGTTGAATCTTTTAAGTTACTAAACAAAAAAAATAAAGTTCTTTTTAAGTTTTGGTTATTACCTAAAATCTTAAATTTAAAAAAGATGGGACATAGATATAGTTGGTGATTTTTATAATAACTTTCTAGTTAAATTCAAACAAACCCTGACCTTACCTTACACTTCCAACTATTTTAACAAAATGAATTAAAATAGTTTACACTGTGAACTTATCTTTAAAAGTTGCATACTTACAATATTATAACTTGATTATCTTGTGATAACTAAAACTATAGTATTCATTACACATTTCACACGTATCCCGAATACTAATAATTGTCTGTGTGCTAGCAGTTTAGTAGCTGCCTATCTATCATTGGTAGTGTAAAGCTCTAGTTACATAGAGCATGTTTGTATTTAAAATTTGAGAAAGTTTTGTAAATTCATATCTGCTATTGTAGCCTGACTACATAAAGATGTATAGTACATCTCTATTCTTTGATTTATAGGTAATTAGTAAATGATCATTTTGAGTTAAACATACCAGTACAAAAATTGTATAGATGCTTGGGTAACTTACACTTCTGTCTTAAGTTTCTTTGTTGTGCACATCACAATTTAATTTCCACCTACTCTTGTATTAATATTAGTAATGTTTTTCCTTGTAGGAACAACGACGTTGAGCCAAGTAACATGGCAGTGATGGATGTTACGTTGCCTTCTGGGTATCTGGCAGATGTTGATGCTTTCTCTAATATTCTAAACACTCCAAAAACAAAACGGGTTGAGGCTGCTGATGGTCAAACAAAAGTCGTCATCTATTTTGATAAGGTAAACATTCACAATACCTTTGAATTTTATTCAGCAAGATCAGAATCTTCATATTACACTAATGTTCTTTTGCAGTTAATGTCTTTACCACATGTACAATTTTTAACATCCTTAAAAGTCTAACCATGCATGACAATCCCCAATTAGTGCATTGCATAATTTCTGTAAAACTATCTTGCTGATGTTTAACTTAAGTACACACTTGGGTGTCTTCCATTTTTCAGCTTGACAAAGATGAAATTTGCCTTACAGTTCCATCTTACCTGACAAGCAAAGTGGCACACCAAAAACCAGTGCCAGTGAGAGTGTATGATTATTACAATCGAGGTGAGATCTACTGGTTTCATCATGTTTATAGGAATAAATTTATTTGTGTCATAGCTCAGTTATTTAAATGTTTATCAAAAATATAAAAAACAAATTAGGTGGGGATAACACATACAATGAACTTTGAGGTTTGTAGAAGACAGTGAGAAGCTTATATTATTGGCTATGTAATTTTCACTAAGATCTCGACATTTATTTCTCTAGCTGTTGTATTTGAATGTGCATTTAACTGATGTTATGTTAAAATACCTTAAATGGAACTTCTGAGAGAAATCGAGGTTTTCAATTTCTGTTACAGTGAAAACAGCCCGGATGTTCTATAGCCCTCTTAATGCTACAATTTGTGACATCTGTGAAGATGAATGCAGTAAAGGATGTAATGAAATTAGCGATGCTGACCGATCTTTCTCTACACAAGCCAGTGTATTTCTTGTTTTCATGGGTACATTGATGACAGGTGTCAGCTCATATTAAGAAATTGATATTTCAGAAGTTTTCATAGTTGTATAAACACGTTAATATCATGCTACATCTTTGTAGAAAGATGCTTTGTACAAAGTATGACTACCATAAAATTCAAAGTGTAAAGCACACATGTATAGTGATAAAAGGATGGTAGATTGTAGACAAAACATTACTTTGTGGCATTCAACTTACTGTGTAAAATATGTAAACTGAACTCCTTTTTTTAACAGAATGTGGAGTTTGTATTGAGTTTTTTATATCACATTTTTAAATGATTCAACTCCACACTGATGTGTCCTGGTGCAAGGTGAAGCTGATTAAATAACATGTTTTTAAGAACTTGTGATAAGTATACTTTACTACACTCATTAATTAGACATTTTAAGGCTCAGTGAAATCAATTGTAACAGATGAGACTTCAACATTTCAATTGATAAAACAAGATGGAGAAATGTAAATTTGAAAATTTAATGTTGTTTTAAAATTTCAATAAATGTAGTGAAATTTAAACATTAAATGTTTTCTGTCATGTATCAGATCAAAGTATGCATGTTTGCAAGTTAAAAATGTATTGTTTTTTAAAATGAGATCTACCTTGTAAGAATTTTACTGAAATAAACTATTTTAAGTTTGTATTGATTTAACCAGATAGTGTCTTCTTACATCTTAACACTTGCTAAAGCAGTACTGTTACTTTCCAATTGTGTACGATGCAGTACAACAGTCACATGTTAAGGTACCTGTATGTCTGTGCAGATACTGATCATTTTCACATCCTGTCTTGCTTCAAGAGAATATTCATTGTCTGTTTTATATAAACAAATTTTAGGTATTATGTAAGAATAATTTACAGTTGAAAAGTAAGGCAGTGTTCATGGGAAGAGCACCTTTTTCCTTTATTAGAGTTTAGCATTGAATAATATAAACATTACTGTATCATCTAATCCCCCCCCCCTCCATAACTTTTAGCTCCATCCTACCACTTAAAAGTGAATCCTCAGTAGAGTCCAGTTGTAATGGGAGCTTGAATTAATTCCTGTAATTGTGCATTGTAAGAATTAGTGTAAAATAGTTATGAACATTGTATGATTGAAACGAGAAAATACTCCACATTTATTAACAACGTAGCTGGGCCAAGTGTATTATGGCCAATGAGTGGCAAATACAAAAATGTCAGTTTATAAATAACATCACTAATGTAATTACCCAAAAATGGTTAGTGTTTCTTGTTTTACTAGTTGGGTATGCTTTCTCTGATCTATGAACTGCTTCACATCAACATGGCAGACAGAACTGAATTGGTAGTTCCTGTAATTTTAAAGTACTTTTCAGTTTTATTTTTCTTTGTTACTTTTTAGCAGCTTTCAACAGGGTTAAAGCTTGTTGGGTAAACCTCGCTTTTGAAAATAGTCCTTCAATTGCAGTAATAAAATAAAACTTGAACATTTTCTCTCAATACACAGAATGAAATACTTGTATTTTATCTAATGTTTTACAAGCCAAAAATTGCTCTAATTACAAAGAGGTGTGTAAAACTAACATTTTTCCACAAAATGTATTAGTTAAATATTCAAGGTAAACATTCCTTATAGAAAGAAAAGGGGTAGTTACAATTAAACAAATTGACTGGTATGACAGGAGATTCAGAAGATTACAGAAACTGAAATCAGAAAGGATGTATTGGGAAAAGTTGGCTAAAATATAAAACACTAATGAATTTAAAGAAATAGTCACTCTTAAGGGTAAAAAGTGTTAATGGATGATAAAGGTTAGTATTGGACAGATTTAAATTTTGATTTTTACTAAACAATAGGTAGTATACCCTATTTTGAATATTTAATGACTGCATTAATTCCGAGATAGTTTAGAAAAAATTGAGAAGTTCAGAAACAAGGGTCCTGCACCAGATATGTCCAATTAAAATTGAAAAAAGTTTTGAGTCACTTTATTACGTGAATGCAAGTGATTAAAAACACTTAAAGCTGCCCGCAGTGGCTCAGCGGTATGTCTGCGGACTTACACGCTAAAATCCGGGTTTCGAGACCCGTGGTGGGCAGAGCACAGATTGCCCATTGGGTAGCTTTGTACTTAATTCAAAAACAACAACACTTAAAGCCAGCCCTTATCACATACTAATCAACTTTTCTCTTAAATGCACTGCATCTACAACATTGGAAGGCAACCACCATGTTGGGAAAATAGTCTTCAACTCACAGTTTCAATGTTGCCAGAATTTGTTCCCCAGTCTTGCTATTATCACTATTGAATTTGGAAAAAGATATTGCCTTAAGATTATCAGTTTCCCTTATGATCTTAGACACCGCACTCAAAAGTCCCAATATAAAATATAGCGACATGCAAGACCTGAACAATACCAAGATTGATCTATCATTGTAGGAAGATCCAAGAGTATGTCACTGCAGCACTGCTTCAAATTACATAGTTGTGATGTCAAAATATGAAGTATAATTTTGTGCAAATTAGAAAGTGATGTTGATAGATTAATCTATACCATAGCCCTGCTCACCTCTCTACGTTTGGAAATGTTCCCTTGTATTTACATGTCATAGAAGTGTATAACTACTTTCAACCTCAGAATGCCCCCTAGTGCCTTTCTCAGCTATTTCCAAGTGTATCTCATCCTTTCAAAACAAGACTTCGAGGGAATAGGTAGTCATTTGTCTGATAAATTAAGCTGTATTTTTGAGCAGTCTTGGTAATTATAGTATTGATATAATAATTTGAGTTGATTATTTAAAATTGTGTGGATAACTTAAAATACTTGAGTAAGATACGATTGTAAAGGGAACTTAATGTTGATGCATTATTTTCTCTGTCAAAGCGGAAGTCATCTTCAGTTCAATGTCATTTTTCTAACATCCAAAGGCTAACCACTTTATTATAAATACCTTTAAGCAAGTTAAAAAAACAAAAAGCCAAGTATGTGAATTATAAGGACGTGCTTCAATTTTTTTTTACAATTTAGTTGAGAGGATGAAACAGCCAAAATACATCCCATGTTCAGTTCTTCATACATTTAATAGTCTTTCTAGTAAAATCAAAATGTCTAACTTAGTATAGTAACCATGATTTAAGACAACTATCATACAAAACTCCTTGGGTGAATTTATTCCATACGTGCTCCTGATACAGCTCCAAAGTACACAGTGGCCTACCTAATTTTATCTTGTTATAACCAGCTGCTCCTTTGACCCCAGTCCATGAAATGATTTGCATGTTTTCATACTCAGTTTAAGACGAAATCAAATAGAACAAGAAAATGTAAGCAAGCACAGGAGCAATCCTGTAAATAATAGAACACACAGTTCATGGGGATGGAGAGCAGGATTTACAGAACATTGCAAATTATACCCACAATGGTAATAATCCATCTTACCAATGCTCCCACAACTATGATTTACCATAATACTCTCATTTTATGTAAACCTTTTATTATTTCATTCAAATATTTTTAGAGAACAAAAACAATTCTGTTATAATAGTTCTATAACTTTTTGATAGTTGTGGTTTATAGCTCCTAGTAAGAATTCTGTCCAAGAATGGTCTCCCTCACACAAATGGGAAGAACTGAAATGAAAGAAAAATTGGATAAGATTCATAGCTGTGGCCTAAAGGCATGGGAATTTTCAGCATGATATTAATCAGGGTTTCCTATTTTAAAGATATCTGGAAGTTCAGAGCATGTGTCCTGGGCACTGTTACCTAGTGCTGCCTCTGTTTGTAACCATGGCACTACAGACTGGATAATTTAGTCCATATATCTTCCTAAACTTTGGATGCTCTTAGTAAATATTACAAGAAATAACAAATTATTTATTAAAATGTAGAAGTCTTAAGTGCAAAACAACTTTCTGTTTAACACAGAGTTATTTTTTACCTAAATAAAACTTTGTATGTATTTAATCTACCCTACCTCATGTACAGGTTCAGTTCATCTGACTAACTTTTTAACCACCAAAATAATAAAAAAAAAAAATCATTTTTTCTAGAATGACCCCATCGTGTTAGTCAATGACCCACTATTTTTGTTACAGCTAAAGATGATAATTTCCACTCTCCTTGTCATTTAGATAATATTCCTTTACTGCCACAAGAAATTTAGTATTTTTTTTGGCTCCTGAAGTCTCAATGAAAGATAACTTTGTTGTTAGTACTTACATTTTATTTAACATGCAACAGCAACAAAAAAACAATTTCTAACTTTATTATGATTTAATTTTCTAACTAAGCTCTATCTGGATTAGGAAATTTTCCTGTTGTGGTCAAGACAATGTCATTTACAGCAAACTACAAAACTTATGAACAATAACTAATTTTATAAAGTAAGCAGAAATTAAGACATTCTTTTTTATTAGTTACAAATAATCCAATAGCAATTATTGTAAAGAATTGTACATATTTTTTAAAAACTGTTAGGAGGAGCACGACATGCAAGTTTCAGTTTATGCTTACAACTCATTAAAGCAAGAACATCAAGTGCTATAAGTTATATTTAGCTCAAGGATATCTAAAATATAAGTGTAGGTCCTTGGAAAATAATCTAATAGTGAACAGCAGTTCTAAAATAGGTAGAAAACTTGACATCTGAAAGTGAAGACTGAAAATTATTAAAATGTCAAGTTTATTAGCATATGTTAATAATAAAAAAGTGTAAAAAACTTGTGTCATGCTTACTTTGACCAACCTACATCTAGGATTAATAAGAAAAACCCTCATCTAGTAACTTGGGAAAAAAATGGAAGTATATAAATTTGACTTGAAATACATACTTTGCTGTATTAATTAGCTCCTTCAGTCCTTCAGCAAGTAGAGTAGCCTAGAGCAAGATTAAACAATGAAAAATAGCACTGTTAACTGTCTTTGCACTATAAACATTTCTAAAACAAATATAAGATTTTACCCAACTTTCTCAACAAAACAAGTACACTTTCTGTGACATCACAGTTTTTTTTCCTTTTGTATTATAATATTATGCTGAATTACAAATTATGAACCACAAATTCCTTACATAATTCAAACTACAATAATAGTAATAATACTAATTTGACATTCTCACCTGTTGTCTTACATTGTTGTGTATAACTGGAGGGTAAGTCGATAAAACAAAATCATCAACATGAGAACTCAGAGTTTGAACAATCGATGCCAGCGAGTCCAACTGGTTGTTATCTTGTTCTCTATCACATTGACCCTGAGTTGCTATAATACTTTTAGTTTTCTTGATGCAAGCTTTGCTTGCTTTCAGTAGGCCTAAGAATGTTGGCAAAAGCTGTAGGTCTTCCTCACTCCACCCTGTTTGATCTGGTATTTGGAAACCATTTCTTATAGGTATATCTGCTAAATCAGGATACAGATTGTCCTCTTGTTCCATACTCTAAAAAAAACAGTGAAACTCTCAAAGAATAAAATAACAGATAATTTTAATGACAATTCTTAAATAACTTTCAGCAGAAGGTTTAAAAGTTTTTGTCATACAGTACATATGCTGACAAGTCTTTAAAGAAAATAAATGTCTGGGTGCACAAGTAACTTCAGGATATTAAAAGCTCATGTGCATATTGGACCAATATTTAAGTGAACTATTTACTTATATCATTGTAAATGGATGCAAAACTGTTTATAAAATCTTATAGACCAAAGAGCATATTTATATCTCACTTAACACGTGCACTTTTGGCACAGCATTTTCTGTGAAACATTTTTTTTGTGACACTAAAATCTTGCACGAGTGATGGCATGTGAAATATACTACCTTACAATCACATAGATAGTAAATAATCTTAAAAAAAATGTTCTTTTTAAAAAATAGATTATGCAATCTTCCTGTTTCTGTAATACCAAATAATTTTTAATTTGATTAATCTTATAACTACTGGTGTCACCAACACCATTTTTAAACCCTTCTGTGCACATTATTGAGCTATATTCAAAATTTAATTAAATCACTTTAAGCTGTAATGTACTTGATAATAGTAATTTCACTACAATACATTCATGTTATAAAACCATATTTGATGTATTCCTTTTTGTACTTTCGTTTGATTCCTTTCTTTTGATTCAACACATTCTCCTTTGCAGCACCAGACTTACTTATATATTTTTCCATGGATAAATGATAAAGCTAAAAGTTTTATTCCTTTAGTTTAAAAAAAAACATTTAAAGCAGCAATTAAGACTGCAGGTTTTTTTTCTGTCTCGTGATCTGCTCAAGGTTACAAGTCTAGACTTTACCAGCCATTATATATAACACTATGAGAATAGAATAAAGAATGTCAGTATACAAGATCAAATAAAAAGTTCCACCTCTCTTTCATTAGCATCTCCAAGAAATTCTCAACAAGAGTTTCACATTCTAACATTTCCAAGCTTAAGGTCAGCCAAACCTACTTGCAAAGTCATAGCTGTGTTACCAAGTGACACTTTGAAGTTGAATTGCATGATTACAACCAATAAAAAGATGAGGTTTTGCAATATTCAGTTATAACATAAAGAAGCCTCTACCAGTGTATGGTTTTGTAGTATGAGATGGAAAAGAAGCTGAGTGTATTGTTCTCTTGAGGTGTGCCTGGTGCTTGGCAAGTTTCTCACCTAATACGTTTATGTTCATATTTTAATTAGTTGTGTATTATGTGTTTATAAATGCATGTTTGAAAATTTTATCACTGTATATATTTAACTTGATGTATTTTTACTTGTTGAAACATCTAAACAAAATAGCATCATTCGTGTGTGCATTAGTGAAAAAATTTTTGAACGACCTTTGCCATAGGGTCATGTTATCATGAACATGTTGGCATATCTGCATCAATAATAACAGACAAAGAATTGGAAAGGAGACTTAAATATAAACTATTAGTGAAAAGATAAAAGACATGAAATTAAACATATAAAGAAAGGTGAAAAATATTCTAGGAATATTTCAAAGGTATGTACATATTTCTATTTATTAATCATTTCATTCTACTTTGTGTTGATGATAATAACTAGATTTATTGATATAACTGAGAAAATGTAGAACATTAAACATTTACTTTAAAAAACAGTTGATATTCATTTAGGAGGCTCTAGAGATTATGAAAATGAAATGTGAAAACTATAAGATAATAAATAGTATATTTATACTCACAAAGAAAATTACATTGAATGTGAACTATTCAAAGTCCAGGTGCAAATAATTATGTGAAATAATTAATATTTTATTATAAATAGAAGAAAAAAATCAAAATGTCTTGTTTTTTAAAATTACATAACCTTAGGATCAGTCAAGACAAATTTAAAACTATTTCATCAACTAGTTTCATTTTTATAAAGAGCTTTCAAAAGAATTACATACCAATTTAACTAAGTCGTAGTGATTGGGTTAATAAACAACTGCATGTACATACAAAATATCATATATTACTAATTTTGCATTCTTTGAAAACTTGAATTACTAAATGTGCAGAACATCATCTCTTTATAAGGTCTCATCAAAATTAATTTTCTATTAATTACTTAACTCACTAAGACTAGCTTCTGGCATTATCGAAGGTATTGGTAATACAGTGTTCATAACTCGAGATCAAAAACTGCCCGATAAATAGTTTAAACGAGTACTATAAAACAACAAATCATTACAGTGCTGTAGATATAATTATACAGTACTTCTTGAAATTCATCAAGTGCGTCTTGAACCATGGTGACTTGATCCTTAAAGACCGTCAGCACAGAGGTCTTATTATCTGTATTACAAAAAAAAACCTGGAATAAATCTACAAGAGAAAAAACATTTCTACTAACTAACTCCCATTAAGAATTTCACAGCAATGAATATAATAAAAGAAGTTTATAACTTAGGGTAAAACATTGCAACACTGGAAGCTTGTTTTCTCAAGTGATAACAAATCCATATTAAATAACATTTTCAAACACATACTACAATCTTTATAAAAAAAAGGGGATTTTAATTGCGAGTTTATCCCATATATTATGGACTTAAAATAATACATAACTTTGACCAAGATAATGTTTCTTTTGATTCAAATAGTTCAGCTTCAACAGTAGCCTCATTCACAATAAAGAAAGTAAACAGATGTAATTCAAAAAACAAACAACGAGAAAAGTATTTAATATTATTGTGAAAAAATGTATGGTAGGCACTTTTAACAAAGTTTAACAGGATTCCTGAAAAAAAAAGAATACTAAAAATGCAAATTTAATTAGTTACGTAAAGCTTATATTAAAAAAGAACTTTAAGAAAAGTGACAAACTATAGTACCGAAAACATCTACAAAAAGTATCCATTTGCAATTAAATTTATTAAAAGAATAAACTGTTACATTTTTTTAAATTTTTGACTTATGTTATTTAATAAAATCTAAATCCATATGTTTTCTATCTAGGAAACTATGAATTTGTATTTTAGTTATAAAGAAATCCATTGTCGGGACATCACGCCACAATACACAGTAACTTGCAATTCCATTTCTCAGTTTCAATTTTCCTATTCCTTTTAAATGGGTTCACGGGTGCATTCATGAAGGGACGAACTAGTTATTATATGATTATAAGTAACATCACATTCTTCATGTTACTGTTGACTAAACTAACATTTTGTAAGCTTTCTTTACATCACATCTTCTTTGTGTATTTTCAACTGACAGATGGATCATTTTCACAGCCCTTTATAATTGTTCAGTTCATGACTGACACCAAAAGTGTAGCATTCCAAAACAGTTGTGTAACACTGCATACTATCCTGGCTTGTGATCTTGCAAATATGTTTTAACCCAATGGCTTATAATCTGCCATATTTGAATGTGAGTGTGTCATATATGATGTACAACATTTACTGCATGTTTAGAGTAGCTGCAGTCAATGATTAACATTTACCCATTCTTCATACTACATATACTCTTCAAAAAAAGAAACACAAAAGGGATATTTTGTTAAAGAGAAGTATATGTAATAACGTTACAAGCTCAGAGTATGTGATGTTACATGTGTTAAAGCACTGATTGACATGCAATACAGTTACGCCAAGACTGACTGAACCACAAAGCAATAATGCCATTGGTCGCTTGGAAGCAGGCGAATCTCGATCAGATGTTGCAATAGCTGTGAATATCCACCCAAGCACCATCAAAAGGCTATGGAATCGTCACCAACAACATGGATCAACTTGTGACCGTCCACGATCTGGCAGACCTCGTGTGATCACGTCCACACAAGATCGCTACATCTGGTTATGTCACCTTCGAGATAGGATCACCACTGCAACGTCTACTGCCTCAACCATACCGGGGCTGCATAAGATTTCCGATCACACCGTACGCAACCATCTATGAGATTCTTAGGCCCCATGTACAACATGTTCATCATGATGAACGTCAACGACGTTTTTCAACATGATAACGCCCGACTCACCACTGTCTTCTTGAGACACCACAACATCAACGTTCCTCCCTGGTCCTCCAGATCACCAGATTTAAACCCCATCGAACATTTTTGGGACGAGTTGGACCGACGTCTGCGACAGTGACAACCTCAACCGCAGACTCTACCACCGCTTGCAGCAGCTTTGCAGGCTGAGTGGACAGCCATTCCACAGGATGTGATTCGTCATCTCATCACTTCCATGGGCAGAAGATGCCAAACAGTTATTGATGCTCATGAGGGGCATACTTGTTATTGACGTTGAGTGATGTTAAACTTCAACTGGTGAGTGTGGACTTCGCCTTTGCAGACTTTGGATGTTCAGCAGTGAATGTGCAAAGTTTCACATATGTCATACAGAACTACCCGGAATAAACTTGTTAACAATATGTCTCAAATTTTCCCTTTTGCATTTCTTTTTTTCAAGAGTATATACATTCTGCATTACCTAGCAGTAAATTACAAGGTTCTGTTGCTTCATGTTTTCTGCATATTTATTAAATTACTTCAATGAATTTTATGCAAGTGACTTATAATGAAATTTAATTTTATCATTATTATTATTCTCCCATGTATGTGAAACCTAGAGAAGTGTTAGACTTATAATTACAAAAAAACAGACTGTGGATACTTTCTCTTGTTTCTCAGACAGTTGTTATACAGTGTTAACAAACTCATGAAAGCTTACTGTAAGAGAAATTGTAGTTGAAGCCTTGAGCAGTCAACTCTTTAATATAGACATTTATTAATGTAACATATATCCACCAGTTTCACTGAATTCCTAAGGTGCTGGATTACAGAAAGGAAAATACGAATATTCTGTTTGAAGAAAAACTAAATGAAGAAAACTGACACATTTATTAACTTCAATGTCCATCCACAAAACAAGCAAGCATATATCTACACTGATGAACTGTACAAAACACTTTTTATATCTACTGACCAAAGTCAGTAGCACAGTACATTAATCTGAAGTTAATACATTCTTTTCCTCATAAGGTTTAATGGAACAAAAAATTTTGCTTCGTGTTACATCAGCCACAATTTTCAATTAACCACACCAGGTTTACCTTAACTGCATTTCAGTTTGACTTTTAATTTTAGAGAACAAAAACAAAACCACTTTGTTCTACCTGCTAAAAATACAATTTAGCATTTTAAAATATTGTTTGCACATTAGTTGTACAATTATGAATACAAACAAAATCAGCATTAATCATTCTAAAACTGTTTTCTTAGCAATTAGCACAAGCTAATGATTTGTTGACTTTCCTGGGGAATTAATGCTTTGGTTATTTTGCAAAATACAGATTTAAAGTTTTAGAAATTATTCATGTAAAATTAATCAATTAATGTTGTTTTAATTATATATTCAGTTACCAGTATGTTAGATTTTTGTTTTATGTCTGGTGACTTAAGATAGAAGAAATGACAAACATGATATGCCTTCAAAATAAAAACAGGCTGCAGCAGTTTCTAGTTGATTCTATCTGAGTAACAGAAAATACAAAACAATTCACAGTTAATAGTCAAAACACTCAAAACTTCACGTAACTCAAAATGAATAACAGAAGATACAAAACAGCTCACAGTTAATAGTCAAAACACTCAAAACTTCACGTAACTCAAAATGAATAACAGAAGATACAAAACAGCTCACAGTTTGTTGTCAAAACACTCAAAACTTCACGTAACTCAATATGAATAACAATAGGATATAAAACAGCTCACAGTTTGTTGTCAAAACACTCAAAACTTCACGTAACTCAATATGAATAACAAGAGGATACAAAACAGCTCACAGTTTGTTGTCAAAGCACTCAAAACTTCACGTAACTCAATATGAATAACAAGAGGATACAAAACAGCTCACAGTTTGTTGTCAAAACACTCAAAACTTCACATAACTCAATATGAATAACAAGAGAATACAAAACAGCTCACAGTTTGTTGTCAAAGCACTCAAAACTTCACATAACTCAATATGAAAAGCAAGAGAATACAAAACAGCTCACAGTTTGTTGTCAAAACACTCAAAACTTCACGTAACTCAATATGAATAACAAGAGAATACAAAACAGCTCACAGTTTGTTGTCAAAACACTCAAAACTTCACATAACTCAATATGAATAACAAGAGAATACAAAACAGCTCACAGTTTGTTGTCAAAACACTCAAAACTTCACGTAAATCAATATGAATAACAAGAGAATACAAAACAGCTCACAGTTTGTTGTCAAAACACTCAAAACTTCACGTAACTCAATATGAATAACAAGAGGATACAAAACAGCTCACAGTTTGTTGTCAAAACACTCAAAACTTCACGTAACTCAATATGAATAACAAGAGGATACAAAACAGCTCACAGTTTGTTGTCAAAACACTCAAAACTTCACGTAACTCAATATGAATAACAAGAGAATACAAAACAGCTCACAGTTTGTTGTCAAAACACTCAAAACTTCACGTAACTCAATATGAATAACAAGAGAATACAAAACAGCTCACAGTTTGTAGTCAAAACACTCAAAAGTTCATATAATTACAACCAAATATTTTTTAAGATTAAAGGACAAGGAAAATAATTTAACAAACTAAAGATTCGTGATAACAGAATAAATAAGCTTACCTTTAGGGGCACTCTGAAGATTATTACACTTTTCCCACACATTTCCCACAGATTGTAGTTGGTGACCACTACAGATTGGAAGTTTTAAAACAAGTACTTAAAAGTGAAAAAAACAAACAAACCACTCCATTCATAGAGCACATTGCTTTATTACCAATAGTTCATATTCAAATGAAAAGTAACATCATGGACTCTTTCGAGAAGTTTCTTTAACATTTCTTATGAATTTGATTCACTACCTACAATATTTATTGTACTGTAAATACAATGAAAAGTGGTATTGTGTAAGTAGGTAAAATTAAAAAAAAGCTTGTGTTTTATGCTTAACTACAGTCATTCTGTATACAAAATTTGAAAAACGTGTAAGAAATTTGAAGACTTTTCTATAAACTTGGCACAGAAAGAAAACAACAATTGTCTGCTTTACAGTTTTAATTTTTTCTTATTTAAATCCATAACCACTTAATGCCAAGTTCTATTGTTACTGTTGCTACTTATATTCCAGATGTGTCATATATATATATTACATGCACACACACACACACACACACAAACTTGATAATAAAGTTCTAAAATGCCAAAAAAATGTTAACCCACCAAGTATGTTCAAAATTTGCTGGAGAATAAACTAAATGTTTAACAAGTTAGTTATAGCACTTAAGTATGTTTTTATATAGCTTTTTAAAGTCAAGTTACATTCAAAATATTTAGCCTTTATTGTTATCTGTCTATCCATACACACACACATTTTACCAGATTAATATTATTTAATAGTTTCTACATTAAAAAAACTAACTTATTTAAGTTGAACTATATAAAAGACAAATATTCTTAAACATACAACTTCTTATGTGTTTCTTATACAACTTTTATTTTACTTTTTTTTTTTTAAGCAAACAACACAAAATTAATTTATTACCTGAAAAAATGTATAAAAATAGACAAGTCATAGTGATACAGAACTGTTACAAATGGAGAATCAAATTAATTACAAATTAAAATCAAATAAATTTCTCAGTGGTCGTTGTGGAAAGTTCTTTCGTCAAATGTTACAGCATTTTTTCTGCAAAATAGTGCAATTAAACGTAAGATATATTTAATGTTTTCTGTATACACCGACATTACTAAACCAATTTAATATTTTAAATTGATTTGAAATATTCCAAGAACACGTGTTAATTTTGTAACCACAAAGATTTATAACATCACCATCACTAATGCTGATCTTCAGGATTTCAATAATTTGTTTTGAATATTTGGGCAAAGGAACACAAAGGCAGTCTGAAATATCCCTTCATAACTTTATAACTTGATAGAGTTAAGGCATCTAATTAACAGTACTCAGTGTTAATTCTTAAGATACTCTAATCAACTAAAACAATTTGTTGTCACTGTTTTAAAATATCTATAAATATGTTGAAATGTATTTATTTTTTTTCTTAGTAATGAGATGAAAAGCACACAACTTCGGATTCATAGTCTGTTACACTAGCCAACAGATTAAACCTAGAGTCTTCATTATCAAACTACATTTTTGTAGGTCATTTCTGATTCTTTTTTTCTTAAATACTAATTAATATACTGTATCAAGTAAATTATTTCAGTCAGTTAGTAAAATAAAGCTGCAATGCTATTATTTCAGTCCACTCAAAAGCCTCAATTATTCACTGAAATTACAATTCAATTATTTTGTTCCATATTTTTAGCATTTTAGTACATCAGTCTTAACTGAAGGACAGGTCAAGCCAGGTCTATAGCTGATTCAATTAGAACAGAAACATTTAACATAATAATTTGCATCTTAAAGTTAATAATTACCACACTTACAGTACCACATTCATCATTAGTAAATATCCTAAATAAATTTAATTAAAAATGATCCATTTTGTCAGCTCATACTTTCCTGTAAACATCAAGACACAAGTTTAGTTTAATTTTGTTTACATAATTACTAAATACATTTTAAGTAGAAAATTTAAGCCTAAATTTATTCAGAATATGTATGAGCTACATCTATCCTCACCTCATATGTATATACAGTGACAATAATGTAGCATACTAAAGAAGTTTGTGTCAATTTTCTCACCTTTCATTTTTAGCCTCAACACAGAGGTCTTGAACTGCTTTCAGTATATTCAAAACACAGAGACGCAAATCTTTGTGCAAAGTCAATCCTTGAGAAGAATTTCAATAATATTTTTCATGAATAATTTTTTCACACCAAAAACTATGTTGTATTATGTATTCTGAGTTAGCTAACAAAAAATTTTCAATTCAGGTTTTAAGATACACACAACAAAGAGGTTAAGTTCTATATTTGATTAAATTATCCCCTGCTTACTAATAAAAAATCTTTAACAAATAGTAAGTGTCTGATGAAAGTTGTTTTAAACATAATTACTTGAATAAAGTGAAAAGAAACAATTAGAAGAAAATAAAAATAAATATTCTGGTGACAAAGCGATTCTACCTTTACATTTTCTCTTAATTTCAACTAAAGTTTCCCAGCAAATAACTGAAGTTTTACATTCCATATAATACAAGGTTTTGGAAAAACATTGGACTTACTGGTCCATCTTGGTTGTTTCAGACCCTAAACTATTAAAAAAAAACAAGCTTGAAGCCAGCCCTGATCATTCATATACTTATGAAGCCTTTCCTTAAACTTACTTAAATTTAATGCTCTACAATATTCAAAAGCAGCTCATTATAAAGTCCAACCACCCTGTTACAAAAATGAAACTGTCTAAGGTTAAGATGTGAAAATTTATATTTATTTCTCCTTGTCTCACTATTCTCACAGTTAAATGTAAAAACACATAATGCAACAATGCCATCAATTCCCTTTACAATCTTAAACACCTCAATAAAATCACCTTAATTTGCCTTTTTTTTCCCAAGAGAAAACAAATTGAGAGATTTCAACCTCTTGTGTCACCAATTCAGGTATAGCCTCTAAAATAATAACAAAAATGAGCAATGTATTTTATCTGCACTCATTATGCACACCCACACTATTTTGTTACACTGAAACTTTATACAAAAATATCTAAAAGGGCCTAAATAGTAAACCTTTCAACATTCCACCCAAATACAATTACACTAATAAACAACTACTTCTTTCAGATTTAGTAAAGCCGTATTTGTTTCTATGTGGAAGATTTTGTTTATTAAATGAAGTGCAAATCATAGATGTTGCCATTATTATCACCATAAAAGTCAGTGAGAAAAACACTTCTTGTTCAACATGTCTCCAAGCAGTAGTTGTCATTAAATTAACTTAAGAGTCATTCCATGTCAAATCACCCAGATTTTGGAAAATTTTCCAGGTGACCCCCTCAGAATGCCTTGAAAAAATTCATATGTGCTCATCTACCCATATAATGAAAAATTGCTAAAGATTAGACCAATATCTCTAATAGTTTGTGATTTACAGCCCTGTAAAATTTAGTTATTTTTTTATTTTTGGCAAATTCATACACACTGAACTGAACTTAATTTTTAAAAAATAAAAAAATGTATGGTCAGAGGATACTTTGAAAAAATTATAACTCAAAAAGTAGGTTGAACATCATCCCAATTTTGTTTGTAGATCATAATCAGAGATGTAAGAATATATGGTCAAAATCTGAAAAGGCTAAATAACTGGTGACATGGTCAAACTGTGGCCTAAAGTAGGGCTATTTTTAGCTAAATCATAACAAGTTGCATGCAACTATATATTTTTTACAACAATTGCTGATTTATCAACTGATATGTTATAAGAAATTAGAAAAAACAATTCAGCTCTGTATAATATCAAGTCTTAGAGTTATGACTTATTACATAAACCAATGTTTTTTTTACAACTTTGGGTTTTCAGGTGATTTTACTGCCTCGCTATGCAAACTCTAAGAGAAATAAACTTGGTTTCAGACCATTTTTAAATTCTGTGAAATTAATTCAGTCAGTGTAGCAAATTTCAGCCTTCTACCACCATTACTCTTGCAGCTTTAAGCAGCCAAAGTTGCCCAAAAATGAATTTGTCAAAAACGGAAAAAAAATAAAAAATTACAGGGTTTTTAAATTAGAAACTATTAGAGATATTGATCTAATATTTGGCAATTTTTCATGATATGGGTAGATGAACACGTGAATTTTTTCAAGGCATTTTGTGGGGGTCACACCTGCAGTCACCTGGATGATTTGACATCGAATGACCCTTAACCAATTAACAATCAGTTAAGAATTAAATACTCCAGAGAATAAACAAACCTTGGTTCTTTGGTAGGGCATGAAATGCTGATAGCAGAGCAATACATGATAATTCCAGGCTATTCACAAGGCTCTGAGTTTCTGGAACTGAAGGTAAAGGGGGCTGACTAAAGGCCACACAGAGCTTTGTACATTCCTGGGAAACCATTTTTCCTGTTTCACCTCAAACATAAATCACTATATAAAATGTTATGCGTAAACTATTATGAAAATTGGACAAAACTAAATATTCATATGTATATAGAATATCCATTTTACACAAACATCAACTAACCAAACAGCTTTATTGTACACATCATGTTTTATTGGTATAAAACAATTCATCTCAACTGAGCTGCAATTTCAATCTATATTTGGACATAAATAACTGATGCTTTTTACAAATACAGTGAATCAAAATAGATGTAGAAATTTGTGTACAATTAGAGCAGTGGTTCTTAACCTTGTTGGAGG
The DNA here is from genome assembly GCA_011833715.1 of Carcinoscorpius rotundicauda. Taxonomy (NCBI): domain Eukaryota; kingdom Metazoa; phylum Arthropoda; class Merostomata; order Xiphosura; family Limulidae; genus Carcinoscorpius; species Carcinoscorpius rotundicauda. The sequence continues at coordinate 84,960,878 of CM022397.1, read as the reverse complement.
TACTTAACCTCAGAAGTTTTGTACTTGCATTCACTGAACCCTTTGTAATTAGAAAAATAAAATATGATTTTTTCAAATTCAAAACATAAGTAGATATTTTATTAGTGCACAAAATGAGCCATGCATCAGTTGCACACAATATCACTGTGTTTAAAGAACAAAACCAATAAAACATGAATTTCACACAAAAACAAAAACATAACTCAATGAATATTTACTGCAAATCAATGTGACTTTTGATGTTGCCTTTCAGAAATGCACAATTACTATAGTCACAAGTCGACTGCTAAGAGCACAAAGTTCCCTGCAGCACAGATATTAAGGTCAAATGATATGACGTGATCAGCCACAACCAATGATGGCCAAGTGGAGCACAATGTCACGAATCATACAAGTGGGGTAAATGAAATGGGCATGCACACAGTGTGTGTGTCTTGACCTCCACCAAACCCCTGGGGTTCAACTGAACCCAGGTGAAGAACCACTAATTTAGAATTTTAACAAGAACTGGGTAAATTAGGTGTAAAATGAATCATAATCTTTGTGTATCTTTTATATAGTGTTTAACTGTATGAACTGTTTATTTTTTTCATTTGTAATAATCCGTAACATTTAATATTCATTGTTTTTTTTTGCTTTTTCTGATAGAACATTTCTAACTTAAATGAAACTATGTCATTTTATGTACAAATATTTAATTTTCGAAAAGTAAGCTAAAACAAAAAATCTAGAAATTAAAATAGACATCCACACAGGTATGCCAAATAGGGTAACTATGGCTGCTGTTAGAACTGTACATTATTATGATAAAACTTCAAAAAAAAACATTCTAGAACAAATTTTTATTTTTTTTTAATATAGTGCAAAATATTTAATAACTTATCTTAATCGTATAATGTTTAAAAATTAAGTGTAAAATTCTTAAATGAACATTAATAAAATAACACTTACTTAAACAAGTCCAGAATTCTTCCTTACTGAAATTCTCTGCTCTTCTTGATGGTGTAGCATCATCTGTTAAGTTAACACATTTATCAGCCTCATTATCTGAAAGTTCTGATAATATACCTATCAAGTGTAAGAAAACCAGAACCATATCATACCATCACAGTGCCACAAATCATAAGTGATGGATGATTCAACTAATCATAATTACCACAATTAATTATTTTGAGTGGCTGTTACATTGATTACAGCTTCATAAATTAATCAAAATTACTGTTTCCAGTTACTACTCTTTGATTATTTCAACAATTAAATAATCAAAGTTATGATTAGATTGAATGTCATAAAAATAGTCAAATAACCAAAATTAGGATCTTTAATTACTATTTTCATTTATACAAGCTATTCAAGAAATCAAAACATTTATGATAAAACTTTTTCATTTTGCCTTTGTTATGTAAAAACGACTAAGGCAATCTCCAATTGTCACTAACTTTGAGCTGCTGACTAGTAGAAATTAAACTGGCTGGCAGCATTTGCCACCAACTTCTTTTTATGTTGCTGTTTAGTTGCACCTGATGGATAACAGATTATTGGTAGTACCTACCACCAATGTGTTGACTAGAAGAATCTCTGGCCTTATGACAGAGATGCTACATATGACACATTTAAAGGGCACCATCAAGAAGTCACTGACTGCACCAGCTTGGATAATGAGTAAACAGACCATTGGCCATCTTGGCCCATTTGTGACTATACCACTTACCCATAGAAGATGCTATTTTAAAATGTGTTTCATACATATTTGAAATCAGCCAATTTGTCGAGCAATGGAAAAAAAAGCTTTTTCTATACTTTGTTGTAATTGAAGAAAAATTTTAAGTGGTGGGAAACTATAAAGAATAAAAATTTTATCTTCAGCTTACTTCATCTAAAACTGAGTAGTGTACACTTAATTGCAATTTTTTAAATGATTGGAAAACCATTAATATGTTCCATAAAGTCTAAGAACAGTGTGTAAATTGCAAATACATTACCTGAACTTTGTTACTAACGAGATTTTACAGCCTGTTATCTAACAGTCATTTACTATTTAGAGACTTAGCTTTAAATAGACATTTTAATGCAGGTTTTTCAAACATCAAAGGTTTTCCCACCTCACCTACTATTAAATAATTTGGTATAATTATATATTACAAAAACATGTCACATAACCAGCAATTTAATCTTTTGATCTGAACACGAACCAAGAAAAACCAGTTTTGCTGGGATTTAATTCGGAATCGCTCAGCGAACTGAAGATATCCTTGTTATAATAACTAAATTTCAATTTAAAATATGTTATTGTTAAGCCTTTTTAAACCACATGCATTGTGCAGATACGACAAATCAGTACGTGACCAATACTTGCTCAAACATTCATGAGCCAATTACAATATATGTATATATATATATGCAAAATAAATTTGTACCTTGTAACTGAATCAGAACTACATCCAATGTATCAATTATAATTTGTAAAACTTCAGATCGAGTTGCCATTCCGATATTCTAACTTTACGGATTTTGGAAACTTTGTTACAAACTTATGAAACCCAGAAGTACCCGAATTGCTTATATCCCAGGTATCAACTTAACCCTACCCGTGCTATAAAGTTGGTAAACAACAGTGACAATAAAATTAAATACTTCACGACAGTTTGTTTTATATTTTGTTTCCAGTTCAGATAACTTTTTTAAAAAATGTAAATTTTACGCTATTACTTAAAATACTTTAATAATAGGCAGAAATAGTCTTTTCCGCCCACCAACAGCTCGTTTTGGAAATAAGTAATAATGCAATAACTTAAAATAATTAATCATTAAATATCATATGATAATTATTTCGCGAATTCTGCGATATAAAATAACATTTTGTGAATAAATCTTCATCTTTGTTTCTATTTCTCCATATACCGTCACAGTGATAAAAGTCGAGCATTTGAGGTTGTGTTACGCATTGGCGCTTATATCTCGCTTTAAACCATGCCACATACATGAATTATTCATTAAATAAATATCATATAACGTTTCACTATTATTTTATTTTATTGAATTATTTTTAAAACAATCGTTTAGTGGGACCAAACGGAAAATATATATAAAATAAGTGCAGATGTTATTTTTCTAGTAAAAAAAACAAACATAAGTCGCATAGCGATATGTCCACAAACTCGTAAAGTTAACTTTACGTGCTATTTTTGTTCCATCGCCTTACTTTTAAACGTGTACATGAAATTCATTTAGTTTTAATTATTTCATAAATGTCACAAATTCCAAATTAGAGTAGGCAATACGGAATGATTCTTGTCCTACACAAAAGGGGAGGATGGTCTGTGGTATATAAATTTCCTTTACCTAGGAATACTACTGGGCAAGTAGAAAAGATAAAATTTTGTGTTGTGACGAAGGTATGTTATTGTGAAGGTCTCCTTTCTTACATGTTTAAATTGGCCTGAACTTCTATTGTTTAGTTGCAGTTACGACAGAAAGTGTTCGTACCCCTGCATCGTGACAAGTTTTCCTCATAACTGAAAAAGTATCACGATTAGGATAATGAAAGTATTGTATATTATAAATATTATACTAACATATCTACATCAATTTTTATGTAAATTTAACGATAAATAAACTGTTTATAAACAAATAACCAAACATAGGAGGAGCAGAAAGTGTTCGTGCGTCTACTTTAATGGTCAGCTGTGCAGCCTTTCAGGAGAATTACTTAGAGCAATCTCTCCTCATAGTTCTCCAGGAGCATTTGACAGTATTCGACTGGTATTTTCTTCCATTCTTCTTTACAGAAGATCTCAAACTCTTGGAAGTTTTTCGGATGACGCCAATGAACCCCGGTCTTCAACTCATGCCAAACGTTTTCAATTGGATTTAGATGAGGTGACTGCGATGGCCAGTCCAGAACGCTTATATGGTTCCTCTGCAACCAGGATTGCACATATTTCGATGTGTGCTTAGGGTCATTGTCGCGCTGGAAGATACAACGATGCCAAAGACGCAAGTTCCGAGCATCAATCTTGATATAAATGTCTAATATACCAAAGTACTCTTCTTTTTTTCATGATTCCGTTGACGTGGTGAAGGCTGCCTACACCAGAAAAGCTGAAGGAACCTCATAACTTGATCGAGCCACCTCCGTGTTTAACTCTAGGGACTGTGTTCTTTGGAAGATTTCGTTCCCCCATCTTACGGAAAATATAGCGAACATCATTGTGGCCGAAAAACTCGATTTTAGTCTCGTCTGACTAAAGAACAGTCTTCTGATAGGTAAAGGGTTTATTTACATGCTTTCTTGAATACCTCAGTCGTGCTTCTAAATGAATAGGCTTTAAATATGGAGTTCTGTGAGAACGGTATTCTTTGAACCCACAAGAACATAACATGTTCGTAATTGTAGAGGTGCTTACTTCAACCCCAGTTTCCCTTACCAGTTTCTGTATGTCATTACGTGTTAAACAAGGGTTCCTACTAACTTCTCTGAGAACATTCCTCTTGGTTCTCTCTGGAATTTTGGTGGGGCATCGAGAACGAGGGAGGTTAGCAGTTGATTCTATAAGCTTAAACTTGGCAATTATGCTTTCAAAAGTATATTTCGGCACATTAGATTGTGCAGCAATACCGGAAAGAGACACACAAGACTTTTAAAATAATTTGATTTTTTAAATCACTGGACAGTTGTTTCCTGTTCGCCATGATGAGACGGCGCAAAATTGCCGGAAGTACATTTTTTGTTGGCTAAAGTTTAATAATTATGAACACAGTGCCTAGTTCTGGAATAGTGTAATGTAGTTTATTCGCCAAACTAAACAAGGTTTTTTACGGGAATATCAATTTTTCACACGTTCTGAACTGTACGCACACTTTCTGCTCCTCCTATTTTTGGTTGTTTGTTTATACACAGTTTATTTGTCGTTTAATTTACATAGAAATTATGTAGATGTGTGTTAGTACAATATTTATAATATATTATACGTCTATTAGCTTAATCGTGACACTTTTTAAGTCATGAGCAAAAAACCAGACGGGACGCAGGGGTACGAACACTTTCTGTCGTAACTATGCATTGTTCTCATGAAGAGAGGCTTTGGCTAAAGCCACAGGTTCCTGTGAATAAGGTAAAACAGATATTATCCCTAAAATTTCAAGGTACTACAAAATAGAATCTGTATTGTTTCATGAAACTTTTCATAGAGGTAATTATTTGGAATGGTTTGTTTCCAAATCAGGTGGTGCAATGCCTTGTCTTGAATTCGGATAGTCCAACTTTCGTCTCCATTAAGCATTTGAAGAAAATGCAGCTTTGGAATTAGAGTATAATTATTGCCAAGATAAGACAATATCTGACCTGGTGGAAATTTCGGTAATCTATAGGGCAAAGTTTAAAGCTGATAAGAGGGGTGCAATCAAGAAATTATCAACTTTATGTGTCTGATCTACACCATTGGCATGGCATTCCTACTCGAGTATGGCCTTAACAGATCCTAAGGATATCCTCACTGAAACGTTCCTTGAAGGACTACCTAAAAAGAACAATGAAATTAAACTAAGATATGAGAGATATTTTCATCATAAGAGATACACTTTTTGCTATGTTAAGATTTAAAGTATAAATTTGAACTGATCACAAGACAGGAAGAAGTAAGTAGCAATAGCTTCTGTGGCAACGTTTCAGACAAAACATTCTATCCAGTACAGGACAATGATTGGCTCAAAATGTGCCAAGAGCTAGCCAATCATCCACACATCCTTACATTGTGACATAACTGCATTATTTCTCAGTGAATGTGTAGGAATATCCCAATCCTCCGATGGTGTTCATGCCACAGCTTCTGCAGATGATGTTCTTAACTGATATTAATAAAGAAGGGAAGAACAAAATGTATACTTTTGATTTGAAACGTTGGGGTTGGGTTACTACAGAGTAAACTGTCTATACCTGCCGTTAAGCAAAATACGCTAAACTATCAGTTTTGAATAATGGCTGAGCAAGTGCAGGAGAACCAACAGCAAGCAATAAATGCTGATGCTTCAAATATGTAAAGTTAATGGATCCCAAACTGAACGTGACCGCAGAATTGGAGAAATGCTATAAACACTTTGCATCAAAAATACATCATGATCAGTCAAGCTTTCTCAGGGCTTCAATTGGTGAAGTTGGTGATCAAATGGGTGACAGTGAACCTCTTTTAGAAGTGAGGTATCCTGCCAACACCACAAGGAGTCATAAAGAAGAATACAGTTGTACAGAGCTATCAAAGGCAAATTTTTATTTTATTCCCCAAGTCACCATTCCTCCGAGAGTTGGGATCCATGTTTATATCTCCCATTTTCAAGAAACAATTGGAGCTTAACCTGAATGAATTTCAATTGGAAAAAGTGTTTGAATTATGTTGATGACATTTTGATACTTGATTCTATATTCAACTATATGGCTGAGAACCGAAAAATAGTACCCCAGAAAGTAAAAAATTCGGTTTAAAATCATAAAAATGTTCACACATGAATGGAAAATCGTAGATTCTTAGTTACATTTGGGAAGAGATGAAGTCTGATTCTTCTAAAATTGCATTAGATTGTTCGGAAGATAATGGCCGATTCTTAGACTTTATCTCAAGAAGTAATATAGAAAAGTAACAGTAAGTTTATTAGTCAAAATAGGCACTTAAGAAAACTATACATTTCTGCTTACGAGTAACAAGGCTTTTTATTCCATCATGATAGAATTATGAAGTTCTAGAGCTTAAAAATTTCTTTTTCTAACACCCTCAATTTGTCGTTGTGAGCAACGGAATGACGTCCTCTACATTTCTCATCTTGGAGATTGAATTCTCCTTTTCTAAACTTTGAAAACTAACGCTGAACTGTCCTATTAGAAGTAGCTTAATCTTCCCATGCTTGCTTTATATTTAGAATTGCCTGAGCAGCGCTATGACCAAGTTTGAATTCGTGCGTAAAAATGGCTCTTAAATGCATTTTTCATCTTAACAAAAGGGTTTTAGAATATTGATAACCAACGCTATAAGAAAATGAATAGCTGATGTGTAAATTGTACATATAAGTTTCCCGTAATGTGGAAGTAATGATATAAAGCAATCTCTCTTTGTTACAGTGCACATGTTAAATTAAATTACAGAAGCGAAATTCGCCATTATTTCTGTCAAACAGCCTAATTTATGATAAGAATGGTTTCGGTCTTTAAGCTACTGAGAGGTATGCAGATGTTTTGGTTTTGTGATTAAGCCAACTTCTCCATCATTGCTGCACCATAATCTCCTTTCAGATCAGATATACTTCAGGTGGAGTGAGAAATGCGTGAAAGAAAACATTGAGGTAGCTGGTATTAGGATTAATGTTAACTTAGTATGTAAAGTTGTAAATTAAACCTATTTTAAGTATAATAAAGTTAAACAAAATAACAATAAACATAAAAAACTAATATACAGTAATAGAAAAGAAAAGATATGTATCTAAGTGTGTGGTAACCTAAGAGTATTTTGACAAGTATGCTTTAGAACACAAGTCACTCAGTAACCCTGATGACTCATCGACGTGTCCAGTACGCGTCAATCACTGCCTGAAGCTGCTTCTATTTCACACTGTCAGTTTCTATGTGAGCATCAGCCGAGGTAGACAAAACCTGATATGTATGTGTACTGCCCTGTGCAGTATAGTTAGTATTTACCGACTATTACATCATTCTTATGCTGAATAAGCTCTTTTAATGCTATCGAGAATGCCATGAAAAAATAAATAATAAGTTCACATTGTTCACACTTTTTCTTTTTCTGCAGATTAAACAATAAAATGTCTAAAAAGCGCACCTACTCTGACGCCTATCTTCGCTATGGCTTTGTGAATTTACCTTTTGGTGGAAAGGATCGGCCACAATGTGTAGTATGTCACAAAGTGTTGACAAATGAATGCCTCAAGCCATCAAAACTCTCAGCTCACCTACAGAAGTGCCATCCAAATCTTCAAAATGAGGATCAGGCTTATTTTCAGCGCCGGGCTGTAGCACTGAAGAATATACAGTTCAGTTCATCTGGAATTCAAGCTGCGGTCGAAGCATCTTACTTTGTTGCATATAAAGTTGCCGAACAACAAAAATGCCACAACATTGCAGAGAATCTGGTTATGCCTTGTGCATGCGAGATGGTAAGCAAGGTATGTGGGGAGGATCAAGCGAAGGAACTGAGTGTCATATCTCTATCAAACAACACAATCCGTTGACGAGTCGATGACATGGCATCAGATATTCTGTCCCAAGTCACAAAAGAGATCAAGGAAAGCTCATATAGCAATTTGATGAATCGTGTGACGTAGCCAGTTGTGCTGTTCTCCTTGGGCTCGTTCGTTACGTCCACCAGGACAAGATCAAAGAAGAGTTCCTATTATGCGAAGATCTGCTGACAATCACGAAGGGAGAAGATATCTTCAATATCATCAACAGTTTCTTTACCACGAATGGATTGGATTGAAACAGCGTTCAACAGGTTGGGAGAGATGTTTATATAAAGTCTAGATTAGTATAAATATAATGAATTACATGGTATATATTCATATAATTTTATTTATTGTACAAGTAGCTGTAGTGTAGCTAATATTTTATACATAATTCACAAAAAAAGTATCGTGCCTGTCGTACTGAAATACTAAAGTACCAAATTAAATTAAATTAAATCAAAACCATATAATTATAACGCAACAGATAAGTAAGAATGATTAACTGACGCAATCTATAATAGTTTTTCTTTTTTAATCTAGGTCTCCGTCGATGATGGGTCGTAATCGTAAATTACGGGGCCTCATACAAGCTGTGAATCTAGAAATTTCTGTAGATCATTGCATCATTCATCGGTACTCTCTTGGATCAAAAAGCCTGCCTGGTAATCTGAAATTAGTGTTTGAAGATGTGTTGAAAATCGTCAATTTCATCAAGTCCAGGGATTTGAATTCGCGCATATTCAGGGAGCTGTGCAAGGAAATGGGAGAGCAGTATGAAGTTCTGCTCTACCACACCGATGTTCGTTGGTTGTCACGAGGCAAGGTTGTACGTCGAGTCATTGAGCTCCGAACGGCTCTTCAGGAATTTCTGAAACAAGAAGAATCTCCTTTTGCTACCAAGTTCACTGATAAGGAGTGGCTTGCTCGACTTTGTCACTTGGCTGACATATTTGCGGAGCTGAACAGTGATAATCTGCAACTACAGGGCCAAAACACGACTGTCATTGATGCCCATCACACTGTGACTGCATTTCTTGGAAAACTGAGACTCTGGATTCGACGCTTGGAGAAAGGAGTGATCGCTCAGTTTCCCACCCTAGACCAGTTTGTTGAGGAGAATAGTTATGATACTGGATCAATTTTACAGACCATCAACAAAGAGATGAGCGACCATTTGAAGGGGCTTGAAACAAGCATGCAGCACTACTTTCCAGAGAGTGACCTAAAAACAGCCAGTCTTCAGTGGAACATTCATCCCTTTTCTGTACCTGATGAGGCCATTCATGATGATGATTTCCCTGCAAAGGAGGAGTGGATCACAATGCGAGCAAATGAAGCCTTGAAAGTCAAATTCTAAAACCAAAATGTAGATTTCTTTTGGATTTCACAACTAGCTGACTCGCCAAATCTGTCCAGGAGAGCCTTGAAGTTGTTGGTATCATTCTCAACAACGTATCTGTGCGAGAAGGGGGTTCTCAACCGTGCTGGGGATGAAAACAAAAAAGAGGATTCGCTTGAATGTTGCAAACGATGCCAGGCTGGCACTTTCAACCACAAAGCCAAGAATTCCTAAATTAGCTTCAAGTATGCAACTCCATCCCTCTGATGTTCCTGACATCTTTGGCAATATTCATTGGAAATGCACAATGATCAAATTCAATAATTAAAAGTGTAATTCAGTGTAAATAAATAAAGTGTAATAAATAAAGTGCAACATATCTCTAGTTTAATTTAGCCATATATATCAATGTTGAAAACATTTTGTGAAAGAGGTAACAAGCTGAAAAAGTTTGGGAACCAGTGCTTTAAGGGAATCCTCAGTACAAGTAAATTCATATTGAATTCTTTCTGGATGCTAAAGCCAGCAATACTGGAATTGTAGGGTTGTTATCACAGTTGTAGGATGTGTATCAAGTTAATTGGTTCGTTAGACCTCCGCATTATAAACTATATTTTCAATTTCTACAAATTTTTGGTATAATCTTTAAAGTTAGTATACTGTAAATATCGAATAATAAATTAGGTACGTCATATTATTTGCACACACAGATTAGATCAGGTTACTGTATGGTCTCTGAAAAAGGACTTCAAAATCCCATAAATTTAAATATATTGTAACACAATAACTCACAGTGTGAATTAACGTACGTGCTGATATGTGACTGACAAACACCTAAGAAAATTTTAATGGAAAAACAAAGGGCTCTTTTCTGTTGGCATAAGTCCCCCTTGCAAGTTAAACAAAGAACAAAGTTTGACAGGAAAGGCAAATTGAAAACGTTATGTGTCAACCTACATGAAAAGTTTTTATGAAATTCAAGTTCTTTAATGAAGCTTAAGAAACACTCTAAACCTTAAATCATGGAGTCAATACTTTATTTTAAATCTATTCAGTTTTACCACACAACTCTAAATAAACATGACAACAATATTTTAAACCCTACTCATTTAAGTTTGTTTTTGGAATTTCGCACAAAGCGACTCGAGGGCTATCTGTGCTAGCCGTCCCTAATTTAGCAGTGTAAGACTAGAGGGAAAGCAGCTAGTCATCACCACCCACCGCCAACTCTTGGGCTACTCTTTTACCAACGAATAGTTGGATTGACTGTACTTATAACGCCCCCACGGTTGAGAGGGCGAGCATGTTTAGCGCTACGCGAACCTAGGATTACGAGTCGTACGCCTTACGCGCTCGGCCATGCCAGGTCTACTCATTTAAGACAAACACGAGTACAACTAGATCGTTAAACATGAAGTATGCTCGCGATTACCTAATACTCTTACAAGTAACTATGAAAGTAAATGTACAAAAAACATCGGGCAAAAACTAAAGGTTTCTTTTTGGTAGAACTGTTAAAATTACAGAAACTATGTATTAACTATTAAAACAATTTGTAAAAGCGCTGTAATAATCTTTCCCTAAGCCCCAACACTGCCTTACACATACCAATAAGCTTTCAAGTTTCTGATACTAAAAGTAGTGATTGGCTCTTGTCAAATCACCCAGCTAACTAGCCGAGGAGATCAAGGGCAAATTCCTTCATAAATGTCATCTTATTTATTAGCATAAATAACTTAGCTCACTAATTAAAAACTTTGTTATTCTTGTTAAAAACTAGATGACCTGCTTTTGTCTTCGCCTACACTTAGGTTAACTAAAGTAAGAAAAGTTAATGCTAGAAACTCACTTAAAAGCCTCTATGTTTAATGGGGCAATGATGAAAAACCAACATAATTTTGAAAATTATTTTTAAACTAAAAGGGCGTAAAACATATAGCATGTCCTCATACTACACTATGGACGACTTCCTCACGTAGTCCAAGATTTATCCATTAGTGATACTTTGCTACAGTTCATAGAAAAGCATTGGTCTACCAGATTTGGAGTTCAAGAGTTTCAGATGGTTCAGGGAGATATCAACAACCAGCTGTCTCTAAATTGTGTAAACTGTTAGGTGTTGAAGATACATACTTTGTCTTACTACCATCAGTAGGATGATTTAACACAGCAAGTGACACAGAGTATTAAGTGGATTCTTGTTAAATTTATCTCAGTAAAACTAACTGGAACAAGCACTTACTATACACCATGATGAAATACAGCAACCAAACAGAGTTCAACAGATTATTCACCATCCATTCTTAATTTGGTCCTGTTCTTTGCCAGAGCAACTTCCTACAGTGTTCATAATACGTTCAGTAGTTAAGGTTGGAGTGTGTTTACATGAACAATATTACAAAGGGCTACTATATGACAATTAAGAAATTAATATATCAGCATTAAGACTGGATAAGGCTTTGCTAGTGAAACAGAAATAGTTTGACTCTTGCTGGACAGATCCTTATCTCATACTACAATGACTTGACCCATTGGCCTGAGTTATAGTATTTGAGATGATTACAAAATTATATGGAATACAATGATAAGCTGTATCCATAATGTTGCAGTCAAAACTCTAGTCCTTTGGGTTGCTCTTGAATTGGAGTTTGAGACTGACGAGGGTGAGAGTGTTGTCGCATATCCCTTAACCAATGAGAAAGAAATAGCTGAGAAAATATTGATTTGGCTATGCATGACACAAGAAGCTAAATGAGGAAGTGGCAGCTCTGATAGTTGGTCAAGATGCTGATCTCCATATCATTACAGCTGGGATTAACCAAATATTACCTTCTAAAATGCTTAAATAGTTAAAACGTCAATGATTGAAGGGTAGTTGTGTTTCTTGTTTTCCAAACTGATGAATTATATTTTACAATGAAATGTGCGTAGTACTTTTTACGATTGCTAGTCCATTATCAGCAGCAAAGATAGTCATTTGGTTGAAAGATTAACTGAAAATAAATGGTGTTCATTGCTGTCTGAGCTATCAAAGTATTGGGCGTATGCACTACACTGTGTGATTTAGACATGATTGTCAAAACATAGGATGGTTTTTATTTTTGGTCATACAATGCTGTGCAGAATGAGTTTTGCAATCCTTGTTTTCTGAGTTGTTGAGCTTCAATATCTGCAGGATATTGGACAATAGCTTTTCTGTTATCACAAGGTACAGGATGGTTGGTAATGGATGCAACACCTAAAACATAATTAGTCTGCACAACTGAAGATGATCATTAGCTGTTGAGCTAAAATTATCATGAGTAAAGTTTCAAGATCTTACGACACAATGAAGTATGTCTGGTAATATGGGTGTTCAGTGATAATACACAGAAAATATCCAGCACATTCATAAAACTTTCCTGTTTTATTTCTTAGGTGCTAAAATAATCTACACAAAAGAAGGTAAAAATCAATATTCCACACTTTCTCTATGCACACTAATTCAACATGCCAAAATTATGCATCAAAAAGTCATAGTGGATATAGAAACATTACCTGTAGCAGTATGTAACCATAGCACTTTAAACTAAATAATGTAATGTATATGAAACCATGAATGGTTAGACCCTTCAGTTTAATAAAAAAAAGTAGCCTAACTAGGTCAAAGGCAGGAAATGTCATGAAATGACATTTGACATTTGTAGCAATCTTGTTCTTACTACAAAAATAACAAGCTAAACATAATTCTGCCTGCATAATGTATTTGCTAAAAAACAAAACCTATTTGGTAATTGGAAAACCATAAAAATATCAAATTGTAAAATAGACTAAAAAATGCTGGCCTTACCACAATTCATTTTTTTACCTACTATATTATTTAACTGAAGTCATAACCACGTATTTAGTAATGCAATTCTTTAACTCTTATCTTAACAAAACACTTTTGTTTTCCAATTACTGAACTGTGAAACATTTTGTGAAGTTATGTTGAAAGAAGTGTGAAAATAACATTTCAATAAGCGAGAAAATAAAAACAGCAAAAGTTTTTGTTTTAAATTTTGAAACTTAAATAGTAAAACAATGGTTCTCTTTCACTTGTCTTTACGAGATAGAATTAAGATTTATATATACAATGTTAAAGTATGAAAAAACAAGATCTCAGCTAATCTCAGTGTTCTTATACACAAACAGAAGAAAACTACAGGTTATTATAGTATTATTTTATCATGTTATGACTGCATGTAAGAAACCTGTGATACATAAAAGTCAAGAAAAATTAAACAACAGTATATACAATACTAATATTACTTCATAAGTTATATAATCAATAACTTTTCAATCAAAACTATTAATACACACGACTAGCGGAAGAAAATAAATCATTTAAACAATCCATAAAAAAGATGTCAAACCTCAATGTAAAAATTATCTTTAACAATAAAATACAAACTAGAATTACTTCTATGGTTCACAGTGTACTATTAACTTGCACTACATTTATCTACTGTTTGGATGTCTATTCTCATTGATGTTATAAAAACAGTAAGCTCATCCTAGTATAAAATGAAAAAGAAACTTGTGCACAACAATTATATAAGATTTGAAACGAAAATACAATCAAAAGAACTAATAAAACATCATGTTTGACCCAACTGAATAACAGGTTGCATTGAATTAATGGGTAAGTTGTTTTGAGAGATATCAAATTTCATATGAGAAAATACACTAAAATAAGATTGTTAATATTTTTAATTATTTAACTGTTTGCGAGTTCAAAATGGGTTTTTTCTTTAAGAAGAGTGCATAATAACTACACTTGGCATCTTGAGGTCACAACTGACAAAACCAAAGCTCATGAGGTAGTCCTGATTACAAACCCAAAAAATTTTTGAATAATACATTTAAGTCTTGACAAAATCCTTTTTAAGGTAACATAATTATAAGTTTACCATTCACAATATTATCAGTTTCATTATTAGGGTAATAGATCACGACTCAAAATATTACAAGTTTTATAATAATTTTTTATTCTTAGAGTATTAAGAGTAACAGAACATTGTTATTTCAAATAATATCAGTTTCACTACTCTATTTTTTATGTACTATGAATGCCTGAATATCTTGTAAATTAACTATTCAGCTATGCAGAAAAAAGTTATATTTGTATATAAATTCATCATATTTCATTCATGAATAAATATCGTTTCTTTTGTGACAGAACACTGAAGATCAAAGTTCACAAGAAAAAAAAATCCTTTTTATAACACTGAAGTTCATGTATCACAAGGAAAAAACACCTTTTGTGACTGAACAATGTCAAAGCTTCCAATAAAAGGAATTATTTCTACTGTCAAGAAGTAATGTCACATGTCACCTTTATTAAAAACAATGGAAACCAGATTTGATTTGTATAACTTACAAACTATTTAAGCTTCTTTATGAAAGAAACATGAGGTTAAAAGTAACTTTCTAGCCTTTAGACACCTATCTTCAACAGTATTAGAGAATCAATGGTTCCATGAAAAATTAGCATAAAAAAAATTGAGGAAGTGGAAAGGAGTAAAAGAAAATAGTGAATCCAAGATGTTAGGAATCTAACATTATTTCTAATAGTAAATACACGGTTTTATATTGAATATGTAGTTTATAACATCAGTTTGAAAGTGATCAAGAAATGATCCATTATAGTCTTGAGAGAATCTGAACTATCAGCTTTAAGTTCTACTGTTTATTATTCAAGGGCTTGATTGAATCTTTTATAAATGACAGTTAGGAACTGAAAGCTAGCTTGCTGTATACACCATGTTTAAGCTCCTGTTTAATATCTAATATCTGCAGTTAATCTTTAAAACAGGTAATTTGATAAGCAGGTGGATCATTCAAACTATTAAACAGATTTTGATACTTCATGGCATAAAAATTTCACACACACATTCACAAAGGTAGGTATAAACTGAAAACAAAACATATCAAACATTCTCTGAGCAAGTATGATAGTATATTGGTATAAAATAACTAAAAAACAAACTTTGCAAAATACTGCAACACACCTTTTAACAAATGTATTACCAACTTTACTAAGTATCTCATATTTCTTGTCAAATGTTACACTACACATAATACATGAAAACTCTCACTGACAGTAGTTGATGTCTATCTTCACAGTCTTTCTTATAAAATAAAACTCCTTCAGTAAGTGTTATTAGCTTTACTTCATGTCATTGTGTAGTTAAAACATATTTCATAACTTAATATTTGAACATGAAGAAATGAATGTTGAACACAAACATTTCCATTCATGCTAATGCTATAACTAAGTCATCTTTGTCATCTGAAAAAAATCAGTAGTATCACAGTTGCTTGATTAAAAATTGTTTACAAAACAAATGATTAACAAACATGTATTTACCACTTGATTACGGTATATTCAGTTTATAAAAATAATTACCAATTCCAAGAAGATGTGTGTAACTAAACATCAATGTTTTACTGACAAAAAAACACAAATTTAACTACAATAAAAAACAATACAGTATACAGTGCTTCATATATAAGAAACAATTTATAAAATTGAAACATCTATATTTTGTTCATCTCACAAGTAATTTTTTTCAGTTATGTTTACCACAACATACTATTTCTATAACTTAATTTTTATGTTTGAGCAATAAAAAAAAATTGTTGTTAATTTTCTAAACACCAATTTTGCTGGACAAAAATGTTCTCTTACATGCAACAAATTTTAAATATTTTTATTTACAATGTAGGATATACAAATATGGCTTTTTAATTAATATTCAAAATTGTAGGAACATTATATTTTCCAATAAATGTTACTTTAATATCACAAGAGTTAAAAAAATATCATATCTCAGTCTCAGTGCTTTCATTTTTAAAAAGAAAAAAAAAACCCTTCAAAGTTGCATTCACATCATTTCTGAATGAAGTAAAATTTTATGTTGATAATATAAATTAAAAAGTAGGGCACAGCAGCATCTACGGATACTAGGGCAAATAATAATGGTTCTTATAATGCATGAAAGCAATTTGAAAAAATACAACTCATTCACCAGAGCAAAAATCCCTTTACTAACTAATTTTTTTACATATAAAAAAAACAGGATTTAAAAAACAAAAATAGAGATTTAATGAAAATGAAATGGAAAACTTTTCAATCAGTTATAATCTGGTTTCTGTAGCTGAGAGTGTTTGTAAGCCCATGACAAACTGTATCAACTAACTAGAAATATTATATTTAACATTCAGTTCCTAACAGATACTTTTATTTACAAACTTTATAAAACATTTTCAGGTTGCAAAAACTAACAACTGATTTTTTTTCACAAAGTCAAAGTGCAATGCTACCCAGTTTTAGCAGTCATGATGGAAATTAAAAGAACAGTTTTCTTAACGTTACTATTTATAGGGCAATTATTTTAGATTCTAAAACAATTTGAATAAAAACACTATACTTAAAACTAATGGGAAGTTACATACTATCCAAATTCAAATTATATCTACATTATTGGAGTCTTTAAAAACATTCTACAAATAAACAACTTGAGTTGCTACTGAACTTAATTTAAATTTGAATAATATGAATTATTAAACTAGTTATTATAATGTAAACCTAAAGAGTAATAAATTATTACAATTTCCAATATTGTAGAGTAGTTAACATCTTAACATTGTCATGATATGATTAAACTCATCATGAAAAAGCTACAAGCTACACAGTCGCGTTTCTTTTGCTGCAACACGAAGTATTAAATAGGTATAAATTTTTCAGGTTGTTTCTAACCTAACGTTATCAGTATTTTACATAGATAATATAAATAACAAATATGCTAAAAGCTTTTGTTAACAAGTAAATGATTTCACTTCACGTACAAATTAACACAACAGTTACATTAGGAGAGTACATCCACAACAACCATAGCTGTATTTTTACTAGCAGTTTGACAGAATGCACTTACTCATGATCAGTAAGTAAAAACATAATGCATTATCTTTAATTCCAAAATGTAACAAATGTTAACTACTAGGAGTTATGAATGTTTATGCTTTTAAATAAATAAGAAAATAAATAGACCAAAATTTTCAAACTATCCTTAAACCCAATTGAGAGAATAACTTCAAACTCAGTTTTTTTTTTGTTCTCTCCAACAATTAGTCAATTTTTCTATTAATAAGTAAAACAAAAACATGATTTTCAACTAATCAGTGAAACATCTTGTTCCTTTTGTAATAATCTTCGATTTTGGATGGGTTTACTGGCACAAACGGTATTTAACCTTCTTAATACTTGTCGAATCTTCCGTTTTTTCTATAAATAAATTTAAAAAAAACAACAACAATTTAACAAATTCATGTTCAATATGCTAAGTTAAAAATTTATATATATTTTAACATTTTTATCAACAAGAAATACAGATGAATCTATCCTAACATGCAATAGAACATTAACTAGTTCTGAAATAAATTACCCATTGATTATTTTTAATATCCTATATAAAACCTAATTCAAGAAAGACAGTATCTATCATCTATCAGAATAAAAAAAAATTAAACAAACTATACCTCAGATTTTAGGGCCCTTTGAGCATCATATTGTATTTTCTGCAAAGCCAAGTTGACCCACTCAGGCACATCAGGAATGAGGTAGACCAAAGTAAACTTAATAGCCATTATAATATGCTGAAATGAAAAATAACACTTTTCAAAGGATTGTGTAATATAATATTAAAACGCCTGTCACAAGTTTGTAGTTTTAACCTGATACTTAACATAGATCTATTTACATGTGGATGATACTGAGAGTTATTGAAAATGAGAGCAGATTCAACAACAATATATCAATATATATTGCCATTTACTTCAAGGTTATGCCATGTTCTAATACCTCTATCACTGAGAGTAGTCATGCTGAATGTATGCTTACACTGTTCAATGATACGTATAACAAAACAATTTTATAAGTTTTTCTGATTACATTGTGCAATATATATTGCCAAATTATTTTACAAGCTTCCTATTACATTTTATGGTATATATATATAGCAAAGTAAATTCACAAACTTCACAATTACATTCAATGAAATATACATACATGATAGAGTTAACTTTACATTAAATAAGTATTACATGGTTTCATACTGAGAATTTCCTAGACTGTTAATTTTAAACTAAATATTAACATAACATAATAATGAAGGACAAAAAAGGACTTTTCAGTCAACCTTGGCAACCTTATCAGTTAAATCCAACTAAACACTAAATCACTCAAAGCCAGCCATTATCATACAGCTCTCTCTTAAACACCCTTAAATAAGCTGCATCTACCATACTGCAAGCCTTCACACTGTGAATTTTTGGACAGTTAATTATAAAATAATTATTGTAAGGATTTATACTGAGAATTTCTTGTACAGTTAACTGTAAACTAAATAACTATGGTAAGAACTGATTGTGAGAATTTCATGAACTTGTTAATTTTAAATTAAATTACTATTGCAAATCATGTTGAGAAGTTTATGGAATAAGAGTAAGAACTAATTCTTGATGATCTCTAAGAGACCACATTAATAACATAGTGTTGAAAAATGAAATAGGCTTAATACAAGTGTTTTATTACATGTAAAATTGTAATCATTATTCACTGACATGTAAAAGGTGTATAAGAACTAGTGACTGTTGAAAACAAAAAATATAAAAATTCAATTAAAAATTTCAGAGTCAAATTAATGTGCTGTAGGAATTAGTAATTGTTTTTAACCTGTTGACTGCCAAGTATTTCAGCTGCTACAACATAATTCTAATGCTTCTTCATTTTGTAACTTTTTTGGTGATGTCATTTTGGATCGAAAATGAAACAATTTGTAAGTTGGTCAAATACATGTATGGTAGTGACATCTAGCGTTGAAGTTAGGTATTATTGAGAACGAATTAACTCGTCTGTGGCACTATGTTATCGATCAGTTTGGATGAGTTATCTCGTCTACTGAACTGAACAGGTTAATTTAACAGTGTAGAATATGAAGGTCATTAGCATCATTATAAAACAACAATGTTATCCAACAGTTTTATAGAGTGTTTTATATACACTCCAGTTTAGTACAATTTATCTTTTATAACTAGTAGGAGTAAATAAATTTTCATTCTTTCCATAACCAAATAATAGAAGAGTCAAATTCATACTTTTAATTTTATCCAGTATCATTAACTACTGTGTATAACATTTTAATTCTTTATTTTGATAAATATTAAGCAGATATAATAAAGATTTCCAAATTACATTTTTTTTAGAAAATTTAACGCATTTCTAGAGGATACTCATTTAGATAGAATTAATATTAACCCTATCACAATGAGACACTGATCAGAGATCATATATTCTTGTTTGTTAACTTGCATTTAAACTTTAATTGATGTAGTATTTTATGAGTTTAAGACCTTAATTTTGGAATCAAATTGTAAACTGTAATTCAAACATTAGTATTATACATTAGTTAATTTTTTTAATTTAAAAGTAAATATTACGAGAACACACCTAAACATCGACTTTTGCGAGTCACAAGATATACTGAATGCAGGGCTGGTTCAAGTTAGATGTTTGCAATGTCAAAATACTAAGTCTATAGTTACATATGAATTAGAAACTCAAGTTACTAATACTGACAAGTTATAATATAAAATAAAAACTGCATGATTTTCATTTTGCTGAGATATGGTTTATGTATTGAATCAAACACAGTGGCATCATTCATCCCTGTCTATTTTTATATGTACTTACTCCAATACCTGACAAGTGAATAACCAATCAATAGTTTAGAATGTCCAAGTTGTGGTTTTTTTAGCCATTTCAGTCTTTCAAATCAAAATTTCAAGGAGATAGGTTGTGCCTTTTGTCTACTTGAAATTTCATTTTTTTAAAGACCTAAGTACAATTCAGTTACTAGGCTTGATAAATTATAGTGGAATTCTATGGTATCAGTATTGTAAGTTATGAATTTTTGGTTTTTCAACTGCATATATATAAAAACCTATAACAAAAAAAATCTACATCTTCCACATGTAAAACCTTAAAATGTTTAGTAACCAAGTACATGGGTCGTAACTAGAAGAGATAATTGTTTGCTTTACTTCTTTATTTACTGTTCTATATTTTAAGAAAAATATATATTTAATAACTTATTTCTAAACATATATACATATATAATACATAATAATTGAAATGTGACTGTATATTACAAAATAATCTGTTAAAACACAGTCACAAACAGGGAAGACGAAAGGCCAGTTTTATACTATTGGATACATAACAAATGCATATGTACCACATCAATGCAAGTTATGTAACGTTAGGTATGCATGAATGGAAAATCACTATAGTAATATATATATATAGCATTATTAGACTTAAGCTACTTAGAATTAACATTTGTATTTGTGTTATAATATACAGTCATTCTAGCACAAGAAAAAGCATAACTTATATTTATTTCCTAATTTTTTGTGATAGTTATAAGGTTGGTCAAGTGACAAATTTCATATAGAGTATAGAAAATAACAAAATATAAAGTCTTACTGAAAACAAACATTTCAAATGTATTTAGGAGGTTGTAGAGATTAGGAAAATAATATTTGAGATTTTTTGGGATAAAGAATAGTTTTTAATCATAAAAATCACTTCACACTTGATCAAGTAATAAAACAAACTTGATATTGTCACAAACAAATCTTTAGATGAAATACTTCTTTAAAAAATCTGATTTTCTGCATATAAAAAAATTGGAATCGTTACTAAAATTCAACCAAATTTTGCAAAGGTACATATACTCTATCAAAAATTATAATATATATACGTAACTCATGTATATTATACTGAGTCCATTGCAAAATGGTTAACAGCCAAAATCTTTCATAAGGCTCCTCCTCTCATTTCAGGAACCAATAAATACAAGTTAGTTAATTGTAAGTTAATATTTGTTTTCTTCTCTTCCATTAATAGATTAACATCAACTATTGGAGAATTAGTGTTGATTAGGTAGTCAGCTGATCAATTAGTGACCCAGTCAGTTCATAAGTATTAATTTTAAACATTTACCTTCAGCTGTCACCATAACAAGTAACAAGTTATGCAATGTTAGCACTGAAGCCAACCCCCACCTGCTCAGCTGATACTATAAGAGTTTCCAGTTGTGTTGATATATGACATTATTTCAACTGTAAACATAACAAAAGATAAGTTATGCAGTATTAGCACTGAAACCAACAACTCAACTGAAATTGTATGTATTTCAGTTCCCACAATGACAAGAGTCTGATTGAAGAGAAATAGTTTTTGCTCTCAATCACGACTTACCTCAGCTGCCACCATGACAAGTGCCCAGTCAGTTGGCGAAAGTGTGGGTGCTAGGGACCTCACTGCTGGAGACATGCTCAGCAAGGCACAGTTTGTCATTACTGCCACTGCACCTATGACTTCAAAGGCTTTCTAAAAAAAAATACTGAAAAATGAATGCAGGAATTACATAGACAATATGTACTAAGTTTAGTAAGTTAACATTTTCCAACATTGAAAATGTATTTCTGATAGCAACTCATCTTCTATCACATCTACCTTTACCAATTTAGTGCTGCCCTCTGTGTGCAAACATTTTCACTTGCCACTATTCTTGAGCTTTTCACCTAATTTCATGTGTTTTTGCAAAAGCATATGACAGTCCTGTACCAACAGGAGTGTGACACTACCTTCTAGGCAAGATAGTAAGATACATCAGAAGTGGTAAGAAAGGGTGAGTGTCTCGAAATATATTTTCAGTGTTGAGAAATGTTAAATTCTGATATAATGCACAACATTCTTTCACATCTAGCTAGAATTTCATGTTGAAGTGGTATAGGGACTGGTGTAAAATGTTATCTGCATGAGTCCCCTTCTAGAAGTGCTTAAAAATAATCTATGAAGTGCAACACTATGCCTTGGAACAGTACAGGAGCACATTTGTAAGAAACCACACCTTGTTTGTATCGTGGTACACCTTTCGCCTATAGGGGAAGCATTGTACAGATAAGCAGAGGTTAACAGTTTCTTACATTGAAAATGTAATTCACATGGATACTACCTTCTCTCAAACAAAGCTGTCTTAATTTTCTATTTGCTCTCTAAGAAGTGCTTTAAAATTTTAGAATGAGCACAACATTTTCTACACACTCCATAAATATTTACATGTAGCACATGACCAGCCTTCACTAATAGTATTGCACAACCTATACTGAAACAAGTGCTTAACTCTGATCCTTCTGCTCAATCCTCACTTTAAAGAATTGCCAGGAATTAAAATAAAAACACAGCAGTGTGGAAGAAGCATGTGAAAGAAAGGTAAGAATCTATTGGAAATACATTTTCAGTGTATGAAGATGTTAACTTCTGATATGCTCTTATCTACTCTCACACAAAGTTAGAATCCCACACTGAAAAGGTAGAGGAGCTGGAGTATGCACCTAACAGTTAAGTCAAGTGGAAAACAACTACCTAGAATTTACTAGTGTGCTCAGAGTAAAAAACCAAAGCACATATGTGGGGCATGGTACTACTTCTGAAAGAGTTATCCACTTTGCCCTGTAAGATGGAAACAAGTCTGAAACAGGAGTAAACAAAAGGATGTGCACAAGGTTAATTTATTGAAAGGTGCAGTCAGTACATAAGGAGAAACAGTAACTCAAGGGACAAACATCTAGCTGTGGATATGTTTTTATCTAATCTCAAGCAGAGAGATGAAATTCAACAACCCAGCCTCAGTATCAGGAAGTCGAAGATCACTCAGATAAAAACAAAAGTAGAGTAACATAAACATTGTGATTTATATATATGCACACACACACCAATCCAAACCATAAGTTAAAAATGGAACTGGAAATACAAAGAGAAAAGTAGCATTTGGCTAAAGCTAGATAAATTCTCCAAACCACAACAAATTGAACCCAGTAGTAATTGATCATGTCATTTCTTCAATTCAGTTGTAAAAACAACGCAATACCTGTAACAAAAATTGTAACTAACCCAAATGTAAGTGCACAGAGGACATATCCTGTAATAAGAATTACAAGGAAGATGTGGAACATTTGCTCAACCTAAGAAACAGCATATGTACATTCTGTTTCCAATATTACAATGTTCAACAAACTCAACTGCAGAAGTAAAAAAGGAAAATTCCTTTGACCAGAATTAATGAAAAGAGAACAGAGCACTGTCATCATGCTTCATCTAACAGGGAAAGATGGAACCAGCCTTGCCCTTTTCTCACTGTGTGGATAAATGTGTGGTTATATTAAAAGGTAAGTTTCCACTTCACATCAGGAAGAAATCTTCATTCATCACCCATGGTAAATGGGATCTGGTAAGAACTACCATGCTCCAGTTGGAGAGAAAAAAAGAGGAAGGAAATGAGGTTGAAAGCCTCGAAGAAGATCACAATGGAGAAATTAGAATGGGTGTCTATGATTTCTTATTTTGATAAACAAATTGTTCCTGGTTTATGCAACGAAAGGGCTTGCAAAGATGGGCAGAAATTCCCTTTTGTTTTACTCATCATAGCCCATAAATGACAGTCCACCATTGAGTATATACCACTAGGTATGCCTCTGGTGAACTTGTAGAAAACACAATGTTTTTAATGAGTGATATAGTTTTTCTCGTATATTGTGCATGCTTTAGTGAAAGCACACCTGATTAAGCAACATTTGTCACAATGTTTAACGCTATAACTAGCAATAAAAAAGGGTTTCTGAAAATAAAACATAAAGGAAGTGTTGTTTGAAGACATACTCCAGTTAAAAGTGAACAGACATTTGTAAAATTGCCATGGGAGGGATAGAAAGATACAGCCAGATGTGCAGATTATAAAAGATAAAGGAATATGGAATAAATCACATTCTGGACTTAAAAAAATTCTCCCAAATAATGACTAATATCAGTGATATAACAAATTTGCTACGAACAAACGATGAGGAGACAGCAACATTTCATGACAAAGT
This sequence comes from Carcinoscorpius rotundicauda, assembly GCA_011833715.1. NCBI lineage: Eukaryota > Metazoa > Arthropoda > Merostomata > Xiphosura > Limulidae > Carcinoscorpius > Carcinoscorpius rotundicauda. The sequence continues at coordinate 84,936,298 of CM022397.1, read as the reverse complement.
TTTACAGAGAATACAAATCTCATGAAAACAGAATGGATCCTGGGAATAAAAAATCAGGAATGTGAGCCTCAAAAAAGAGGCTGTATATGCTATAGGACATCTTAGAGAGCAAACTGAACAAAGATGCCAATCAGCATTGAAAGGGAGTACAGGTAGGAGAACAAAGGTAAAGAAATGTGCATGAAAATCAAATGGCCTTTCCAGGCAACAAAGGTCTCATAGAGGAAGGACCAGACTGAATATAGGATGACATAAGAGGAATGGTAGCATTAATAGCATAAATATCTATTGACAACATCCATAAGTTAGAAGGAAAAGGGAACATTTAATGTACCACATACCTCATTAATCAGCTACATAAAAAAAAATAAAAAAATGTGGAAAATGAGATATCCTGTAAAGGTGTAAAGTGTGATAGATAACTATAAGAAGGTGTTGGAAAAAGCGAATCCAGTTTTCTTCTCACTGTATTCATCCCCAGAAATATTATGTTGAAAATGAATTCACTGGCCAATCATAGGAATCTAGCTCCCTAAGGATTAAAGCCTGTACCTTTTCAGCAGATAAAGTTGAACCTGATGCTGTTTATTTGTTTCTTGGATTTCACACAAAGCTACACGAGGACTAGCTACACTAGCTGTCCCTAATTTAGCAGTGTAAGACTAGAGGGAAGGCAGCTATTCATCACTATCTACTACCAGCTCTTGGCCTATTCTTTTACCAACAAATAGTGATATTAACTGTCACATTATGACACCCCCAAGAGTGAAGATGTTTGGTGTAATGGTGATTCAAACGTGACCTTTGGAACAACAAATTGAGCACCCTAACCACCTGGCCATGCTGAGCCCAAGCCTGATGTCTGGATTGCCATACTAGAAGTGTTGTCTGCAGTAAAAGGAACTTTTTTATCAAGGTTTTCTTTTGCCATATTTGCATTCAGTTGTTTACAATTTTTTTGTATTTGTTTATTGTTACCAAATTATATGGTGACTAAGTAGGACTATACTGGGGCAACAATACTATATACATGTTCAAAAGTGGTGCAAAATTTGTGAGGTGTACAGACTGGTGCACTAAATGTTAAACTTTTTAGCAATGCTTAGGGGTCAGAAAGAATATTAAGATAGTTTTGTGTGAGAGGAGGTAATACCATATAAGAAAACACCAGCACAGTTCAAACCCTACATCAGGCTTTTGGAAGTGCTGTATACATAGTGTGACCCGTGACTAGGATATTTCAGATTAGAAATGGTGGTGAACTTCAGTAAAAGTGAGCAGCACAAGAAACTTTACTTTTTCAACAATAGTTCTGACTGAAAATATATATCATCCCTTAAGTTGTTTGTCTAGAATAGTGGTTCCCAACCAGGAGTGCTTGTATCCCTTGAGGGTGTGAGATAACATTTCAGTTTTTTTTTGTTTGTATTAAGGGTACTGTCCTATATATTCAAACATTGTGTTTGATTTTTATTTCTTATTTTTCATTGTTTTGACCACCTTCACCTTTATTCTTAAATAAGTAATTACTGTGAGGGGTGCGAAAACATACTAAAATTTTTTAGGGAAGCGGGGCATAAAAAAGGTTGGAAAACTGGTCTAAAAGATAAATTTTTTTCATATACTGAGTAACTATTACATAGAATCTAAGAATAACAAAAACTTAATATCAACACCTCAACTTCCAAAATGAATTAAACATATTCAATGAAAAACACTATTAACCACCAAGCAACTGTTACTATGTAACCAGAATTTACTGAATGTTAGAGTAACAATATGAACAAACCTCAATGGCCCAATGAACCATATCAAGCACCACTTTAATGACATCTTGTCAACATGATACTAGTCATTTACTGGAATACAGTATGAGCAATGAAGATGAATATTACCATTTATTACACTCTAGTAAAAGTTGCAGTGAGTTCTGATTACTGGAGTTTGTTCAAACAAAATTAAAACTTGTTACTAACCTTCAACATTTTTTTGTCTTTTGCTTTGTTCAAAATTTTAAAAATTAATCCAAAATAAGTAACTCAAAATGCCAAGTTTTATTAAGATGTAAATCAAAAATCAAGAATTCAATTTGATGAAAAAGTGCAAAAAAAAAGCATATTCAAATTTTAACAGGCAAAAAACATAAATGTATGTACAATTATCTAAGAACATATTTTGCTAATCATTATTAATATAATACTATTACTGGCGAAATACATGGGATTAGGAACTCAATGCAGATTTGTGTTAAATGTGTTGTTGAATTACAGGAATAAATACTCAGCAAGAAGTTTTTTATTTAATTAAAAATACACCTTATAGTTTATACTAACTTAGTTTTTAAATTATTTAAACTGTTTTACAATAAAAGATGTTGTTGTTGTTTTGAATTAAGCACGAAGCTACACAAAGGGCTATCTGTGCTCTGCCCACGACGGGTATCGAAACCCGGATTTCATCGTGTAAGTCTGCAGACATACCGCTGAGCCACTGGGGGGCTTACAATAAAAGAAAACCATCAATGGTTTGTAAAACTTGTATTTTTTAAGAGTTCAAAGAAATAAATAAGGGCCTTATACTATCCACATACAAGATTTCACTACGAGAAGAAGAGAAGTGTATTTTATAATTAAAAAATTAAACACTATAATATCATGTAATTACCACAACAACATAAAAAAACTGAGGATGGGGTAAATTACCTGCCATGCTCCAATTCCTCTTGCAGGTCTGGCAATAGGTCTTTGATATACTTTGCACAATTTGAAAGCATCAGTTTTCATTTCCAGTATGTTATTAAGAAGAGCCCAAAAGGCAGCCAATGGATAGACAGAGGAAAACAGGAAAACATACCCAAACTGGATAAACATTTCCAAATAATCATCATAAGTGCCCTGTTTAAAACAAAAAAGTCCAACTGGTTAGTAAACTTCATGCAACCAAACAGCCAGCATCTTTGAAACATTACAAGTAAATTTAGTGTCAGAAATATTTTCTTAGTCTTACACATGAATAGGAATGTTTTGCAAAAGGTTGACTTTGAAAAAAAAGTTTGCTGAATATATCTGGATGTCTATTATTAAAATAATACTAATCCTAAACCTGTATACCTACTTCAAGATTAACACTATCCTTACAGTTGAAAACCTACTGCTCAGATAACACTAGTCTTACAGCTGTACGTCTGCTACAGAGATGATACATCAAAATCTGTATAAATGCTACTGACATAACATTAGCTTTACATTTGTATATCTGATACTGAGATAACATTAGCCATTACTTCTGATACATGCTACTAAGATAAAACTGGTACAACCCCTGTATACTTGACATAAAGATAACATTAGTCCTATATCAGTATACGTACAACTGATATAACACCAGTCCAAAACTTTTATATGTGCTACTCAGATAACACTAGTTCCACACCTGTATAACTACAAACAAAATAATACTAGTCCTACAATTGTTTACCCACTTCATAAGGCACCATATCCTTCTCAACAAGTGCTTGCTCTGTTTTACCCCACGTCTCAAATTCTTCTACTCTTTCAGTGTGTTCATCAAACTTAGAGGAGATACTGAGTCTCCTTGCTGTAGTCTGCCAATACTTCAGCAGAAGAGGTAGAAATGCCTCTTGAATCTGATTGATTAGCTGATTGATAATCAACATGAGAGCTAGTTGCTAAAAAAAACAAAATTCTCTCATCAACTTACACACAATAATCACAAGAGGTGTTAGCTATTCCCATTAAAATAAGAACTAGTCTTTTACACTGAATAAATATGCTGGTTGCCAATACTCTATATAAATGTAAAAAAAGATGATACATGATGATTAACCTAATGTGCATGGACTGGGGGTCAAAATGCACATGCCACAACTTTTTAGAAAGTGTCATTTAACATAATATTATGTATTCGACATAAGAATTATCAACTTTTCCTTTTAACCTACACTGATTATTTTGTAAGCTTAATGTAATAAACCACATAAAAAATACAGGGACATTGAAAAAACTGTAAAAATGTATTTTAAAGACCCTAAACGTTATACATATACTATGTGCAAACTGTACAATGGCTAAAGGTCTTTTTATTCTTCATATTAACATTACCCTGCACTCTGAATGGTCAGAGTCTGAGCTTTGATTATAGCAAATCCCAAATATATCTTGAGTACACTTATTTTTGTGACACATCTGACTTTTTTTTATTATAAAAGACTTTTAAGCTTGACTAAATGCTTGCTACATTCCATTAAATACACATTGTATATTAAGAATTATGGTCAATATTCCTCCTCCAATAGACTGATCCCATACACATTTGGTTAAATAAAAAAAATACCACAGAGAAATTTACTTCAAGAGACTTAATTTAGAAACTGGGTGATATACTGTGAAAATAATAGAAGACATAAATGCAATTCTTCAATTACAAGAAAATAGAATGTATATAAAGTTTATCATAAAATAATAAATTGTTGTAGCTTTAGAAGATAAGACTCAATCAATAAGTATTGTAAAGGATGTCTCAGAAGTCTGAAGACAAAGAAAAAATACAAAATTTATTCTTATTTATCATTCACATTGTATGCCATTAAGAGCTATACACACGTAAATTCTTGGTATACTGTGCCATCAGACTATTTCTCTCTGAAATATGTACAACTGACATTAGAAGGTGTTTGTTTTACTTTATGAATATAATGTATATATCTCCATGAGTCCTAATATTCTAAAAGGGGAAAAAAATAACTATTTCTCTTGAAATACACAAAAAATAATGTCATTTTATTAATCAATTTGAAACTGGTAATTGTAGTCCTATGATCTGTCAATATAAATGTTCATTCAAGATACCACAAATGTAGCAACTGTTTTGTAAACAATAACAGTTTTTAACCACTTACCCAGCGTAGCATCTCCAGATCTTTCAAGTAAAAAGCAATATAAAATAGGCATAAGAAGTTGTTGACAAACTCAAACTGAAAAATAAAAGAGATAAGAAGATGTTAAGAGAATGTTAGAGAAAAATAAATCAGACATATACATTTCTAACATCAACACTGTGGTTCAACAGCTACTCACACATCTCAATCTTCTTTCTGCCATCTAAGAACTTTCACCTTTAGCACACCAGTCTACACACCCCACAAATTTTACACCACTACTGAACATGTACACAACATGTGATTACTTTCCACCAATAGTACTGTGCCAACTATATTGGCACAGCTAGCTCCCTCTGTTATTCCTCTTCAATCCTCACTTTCGAGAATTTACAGGATGTAAAAGAGGAAGTGTGGGAAATGAGTGAAAGAAGGTAAGCACCTATTGGAAACACATTTTCAGTAAAAGCAAATGTTAACTTCTGATATGATCTTACCTGCTGTCATACAAAGCTTGAATCCTGCATGACAAAGATGTAGGCACACAACATCGAAACAAAGTGGAAATCGATCATGCAGAATGAATGGGTATGTCCCGAGATGAGTTGAAGCATACTTATGGGGTACCATACTACTTCTGGAACAGCTCTACTCTTCATGCTTGAAGAAGAAAGTGAACCTGATATGGATTAAAAAAAGGATGCATACAAGACTAATTCATTCTGAGAGGTATAAGCCATAGTAAAAAAGAAAAAAAACAACCTGATGCAGCTTTGGAGATATCCAATCTCAACTGGAAAGATGAGATTTCACAACTTATTCTTTACATAAGAAGGTTGAAAATCAATGAAATAAAAATGAATACAGAGTAACATAAATAATGTGGCCAGGGCATATGGACCATGCTACATGTTAACATAAATTCCAACAGTAAATAAACACAGTGTCATACATCACGCAAAAAGAATTACTCTGAGGAAGTTGGTATGAAGCTAAAATCAGACAAACTCTCAAAACCATTACACAAGAAAGAAGTACAGCAAACTAAACATGGCACTATGAGGTAATGCTGTATCAACTCAACCACAAGAACAGGGCAATATCTGCATCTGGTATTAAGAACAGAAGTTTTAACTCACCCAACAGGGAGTGCAGGGAGAGACATTGTGCATCCAGAATTGCGAGGAGGATATGGAACGTTCAGTCAACTATAGGAACAGTGTGTGTACTTTATGTTGTTGATATTACAAGGCAGGTGGCATCCATCAAACTCAATTGTAGGAGTAAGGAAAAATCCAGCTGCAACCAGAATTAATGAGAAGGAAGCCTCTACTGTACACAACCACAGGAACAGGGTGGTGTCATTCCAAACCCATTATTACAAGCAGGGTGAATGGAAGAAGGGAAACCAGCTTTGCCCCTATTCTCACCAAGTAGATATATGGAAAGTTAAAAACTCTAAAATGCAATCAAGAGAAACCTTGCATGGTCCACCACCCCAGCAACTGGGAAGTGACAAGAACTCATTTGTTTCACTCAGAGAAAAAAGGGGAGGAAGTAAGAAACATTACAATGAAGAAAGTGCAATGGGTATCTGTGATTCCTTACACTGAAAAGCAGAGTCTTTTCTATTTATTCAATCAATGTGTCAGCAGGGATAGGCAAAAACCTTTTCTGTTTCATTCTTGAAAGTTTATGAATGATGGACTATAGTTAAATAAAACTGATTCATATTGAAAAACACATGAATATATCACTGGGTAAATCTCCAAGGGTCTTCCAAGCCACTCCACCTCAAGATTGATCATGATATTGTTACCAGTAAGGGAGTAAGAATGAATATCTTTATCTTTATCAGGAATCCAATCTGTGCCACTTAATAGACGAGCAGATGAGTGTAGTCTTTGGACCGTGAATGGGAATAAAGTGAGCACAAGCAAGTCATCCATGAAATGACTGCAAAGAATCACATAGTGAAAATGTCAGGCAAAAGTTCATGCCAGACAAAACACATAAGCAACAGATTTGTCTGAAATCTGAAAGACAGGATCCTGAACTGGAACACCCGACCCCCATGAGTGACTAAAAATAATGATGTGGTTCAGAAGCAATGGGAATATAAAGATAACATAATCTATAACACTAAATGTGATCATCCAGAGCCACTAAAATTACTTAAGTGAAAGACAAGACTCCATAATGAAGCAAAGAGGGTCCAGAAAGGAATTCAACCAGGACAGATCAACAATAGATATCCAATCTATCTTCTTGGGGACAAAGAAGAGATAGGAATAAAACCCTAGTTCATTACAGCAAACCAATTTGATAGCCTCATTGCAAAGCAGGTCATAGACAGCCTTGGTAAGATGGCTGAAGATGCAAGATCCTGTGGGGGTGAGAAAGGAAAGGTGGGGATCAGAATTTAAAAAAGAGATCTCCTGACAGAGCCTGTAAAAACCATATATCAATTGTGAAATGTAGCCACATGGCAGAAAAGTGCAGTAAACTGTGACCTGCCAATCCAAAAGCCTTTGTAGCACTATTTATAACACTGACATTGCGTAGCTAGAATGCAGAAATAACAAGAATAGGGTAAGGAGGAAGGCAAGAGCCTGGGTGAAGAAGAACAGGAAATAGGGATGGGAGAAAGAGGAAAGGAAAGATAAGCATATTGTTAGAGACGACAAGGAAAGATGCAATCTAGCCCAATTAATCCTGAATTCCGATGAATCAGGGTGACTCTCACTTATGATATTGCACATCAAAGGGGTCTGACGTAGATTCCACAGGGATGAATGAGAGAGACTTCCACCACAAAAGAAATCATTTGCCTCCAACAAGTCCCAACAGCACATTATCTAGGCATTAAGGTAAGGGACAAAGGTTGATAATTCAGCTATAGTGGACTAACAGAGGGAAATGAGCTCATATGAAAAAGTTTAGTGCAGCAAATTTGTACCAGTAATGTTCACAACTGTAATGGGACTCTTCCATGTTCAATACAATGAATATTGAATTAAAACTAAGTTCACTTATAATTTAGGAACAAAAAAAAAAAAATTTTTTTTTTTTTTTAAAACAACTGAAGGTAAACACAGTGACTGAAAACTGTTAAACAAAAATAACAAAGTAAAAGGCAAAGAAGCTCAATCAGAAGTGGTAGCCACTCACAAAAATATACATATCTAAATAATACCATTCCAACTGAGAAAGTGAAGACTGAGTGGAAATAACACAGAAAGCTAGCTGTGTCAGTATAGGTAGCTCATTACTATTGGTGGTGAACCGTCATATGCTATGTACATATTCAAGAGTGCCATAAAACTGATAGGGTATATAGACTGGTGTGCAGAGCATGACTTTTTTTTTTACCAATGCTTAGATGGCAAAAAGAAGATCAAGACAGCACTGTGTGATAGATGGTAAGACAGTATTACCTGGAAGTTAGAGATATTAAGATCAAGATCATGCTGTGTGATAGATGGTCAGACAGTATTACCTGGAAGTTAGAGATATTAAGATCAAGATCGTGCTGTGTGATAGATGGTTAGACAGTCGTATATGGAGGTTAGTAATATAAAGACAGCACTGTGTGATAGATGGTCAGACAGTCGTATATGGAGGTTAGTGATATGAAGATCAAGATAGCATTGTGTGATAGATGGTAAGACAGTCGTATATGGAGATTAGTAATATAAAGACAGCACTGTGTGATAGATGGTCAGACAGTCGTATATGGAGGTTAGTAATATGAAGATCAAGATAGCATTGTGTGATAGATGGTAAGACAGTATTACCTGGAAATTAGTGATATGAAGATCAAAACAGCATTGTGTGATAGATGGTAAGACAGTAGTATCTGGAGGTTAGTGATATGAAGATCAAGTCAGCACTGTGTGATAGATAGTCAGACTGTCGTATATGGAGGTTAGTGATATGAAGATTAAGTCAGCACTGTGTGATAGATGGTAAGACAGCATTACCTGGAGATTAGTGATATGAAGATCAAGACAGTACTGTGTGATAGATGGTAAGACAGCATTACCTGGAGATTAGTGATATGAAGATCAAGACAGTACTGTGTGATAGATGGTAAGAGAGTAGTATCTGGAGGTCAGTGATATGAAGACAGCAGTGTGTGATAGATGGTCAGACAGTAGTATCTGAAGGTTAGTGATATGAAGATCAAGATAGCACTATGTGATAGATGGTCAGACAGTAGTATCTGAAGGTTAGTGATATGAAGATCAAGATAGCACTATGTGATAGATGGTCAGACAGTATTACCTGGAGGTGAGTGATATGAAGATCAAGATAGCACTGTGTGATAGATGGTCAGACAGTATTACCTGGAGGTTAGTGATATGAAGATCAAGATAGCACTGTGTGATAGATGGTCAGACAGTATTACCTGGAAGTTAGAGATATTAAGATCAAGATCGTGCTGTGTGATAGATGGTCAGACAGTATTACCTGGAAGTTAGAGATATTAAGATCAAGATAGCACTATGTGATAGATGGTCAGACAGTATTACCTGGAAATTAGAGATATTAAGATCAAGATCGTGCTGTGTGATAGATGGTTAGACAGTCGTATATGGAGGTTAGTAATATAAAGACAGCACTGTGTGATAGATGGTAAGACAGTAGTATCTGGAGGTTAGTGATATGAAGATCAAGTCAGCACTGTGTGATAGATAGTCAGACAGTCGTATATGGAGGTTAGTGATATGAAGATTAAGTCAGCACTGTGTGATAGATGGTCAGACAGTCGTATATGGAGGTTAGTAATATGACAATCAAGATAGCATTGTGTGATAGATTGTAAGACAGCATTACCTGGAGATTAGTGATATGAAGATCAAGACAGTACTGTGTGATAGATGGTAAGAGAGTAGTATCTGGAGGTTAGTGATATGAAGATCAAAATAGCACTGTGTGATAGATGGTCAGACAGTATTACCTGGAGGTTAGTGATATGAAGATCAAGATAGCACTGTGTGATAGATGGTCAGACAGTATTACCTGGAGGTTAGTGATATGCTCAAAGATAAAAAAAGCAGTATAAACAGGCAACTGAAGTTGTTTGCAAATTCAAATTAAAAACAAAAATATGGCAAAGATCTGAGAAATGAATTAAAAACAGAAAAGTTTAAATCAATTACTTATTTATTAGAGTCTGCTGGGTAATAAGCATGGATAAAAAACTTGAGTATACAGTACTTATAGAAACAAAATGTATTAGTTTAATGATAACTGATTTCTAACAATGGATTAGTCTGTACAAAGCTACTTGAGGGCTTTCTGCACTACCTGTCTAGCTTTGAGATGATCGACTAGTGAAAGAAGTTTGTCAACATCATTCACAACCAATTCTTGAACTACTTTTATCAGACTAAATAGAGAATTCTGACTCTTGTGGCCTTAATGTGCAGAATACAATTTTATTATGGATGTACAAAAATCTCTGATCTTTTAAAACCTTTAGTTTACCAGATCAAATTGTCCAGGAAAATTGAGTTGCTTGCTCTAAAGATGCCAATTTTAAGAGCAGAGTTAAATATATACTTTTATAAACACAAAAAAGCTTCTGGCACAAGAAAGACAACAAAAAAAATCTACATAAGAAATGCAAAATTCTCATTTTGTTTATATATGCATAGCACAAATATATTCCTGGATATCATATGTCCAAAATATTTGGACTTTTAATAACAATGCCACTTGCTTTCATATTTTTAATTTCCTAGAAACAGGTACTGTCCATTACAAACTAGGAAATACTGACATTTCCTGGTAATAATAAATAGTTTATCGTTGGTACTTGGTATCAATGTCCTCTTATCTGGACACTTCATAACAATGAGTAGCACTGTCATGATTCTGTGTATAGTAACACTTATAAAATGTTTATAAATACCAGTTAAAATACAAAAGGCCCTCTTTCTCTCAGCAAATAATTAAACATAGTGATATCCAATCTGAATAATGATGGAATTTATGATTATTAAACAGGAAATACAATCATTACCTTTTTAAGGAAGAAACTGTTCTTTATACGTGCTCAAGCTATTTGGTCATTTTACGAGTGTTCTATGTTTATTAACAGTTTGCATCCTTTAATAACCCAAGCATGAGAAGATACATGCACTCTCAGTGTCACCAAAATCAGTAAAAGAATATTTCATTCATATATTTAGTTGTTTTTTTTTTAATTTTGTGCAAAGTTACTCAAAGGCTATTTGTGCTAGCCTTCTCTAATTTTGAATGGATAAACTAGAGAGAAGGCAGCTAGTCAACACCACCCAATGCCAACTCCTTACCAATAAATAGTGGGATTGACTGTTACAATATAATACTCTCATGGCTGAAATCGCAAGTATGATTGGGTAAGGAATTCCAACCCGAAACCTTCAGGTTGCAAGTGCCCAACCACCTGGTCTAATTTAAATATATTAACAATGCTAAAATGAGTCTTGTTTTGACAGTAGTTTACTTGTTTATTAGCTCAGAAATTTCAGCACAAATATTTCAGTTTATTTAGAAGATACTGACTTGTGTTAAAATCTGTTGGTTGTGTCAACACATGAAGATAAATGAACTCACTCTTTTTCTCTTGAGACCAAATTCAAATAAAGAAAAATATGTATATTACTGCATTATCTTAGAAGCACCCTTTTTCATTAGGGAGAAAATACAACAATATGTGATGTACCTCAGTGACAATAACATTCAGATACATTTTTAAATGTCATTCTCTCTTCCAAAAGAACCAAAGGACCTACCCCATGTTATAAGAATGTTTATCATAGCATTGCAACACTCCTACATCCAACAATAAAAACTACTGGGATAAAACAAACAAGTGTTTCATCTGGTTTTCTCCTGATATTTACTCCACATTCAGTAAAGTAACAGGTAAAATGTAAGTAATCAAACAACACTATACTATTCCAGTCATCCAGAGTCCACAGTTTGCACTCTTAGCAGGCAGTTTCTTAGCCTGATTTAAACATTCATCAATTCAGACAAAGTCCAACATCTTTTGTAATCTGCAACCTCTTCCCTTAGTCACCAGAAGATATCACCTACATCTCTTCCAAGCAGCAAATGTAATTATTTTAATAACTACTGTTGACAAAACAGCCAAAGTAACTGTTTTTGTTAAAGACACCTTTGATAAGTGGATGCCCAATTTCCTGACTTTTGTAAAGATGCAGAAATTCTTGCTCTACTCATTGTCACACAAATTAATAATAAAATGACCACTAATCTACTCTTATAAGGTTAAATCAACCATCTAAGACATCAACATGATCATGATATTTTGCTCATAATAATTAAATTGGGGTTTTATACAAAAGCATGGGAAGGTATGCTAATGGAGAGAGAAATCACTCTGTATTCCTTCAATTGTATTAGAATCAACAATGAGTACTGAATTTGCAAATAAGTAAATTTCCCTATGTAGCTTTCATTAGAGTGAAAAATGCTGTTTCAATGTTGCATGACATTCTCAGTGGGGAGAATTACATACAGTTTTTCCCTATCAAATTTTTTACCCACTTTGTACCACTGAATGTTATATTTTCTAAAGACAAAATTAGTTTGTCCAAACTGATGACATGTACTGTAGCTTTGGAATTCACATATAAAAGATAGTGCCAATAACATGTTTATTACCTTATATAGGAAACTGATCTTAAATACTGTTAGAAAAAATGTGGATATATAAAAGCAAATATAAACATAGTCTCCACAGAAGAAATATATATAAAGCTTAAAATAACTTTTTTATCCCAAAATCTGAGTCAAAACAGAAAAATATGAGATGCACCTATATATAAAGTACACATAATAACTTGCAGAAGTATAAACAGCTCTTCAGCAGTTTTGTTTCATTTTAGATCCAAAAATCAAACTTTGACTTCTGTAGCAGCAAGCTGATAACAATAAAGAAATCTTAATTTTAATAAAAACTGTTATAAGAAACTGCATACTTGTATCTGTCTAGTTTCTGAACATGAACAAGATTTACACAGTTCTAGCATAGATTCTTTTGAGTTACAATAAATTATTTAAAGTAATAATATCAAAATTACCAATTCTGGAACTGGTCTCCACATGTCGATGTTTTAATACTTTCCTCAAATATATTTGAAAGCTTCAAGAAATAAGAATTGGGTTAGTCATTTTTCAGAGGCTTTATTTGCTGATAAGAAAAGCAACTATTATTGTGGTTAGCACTTACCAATACAAGCTTAACAATCCTGTGGTTATCAAACTTTGTTTGGGTACGATGATTCTCTATCAAAATAGAATGAAAAACATTCAAATGTTGAAACCAGAAATGTTAATAATGTTTTTACAAAAACTTTTATACACAATAAGAAAACTTGTATCTTTTATAAATAGTTATATGTTCAGTATTCTGCTGTGTGTGTGAAAAAATAATGTGAATGAAATTTTCATATAAAGATTCACATTTTTTCAAAATAATATCCAGTGAAAATTTTGTTTTTCAACAATTATTTCTGGGATTAAAAAGGTGAAGTGTGAAAAAAAAATCTAAAGAATCATCTGAATTCTCATAGTTTAGCAAAATTCAAAGGTAAATGTTTTACACTTAAACTGTTCAGGAATCAGACCTAAGAAACATTCATTATATGTTCGTCAAGGTGTTAAAAATTAAAACAAAATAAAAAGTATTAAAAATATCATTATCAGAGTAAAAAGAATCGAGAAGATAGCTATAATTATACATATTCATCTCTTCTCTCTGTATAAAATTATATTGAGGCTTATAGTTGGAGTTTTTGTTTGTTTGTTTTTGAATTTCATGCAAAGCTACACGAGGTCTATCTGTGCTAGCAGTCCCTAATATTGCAGTGTGAGACTAGAGAGAATGCAGCAAGTCATCAGCACCCACTGCCAACTACAGAGGCTACTCTTTTACCAATGAATAATAGGATTGAATGTCACATTATAACATACCCACAGTTGAAAGGGCAAGGATATTTGAACAGGGATTTGAACTCGTAGCATTCGGATTATGAGTCAAACGTCTTAACCCACCTGGCCATGCTGGGCCTTAATTGGAATTACTACATTGAATAACATGAATGAAATTTTATTGACCCAGAACAACACTCACATGATTTTCTGGCAGATTTTAAGACTTGTACTAACAACATTTCTCGTAAAACAAGAGCATATCCATATCTTTAATATTTAGTTTCCATACTTAATTAAAAATACTGTATCGAAACTGCTAGAACTTAACATTCTATTTAATTATTCAGTACCTAAATATTACAATTAATTATTTGTGATTTTTTAATAGTCTGTTTAGTATGTTAATTGTAGATGAAAATTATTTCAGGAAACTTGAAATATAATTTTTATTTTACTTTTTCCTTTCACAATAATTATGGTATCATGACAGTTTCTATACATGCTGTAAAATACACCTACCCCATTCAGTAAGATGGGTAGCAAAATAACGATACCCAAGATTAAGAACAAATACAATTATGGTATAGACAATTCCAGGTAACTGGGTCATAGCATAACTGAATGGATCTTCACTGTCTCTGTAGAGCTGAATAACATACTTTTCAATCCTGAAGTACAACAGCATAATGAAAATTGCTAAAAACAGGCATAGAAACACTATCGGCAAGGAAATGCAATAAACCTATAGAGAGTTGAAGAAGAAGAATATTTATAAAATCAAAATAAACATAACAGAGATACGTATTTTAAGAGAAAGATTTAATATTAACTAGTCAAGTGAATAAACAGCTGCAGCATATAATATTTCTCTAAGTTTCTTCAAATTTAGTAAGATTAAACAACTGCCTTTATTTTATAATTGTTTGTTTAATTTTATTTTTTAAAAATATTTTAAATGTTTTTTTTTAAATTAATATGATGCATTTTAAAAAAAACATTTTTCTGTACAAGTTATAAACTGTTAAAACATTCCAATTAAGTGAGAGAAATTTAACAATTTTAAACCTTAAAATATCTTTTCCATGGAGGATACATGGGAACATGACGACCAGTAACAGGATCTACACCCATGTACTTTCCTCGAAAAGTAGAACGATGTTCTTGGAAAACCATCGTGTTGATTGTGCCCCAAGAGTAAGCTAATTCATTTGATCTTCTTTTCCAGGACTCCAGGAATATTGTAACCCACAGTAAATTAAAAACAGCAAAGAAAGCTGAGGTGTGCAGTGTAATGCCTGTAAGAACCAGCTGTAAAATTCCAATAAGAGCAGGTGGGACCAGAGCCCAAGTATAAAAGTCCAAAAAAGCAAAGTAGAAGGACACGGCTTCACCAAAATATCTTCGAATATCCTCTAAAAATAAAATAAAAATGTCAGTATTTCTCATTATTCCCAAAATGCCAGAGGACAACACTTCAACATACTTGTATGATTTGTTTTACTTTATTGCAAAAACAAAACAACTCACAATGAAATACCTTACAATTTGAAATAGTTTTAAGAAGCTCGTGTAAATAAAATATTTTACTTCTACATGTGATATTTGTATGAACTAGTAAAAACACCACCCTATATGTACCTTATAGGCTAGTTTGTGCTAGACTTAGCAATTGTAGTATTCATATTTCATTGTAAAATCGTATAAAGTGAACATTTTCTGAAAAAAGTTTTTTTTAACTGGGATGTACTGTGCAGGAAGTGTTTAGATTGTGCTCTTCAGTCATACACAACACAATGTATCTAAATAATCCAATCTACAAAGTTTAAAATTTTCATAACTTTTGCTGATATAAACTAACAGTTTTACATATTAAAAGTGCTATCCTTTGTTGAAAAAAATTATAATTTAATAACTCCAGTTTTTCAGTATTACATTTAAAAATCACATCAATAAAGATATTGTCAAACCTTCACATAAAGTCCTAGTGAAAGTCATGTTTTTATTATGTACTTTTATATAAATTTCTGTTATGTTATAAAGAAATGGTTGTTGTGCATACCAGTTATTTTTCTAATTGTCTGAATCTTGAATACCTAAAGTGTGAACATTTTTATGAATTTTTGTTTGTGGTGGAATTTTTCTTATGTGATGTCACATCTTATAAGCGTTAATCACCATTCCTGGCATCAAGAGTTGTATTTTACAACAACAAGTGGCATCATTGTATTTTGGCTACACAGATAGATGCAGAGATGACCAGACAAATGCTCCATTAAAGTAAGATCCCCAGCTTTGGAAATTCAAAACGATTTGTTTGTGAAATGTTTTCTTAAGACACTATTAAAAATGCTTACCTTTGTTGAAGATATTAATTACTGATTTTTTATATCTTCCTACTTCTTGCAAAGCTTTCCAAAAAAGCTTTATTTTACAAAACTATAAAATTTTGTCTTCATTTTGATTGAAAAAAAACACCACTGCAACATCAATGTATTTATAACCAAAATTACATGATAAAAGCACTTTATACATGCCAAAATAATGAACAGTACAATTGTTTTTAAATTATTAAAAGGTTTCACTTAATATAATTAGTAAGTTTAAACCCATTTCTGTTCATATGCACATATTGTTTTACACTGCTTTTCAGTGAATTTCTTCTCTACTCATTCACGTAGTCACTTAGACCATTGAAAGAGAATAGCTATTTATGTGAGAAGAGGTAACGTACCATATCAGAAAAACAATATACAATTTGAGCGACTAAAAGTTACAGCAATATATATATTCACACACACACACACATGATTGAGAAAGTAGCAAGGCACATTGAATAATTATGTTCGATTATTATTTCAATAATGTAATAAGAACTTTTGGTTTACATCAAGTTTTTCCAACAATTTGAAGATCTACTGCATGAAAAGAACTCACCAACTGGTTGAGAGGAGAAAAATGATTTGTACCAACAGGCTTCAAGTTTTCTGACATCTTCTTCATCGTGAAGTGGAAACACTTGCTTTATAATTCCATTATTTTGACAAACTTGAACTGAAATAATAAAAATAATTGGATCAGTAATGGAGATTATTATTATTTGTATACAGTTAAATATTAAATTAGGATTATATAAGTTATTATTGTGACAATGTGTTGTTCTGTAATGTAAAATTCATTGATTAGTCTTTTATTACATATTGCATGCTTCACTGACAAAAATGAAATGTCTAAAATAAAATCAGTTGTTTTTTTAATGTTAAAACATCAGTAAGTTACTATTTTGTTTTATACTGTCTGTGCAAACTAGACTTAGTCTCATGTATTTATACTCTTAAACAATTCTATGAGTTCAGTCTGTTCATTTTATTCACATACTAGATGCGAGTTTGTACATTATTAGTTACAGTGCATTAACTCTTTCTAAAAAGAAGTCCTTTTAAACCGTTTTCTGCTCAAGTCATTATGTTACATTTAAAATGTAATTAAACACCTTTGTTATCAATGTATGTGAATGAACTATTATTACAAAGTGTTTTAAACTGAAGTTTTATTTTATCTAAGTTTTAAATCCTTTATTCCCAAGTAAACCTTTAAAAAATACTTAACTTCAGATTATTGTCACATGACCAACAAACTATGAAAATTCTCTACTTTGATTCTCTTTATCTTCAATAATACAATGGAAGTTGAGAAGAAGCACACTTAAGTGATCAGATACTTACATAACCTTCTGACTCGTATATTTCAAAGTGATATATAAATATATCACTATAATATAATTGATAAGCTATTCCTATAATTTCCTATAATAACGAAAAATAAAAAAATAAATAAAAATGTCAAATTTCATAAAATCTGTTGCTTGCAGACAAAAACCGACTTCAGATTTGAAATCTACACACTCAAATTTACTATAGAAAGGTCTTTTTTAAATACAACAAAATGAGTGTTCCCCAGTGTAATAAGTGGTAAGGAATAAGAAAGGAAAACATTTAAAATAAGCTATATGTGAAAAGGAAAAAAATCCTGAAATTATAAATTTAACAAAAGAAAAATCTTTAAAATATTCTACAAAACATTAAAAGGTGTGTGTGTGTTTTTCCTACAGCAAAACCACATCAGGCTATCTGTTGAGTCCAATGAGGGAAACTGAACCCCTGATTTTAGAGTTGTAAATCCATAGATTTACTGCTGTATCAGAAGGGTACTGAAAGGTATGTATCTAATATCTTTTAAATAAACTCTAGAACCTCCTAAATGAAATTTAAATGTTTTTTTTGGTGACACTGCATATTTATCTTTTTTGTAGATTTCTCTAAACAAATAAATTTAGCATTTTCCTACAGTAAAAATGTATTATTGATAAACAAGTAACTCCCCTTAGAAAATAACTTTTCTCAACTAGCACTGATCTCTGGTGATGCAAAGTTTCAATGTACAACACTAGCCTTTCATTTCAGATTTCTGTATATCCACATGTAAATGATTATGCATCAGCTCTCAACTAATAGAACAGTGACAAACCTCCTATCATAACCAACTTTCTCTTTACATTTGCATTTGTCAATAACTTCAAAGCTGGTCAGAAGATCTACACAATGTATCATCAGAAGTGGGAAGAGACTGGGTGGAAAATGTGAGAAGAGGTAATGAAAGCATCTAAAGGAATTATATTTTCAATTTAAGAAAATGATACCTTCTGTTACATTATCTTACCACCCCAAACTCACAAAATAGCTTTCATCACCCACTGAATTGGTAGACAGCTAAGTTAGAAACAAGATACCACCTTACAAAGCACTTAGAGAGAGATCAAGAGGTGTGGAATCAAAAGAGACAACATCACACTTCAATGGGAGACTGCAGCACATTTGATCCAGGTACGCTTTTCACTCTTTTATGACTGTGTTGTAAACATTAAAGGCAGAAAAACAAGAATGTATTGAAGAATATGTATGCCAATGAATGCGACGTCTAGGTGTTGAGTGGTTAGTTTGACTTCACCCAGAAGTCCCATTCATTGGCATACATATTCTTGGATACCTTTTTGTTTTTCTGCCCTTTTTGTGCCCAACACCAAGCAGAATCTGGAATGGTATGTCAAATCCATGGAAGGCAGAGGATCATCTGTTAATTTCAAAATGGGATCTAGTATGAAGGAGTTTCTGTAACAAAATTCATCTCCACATGTACACATTTCCAACACTACCAACATCAGTTTCACTAGGTACTGATATCCAGCAGATGGGTAAAACCCTGGTGGGATGATATTACTAGTCTAAAACCCATTGGCAATAGATATTGTAGCTCCAGAGTGTAGCAGGAGGAGGATGCAGCATGTTTGCTCATTTATGGGCATACACAAGTGAGAATCTGTGATGTGTCCAGCTACAATGAACCTCAGATTCATTGGAAACCGACATCCAGTAAATGTTGGGAAGAGAGACTTCAATCCTGGTATGCACTGCCAGTCAAAAACCACAAAAAATTTTAAAAAAATCATTCTGATATGTAAACAGAAATACAGCACAGATCTACAACAAAAATCTGTAACTATACATCAGATTTTCAGTAGGATGTGCAACATGTAAACACCTTCAAATGCCATTACCCTACTCTCAACTGAGTAGTATGATTTGTAACTGAGGAGGACAAGCCTCCATGATCCACCACCTCACAGCAGCTAGGAACTGGTAAGTAGTAAAGACTTCCATACTCCACAAGAAGAGGGAGGATGCACTGAAGAGTCACTGGAATCAGTGCAAAGGATGGCTGCAATATCTTATTTTGAAAAGCAAAGCTATAACATTAAAAGAGATGATCAACCAAACCTTGGCAGCATCTGGAATTGTGCATCAGGTTAGCGACAGTAAGAGTAACATTGCCACTAAGGATTAGAAAAATAGTACTAATCCATGTGACTAGAAGCAGTCCTATGGAACACCCCATGTTTACACTCACAGCATGCTTAAGCCTAACTCGTGATGTAATATTTTAGTCATTGATGGTAATTCAATGGAGACATACAACCA
This sequence comes from Carcinoscorpius rotundicauda, assembly GCA_011833715.1. Classification (NCBI taxonomy): domain Eukaryota; kingdom Metazoa; phylum Arthropoda; class Merostomata; order Xiphosura; family Limulidae; genus Carcinoscorpius; species Carcinoscorpius rotundicauda. Next base: position 84,916,414 of record CM022397.1, on the reverse strand, counting down.
AAATCTGGTGGCATCTCAAATTGTACAGTTGAACTGTAGTAAGGGCTACAATATCATTGACATCAAGCACGGTCAGGATGGAGGGTACAAATTTTCAGGAAAAAAGAAATTATCTCTCTTCAGGCACAATTTGCCACAGAGTGAGATCCACAATATACTACATTAGCAAAAGGTAAGATACTGTATTGGAAAGTTACTTAAGCCTTCTATTTTTGATTAAGATCTACCAAATGGGGCTATAACAGATCTTTAAGATTTTTACAAAATCAATAAAATCACCAAAATGTTAAATGATACTGGGAAAAACTGAAGAGAGTCCCATGCTGTAGAAAAATCGTTTAGTAAAAAATAAATGGCATTGGTTCAAAGGCATATCAAAAGACACATATAAAAACTCAAAGAATGTACATTTATATAGAAAAATTACTACACTGTATGATAATCAATTTCTAACATACCAAGATTGTGTTCAATATCTTTACGTTTTCATGTAGCAAGCACTGATTGTAAAAGAACTTTTTCCTTACATAACTGGCTCAAAACAAAATTCAGATGCTGTATGAAAACTGAGAAGATATTGTTTAATGAAAACTGTAACTTAATGCCCAAGAAATGCATTGCATGATCTATCCTGCAGTTAAAATGTGGGTCATTGCTAAAAACAGAAATGCAAGGCTTTCACAGCCATATCAAGAAAGAATTAAGAAAATTAAAATATGTAAATGGGATTTGTGGATTTTTCGTTTACTTTCCTGTGGCCAAATAGAAAATAAGATAATAATGACACAATCAAACTCTTGTAAATGATTAAACTGCTCCATAAACAGCATACAGACACTTTTCCATGATACTGAACCACTGACAGCCTTTGACAGATACGAAGAGGCAAAATGTGATCAGTACCACAGTACATACTTTAAAAACAATACAAAATATTATATGCACAAATCTTATTAAAGTATGTCCAGTTTCCAGTATACAGTAAAAGATATTAGGCCTGAAAATAATTAGATAATAGGTTTTACAAATTCAATGAAGAACATTAGAAAGTACTGATTTCTCATCACAGAATCCTTTCATTCTGTTTGTAGTTTGTAGGAAAGCAGTACAAAAATATATGTGGCCAAGTAGTTACAAGTGTCACATTATCTATATAATGACGTATCATTTCACACACATTACTCCTCAAGCCTGGAAAGTTATGAACACCTGGAAGTTATGTAGTACACATTTGTAACCAGAGGCTGAAATCAGTCACGTATCCTAGAATATTGACTTTATTTTTCTTATTTCTTTTGAAAAATCTAACCTTCAAAAACAACTTTTGTACACATATGTTTAAAACAAAAGAAACTAACATCATATTTTTGGCAAATTGTTAAGTACTATGTCCAGTGCAAAGGAAATAAGCTTAGATCACACTAGTTGAATAAGCTACTTGTCTATGATCCAGATATAGTTTGTTTTTTTACTTTTAATAGTTGAAATAAAAGCCTTTTTAAATAACAACTGTTTTTCATTCTTAATAGTTGAAAAATTATAAATATCTATTAAACTGTTTTTATTAAATAAAGCCATTATATATAATACTCGTAACAGGAGAATATATACTTATAACATTACATATACCTGAGACATTTAATTAAATGAATCAAGGGTTTTGATTACTTGAAAGGAGCTTCAACAGTAGCTGAACCTACCAATGGATTGGCCTGCATATAACTTAATTCCTGGATAACCAAATAAAAACTGTTTATCCACAGCTCGTATGTTTTCCAGTTCATGAAAGATGATTCGCTGTTTCTCCGAGGTAGTTAACAAATCACTAGAATTCATACCTGTAAAAATATATGCCCAAGAGATAACCACACATTCACTTTACAAGAGTAAATTATACAGAATGTATCTTGCTACATTAAGCAAAAGGATAAACAAAATCAATTTTACACTGTCCCTTGAGAATGACAATGGTGGGTTTATGTTTTGTTAATTCTTTAAACATTTTTATTGTAATGGTAATGTATTATTATCATATTTTATTATGCACTTGCACAATTTATTTCTTCTTTAAGTAATCATAGAGATAACTCATAACGATTGAAAAGTGGTTCCTAAGAAACTTATCTTTATTTGATGTAAATTCATCCTAAGTGTAGTTAGCATATATTTCTTAAATAATTAAAAACTTTAATGAAAGCAAACAATTTTAGTTGCATAAAAAAAGGAATTAATAAAGTGTCCATATATTTAGACACAAATGAATTTTTTTTAAATCTGGTACAACAAAGTGTCAAATTTGGTCTAAATACAAGATGTGCAAAAGTTACTCAACAAAAATCATTCAATTTTAACCAAACTTTTTGTGCATGTCTATGCAAAAAGTCAAGGGAACTATGAGTCTAACATTTTTACTGTAGCTTCACCTAAGAGTATAGATGGGCCATTTATAGTTTTTGGTCATTTTGATTAAAGATGGTTGATCAAGAGTAGCAAAACTATAGAGTGAAAGCATGTGCATAAGTATTGTTTTGGATATGAAAACTAAATTAAAAGTTTCAAGCTCAAGTTTAGAAAAGAATCACACAAGTGGATGGTTGTTAGTCATTGCCAACGCTTAAGCACAAATTCACTGAATTTTATGAAATTCTCTTAATTAAAAAGCATTTAGCATTACAAAATATTAACTTAAGCAATTAACATAAATAACGCTTGATATGGCTGTACCAAGTTTATATGGGAAATAACCATAAACTGTTAATCTAGTTTCCATGGCATTACTATAAAGAAAATTATTAACAGTTTTAGAGTGGAAAACTACCACCATGTATTTTAAAGAATATGGATTATTCTAAAAGAAGTTTCTGAGACACAAATTGAGCATGTATTCTTAAAGGAATGAAATGAAAATTGGTGGCCAAACTGGTAGCTGCATTTACAACACTGAAAATAATTTGACAGAAAATGTTCATTCATTAATCTTTTTGTGAAGGGCTTGGTATAAAATATAAGTTCATTCATTTACACATTTGCAAAAGTTAAATATCTGCACTTTCACTTTTGATAAAGCATGTGTATCTTCAGAAAATTTGGTAGACTTTTAGTAAAGATTACAAAAAAATCAGATTTGTAATGAAATATTTTCACAAAAATCTGTTTGTGAAAATATAGTATATTTTATTACCAGTCTGAGTGCAAAGTGATTTCATGTTATAAGTAAAAACTGTTCTTCATCCCAAAAATGTCAAATACTTTTTTTCTAATCTCTACAACCTCCTAAATACATTTAAAATGTTTCTTTTCAGTAAGACTTCACATTTTATGTTATTTTCTAAACTCTATGTGGTATTTATCACCTGACCAAATTTTATAGCTATCACCAAAAAATTAGGAAATAAATATAACTTATGCTTTTTCATGCAAGAATGACTGCATGTTGTAACATTAAAATACAAGTGTTTACTCTAAGTAGCTTAAGTCTCATAATGCTATTTAAATATATTACTTTTTATTATATTGACCATCAAGTCATTCTCAGCTAACATTACATAACTTGAATTGATGTAGTGCACATGCACTCATGTTATGTATCCAATCATATAAAACTAACATTTAGTCTTCTCTGTCATTGTTGTGTTTTAATGGACTAGTATTTTGTAAAATACAGTCACATTTCAATTATTATATATCATATATGTATATATATATATATTATTACTATTTAGAAATAAATTATAACATTTATTTTTCTTAAAACATAGAACAGTAAATAAAGAAGTAAAGCAAACAATTATCTATTCTAGCTATGACCCATGTACTTGGTTACTAAGCATTTTAAAATTTTGCATGTAGAGGATATGTTTTATTTTTTCTAAGGTTTGACACATATAGAGTTGAATAAACAAAATTTCATAAATTACAATATATCAATACTGTAGAATTCCAATGTAATTTATCAAGTCTAGTAACTAAGCTGTATTTAGGCCTAAAAAACAAAATTTCAACCAAAGACACAACCTACCTCCTTGAAATCTTGGTTCAAAAGACTGAAATGGCTTCTATGACATTAAAATGGCTGAGAAAAACACCACATGGACATTTTAAGTTGCCAAGTTGTTATTCACGTTATATATTAAACAAAGTGTATATGAGGGACAATTTTCAAAAGTAGAAAGAGGTGAATGAGGCCATTATGTTTGATTCAGCACATAATCCATATATAAAAATAAAAAAGAAATGAGATTTTTCTTTTATATTCTAGCTTGTTAATATTGGTAATTTGAGTTTGTAATTTGTATAACAGACCTTGTATTTTGAAGCCACAAACACATAATTTTAAACAGTGCTGTATTCCCCTTACAAAAATCTATATATTTAGATGTGTTGTTTTAATATTTATTTTTAAATTAAGAAATTAACTGAAATACAATATTAAAGTTTGAATGATAATCTACATTTTAATACCAAACTTATTGACAGAAATTCATAAAATAGTAAATCAATAAAATTTTGAATGCAGATCAAGAAATGTGATGACCTGCCCTTTGGCCCATGACCCATCAAGAAAGGGATAATTACCAAAGTTGTGAATTTTATTCACCAATGTATCCAAAGTTGAACAAAAAATGCAGCCTGGCTAGTAAAAGAAGAAATATTTACTGCAAAATGTTTATGAATGTTGTGAGTGTAGCTTCCAGTTTGGTCATCAATTTTCATTTCATTCCTTTGAGTCAAACATTCAATCTATTTTTTCACATCTAAGGCGTTTTTGACTTCATTATTTACCTATTTAAATACAAACATGTACATAATTTTGAAAATATTTATTAGATAAAAAGAACATGTATGTGATACAGAAATTCTTATTCACTCAAATGATGGATAAGAGGACATCAGCCTCAAGTACAAAAAGTCTTTTTGTACAGAGATCTTGTAAGTGCGTAACTTTGATTTCTTCAATAAAACAAATGTTAACAAAAACCTGAAACTAAAAAAAGGAATAATGATCATGAGTTTAAACCAAAAAAAAACCCATAAAACTTTAAAAAAACATATTATAATTGATGAATTTTTAATAAGCTTGAATCCTTTGTTACAGCTTTGTGATAAAAGCATTATTCTTGATATGGTTAATTAAATGCAAGGACATATTTCAAAACAATAAACCTGATTAGGTCCAAAAAAGAGGAGATTGAAAAACCAGACATAAATCCCATCACTACTAGAAGCAGGAGTTAAAATCATTGTGTTTTCCATATCTCAGATAAACAAGTAGTAATTTATCAGTAATTTCAATATCTAGTCATTCCTTCTGCGAAAGATAGAACATTACACATAGCTCAGTTTCTAAATATCTGCTAAATAATTATATAGATCAATGTCAGATGACTGTGTTTTTGAACTTATGGATAGGGAAAGTGTTTGAGAATTCATGGTTTTTAAACATTACAGACCCAACAGAGGAAGCTAAAATTTAAATGTTTATATGATCACAACATATTTTTTGTTTTAAGATTTCTTTTATTATGAAATTACTCAAACTAGAATAGCATTTAGTCTGTGAAAATTCGTGAGTAAAAGGTATTAAAGGTACAAGCAGTACAGCAAAAATTATCGATAAAATATGCAAAACACATTCCTCATCTGCACCTTTTGCTAGTGAATAACTAACAGACAATTTATATTACAAGAAGTGAACCAACTTAATAACATCTAGTTTTACAAAAGTTTGATCAATATTATTTGGAAAACCATTAACAACACAGTAGTTAACTCTGGCAAAAAATTACCATATAATAAAATTGTTTTCAGAAAATTAATCATTTGGAAAGTTAAACCATTTTACACATAATTCCAGTATTCTTATCCTGATACAAGCAATAATCTGAACTATATCTGTGAGCTGCTCTTATTGTTTTATATTATTTGTTTCTAAGTTCAAGCACTCTAATAATAAATGAACAGCTACTTAGAAAACTAAGCTTTTATCTATTTGCAATGATATGAAATTTAGACCAATTATGAAAATATATGCATTCTTATCTACAGTATAAAGTGGATTACCTTTATGTAAAAACAAATCCATATCTTGGAGAGTGAATTCTCTTAGTAAGCCATTCTTGTCAGCTTTCTTTATCTCCATTAACTCTGCTGTTTCCAATAATCTTGTATCTGTAGCACTAATGTGAATAAGATTTCCCTAACAACAACAACAAAAATAATTTTTATCATAGTTTTCTCATAAAACTAAATTCAGAAAGTTAGTTAAAACGTGTTTCCAGATGAATAACATGCAAAATGCATCAGCTGAATGTTAAACTTTATCTACTGCCATCAGTTCTAAAAAATCAAAACATTATAACATCTAATGGTACACAAGAAAATGTTTCATATTTATTGATGATATAATAATTGATCTAATCTAACACCAAATATAATGTAGATAAATAGCAGAAAGTGACTTAAGATTATGTTAAGATATGCCAAAAAGCAGCATGATTTGTGTGAATCTGCGAGTTGAGTAAAAAAGAAAAATGAAGAGTCACAAAGCTCCTTGACTTTTTGATCCTTTTTCAAGTTCTCTGTATTTTGCCCAACCCAGGCCATCCTGATGAGAAAGACTCATTCTAAAACAATGGCATGTAAAGAAATATATATGTAAAAATGGCTGGTTTGGAGTTGAGATTTTTTTTAATGTAGAGGAGTGAACAATGTTTCGACCTTCTTTGGTCATCGTCAGGTTCACAAAGAAAGAAAGAGGTAACTGACCGATAGCTGCCCACATCTTTGAAGGAGGTTGTGTAACTGAGTATAGGAATGTAGAAGGCATGCTCAGATAGTTGATTATATTTATTAATATAGGTATAAAGATGTCCCTTTGTATTGGTTTATTTTGGGCTTGAGTAAGGCTTCTTTAATTTTGAATTTGTTTCTTTATTTAGTATTTGAAAGTTTTCTATGGTTATGTTGTGTTTATTTGATTTTCAGTGTTCAAAAATGTGTGGAGGTGACTTTTTGTGTTATTTGAATCTGGTTTCCATTTTTCTACTTGTTTCACCAATATAGAAGTCGTGGCAGTTATTACATTGTATTTTATAAATAATGTTGGTGTGCTGTTTGTCAATGTAGTTTTTACGTAATTGGGACTTTAGCTTTGCATCTGATTTTTGGAAAAATTTGATGTTTACCAAAATGTCATCTTCTGTTATAAGTTAAGGTTTTTTTTTTTCTTTTCTTTTTTTTATAAGTACAAGGCTTTTCAATTTGTTGTATCTTGGGATTTATTGTTGTTGGTCTAGGTGTGTGGGTACCATTTTTTTCCATGGTTTTTTGAGGAAATTTGTTGATGAAGTGTTGTTTTATATTGTTGATTTTATCGTTAATTTCATCGTGTGAGCATAATTTGTGGTTGTGTTTATTTGGTTTCTTAAAATGTTGAGTTTTTGTTCAGAAGGGTGCAGCAAGATTTGTTCATCATTTTCGGCTTCAGAAGGATCATCATCACAACTTTCAGAGTAGTCTTCGACATTATCATGTTCACTTTCATCGTCGGATGGTTTTGTAAGTAAATGTACAGCTTCATCAAGAGATATCATTTTTGACACGGTTTGAAGATTTCAGCTCCTATATATATAGGATTTGTGGATTCTTCTAAAATATTCTAGAAGCTTCAAGAATATTCTAGATTATTCTAAATACTTCTGTAAAGTTTCTAGAATGTTCTAGAACAGGAGTGGGCAAACTAGGCAATAATAAGGACCATCTAAAATTATTGTTGGAGTAAAGTTTTTATCCTAAATATACATCTTTTGAAAAGAAGTTGTAAAATTAATGTATTTTTACTATAATTTGCTTTTTTTGGTTGCCCAGGCCTGTTCTAGAATTATTCAGAAAATAAATAAAGTCATTTTTGTGTTTTTTGATCTGGGGCTTAATAGGCCCCAAAATCCCCTTAGTGGATGTTTAAAAATTTTTTTTTTAAATATTATTTCGCAAATGTCTGAAAAGTCAAAATATTATTGCTTCTTAAAATATAAAGGGATAGGGTCAGTTAATGGCAATTTCATTTAAATACAAAATTATTAGCCTAATATTAATAACCTTTCAAGTTGCTCTGGGGCCTATTAGGCCCCAATTTTCGTAGGAATGTTAAGTTGTTGTTAACAAAAAAGGAAAAAAATTCAAATTGCATTTAGAGAAAAATAAGGGATGCAATTCATATGCTACTAATATACATTTTGTTATATTTTGGACCATTTTTGGAAAAAAACATGGGGCTGACTGGTCCATGTCAGATGTTCCATCATCTGAACAAAAATAGAAAATAAGTTAAAAAATAAAAGAATCTTGTCATTCATATACTTATCATGCTTTTAGTAAACTTGATTAAATTGACTGTAACTACAACACCTGATGGCAACCCATTCCAAAGGCAAACCACCCTCTTAGAAAACTGAAACTGTCTCAACTAAAAGATTCCTATCCTACCATTTTCACTATTGAATATGAGAAAAATATAAAGCACCAACACCATCAATTCCTTTTACAATATTAAACACCTCAGTCAGATCACCCCATCTTTTATTAAAGAGATAACAGTTTAAGATCTCAACCTCTCCTCATATCCCTCCATCCTAGCAACCCTCCTATGAACCATTTCTAACAATTTTTTGTCATTCCTGAGGTAAGGAGCCCAAGACTGAACACAAAATTACAATTATGGCTTAAACAGTGCCCTGTACAATAAAATCATAACCTCTTTAAAACTTGTATTCAATATTTTTGTAAATATAACCTAAAATCTTATTTGCCCTTCCACTAGCAACAGCACACTGCTTGGATGGCTTTAGAGACTGATCAACTATTACACCAAGATCCCTTTCTTTCATAACATTGTTTAGGTTATTCACATCCAAATTATTCTTACAATTCAAATTATGATAAACCACATGCATTATCCTGCACTTATAATTAAAACCTATCTTTTACTTGTTTGCCCAACTCACTAAATGATACAAGTTATTTTGTTAGTCAGCAGCATCCTCTTCAAAGCTAGCAACACCCAAGATCTTAACATCATTTGCATAGGTAAGTAATTTATAGACTATTCCTTCATCTATGCCACTGACCTAAACCAAAAAGAGCAAATGTTCAAAGGTCTGTGGTATCCCATTTGTGACATTACTCCTATTTGACTGAATTCCATTTGTTACAGCCCTCTACTTTCTTCCATCCAGCTACTCTTCTGTTCAATTTATAGCTTATCCTGCCCACAACTATGTAGATAATTTTTTAGAAGCCTTTTATGTAACACCTTGTCAAAAGCTTTCTAAAAATTCAGATATACCAAATCTACACCCTTAACACCTCATGTACATCAGCAGTAACATTTCAAAGCACCTCAAAACAATTAAGGTAATATTTTACCTTAGCTAAATGAAGATGCATAGCACTTTTAACAGACTTTTCTTACAACCGATGTAAGACTAATGGGTCTATAATAACAAGGACAATTTTTTTCACCTCCATTTAAAAGAGGAGTTACGTTAGCTAGCTTCCAATCCTCTGGTACCTGCACACTATTCAAGGACTGACGTAAATAAGATATATATATTTTTTAATATTGTTAGTGTAATACTGAATTTCTATTAAAAATAAATGCATTCAATTTTACTTTAAAAACTAAAATTTATCTTCAAGAACTAATATTTTTAAATTTTTTTATTGAAAGTAAAGATTATACAAAGAAAAAATTTTGGAAATAATGAGCATACCAAACATATGAAATAACCTCAATATTTGTACCTGAATAAAAAGAAACATTTAAATTCTCAGTATCATTTATGATTTTGACCTTTCTGTCTATATTCTACACTTGAATATGAGCACTTCAAAATATAAACTTGCTGAAATCCATGACTTTTACAGAATTAAAAAAAGTCTGTCATAAGAATCACCATAAGAACAAATTTACTTAACACCTACTAGTTAAGTTTTAGCAGAAAAATAATTTTAAAAATATCTTAACGATAAACAATAGTGAATGTTTCACTTATAAGAAATTACACCATAGGAAAATTTAGCACTTATTAATAATAAAGGCTAAACCTTGTAAATTATTAGCTGACTTACCTGGTAAAACTAATCATTAAGCAGCTTAGGTATAGCTAGTAAATATAAAAGAAATGATCCAGAGTAGCTTAATATACTTATAGTCAACATGGTTATATCTTAATCATGAAAAGTTTATAAACATACATTACCTGTTTTTTCACCAAAAGTCCAGCTCCACCTGCTTTCCTAGGTTGTTGAATTAGGTCCGTGAGCCAGTTTACAGTGTTCTGATTGGCCTTTTGCTGAAAGACTATCACACACAGTGTTCCAGGAAAATTTTGACCATCAACTGTATCTATTCCTTCTAGATCCTCTCCCTCCGAATCACAATAATCAAAAGATTCCATTTCTGTCTCTAACGTGGCAAACTTAAGAACAGAACTAAAGAAAAAACATTAAGTACAAGCAGTGTTATGGGTAGCACAACATACATGTTATACGAAAATGGAGTGTTATGTCCCTGTATATCTTTTGCCATACTTTTTTTACTTAACTATTTTGCATGCATTGCAAATTCTCAAGAAACAAGATCAAACTTGTAAAACCAGAGGTAATGCATCAGTCAAAAAACATTTCTCAGAATAAAATGTGAAGGAGATAAAATAATAAGATTAGGAACGCCTAGAGAAATAATAATCAAATAGATATCGAGATGTACCTGGGAATTTGTTAATTGTTGATTTTATTAAAAAGACTCCTCTGTTTTCTATAAACATCAAGTTCGTGTTTAGTTTTGGTAACATTCTGTTCAGAATAACTGTTTTTTTTTTGTTCACAAGTTCATAAACTTGGATAGTTTTTTTGTTTTTTTTTACATTCTTTTAACATGTCTTTCAAGTTATGTCTTGTTTCATCTATTTAAAAGACTGGGGAAATTGTTACACTTTATTTTGTAATAAATATTTCTTGATATGTAAGAATATCAGATATTTGTTAACTTCTGCAGAATAAAAGTGGATTGTACACAGAGTTTCACAGTACTATGTTCGTCTAATTCCTAGGCACTGAATGGACAAAGTGACTTTTGATACACCTGATACTTGTATGCATATTTTGATAAATTCCAGCCTGTAAATATATCAGTCATGATATTTATATTTTTCTGTCAAGCAGATGTAACTTGGCAGAAACTTTAAGAGTATTCTGAACCTAATTAGTGGGAGACTTTTAACAAGTAAACTGCAAAAAAATAAAACCCAAATGTTTGAAATTGCTACATAGAATGTACTAAATTTAATACCAATAAAAATATAAAGATTTATATATTACCACTAAATATTGAATATATTATTTTTATTGTAACTGATATTTAACATACTATCATCAGATGTTTTAGAATAGTTGTAATAAATTCATTCAATGCACAAGTTAATCACACAATAGGCAGTTTTGTCTATTGGTATTCAAACTTTGAGTTCATTCTTCATATTACCTTATACATTGAACGTACTAAATACTATCCAGTCAAGAATGCTATAACTAGAGAATTACTAACCCTTCTAAATGGGCCACAAATGTGAGCTAGTATGAAGTATCACCAAAAACAAGAAGCTTCCAGTCCTTAGAAAATACACTACACTGGTTGTAGTTTGGAAAAAAACTACTCACACTGTAAAGCAGTTTGAAAGGAGTTAAGAAAATGTTATTATCAATGGAACCGAGACAAAGTGGACTTGTGTTACTAGTGGAGTACTGCTGCATTCAGTTTTGGCTTTAGGTCCTTCTTATTTATGTTGATATTAATTAGTAAAATTTGTTAATGGTATCAAACTGAACTAAGGATGTTGAGATATTACAGAATAACGTCAGTCATTCTGTAAGCGGAACAAATAGTTGGGAAATGGCCTTTATTATAAGGGCAAAATAATGCACTGGAGTTATTGCAGTTTGAATCACACCTTTAATACAAACGGGAAAAAACTCAATAATGTAACTGAATAGAAAGAACACATTTAACATGATATGATGTGCAGTGAAAGGTTTCATGTTATGGTACAGTAAAGAAGGAATTCTTGTTGGGGATTAATAATACTATTAAGAATACAATAGAACAGTAGTTTTGTTACACAGAATTAATTTTAGAACCTACAGTTATTCATTTTCCAATGTGTTTGGTATAAGATACAGGATAAGAATCCTTTTTTACATGGTATGAAAAGTTGCCTTTAATTATAGAATGTTTATTTTACCAAGACTTACTACACTTGCTTATTATTTTCTGATACAATTATTAAAAGTTTCACACTGTAAGAAATTTCAAATAACTTATGCACAATAAGTTTATTACTAATATAATTCATTGATCAACATATAATGTACAATATATGTTTTCACTAAAAGAGTCTGTGAAATTACTAAATGGTAAATGTCAGGAAATTTGTCACATAATATAGTAAAGATGCATATTCAAATATTAAAGACCTTGTGCACTAATTTTTAAAGTACAGTATTGTTATTCATATTCGAATTTCATTTACATTGAATATTCATATATTGTATTTGCTTATGAATTTTATTTAGTATATTTAAACTTTTTCATGCTGTTGTCCACTGAAATCACAAAACATGTAATAACAGCAGAACCTTAGTGTACACAACACCCAATGCATACTGTAAAATGGCATGTGGATTATTCTGAAACTAAGAAGGTCTACAAGTACAATATCCAATTTTGCAATGACTTTTAACAGATGGCAGTACATAAATGTGTGAACTGATGGATTTTGTTTACTTCTTTTGGCATATTACATATACTATGTGTGCTCTCCACCACAAGGAATTAATGATGTTTTGTTTGACCTTCATTTCCTTTTATGTATTTTGCTACATTTAATATATTTTTACCTTTTTACCCCGACATTTGGCACAAATAGACTAGCTGCTTTGTACCATAAAACACTAAATCAGTCAATCAAATCCCGGATTTTGGTGTTGTTAGTCAGTAGACTAATCATGAACCAATCAACTTACTAAGTGACAATTGTTACACTTAGAGTTAGATTACACCAGTGATAGCTAAATACAGCCTAAAACATAGTTTATTAATTTAGGTTTTTGACAGTTTTCTAATACAGTAATATATTGTTTTTTACTGCATGGATTACAACTTACTAATTTTTTATCACCAAGTTCATATTAGTTTGTTTACCAATAACCACAACAATCAAGTATACCTATTCACTATTGTTCTTGGAGAATCTTAATTAAGCTTCCCTATTTACTAACAAATATTTAACTACGTGAGGCTGATAAAACGATAGTTGTTTATTGCTTTCAACTTTATTATTTAAAATAAGTAATACCAGCATTCCCTGTACAGTGCGGTATACGTGTTACTCAAAACTGCTGTATAACTACAATAGTAGTATTAATAGTGATAATCAGAATAGCACTGTATAAAAGTCAATTTTCCATTGGATTAGGAGTACATGCGTTCATGACCGAAAATTTTCCGAGTAAAGAAAGTTCTAAACGTCTTTTACAGTATTAATTATAAATCCAAATATCAAAATATTTAAAAAAATAAACCTGAAAATAATAGCATACCACAGGAAAATACGATGTTACCACTACTTCAACTATCGTACCACGAGTTAAATTGATCATTTGGCGCCAGTTACGCATGCGCAAAAGAATCCCATATTCTATTTCAAAACCATGCGAACTTCAGAACCAGTTAGCAACCCTCATAGAATTCACCACAATAAAGACAAACTTCATGTTCAACAACCAAAACTATATACAAACAAATGGCCTAAGCATGGGCAACCCAGTATCGCCAGTTCTAGCCAATATTTTTATGACACAAATTGAAACACAAGCAATTAATACAGCATTACATCCACCACTATACTGGTACAGATATGTAGATGACACGATTGCGGGATTCGAATCTACAGAACACATACTTAACTTTTTCACTCACATTAACTCTATACATCCCAACATTAACTTCACATGTGAACAGGAAGAAAGCAATCAAATATCATTTCTTAACCTCAAAATTATAAGAACCGACACACAATTCAAAACAGAAATCCACCGAAAAATCACCCATACTGGACTATACATTCCTTGGGACTCAGCACATGAAACAAAACAAAAACTCAACATACTAAGAAACCAGATAAACACAGCCATAAAACTATGCTCACCAGATAAAATTAACGATGAATTAGATAAAATAAAACAACACTTCATCAACATTAATAAGTTTCCTCCACAAACCGTAGAAAACATTATACGCACACACCTAGACAGAAAGCAAAATCAACCAACAAAAGTAAATATATCTCACGAATCAAAAAATCACGAAACCATATACTGCTGTATACCATATATTCCTGACATCAGCAAACAAATAACCAACATTTGGCAAAAACTAGTAACAAAATATAACATTCCAGTTAACACTAAATTTATTCAAAAACCAGGCACAAAACTAAGGTCTATACTATGTAAGAACTACACTGACAAACACCACACCAACATTATTTATAAATACAATGTGATAACTGCCACGACTTCTATATAGGAGAAACAAGTAGAAAAATGGAAACCAGATTCAAAGAACATAAAAAGTCACCTTCACACGTTTTCGAACACTGCAAGTCAAATGGACACAACATAACCATAGAAAACACTAAAATACTAAATAAAGAAACAAACATAAACAAACGAAAAATTAAAGAAGCCTTACTTATACAACAACTCAAACCCAAAATAAACCAATATAAAGGAACACCATTATACCTATATTAATATTATAGACAAAATTATATATTCAAACCGCGCCCTCTACATTGCAACACTCAATTATACAACCCCTCCCAAACACGTGGTCAGCTTCCGACCAGTAACCCTTTCTTTGTGAACCTGACGATGACCGAAGAAGGTCGAAACGTTGTTCGCTCTTCTATTTGAAGTGTTTTCTGGGCCCAGAACAGCCGTTTTTGCATATAAAAGAACTTCAGAATTGCTATCACAGCTGATGTCGACGTTTGGCACCAGGTTTTTAAGTCGCTGAACGTCTCGATTGGTCAGGTACATATACGATATCTTCCTATCTTCTGGTCGCACTGTTTGAAAAAGTTCTCTAAATTAAAAACCACTCTGTTTCTTAAGGGAATAACGATTTTCTGCATTTTATCATGCCTCTTTAAAATGGTAAATATGTATTCTACTTGCCGTAATTTAAAATTACAAAACAACTCATCCTCACTTCGTATTGTATCATTATAATTTAGCGCCCTCTATTACTGTGCTATTTCAGGCATATATTTTGTTCAAACTATGCTACATGCACGTTGGTACAACAAACATAAAATACAGAGTTTTTTACTTTTTTTTGTAAAAAATGTGCCCAAGTTACAAATAACAGTAGATAAAGTTACAAATATTGCTCTAACGGTTTTTATTTACACACTTGAAGAAGTGTTATCGTAATCTGTTCTAGCATTACTTGAGTGGTATCCGGGAATGTAACAAATTATTCGTTTCTATATTTAACTTCACCTTGCTTTAGTTATGACTAACATTGCCATTAAAACTTAAAGAATTGTACTGCTGTTTTTAGCAAAATTGTCGTCAGTTTCATGGTGTGTAACCTACATATTTTCTAAACTTAGTTCTAATAAAAAATGTAGAGAATATTTGTTTCACCTGAGAAAGAATGCAAACATAAATATTATACCTAATGTAAAGTGACTGACAAGATACGAATCTTGGGCTTTTATTCTTACCGAAAATAAAGTGGATTTTCTGAAAACTTTGGGTAGTGATTATGATTGCAATAAAGGTGAAAGAAATGGTTAGCATACGCTGTGTGGCTGAAAGAACTTATCATTGTGTAATGATTGGAGACATTCCATTACGAATATATCTTTTAATGATGAGCGATGAAAGTAATACTTTTCAAAGAATTCCAAGGCAACATAAAGCATACATGATGTTACCATAAATACGATTCGGTTCAGTTATACAAAGTAATAAACATTTACTGTTTTGTTTACAAATTGGTGTGTTGTTCAAAATGAACTTTGTATTTTCTTTTTAGGCGTTCTCAGTAAGTTGAGTTTTTTGTGTTTTTAGTCTTTAAGTATGATCTAGTATTTTTTTTTGTTAGGTGTGTTTGTCTTACAATTTGTTGGTTGTGAGGTCAAACTAAACTCCGAACATCCACGCCCTCTTATTCACGATAAATCTCACTATTAGTTGCTATAGAATAACCCCAAACTTGGTTGTGGGTGTGACTTGTCGATTTTCTTTTCCTATGGTAAGCTGTTCAAAATTAAAGAAATACAGCAAAATGCCTTAGTGTATTTGCTTTAAGGTTTTCCTTCAGAGCTAACTCTTACTAATTTACACAAGTAAATGACATTAACACATGAATATGTTATATTGCACTACGTCGATATTCCAGTGCAAAGGCAGAGCCTATTTACAGTACAATTATATTGAACTGATAAGGTATTACGTAACATCCATGTAACTAATTCTTCCTATTAGAACTCGTATGTTGTTATAGATGATTTTCAGTGATTGGTCAAGCTAATATTTTGTAATGCATACAAGCAAATCATATCGTCTTTTTAACATAAAACTAGTAACAATAAATACGTTTTGCCGTTAATAAACATCACACTCGGTCTGCTAATCCTCAAATTTATTAGTGATCTTCATTCGGTAATGTTCAGTATTTTTTATTTCATAACATTATTAACGGAATTACAAAATATACAAATTTGTAAAAGTTTGGGTTGTTTTGTAGATCTATCTTTGTAATGTGGATATTTGTTTTTAGTTTAAAGTTAAAACCATACAATGCAATTTAAGTTCTACTTTAACATGTTATCAACTGCTAAATACAATCATGTTCATTTGTTATAATTAACTACATCATCTACAAAGCCACACAATCTACGCTGTGCTCGCTACGGGTATCGAAAAATAATTTTTAGCGCTATAAACACTGGCCCCAAGTAGTTAGTGAGGTCGCCTTATAATCTGAGGGTCTCGGGTTTGAATTCCCATCACACTAAACATACTTTCCCTTTCAGCCGTATATGCGTTATAATTTACAGTCAATCTCACTATTCATTGGTGGTGATGACTAGCTGACTACCCACTAGTTTTATGCTTTTAAATTACGGACGGCTAGCATAGATAGTCTTCGTGTAGCTTTGCACCAAATTCAAAAATAAACAAGCCACAAACCCTCAAGCTTATTGTTCAGCCACAGTGGTGCTGGTGGTTAAAAAAAAACAAAACAAACTTAATCTTTGGAAGCTTATTATTTACTTGACATGTAATTAAGTTTGAGAAACATTGATATGAAGAAAAAATAAGCGCTTCGCTGACCTTGTATTGAAGTTGTGGTATTTTGAGATTCTCTGATTTCTTTCAGAGTAAAATGAGAAGGGACCGTATAATAACAGTAGGACCTCCATATACTGTATTGTACAATATTTGACTGCGTTTGACATAAAATAGTAACATTGGACACCAACTTGTACATGTGCACAATCTTTGATGCTTACGTCAACAAATACAAGCTAACGCAAGCGTAAATGTACCTGTCACCTGAGGATGACCTAAGAAGGTCGAAACGTTGTTTTCAGCTATTCTGAGATACATTTTCTCTTAAAGTGGGTTTCTTGTCATCATGAGTTTATGCACTTTTGTCCACTTTGCCAGGAGCCAGAATACTCTTCTCTCTGGTCGATTTGCCTCTTGATTATAAAATGTCAAGACATTCATTTACCTTGCTGCCTGCTTTTGAAAGTGGTGCTTTGACACTTTGAACTAATGCAATTTAAAATGGTTTAAAAATCTCAGTTGGGATATAAATAACAACTTTATTTTTGTTGGCAATAGGCAGAAATATCATCTGTATGTGAATTCCAGGTCACACTTTAGAAATCGGTGTTGAATCTCTTTCATTGGTTATTTAGCTGGATGATGTTTTCTTTGCTGCAAGTTATTTGATAAGTGCTGGAAATCTCTTTATGATGGCCAGCATAATTTGACTTTTCTAAAGTTTGAAAGGTTTCCTTGGGAACTTAAGCCCCAGGAAAGTCTTTTTTATTTGCGAGATGTGGTGATTTACTTGGAAATAAAACCACAGGCAGTGGTTTCTTGGTTTCTTGTTTAAACAGCCCTCAAATCGATCTTTAATGCTTTTTATACTTTATGTTTGACATTGAATAACCTTTTCCAGAATTAGGTGATAGGAATGCTGGTCAACACCTTCAGCTCTCTCAGACCCTTCACTGCTTATGTGGCCCATTTGATAACACCGAGAACTCTCATGTTGGGTACATTGTTGAACAATTTATCTTTATTCATAGGCTTTGGTGAGAACAATGTTAGGTCATCACAGGGTGTTTTTGGTATTTCTACATACTTAGTAATGATTTCATGATAATTAACAATAAACTAACACTGTATTTGCCCTCCGCGGCCGCAGAGATCTCCAACAGTTTTTTCATACCCGTCAAAATTGTGGAGAACGTGTTAGCATTTTCGCCACGTAACAAAAAAATAAATATGGAGTAGTAGAAAAATACACAATAATGTTTTCAATTATTTATTGATGGAATTAATTATGTTTAAAGTAGTTGGTAGAAGTGAGGCATCAAATCACCATTGGCTAGTAGCCGCTTCGCCACATGTGAGTTTAATTTACAACACTGACAGACTAAGCCTACAACTAACAAGTTGAAAAAGTAGTTAAAGGGGTTAAGAATTTGATATTAAATTGAATAAAGATTGAAATTTAAGGTAACTCAAATTCTAAATAGTTCTGAAAACGTGATCAAAAGTACAGATTAAAGCTGTAACTGCCAGTTACAAAGATTGCATTTCCTAAAGTTTCCTTTAGTGCGATGTTCAAATTACATTTTTACAGGCTTATGTGTACACGTGTATATTTTTCCTGTAGAACATGTACCTCTTACACCTGTATGTTTCGTGTCCCCCAATGATTCGTTTAATTTTTACAAGGATATTATGCTGTTGGGCTATTGTCAAGATTTACAGTCTTTAGATAGAACATAACTGTACATGACAAAATAGGAAAACCTATAGAGGATTCCAAATACTTTTAAAATGCACTCAACTTCTGTTCTCAAAATCGTGTAGTACTAACAAGTGTCAAACAAAGAAATAAAAATCATTGTTATCATTAAAGAAACTTTTAGTTCATGAAAAGTATTTTTAGTTCTCTGATATGCTTCACGAGTATTTGGTAAGATTTGCCAAATATTTTATTTTCGCAAACCTACTTCATTCTACGGCGTCAATACTTTTATAGATGAACGTTAACTGATGAAGTTTTGCAAAAAAATTAGAGAAGCATGACCTCAATACGACTGTTTTATGTGTTTCTAATGTTGATTTATACTATTAGATAAAGTTATTAATTCAATATGTTACACATTAAATGTAAAAAGTATGTCATTAAGGAAACCTTTGCACGCAATCTTTCCTTTAAAGGTGAGACCTTACATGACCTAATGATTAGAGTGCACAATTCTCAGTCTCCAGATCGCAGGTTCAAATTTCCATCACTGAACATGCTCGCTCGTTCAGCCATAAGGGGTTAAATGTGATGTTAAATCGCATTATTCATTGTTTAAAAAGTACCATAAGAGTCGATGGTAGATTCTGTCGCCTAGCTGCATTCTTTCTGGTCTATCACTGCCAAGTTAATGATGGCTTGTACATTTTGCTCTTAAACAGCTTTGCATGGATTTCGAAACAAACTACAACTTTTGAAGATGAGTCAATCAACGATCGTTGAAAGTATTTGTTGGTTTTTGTTTCAGAGGAAAGCCACATTAGGCATCCATTTTGTTTTGGATTTCATGCGAAGCTAAACGAGAGCTATCTGCACTAGTAATCCCTAATTTAGCAGTAAGACTAGAGGAAAGGCAGCTGGACATTACCACCCACTGCCAAGTCTTGGACTACTTTTTTTACCAATAAATAATTTGGTTGACAGTGACTTTATAAAGTCCTTACAGCTGAAAAAGCATGTTTGGTGGGATAGGGATTCTAGTCCTTGACCCTCAGATCGCAAGTTATGCTGGGCCTTGCTGCGTTCACCGCGGTTAATCGAATCTTGGATTTTAACATTGCAGGTCTAAAAAGTTTACTACTCTCCCATCAGGGGACACATTCAAGGTGTATGTTAATTATACATTTTAATTTACCTTGTACTAAGATAAAATTCATTTTTTTCTTCATTGTTGTTTCAAAAGGATTCTTTTATTTAGTTTATTTCAGGAACCTATCACTTACAGAGTGAATTTCATTTTTTTTAGAAGTTTTAAATTCACTTTTTTGTCAATCTGCGGGAAATGGATTTAAAAAGTCTGACTTGAATTGCTCTACAGTGACTGTTATATGATGTACTAAGTCATTATCATTATTTTCGTAATTTCTAATATTTTATCGTCTGTCTCAAATGTTTTTTTTTCTAAAACTTGATAGAGCTGCAGTGCTTTTAAACACATGCTTATAGTATAACCTGGACTTGAGCCGTTTTTTCACTGTATTTAAGAAAAGTGAAAGTTATATTTTTACCATCAATCTTAATTATTGTTTCACACTTGGCTATACTACTTTTCGAGACAAAATGAAATAAATGATGATGACATGTAGGGAGGTCTGGGTGGCATGAAACATTTTTCTAATTTTCTCTAAAAATAGTGTAGTTTGAAGATACTTAAGTCTATTTATACACGTTCTAAATATGTTTTATATGTGTGTAGATGCAAATTAACGGATGGGAATGCACCAGCTACCATATCTGCCTATGTGCATAAGTATAATATAAATACACAAGCGACCATTCGTATGTGATTGTTATATATACCAAATATATTTATTATTCCTGAGTGACTTATATCTGCTAACTTTAGCAAGCTAAGGATAATACAAAACATATAGGTAATGCAGTTATTTTCTTGTTAAACAACAAATGAAAACAGGATCCTATTACAAGACCATTGAGAATATAATAGAGCTAACATGCGTTATACTAAGAAATTATGTAGGATCAAAAATTAAGATAACTCACAAAAACAGGAAACTCTATAATCCAAACACATCTTAATAGAACGATGATCCATTATGTGTGTGTAAGTATCCATCACTCACAATTGACTCTCTTGATTACAGCAAATTTTCATCTTATTACTTTAAACTGTTCGATGATATACATGGACTATTTTATTTTAGGATTTTTGCCCAAGAAAGGGATAAAAATAATGAAATAGGGCACATTTGTACATTTCTGTAGACTTGTTTTTGAATTTAAAGGCACAAGTACTAAATAATTTAATGAGTCGATTATTATTTTCCACAAAGCAGGGTATGCAATTAATATGTGATAAGTTTATTAGGGATTTCATAACAAAAGAAAAGAGTAAATGGAACATTATCTAACTTTGTTCTTTATACAGTTTTAGTTTCCTTAATTAATATCTTTAATTAATTTAAATTAACGTAAAAATAAGAATCCCTCACGATAGTCACGGATCACTTAGGATGCAATTTAGTGGGCATGTTATTTAGAAATTAAGGCAAATTACCAGAGCACTTTTGGAAGATAACAATTCTTTCTTCAGGGTTGCAAAAGAAAAGAATACTTTCAGAAAATGGTCGAATTTTTGGGTTTCTTATGAGAATTGTGAATGTTGAAAAATGCTTGAAATAACACAATTACTTATGCAAAATGTATCTTGAAACTCATGAAATAAAAAAATTATAAATACAAACTTTATTAATATTAAAATATGGGCATATGAAATTATATGTATACGTATATATATATATATTACACTGATGTTTCTGACACACATGATTATATATTACCAAAGTTGAAAGTTTTGTTTATGCCTTGTTCTTATAATGATTATATTTTTTTAAAAAATGTCGATCCTTGTTTTTGCTTTAATCCACGCTATTCATATTCAGGTAATAAGGGCATCCGTTGAATTGTTATCAAGTTTGTTAGTTAAAGACCGCTTGGAAGTGTCAATAAGACAGTCTTCTTTACCACTGGCGCCTCTTTCATCAGATGTACTCCATACAGAGGGACTTTGCATTTCAACTTGAGGAGATTCTGGGTTGCTACGTGTCTGCTCATTCTTCTTGGACGATTTTCTAAGATTGAAAAACATATACATTGTCTTTAAAATAAAAATAAAGATGATTACCAAACTTAATTATTAACATTCATTTTTAAATGACAACTAACATTGTTTATCTACGGATCTTATAAGATGAGGTTTGCAATAATCCTGCAAATTCTTTACCTTAAAATGATTAGTCAATCCTTACTTTTATAACTGCTTTATAAACCTAGAGTTTGTTATCTATGTACCTCAGAAAGATGAAATAGGAAATACTTCAGAAGAAACATTTTTGTTAATCAGAGTAACAACATATTTATGAAGGATCAATGTCATTGAAATCCTTAAATAAAATATCCTTGAGAAGGTTACAGAAATTTCATATTCATGAATGTCTGTGAACGCTCATGAGGACAAATTAAAAGTAAAAAAAGTAAATAAATATAAACACCCAAATACTGAATGCATCATAGCACAAAAAGTTAACATGTTATTTTTTCCTTTCTTTGCCTGAGGGCTTCAGCAAGTTTATAAACACGGTTTCTTGACATACACGTATACGTAAAAGTTATAGATAGGATTAGTTAAAAGGATGTCTTCCAAGGATTAGAAGAAATTAATTATTACAATTTCAGTTATAAAATAAGACAAAATATTCGAGGATTCCATCGAGAAATTCAAAAGAACTTTTAATAAATGGATACAGAAGAAAGAATAATTAATAGAATGCATAACAAAGTTGTGGTCAACAACATAGAGGGAGACATGAAAGAAAAATTATGATTTACATGAAATTATAGACGAAAAAGAAAAAAGTGCTTTTGTGTGATTTAATCAATAAGAAAATACAAATGTAAAGAAGTTTCTGAAGCATCAGTAGGATAATGAAATGACTTTAGAAGAAGAAGTGTGAGAAGAAATGATGATATTGGAAACGAAAAGTATTTTTTACGATAATTGTTTGTTTGTTTGTTTTGGAATTTCGCACAAAGCTACTCGAGGGCTATCTGTGCTAGCCGTCCCTAATTTAACAGTGTAAGACTAGAGGGAAGGCAGCTAGTCATCACCACCCACCGCCAACTCTTGGGCTACTCTTTTACCAACGAATAGTGGGATTGACCGTCACATTATACACCCCCACGGCTGGGAGGGCGAGCATGTTTAGCGCGACGCGGGCGCGAACCCGCGACCCTCGGATTACGAGTGCACGCCTTAACGCGCTCGGCCATGCCAGGCCTTTTTACGATAATTAAAAAAGGATACAGAAAATGCAAAAAGAGAGACAGAAATTCAAATGATGATTGTTACAATGGAGGAAAGATTCTCGAAAGGAGAAAGTCGTTCATATTACAGTATGAACAAAAATGGAGAAGTGACAGATACAGTAACAACACAAGACTGAATCCAAGAGGTACTGCTGTGTATTAAAAGTCAACACAAGATATAAGGACCAAAAATAAAAGGTTTATAGAGAGAAA
Organism: Carcinoscorpius rotundicauda; assembly: GCA_011833715.1. NCBI lineage: Eukaryota > Metazoa > Arthropoda > Merostomata > Xiphosura > Limulidae > Carcinoscorpius > Carcinoscorpius rotundicauda. The sequence goes on along the minus strand of CM022397.1, from coordinate 84,892,686 downwards.
AATCAATAGAATAGAATAAATTAGGCATAAAGGAAGAAGAGAAAGATTTTACAAACATCCTAATTTGAAAAAAAAAATATGATAGGAGTTCCAAAATTCGTTTAGGTAACCAGGATCAGTATATGTTTTTAAAAATTGTCTAATAGAAAATAATTTGCAAGAAAATGATATATGATTATGAACAAAAGGATTAATATTTATCCTCACAAACAAGCTTAATAAAATACATTTGACAGAAGATAAGTAATTTACTAGGAAATTATGACTCAGAGAGTATTTTCACAATGTTTCAAATAAACATGGACGCCTAGTAAAAGTAGAATTATATTTTGACTTCATAAAAATAATAAATCGTAAACTAAAGTGAACTTGAAAAGAAATTGATTTATATTCTGTTAAAAAACAAAGAAAATAATTTGAATTTAAAGAAACGAAGAACACTTAAGAAACTTGGATGCCCTAACGTGATTTTATTTTCATCAAGTAAATATAGATGGACTATGGTTAATTATAACCCAACCACGTACTTTATGAGCATTTAAGTGATATCAAAATTTGAGAAAGAATGGCATGTTTTAACAACTTGAGATACATCAATTTCAATGTATTTAATTTAATTTAATGAATTTTGTTGAAGAAATCAACAATGAGATCGATGAAAATATTTTATTTCCAATAATTCGTGAAATTTTGTATTTTTATTACTCCCGAAAACCTATACATCGAACGATATTAATAATATATTGTTTGAAACAAGAAGCGACTATTTTAAAAATACAGACTGCAGGAAGTAATAAAAAACTATGAAAGATTTAAAGTGATTTCTTGGACGTAATATTAAAAAGTGTTTTACGTCATAATCTGAGTATTATCAAGGATGCTCTGAATTTTTTGAAAAATTGCTAAAAGATTAGAAGAAAATTATACTTTTGTTTCGTTAGATGTAATAGATCTATACCCAAGTATTAAAGTTTTGTAAATCAGTACAAAGAATTAATTCATTCTAGATGTAATAAAGGTTCAGATCTAATCTTATTTATCATTATTGTCGTTATTATTTTGTTACTTATGACGAACAAATGTTTCATGAAATTAATTGTACAAGAGTGGGTAAAAATGTGGTGCTCCAATTTAAACAAATATCACCGAGATTTTTTAAAAGTATAATTATTTAATATGCCACCTAATTATTCTGAATAAGATTTTGAAGATTATATAAGGAGTTCGGAGAAGATTTCTAAATTATTATTTTATGGTATGGAAATATGCACAAGATATAATATGTCTGAAGGGATTTTAAATTTGATAATTAAGAATATTATGTTTGCCTTTAAAAAAATAAGAATACCTTATCATCATGAGCATGAAGAGTCAGCACAGGTCAAGAGGTAAAGATCTTTGTCACCTTTCTATCTCTTTTTCTTAAGCATTTGTAAAAAACTTATTGAAAAGAAGATCCTAAATTTGAACAGCAACGAACTAATAAACAAGGCAAAAACCATAACAGCAACTGCTTTTAGCTCACAGTATAAGTATAAAAATGTTAACAGAGTGATAATGAACACATATTAAATCTATACTAAGTATTATTCAAATTATTGTTTCAATTATTCTCATTGTATGAAACATCTATATGCAAAGAAAAGCCATAAACTATGTCTTTTATGATTAAATGGAAATATAGCCTGAAGGTGCTTTGCGATCTTTACAACATAATCCAAGGAAAGGTGTTCCTTTTTCTCTTCGTCCCTGTTAGCAGACCTTTTTATTGTGTTTTTATAATAATTTCCAAAAAAAAAATAAATATTCGAGTAAATCTTGCAATAAGACAATGACACTTAGTTTATCAAGAAAAAAAAAACGAGAGTTGATAGATTACTAGAGCTAAAACACATTTCAGTTTAGCACTGGTTGGTTGGTTTGGTGTTTTATGGAACAAAGTTTAGTTGTTGAATTAAAAAGATAAATAGCTTTAATCCAAACTTTATATCGAGTTTAAAACAGTAAGAGAGAAACTCCAGTAACACAAGTTATAAAGGACTTTCCGTGGCATAATTTTAATTATCACTACTCGCCATGATGAGTAACGGGTGAGTTCAAACATCAGCGTTAATCACTTTCCAGTCCAGTTATTTGACGTCACGGCCGTTTTCAGAAAGTAAAGTAATACAAGTTTTAAAGGACTTCATGTAGCACGAATTTAATTATAATAACTCGCCAGGATGACTAACGGGTGAGTTCAAACATCAGGGTGTGCATGTATTTTCTTACGGCAAAGCCACATAAGGCTATCTAATGAGTCAACCGAGAGGAATCGAAACGCCGATTTTATCGTTGTAAATCCGTAGACTTACCGCTGTACCAGTTAGTGATGGTGCCAGAGAAGATGCGATGTCGGCAAGCCCGTTACCGCGAATATCAACCATGGCCTGGTATCCAGAATAATGGATAGAAGTAGATGTCAAAGAGAAAAGAACCAATCGGTTTTGAATATCGACGAGAAAATGGTGAGAACTAACTGAAGAGATTGCAGAGCCAGAAGATAAATAAGCGAGTCAGTATAAATAGTGCAATTTGAGTATTGCTTAACTTGTATGTGATCCAGGGCAAGAGAAATGATATACAGTTCAGCATTGAACACAGAAACTGTAGAGGGGATTCTGTGCGCAACCAACAAACCACAACAAACCATGGCAGAGCCCAAACACTCACCTGATTTCAAACTGTCTGTATAAATAGGAATGGAAGGATGGTTCGAAAGATCTTCAGCAAATAAGAGGGTATTTCCAATCAGGAGTATCAGCTTTTCATAGATGACTTAAAGAAAGGTCACATTTGGGGATTGTAATAAGCCATGGTGGAATGAGATGACCAGTGATTACAGCAATGTTATCTAAGGACAGACACAATTCATTCAACTGCACCTGGATACGAAGGCCAAAAGGAGCAATGGCAGATCGTCTGTTCTGAGAAATCATGGCCCATTGAGGAAGAAAAAACACAACCTCAGGTGGGATGCTTTGGTGAGGATCCAAAGTTTCAAAGCATACAGTAAAGACAGTTGCAAACAGCGGAGGTGTAGAGGAGGTTCATGAGACTGTGTATAAGCTCTGAACTGGGGAAGTGCAGAAAGCCTCAGTGCAGAGCTGAAGTTCTTGATGATGAATGGGATTCAGCATCTTCAAGGTCAGTGATCCAGAGTCTAGTTTCGATCGAATAAAAGCACGATATATCTTTAACATAGAACATCGATCCGCTCCCCAAGTGGTGGAAAAGAGAACATGGAGGATGTTCAGTGTTCTTGCACATTTGACTCGTAGCTGCTTGATTTGTGATAGAAAGATCAGCTTGTGGTCAAAGATAATTTCCAAGAACTTTGTCTCAGGGACTTAGTTCAGTATCACTATCTAGAACGAGGTTTGGAAATTTCTAAGAATAACATTATCAATAAAAAACGTTTAGAAATAAAGATGAGTGAAACAAAAGAGAAGAAAATATGTTTTGTAGTTACTCATTGTTCAAAATACCTATTTCATTTGTTTATAAACAATTGAAACAAAGAGAAGAGAACAATCTGGAAGTTGTTTTTAAAAATAATAAAACTATTTTATCAATCAGACGTCCTAAACATTTAATAGATTATTAAATATGTCTAACAAAGACATTTTTGTAAGATATAACAGTTGTGAAAGAAAGAACTACTTTACATAATTTAAGTTATAAACTGCAAGAAAAAAAAGATATATATGATTTTTTTCCTAATAATAATATATTTGGTTGTAATGCTAGAAAGGCAATATGTCTTCTAGAATGCATAAAGCATGGTTAATTTGATTTAAGATAAATCCCATGTAGAGATTTCCTAAAAAATAGTCATTATATGCCAGCAAACAAAATTATATTTTTGCGTGATCCTTATGGGCATGTAATACACGATATGAATATTAACTTATGAAAAATTTCATACATTTTTTAACACCACTTTAAAAAAAGAGGTAAATGAGCAGAAATAACAGAAGTTGATTAAAATTAGTTGGAGTTTTGAAATGGTGAAAACTATTACTAAGTTTGTTTGTTTTTGAATTTCCCACAAAGCTACTCGAGGGCTATCTGTGCTAGCCGTCCCTAATTTAGCAGTGTAAGACGATAGAGAAGTCAGCTACTTATCTTGAGCTACTCTTTTACCAACGAATAGTGGGATTGACCGTCACATTATAATGCCCCCACGGCTGAAAGGGCGAGCATGTTTGGCGCGACAGGGATGCAAACCCGCGACCCTCAGATTACGAGTCGCACGCCTTAACACGCTTGGCCTTCCCGGGCCAACTATTACTGAGAATCACAGTAAAAACAATAAAGTGCATAAAAGACATATTTCTGCACTAAATTATTGAAAATTATTAAAAAAAATTAGTTTCTATAATAACGAGAGAAATTATCACCAAGATAAAATTTTAATCAAATGAAATTTAATAAAGAAATAGAAAGGAGGTGAAGCTATATTTGATAACCGTACACTGATCTGAGTGTGTTTAAGAGTGCTTTATATAGGAACTCTATTTTCTGTTTGTACATCTGGAAAAATATGTAATTCGTGTTATTTACACTAAATAGAAAAGCGGCATTTAAATGATTTGTAAGAGGTTATCTGTAAAAGTACTTCCTGAAGATCCTTCAGCTCACAAAACCAGAAGAAACTAATAAAGAAGAAACAATTGAATCTGATGATAGTTTCATGGGTAAACAAACCAGCTCTGAAGACACTCTAGTTACTTACAAACTAATCCTAAAGAATATCCGGTTATTATACAAACTGATTCTAATGATAGTCTCACACTTCAATATGTAAATAAACCGACTCAGAAGAATTTCCCATTGATATATACTGATTAGTCATTGGATGATGTGAACTCCGTCATGAATTCTCTGAATAATATATCCAACATAAATAATAGGATAACCAAACACTTAATGATTCATAAAGGACAAATATATTATTTCTCAGGTAATAGAAATTTGTAAAGTTAAAGTTCCCAGCTGTTGGTGTAACATCATTTGCTGGAAGGCCAGATCGTTATAGTTTTTGTGTATTAAAAAGTCATGAAATAAAGCTTTGGTTATTGTAGTTTCAGTGTATAATAAAACAAGGTACTCACTATTTATTTACACATATATTTAAAATAAAATAATTAGATTTAAAAACTCTAACAGACTAATTTACGCACATCAGCAAGTCAACTCCTGCAAGCAAGTTATAGTTTCAAATAGGTAGATTTTTTATATTAAAAAAATGCAAGGTTGGAAGAGGAAGCATCCTTTTACGTTTCTGCATAAAAGGTGAATTCAAGGATTCATGGCTCACGGCCTGTTACACTAAAATAGAGATGGTCAAATTCCCATGTTCGACCAGATCGAGGTCTGGCATGGCTAAGCGTATTAAGGCGTTCGACTGGTAATCCGAGGGTCGCGGGTTCGAATCCCGGTAGCACCAAACATGCTCGCCCTCCCAGCCGTGGGGGCGTTATAATGTGACGGTCAAACCCACTATTCTCTGGTAAAAGAGTAGCCTAAGAGTAGCCCACCGGTGGGTGGTGATGACTAGCTGCCTACCCTCTAGTTTTACACTGCTAAATTAGGGACGGCTAGCGCAGATAACCCTCGAGTAGCTTTGCGCGAAATTTAAAAACAAACAAATCGACCAGATAGGGAGTAGCCCAAGATTTAGCAGTAGCTCTAGTCTTTTAGTTAGAAATTGGCCTTTGTGTAGCTTTTGATGAAATTTTACAGCAAATGAACAAGTGTAACCTTTTGAAATGTTAGTTAGAGGCCACATAATTTTGTTTTCTTATAGTTATCAGGAGATTTAAATTATTTCATGTTATTTTGTTTGCTAAATAAAACTTCAACATAATATTTAAACATTCATCAATAAATGTTTAATAAATTGTATAAAAATGTTCATATTAATGTCAGTTTTATCATGATTTACATTCTTCTTCACTTTTTTTAACATAAATTATTTAAGTATTAAAATACTTAAACTTTGGGATTTTTTTTTCTTTTTTGCAAGAAATTATTAATCAGAATGTTAAATAAATGTGTTATCTCATGCATGATGATATAACTGTTTGTTTTATTCGTCATAATATAAGCGTTTGGTTTAATATAACTCCTGGTTTCATAATTTTGGATAAATTTCAGATATGTTTAAGAGCAAATCAACATCTACTTCTTTTACGTCACATGACAACTCGCACGAGAAGATAAAGCTAGTAACACCACTGATAAAGTATCACTAGTCAATACAGAATTACTTTTGCATCTAGTATAAAGCCAAAAGTTTTTTAGGGCAAGTAAACTTGGTACTTACCTTTTCACACAGCTCCAAAATTTCATGTTTTTTCCAAATTCCTCACCATCTTTAACAGTTTCTGGTAAACGAGTATTTAAGGTTTCAGGTAGAAATGCAACTGCTGTTGCCCCCGCAACAGACATAATTCCCATAATTATAATTGGCACCACTCTACCATATAATTCACTCTGTGAAAAAATAAAAAATAGGTTTAACGAAACACTTGCTAGTTATGCAGTAACTTTGTATTTCATGTTAGGATCTTTCGTAACTTTCCTTTTTTTTCTTTCTTTATTTTCTAAATACTGCATATATGAAAGCTTCTGTTAGTTGTTATTTAACGCCATGTGTATTGAAAAAAAACATTTACAGTGTGACAGCTGTATTTCAAGACACGTAAGTATTATTGTTTAATTACTTATATTTTTATTATTTATTACGACAACAAGAAATGATAATTACTAGAAATATTTCACAAATGTTTACGTTGTCATACTAGGATGGTTGATGTTATTGCAAAGCTATATAATGCACTCTGCCAATCACAGAAAATTAAATCTTGAATTGCAGCTTTGCAAGTCCATAAATTTAGTGCTCACCTCGTGAGGGACTTCTCAAATATAATAAATAATTACCCGTGAATTTATTTACAAAATATATAAATGATATATAACATTTGTGGTATTAATTACACAATTATTTTTCAAAACATTTATTTATTACCACACTTTTCAAGACTAAACTAAAAATTGTTCATTGTATTCCATACTATGTCTTCAATAATTATACTACCTAACAAAATTTTTACTTTTCCTTGTTCCTGGGCAGAAAGTATTCGTTCCCAGTTGCTTATGCCTAAAGTAAATGGAAAAGACCTATTTTTCTTTTGAAATTTTGCTTTTGTGACCTGGGTAATGAAATTTTCAAATTTACCAATTTTCCAGAACATTCCAGGTAGATTCAGTGCTGAGTAGCTGATAGAGAATTTTCTCGAACTTACAAGAATTTAAGAACTTTCTAGAATGTTGTAGAACTTACGAGAATTGAAGAGCCTTTTAGAATTTTCTAGAACTTTCCATAGTTATAACTGCCTAAGTGAACACACAGATCTATCGGATTTTATCAGGGATAGCATCAAGAAGCTGCAAGCATTCTCCAGACGCATTCTGCTACGTATGTGGCCAGTTTATCAAGACAAGAGCGAAAAGGTACTCTGTTACAGCATCTGATAAAATGTGTGAAGCCTACAAGGCATATTTCAGCATGGGTGTCTGGGATCAAGACACCTGCGGGCACTGCAAAAACAAAAAACTCTAGAAGGTAAGACGGACAATTTTTACCTGCTTGAATCGTAATATTTTATATTATACAAATTTTAGACCTTTTAAGATTTAAATATATATATATTAATTTCCAATAGTATAGAAAAAATATTCAAATGTAAAATATTTTGCATGAGCCTCTTACACATTAGTTGTGGATGAAATAAATTTACTCTTCATAATTACAACAATTCTACTTTGCTCTTTTGCAGGATAGTATATAGGGGAAAAGAGAGCCATGAAGTTCGCTATTCCAAGAGTTTGGCGTAAACCCATTAACCACTCAAGCAATTGCTACTTCTGCATGGTGGACCTTTCCAAATGTCAGACTGGTAAGAATGCATCCGCTATCATGTATCCGGACTTTCCATCATCCATCACTCCAGTGCTACACTGCCATGAGCTCCCTGTAATCACTTCACCAGAAAGAGAGCAGCAAATCAGACGAGGAGGTAAACATTGAAGATCCAGATTACACTTTCAGAGGTGCAGCTGGTGAAAGAAACCCAAAATACCCCAACCAAAGAGACCTCAAGGACTTGATCAGAGATCTTGGTCTAACAAATTCGAATATCGAGCTTTTGACATCTAAACTCAAGGAGTAGAATTTGTGAGATGAAAGTGTGCAAGTCGCAAGTCATTTTTAAAGATTTTTGTATAACTTTAGTATAAATACATGTAAATCATGATTCATATCTTGTTTTATTTAGACCTCATGTAAACGAAAATGTGCAAATTTGCCCGTTTTTACACAGAAAACTTAGGTTAATTTCTAAATTTCATTATCCAGGTTACAAAAACAAAGTTTGAAGAGAATAATGGCCATTTTCTGTACTTTTACAACATAAGCAATTAAGAAATAATACGTACTATCCAGGATCAAAATTTGTGTTACATAGTGGTATACATGTAATGCCACATTTCTTATACTTATATATCCTTCTATGTTGAATTTAAATGTTGCAAAGAAAAAAACATTTATTGGAACTTAATGCGTATTTAAAAATCCTGAAAATAAAAATGAAACTTTTTCTCCTAGAACAAATATTTTGAACAAAGATTTTTGACATATGTGCTCTAAAAACTGTTCCAGCTCTTTGAAATAAAAATAAAAATGTGGCAATATCTGAATAATTATTGTAGACACTGTAATGAACATTTATGCAATTATTTCCAAAATTTTAAAACTAATGTGCACAATTTATTATTTTTTAAAAACTAATTACAAAATTGATTTTATTGGATATTGATTTCTTTGAATTTTTATCTGATATCACACCCTTTCAAAGTCAAATATGAACTTTATATGGTCTATCACATATATCTTCATGGCAGTGAAAGATTTAAAAGCTGTGAAAACAGAAAGTACCTACTAGGTAGAGGATATGTGGTGCTGCAATGAGACCAACACTGGATACCACGGATCCTATGGCCATGGCCGAGCCTCTCAAAACTGTGGGGAACAACTCTCCAGCATAAACATAGATTACAGCGAAGGAAGCCGCTATTCCAAACTTTCCAATGTTTGAAAGAATTACTGGACCCCAAACATTATCTGAAGGAGAAAAGACGATACTGAATTATAACAACTGTTTATAAGCTTCATTTTAGATAGTAGGCTTTAGAAACTGGTATACAACCTGGTTTTCAATTTATTCTTGTAGCTTCCTTTGAACAAAATTCACAAACACACACACGCACAAAGAATTAGAAGTTTGTTTGTTTGTTTTTTGGAATTTTGCACAAAGCTACTCGAGGGATATCTGTGCTAGCCGTCCCTAAGTTAGCAGTGTAAGGCTAGAGGGAAGGCAGCTAGTCATCACCACCCACCGCCAACTTTTGGGCTACTCTTTTACCAACAAATAGTGAGATTGACCGTAACATTATACGCCCCCACGGCTGGAAGGGCGAGCATGTTTAGCGTAACGCCGGCGTGAACCCGCGACCCTCGGATTACAAGTCGCATGCCTTACGCGCTTGGCCATGCCGGGCCAAGAATTAGAAGCAAAACCAGTGATTCAATAATAAAACACAATATGTGTTCTAACTTGAATAGTACTGTAAAGTGTCTAGTGTTCCATGACATATCTAACACACTGTTTACGTTGTACAGTATTTTACACATTCTGTATCCAGTAACTGGGTTTATTTTCAACAGTATTCCAACACTTGCTCCTTCCAGCATCAAAACAAGTATCTCTTACATATAACGACTTCTCCATCATTACTACAACATCTTCAGACCTTGAACTTCTGTTTACTCACAGCGAAAGACCTTCCGGATCTTAATGTCTTACAAACATCCTTTCGTCTAGTGTTGTTATACATAGCTACACTTAACAATCAGCCGTTTGTTAATAATAATTACAACTTCATGTCTCGTGCTTCTTTCATAAAACGTTCGATAATGTTTACTTTTTCCGGTTAATACTTTAAAAATATTTGAAGTTAATTAGTTATTGAAGTTACTGTAGCATTATTTAATAAATATCACTATAATATTACTTCAAGATTTCGCTGAAGATGGAATAAGGGTATTCCTGAAGGTTCAAAGCTCCAATAAACAAATATATTTGTTGTACTGTCAACCGTCTTCATTTTCTCGTTCGTGAATCCGTTGCCAATGTCTTCATGAATATAAACCCACATGTAAAAGTGCATGAGTTATAATGAGAACTAAATAATAAAAAAACTATGGTTAAAAATGTTTGTGCAAGTTTCATAAATAAACTGGATACTAATTATCCATTTCTCAACTGTGTATATTACAATTATATGTATGCATATTTTTAATTACTATTTTACACCTTATTATACAATATAAGGCAGACATATTACCATTTGAATATTTCAATGCAAGTACCGTATTGTAATACAGGCTTAACAAACATACACAGCTTTCTGAAGATAATTTAACTGTCCCAACTTAAATAAAAATAGGGATAATTTTATTTGCTAGAATTAATTTTTCTGTATGGTTTGTTTTCTTTGTTGCTAAGTGCAAAGCTACACAATGAGCCATGAGTGCTGAAACCTGATTTTTAACGTTTGAAGCTTTCAGACTTATTGCTGATACAGTAAGAGGGGGACTTTTCGGTATGGTTTTACTTGCTCAATACGGTGTAGAACAATAAGGTACTTGTCCGTTCACACCGTATTAAGAATTTGGCCAATTATTGCATTGGAATAGGTTATAGTTGTACTAAGGATAAAGGTTTGCTGTTAACCTTGAATTAAATATGGCGGCTCGTGCAATTAATGTTCATTTATGACCCAAAATGGAGTTTGTCTACTTCACCCCAGATCATCATCCTTGCTGATGTTCCGTATCTTGAATTATCTAAACATTCATCTGCAAAACTGAAATTAACACCACTTCTAGTGACCAAAGAGGTATTATATTACTTACCCAACTTATTTTAAACTAGGGTTAAATTCACCCAAATAATTGAAGTTAAGATAGCAATCCAAACCTTAAGTTGTTCAGTTCTGTATATATATATATACACACACACTTAGACTTCTCAAGTTAAGTTAAAATAAAAACCAAAACTATCGGTTGGTCATCACTGTATATATACATATATCTACTTACCTGAGCTAAGAGAGCGACTCCCGCGACTGTAAGTTCGTCAGCCCTGTTCATATCTACCTACATAATTGTGCCGAACATTAGCATCAAAGTCACTCTGAAGTAGCCGAGATTTTTTACCCAAGTGAAGTAAGTGTCACTGCTAAAGGTTTGTTTAGGTTCCTCAAGTGCCATAGCCATCAAATCATGCCAAACCTACTAACAAAATTCCTCGTCCACTAAACTAACTTGATGCTACAATAACCAAGGCTATTTCTTACAAGTAAAATGAGTTAAGAAAAAAAAAGCTCCATTAAATATCAAAAGTATATTCTAAAACATACCATTAGGGATAAATATGGTGCATATACAGGCTAATCCTCCCACCAACATGGTACCACAAGTTACCCAGCGTCGGCCCCATGCATCCATGGCGTACCAGACTAATAAGTCTGCTGGTATTTCTACCAAGGAAGAGATGGCAAAAGCTAGGTAGGCGTTGACTCCTAGTTGAGATGCCCCCAAAGAAAGTCCACTGTAAACAACGGCATTTACTACCCATACAAAACTCACGATGGTCACTTTTTTACAAAGGTTTCTGTTCCGGAAGAGGTCTAAAATATATGCTTTGGACTCTTCTCCCTTCACCTCACTGTTTGTGTCCTTCCATTCTTCCTGTTAGAGGTATATTACTGTCAATGTTACAATTATTAACATTCTTAAACCACATAACACTATTTATATCAAGCAAGTGCAAAATGATTCTACGTTAATATTGTCCAATACGAAAAATAGTTTTTATTCCTAAGTAGTGACTTATTACCTAAATTTTATTATTCATTCTTTTCAGTAACCCCAAACGAGAATAATTCATTAATGGTGTGTTAAGCGAATTAACTGTATCTAATAATGAAAGTTAGTGCTGTTTGCACAATCTAAGTGCAATATTTGCATAAAGGCCAGGTATGGCCAAGTGTGTTCAGGAGTTTGACTCGTAATCCGAGAATTCGAATCCCGATCGCACCAAACATGCTCGCCTTTCAGCCGTAGGGGCGTTATAATGTGACGGTCAATCCCACTATTCGTTGGTAAAAGAGTAGCCCAAAAGTTGGCGGTGGGTGGTGATGACTAGCTGTTTTCCATTCAGTTTTACACTTTCAAGTTAGGGATGGCTAGGGCAGATAGCCCTCGTGTAGCTTTGCGCGAAATTCAAAACAAACCAAAAATTTCTAAAGGGTTATTTTTCATTGAAATTACCTATGTCTATAAAATGCTACAATGTCAAATATGTGGTAATATCAGATTTATTTACATATTTCAGAGAAAATAAAACAGTTTAAACTTTGGTTGGTTTATCTAAATTTTGTCAATAAGTTAAATTCCGCTCCTAAATGTACATATATTTATATTTATAAGAAAAACAGTTTGAGCAAGTTATTTCAAGAACAACAAAACAAAGTACTCAAACTAAATTATTATTGACAAAAATAATTTTAAACTATAATGTATAGATATATTAATGATTTTCTTGTCACCCTCAACATAAACGGCTCTTCATCTGACGCACTGGCTAAACAGGTAAGCCAAGTCAAATACAATTGTTTCTAATTCACAACAGTGTTGATTACAGAGTTCGTAACTAGTCAGCGAATCTGCTGTCTGTGAAGCTACTCTTAATAGAACAACAGGATTAACTAGAACAATTATAACTTCCCCACAAATGCAAACGCAGGTCATGTTTAGAAAGATTAAGTCTCGAGCCTTGAGCCATCCAGTCTGTAGCCAGACACGTTAATCATAAGGTCACCGTTAACCAATATATGAACTGAATATTTAAAAGATGAACAATTATATGACTGCTTTATATTTTGAGGAGTTAGAATTTGAAGATGGTCTTCCATCTTCTGCTACTTATATTTTTGTTTCATCTGTTTCAAAAATATAACAATTTCTTGTATTGATATTGTAGAATGTGTAACAAAGTATTATAATTTCTTACTTGATGAATACTAATTTTAGATGTGAAATACTATGGGATTCAGAAACCATAACTCTTTTGATTTTGTCATTTAATAACACCTTTTTTTTCTCAAGCGAACCTTTGAAATGAAGGTTACATCTGATAAACGACGTATCCTCAAATCTTTTATCGTGGGAAACGTACTGTCTGAACTGGGCGTGGATATTGAACAAAACCCAACCATCATTACTCTTTATTTTGTCTTGACAATTTTATCTCATTATGTCGAGACCATGTCCCCAGCCTTTTTGCTGTTCATTGTGACCTACAGTGTTACAGGAATGTCGTCTATAAGTTGCAGTCTCTTTTGAGTATGATATGAATCTTGTTTAGCCCTTGTCTCAACTATCACTTTTAGCCTTTTCAGCAATACTATCTGCGATCTCTATCTTACATATTGCTAATATTATTCTTTACCGTCCCCTGTAAGTTCTTATAATTACTGGAGATGACTTAGAGTACTTTTGTTGTATCGTGCCTGTTGTTAACCCTGTTAGTTTTAGCCTTCACAGCTTAAAAAATAATTCAACAATACAGCCCACACGTTTAGTTCAACAATACAGCCCACATGTTTAGTTCAACAATACAGCCCACATGTTTAGTCCAGATCAGAATATTTTGTTGGCTCTCTTGAAATGAAGAAAATTTTGTTTGTTTGTTTAGAATTAAGCACAAAGCTACTCAATGGGCTATCTGTGCTCTGCCCACCACGAGTATCGAAACCCGGTTTTTAGTGTGTAAGTCCGCAGACATACCATTGTGCCACCGGGAGGCATGAAGAAAACACAAACTTTGTACAGATCACAGTAAACATAAGAGAGAATGTAATAAAATAATGGAAAAAAGAGAGGTAAGAATGGGTAAAATACAATTCTATTCCAAAAATTTCTTATTTTTTTGCAACGTTTGAAATAAAAGCCCTTCGTCAGGCAGTTTAAGCCGTGTTACACAGGATAAAGGGTTAGAATATAGAGAGGGGTTATAAATGACGAACGTACTGCGTGAAGTACGTTTACAAAAATATTGTTATAAGAAATTGTAACTGCCCCACTGAATTGATTTTTACTTTCCTTGACACTCTACTAGACACTCTCCACACATTTATTAAATATAGTGTTAATATGTCTTTAATCTCTTAAACAAGTTTAGCTCTGTCACCTCCATTGATCACATTTTCACTGTGGACATTCAATCTCTACACACTATTATGTCACACAATGACGGAATGATTGCACTTAAACATTTTCTTAAGAAATGTAGCAACTTAAATCCCTTCACAGACACCATACTTCGCTGACTGACTTGGTTCTGATCTTGAATGCTTTTGATTTTCACGGAAAACATATCAATGTGTTGCCATAAGAACCAAAGTAGGTCTATCCAATGTGAATCTGCTTGTTGTTTACGTAGAAAAACAGCGTTTATGTACCTTCACCCATAAATATCCTACATTTCTTATCAGGTACATCGACGATATTCTGGGTCTTTTTTACTGGACAGAAAGACAAACTGGACCCTTTCATTCATTATGCCGAAATTTATCACCCAGTTCTTAGATTTACTTTCCAAATTTCTAGTCATAGAGCCAACTTTGTAGACATCACTGCTGACACTCCCACACTACATTTACCACCAGTGTAGATTATAAACTCACTGACAACCACTTCTATTTACACTTTAATTATTCCCCTCCTTCTGAGCTCAAAAACCCCATTTCTAAGGGATAATTCCTACGTTTAAGAAGTCTGTGCTATAACAACGCTGACTTCAGGTGTAAAGCAAACGACATGACTCATTATTTTAGACATCAAAACTATCCCATTGAAAAAGCTAAACTTGCCACATTTAGTTTATCACACACTGACTGTTTCCACTAGAAGAAAAAACCACATACTCTCAGAGTTCCTTTAGTCTCTACATACCATCCTATAATAAGAGAGATTAGCAAAACTGTCCAGCGCAGCTTTGCCTTACTAACAAGATTTCTACCACATCACCCTTGATTTTTTTCAAACGTGAGAGAAATTTTAAACACTGTCTAGTAAACCCAAATTACAGATTAAATCGTCTTGTGCAAACTAACAGAACTCGCTCGCTTTACATGCTATTATATTACCATCTCCGGTTATACCTTTACCTTTCACATAAAAGGCCAATTTACCTGCACATATGGTGTGCTAGATCATTGTTGAAAATTTTAGAAATTCGCGTGATTAAATATATAAAAATCGACGCGCCGAGAGACAAGGAGTATGTTTTTCGTTAGCTACAGTCGGTGTACTATAGGCCTAGGAATCATAATTGTGATTAACGACTGTCAATCGGAAAAAATACAGAATTTGACTGGGAACGTTTACATGATATATTTCCATCACAACAAACTATTCAAATTCAGTGAATTACTTCGAACGTTAGAATTTCTGAGAGGACATTAAATATCTTCTCAGTAAGAAGTAAACTTGTGAGCGGAATGATCCAATTCAAATATTACAGCTAGCTAGTTTAAGCAAAGTGTGATCATATCAAATCATAATTAATTTGCTCGTCGGACCTGGATCGTCGTTGAGATATTAATTTCCAGACCGAATATAAGACTCAATATTTTTTTGTAAGTTTGTAAACCTGTTGGATATAAATCATTATTTGTAGTCATTATTAGTAATAACAATTATTACAAAATGCATTATTATTTTTTGTTTATATATTAAACATTTTGTGTTAAAAAAGAAAATTTTGTGTATTAGTCTTTTTAGGAAATACCATAAATTTGATACATATTGATAGTTAATTAACTTCTAAATTAGAATTCAAATTCACGGTTATTTTAAATATTATTATGCTAACCTACGTAACATAATAAATCGGAAATTTATCTGAAATGAATTATAATACGTAACTTGTTTGTTTGTTTTTTGAATTTCGCACAAAGCTACTCGATGGCTATCTGTGCTAGCCGTCCCCAATTGAGCAGTGTAAGACGAGAGGGAAGGCAGCTGGTTATCACCACCCACCGCCAACTCTTGGGCTACTCTTTTACCAAGGAATAGTGGGATTGACCGTCACGTTATAATGTCCCCACGGCTGAAAGGGCGAGCATGTTTGGCGCGACTGAAATGCGAACCCGCGACCCTCAGATTACGAGTCGCACGCCTTAACACGCTTGGCCATGCCGGGCCTTAATATATCATAACATATATCATAGCGCATTATTTATTGTATTCACAATACTGGACGTAAACAACTCTTAGTTGTTAAAAGAGATCCGAAGTCTCGATCTCTGATGAGATCATTATCAAATACCGTGTTCGAAATGTCATACCCATTTCAAAAATTAATCTTACTTACTATAAAAGCTGTAAATTGTAATAAACTATAGTTTATCAGTAGGTAAACTTAAAATGAAACTATATGCACCCTGTACCGAAACACATGAGCCCTCGGATCACGACGGAATTGACGACACGAGTCAACTCGTTTTATTACTTGCCCTCTATCGTGAAAGCCTAGAATGTAAACTTGCATTTAGACTACATTCTCTTGCACTACACGGAATTAATTACTATTTTTCTTTTAAATGATTACAGGTTTCGCAATCTTTCACACTATTTTTAACTCGAAAATTTCCCTGACCATACCTGTTATTATTAAAATACAGTTTTGATTATTTTTAGAATTTGTGTTTTTTCTTTTCTTTGTCCTTTTAATTTCCAAACTCCAGTTTCTATCACCTTAATATTTGATTTCCATTTTCAAAAATTAGAGAATTGCTTCAACAGTATAACTTGTAACAATACTTTTGTTAACGTGCTCCACACATTACGTGCGTAATTTGAAATCTCTCTTTATATTTTAACGATTCTAAGTTTTTACTATGTAACACGATTTAAACTGTCCGAAACGTCAAACAGATATAGCCATAAATGTGTGTTTTGCCACTTTTCAACACTTTTTGTGTTATTTTTCCACGTCTTCCCAGCCTTTCCTACTGAGAGGATTGGTTTATTTTAAATTTCGCGCAAAGCTACACTAGGGCTGTCTGCGCTTTGGTTTGTTTTGAATTTCGCGCAAAGCTGCACGAGGGTTAACTGCGCTAGCCGTCTTTAATTTAGCACTGTGAAACAAGAGAGAAAGCAGCTAGTAATCACCACCTTCCGAAAACTCTTGGGCTACTCTTTTACCAACGAATAGTGGATCGTCACATTATAATGCCCCCACTGCTGACGGGGCGAGCATGTTTGGTGTGACAGGTATTTGAGCCCGCGACCCTCAGATTACGAGATGAGTGCCTTAACCACCTTGTCATGCCGAACCTACTACTGAGAGAAAATGTAGCCTGCTTTTAGGTCTAATGACTTTCGTCGAAGCTTAGAAAAAGTAAGTTATAGGACATTATAAACAGGTAAACAAAGAAACTGTCTTGGTGGGTTGATGTGTATAGGTAAGCACAAAGCTACACAATGGGCTATTTGTGCTTTACCCGCCACGGGTGTCGAAACTCCTATTCTAGCGTTGTAAGTCCGCAGACCTCCTGCTTTGCCACTGGGGAGAGCTTTGGGTTGAGAAACACCAAGAAAAACTCGAAAGTATAAAAGACAACATTTATTTGAAATACAATTTTTAAATATTTTATATTTTGTATCTTTAAGTGTGACAAAATGCTACAGCTGCGAATTTTTGCTTTACAAATGAAAGCTATTCTAACATTTTCTAGAATTAATCACCCACCTATATTTACTAAATATTTCACCATATAAAAATTGTAAAAACAGTTTTCCCTTAAAGCCCAGAATTTTTAGATACATAATAATCACAAAACATTCTTACACGAAACGTCCTGATAAAATTAGGAGGTATTTCCTTCTTATTGACTTTGGCAATTTTTTGAATAATTACTTCGGCTTCGTCGATCCTATTGTTGCTAAGCAACCATCGAGGTGACTCTGGTAGAATCCTATTTATGATGAAGAAAATTATACATAAATTAGAACAAAAAATAATAGTTTACTACTACAGTAAATTATATAAATCTGTATCTTTAATTAACTAAAAAAAATAAATCTAACTTATTCATAAAACAATGATTTGAGAAATATTCTTTTTCAGTATTATTCTGAAAACGAACTCGCACGTATCATATTTTATAAAACGTTTCTTTTTACTATATTTTTGTATGTTCCGATTATTAGCCTCTAGTCACACACTGTTTAGCTTTTACATTTATAAAATCAAAGTTTTTCGTCCTCAAAAGCAATTTGGAAAGATATATGAAGTAAAAATCCATAGTTCATTGAACTTCGGACTGCTTAAGTATTTCAATTGAGCTATATAGCATATATGAGAAGGTTTTTCTTCCCCTATCAGAATTATTTAAGCTTCGATGTATTTAAAAAAATTTAGTTATTTAAAAAAATACAACACATTTTTAAAGGAAAATTACTTTAAGGAGGTAATGAGTAACAAAATAAAACCAATGTTAGTTAAGGAAATCGTACCATCAGAGGTCACTGCGAAAGAGGAAATAAATAATCGGCAATGATTTCACCGAAAAGATTAACCAATATTTAAAAAAAGAACAAGATAAAAAAAAACGCTTGGCCAACGATTCACTGAAGACAGATAGAGTAGGACAGCGTGAATAAAACTCACCACCAATAGGCAACTAGGAATATAAACGGTGCAGATGTGATTAAGGATAATTTAAACCATTCCCTAACGGCGGCCGCAATTCCTGCAAGTAAAGCCATGGCCGAGGCGAAAAATATACAAACTACGATTCCACTGAAAGTCCTCTTGTCTGGGCTCATCAGTTCCAACCCTGAAGAACCATAAGCCTGGATTAATTAAAACCATGAATGTGGTTATTGTAGAAGACAGTTTCAATATTATAATACATTAGAAGTATTTATCTTAGATCCAATGGGATAAATAAAAGTGCATCAGTAAAAATCGTCTGCAGCTCAACGCGACACATGAATAATGTTAGTGTTAGCAGCTGTCTTATGTTAAGAGGGTGTTAGTAAGTGGCTCCAAAAATTATTTTGTTATCGAGTACTTCAAAAACAGCTACATTTTTATTATTCGATGAAATTTAATGTTTAGATTGGTATCATAAAAAACAATAAGATTCTTTATAGCTGACTTCAAAACCAATTATATAATTATTGACATTTGAGCCACAGTTAAATAATTTAACAAATAACTGGTTCAAGTAATTCTTTAATCAGAATCACATTATTATTAACAAATGGTACGAAAGTTATTTGCAATATAAGTGTTAGCAACGACATTATATATATAACTGTCACTAAACCTGCATGTACCCTTAAAGCCCTGGTTCGAATCCCGGTAGCACCAAACATAATCGTTCTTTCAGCCGTGTGGCGTTATAATGTTTCGGGCAATCCCACTATTCCTTGGTAAAAGAGTAGCCCAAGAGTTGGCGGTGGGTGGTGATGATTAGCTGCCTTCCCTCTAGTCTTAGACTGCTAAATTAGGAATGGCTAGCACAGATAGCCCTCGAGTAGCTTTGCGAGAAATTCAAAAACAAACAAACAAACCCTTAAAGCCCTTCAGGAGTAACATAAGTGGGGGATCATTTTTATCTCACTTTTTTATATCACCCAGGAGGCCCCTATGTCTTTTCCGGGCATTGAAGGGGGTACGTTAGCTAATGGCTTTTAAATAGTCTGGACCCCTATTTTGTCTGTCGTATCTCAGTCGACCAGAAAGTCCCTGGTATTAGAAGAAAAGCCTTGTCGACACTGGACATAGCCTACAGATTTCGTGTGGTTGACATATTACTGTATGCTCTTTTTAGCTTTTACACTGACGTTCCCATTAATGATTTACGTATGTCTTTTAAACGTCTCAGAATTATACAGATATTAGTGATTATATACATTTATTTGCTTTCATTAGCATAGAACTACTAAATAGGCTATTTGTGCTGTGTTCGACACGAGAATAGAAGCAATAATTTTAGTGTTATAAGCCGTTAAGCCTTAAGCAATAATTTTGGTGTTATAAGCCGTTAAGCCTTCCACTAAGCTATTACATATACAGACAGGAAAAACATTCTGAAAATAAAGTCAAATAATCACAGAAGATAGGCTTAAGACATAACTTATGTCATCACACGAACCACACCCTTTTTTTTAAACAATCAAAAGATTGGATGATCAAAAATGCGAAATGATTTATTTGGAATTTCGCGCAAAGCTACACGAGAGTTAACGGTGCTAGCTGTCCCTAATTTAGCAGCGTAAGGCTAGAGGGAAGGCAGTTAGTCATCACCACCCACCGCCAACTCTTGGGTTGCTCTTTTACCAACGAATAGTAAGATTGACCGTTACATTATAACGCCCCTACGGCTGAAAGATCGAGCATGTTTGATGCGATGGGTATTCGAACCCGCAACCATCAGCCATGCCAATGGGAAATAAAGAAAAACTGATAGAACGATCAAATGGTAGAGAAATATATTTGAAGAAAAAAGAGAAAATAAAAATAACAAAATAACTTAAAGCAACAGCTCTGAAGGAATATAAATAAAAGATGAAATTAAAAGAGCTTGGGTGTCATGCATTTGTTTTATAACAAAGCCAGAGCGACATATCTGCTGTGGCTACCAAGTGGAATACATTTCCGATTTAGTGTTGTAAGTGAACACAGTAATAGAAAGAATTAATTATAAAAACGAAAGAAGAAAAAAAAGGAACGAGATAAAGTTACTCACCCATTATAAAAGGTATCTGAAATACCGAAGGAAATGTGAATCCTATGAGCGTTCGGTACACAATATACGCCGTGTAGTTGGAAGGAAAAGCGGCGATGATTCCCAGCAAGACATTGGTGACAACTAAGGCTACAAACGATATTTTTCTTCCAAATCTGTAAAACAAAACCTCACTTTAATTTGACAGATGTCGTGCACGATACAAATGTCACAAGATGATTCTGGAAGTTATTTTGTGGTGAATTAGTACAGTGTTTGAAATTAAACCACACTGAAACGTTATTATTCAACTATTCATTCGCATCGTACGTTTAAAAAGGGTTAAAATCAAATATATTTAACATTACGGGAGACTACTGCTTATTAAAAAAAACATGTTTTATGTTTTAGGTAGAAGAAGTCGTAAGACAGAAATAATACATTTATTGGTGACCAATCAGCACTTAACATGCGACTTTTAGTGTTTGCGGATTAGCTCGTTGAATATTTCTAATTTTTGGATAACGAAGCTTATTTTAACTGACTTTTATTTACTTATATAATTGTCTCGTAGCACTGCTGCATCCTTTTGAAATAAATTCACTGTTATCGAGGTATACTGATGATACTAATTACTAAACATGTCACTAAGAAAATTATTACTGTCTACTATTTACTGCTCACTTATCTGTCGTATTTTATTTCTTCTGAACTTTGAACTTCAAAGGTTGGCCACACCTGATATAGAACTATCAACAACTCCTGAACAAAGAAACTAAACTGACTAGAAAGACAAGAAATAAAAGGACCTTGCAAATACTACATAACTGACTTAATATAACAGTTCTAATTATGTGCTGTCATAAAGCTATAAACTCATAAAGATTGTAATGTAATAATTAATCAGTTGAATAACCTCTCTGATAAGCGAAATATAACTGATACGGCAGACGAACCAAGTTTGTCAGCATACTTGGCTCTGTTTTATGAATATTTATACCTTTCTGAAGCGACCATGAACTTTTACCGGGCAACATTATCACTTATGGCGTAACACAGACACTAGTGTGGCTACTAAATTGGAGTCTTTGAAAAATTAAACTGGGTGAGGGGGAAAGGTCCTCAGAAAGATGAGCAAAGTCTGGGTCAGCAAAGAAAGTGAAGTGAAACGCATTTAATCACGTCTACTATATGAATATCAATATAAAATACCCGGATTTCATTACGGGATTTAAGGACACTTTTATATATACTGATAAAACTCCACTGTCATTCCCAATTATTTCCAAAGATAACCTCTATAGGACAGCAACCGAAAACCCCGTTAAGAGATCCAACGATGGTACTCGGTCACGTAGAACATAGTTTGGTTTTGCTATCTCGTGAACTGAAGAATATTAAGAATGTTTCAAATATGGCACCCCTTCCCCCCAAATCCTGAGTGAGGGGGAAGAACACAAAATATAACATGTTCGGGTATGGCAACCGTAAAAACCTACTCTTAGACTTTCTTGATGTCTGGATAAATTTCCGGATGCATGTTAGCCCTTTTTAGTAAGGAGTTACACAGCATAAGTTTGGACCGCTAGATACAAGTTCTACTCTCATAACAGTAAGAATAAATAGATACATTTCATCACAATACAGAAACAAATGTGTGTTGTGTTTTGCTCTTATCACATATTATAAACTAGGGCATTATATGTATTATGAGTTATACGATTATATGTATTAGAAGTTATATTAGGTTATATGTGCTAGTCGTCACTAATTTTTGAACTGGCAGAGGGGAAGCAGGTATCGAACAACATCCACTGCCGTCTCTTATATGTTATTCTAATCGGTTACAGGAATTTCAAAGTGAAAGGTATAAGGTGCTCACAGCTCCACAGGACGGAGTGTGATCTTGTGGCAATGGGACGTGAATCTTGAATTTGCGGATCCACAAAACGGCTTATTAACCACTTGGCCACACCTTGTATGCGGGGAGGGCTGTGAAATAATGACTTGATTTGAACATGTTTAGTTTGGTGAGTTTGTGAAGGTATAATTTTCGATTTTTCTAAAGTTAATATTTGCTTAGGAAATGGCGGTCAAATAGAATTAAAGAGAGGAAACGCCCGGTATGGCCAGGTGGTTAAGGTTATTTGAGGGTTGCAAGTTCAAATCCTTGTCACATTAAACATACCCACTCTTTCAGCCGTGGGAACGTTATAATGTGACGACCAATCCCACTATTCGTTGGTAAAAGAGTAGCTCAAGAGTTGGCGATGGGTGGTGATGACTAGCTGTTTTCCCTCTAGTCTTATATCGCTAAATTAGGGACAGCTAGTGAAGATAGCTTTCGTGTAGCTTTGCACGAAATTCGAAACAACCAAACGGGTGATGTGCAGAGTACATTTTGTGGATGAATGATTTAATAAATAACCTAACTTAAAGTACTCTTAACTTTATGTCCTACTCGTCCCGCCCATATAATTATTTCTGTAGACGCTTTTTGTTACACCTCTTCATAGTTGGTGTGCACATATTCTTAGCGACCAAAATGTTAAGAATGTAAAGTACTTTGCAAAGTACAATACTTTGCTTGTACGTAAAATACACTATATCTTATGAAAGACAACACCTACTTGTCTGCGATGTATCCAAACAATATGTTTCCAAATAAGCTACCTGCGTAGAAAAGAGAAGTGGCTAAGGTAGGTTTCCAACTCTCGGTGCACACGACGTCCATCTGAAAATTAGAAAATACGGAGTAATGAGCACAAACATGTATTTATTAGATTATTTTAGAACCTCAAACTGCAACACACCACACCTTAACCTTTGATAACATCTGGACGACTTTTTTTTCTTAATCAGTGTTACAGTTAATCAATACCTTATCAGTTAAAAGGGCAGCTGTTTATTTTTAAAGAGGACTGATGTCAGTTGTTTCTCTTGGTCATTAAAGAAGATGCTGTATTTAAGTTCAAGAGCTGTGATTGGTTGAGAATTTCTCATCATTTCGATATTTGAAACTGATTTCTCATGTCCATGTCTAAAGTTAGTTTTATACAGAGATTATCCTCGTTATATTTATACCTAAAAAGAAAAAAAAAGAATGTTTCCTAATTAGTAAACAGGAAATTAATAATTACAATATTGTATTTAGTCTCTTGTTCTGAAGAAATGTTATGGCATTTCGTCAATAAAATGCAAAAATCAGAGTAAATTTTTTTCAAGCAACGGGACTTTGCCCTAAAACTTTTTTTTGGCTATAAAGAGACAAATAATTAAATTATTTTTACTATATTCTATTATAGCGTCTAGAATTGAAAATTAATAGTATTTTTATTTCTCTTTAGTACATGTGTGTGTGTGTGTTGCAGATTCGCATTATTGAGTGATTATGAATACATTTCTAGGTCTATGTTTATCATTCGAAACATGAAATAATATCATAGATTTATATTTGACAAAAGAAAATTAAAAAATATACGAAAGCAAACAAAGCTCGCTTTTACCCTAAACATTTTTGGTTTTTTTTGTTTTTTTTATCAAGATTTAAATTAAATAGTGATGTCACTGGGGTATTTAGGCTAGTGGTGTCATTGTCTCGACCTGTGCTTTCGTAAAAGCTCTTAGTACAGTAGTATCATTGTTCAGATGTTAGTTGTTACTCGGACATTCAAGGTAGAGGTTCTTATCCTAAAGTTCATGGTTTTCAATAAGTAATAATCTTTAAACGGAGATCGTTACCAACTGATGCTGCTACGTTCAACATTCCCACTGTTTAAGGGTTAAACTGGTCGACCGTGGCAATAGTCCAGCTTAACTCAAGGCTATTAACTATTTGTTAATAATATCCACAACTGAAATTATCCGAAATTATTCCTTAACAATTTCCGGATTCTCAAAGACTGTACTTCGGAAGCATATCCATCCAGTTTTTAATTTGTTCAGGATTTCTGAGAAATCTCGTCATTTACAGAGTGTTATATCCCTCAACAGAGATGTTTCACGGGTCGGTCCCCTACTAGTAGAAATCTCGTAGTGCTCAGAGATTATCTCTGATTGCTAACTCAACTGGAATATTTAAAGTATTTGGAAGTGGTAGTTAATATGCTGTAAGACCATAAGTTCAGTTCGTTCTTTTTATAATTGTATTTTTTGTTGATGTACTCCTAAAGTGAGTGAGTATTGGAACTCTCTTGTTCAGCAAAATCTTGAATCCACAATCGAAACGTTTAGCGTTTACTGTTGATCTAATCTGACAAACAACATTGTTGGATATATAAAACTGTTCGGTGTAAGTGTTATTATAGTTTATTTTGTGACTTAATGTTTAATCATTGTTTAGTTAACATTACAGCACTGTTATAATTGTTCTAAAAGTGTTATTTGTGAAAAAGTTTTATTACGTCACTCTGTTTGAGTCGTACGTCGAGTTTGTAATTATATTGTTTACTAGACTTTAACAGTATTGTTGACGCTAAGTTACTCGAACCTTCGGTATTTTTCTCCTTATCTTAAATGTAAGTATTGTTACGTTACAACGCCGTTTGCGTAGTCTATAGAAAGTTCGAGGCCTCAGTGAAGAAAACATAAACATAGAAGAACAAGCAAATGGAAGAAAAGTAAACTAGAGAAAAGTTAAGTTCAGTCATAAAAAAGTTAATTAAAAAACATGAAGTTAGCTATCGTGTGAGAGCTTAGCAGTAACGAGTAATTTTTATAGTTTGTTCTATAACTGTATTATAATAACAGAGATAAAAAAGAATAAAAATGTCTTTCCACTTGGTTTCTAAAGTAACTGAAGTATTGTATGGACTTTGGAGGAAAAAAAAGAGATGTTATTTAAAGCTCTGAATACGACTGTGGTAACTAACTAAAGCTAAATGAAGGACATCAGAAAAATAAAGTTAATGAAAGTGAAGTTTGACTATGGGATTATTAGTTTAATTATAAATAGCGACATTTTAAGGAAATTTTTACAGTTTGAGACAGATAAAGAGGGTAATTACTATTTATCGAAGGGTATTCTGAAGTGATTGAACCAGTATCTGTGAAATTTGACGAAAGGGAGACAATTATTTGAAGTTCGAGACACTGTGTTAACTCGTAGAGTAATGTAAGTGTATCTATCGTAGATTGTAAAGAAATAATCGGAGTAGAGAAAACTAATATGTCTTCTCAGCTGGATTCTAAAGTAATTGAGTTAATCTGTGTGAATTTTTGACAAGAAGAAATAATTATTTGAAGCTTTAAATATAACTGTGATATTCTGTAGTGTAAAGAATTTTGTACATACGTTTGACTTGTTTCGAATTTTGTGTGAATCGTGTGCTCTCCGTTTATTGTTCGAATTTATTGCCAACAAACACAGACACCTACTGTAAAGAATCCGACCTCATATACATAGAACCCTGACACAGGCAGTCTTCAGCGAGTCTCTTCATTCCTTTTTAGACGATCTGACTACTTACCAATTTAACTGTAGAAGAATATTTTGCTGATTAAGATGTTTCTTTGTTAATCTTAAATTACGTATTATTTTTAACTTTTGCACGAAAATGAAAAGCGCTCTGTTTGCACACTTAATTAGTGATAGTTATCGGAAAAATATGTCGTCAATATTGAGATGGAGCTAAGAAGTAAGGTATTTAATATTAGAATTGAATATAAATAGGTACCACTAATTACCACAATATATAGAAACCGAAATTTTTTTATTATTCCTATAACATTATTCACAACACAATTATTCTTAAACTCATATGTCCCCCGGTGAGACAGTGGTAAATCTTTGGATTTGCAACGTTAATATCAGGGATTTTATTCTCCTCGTTGGACACAAAAAAATAGCCAGTTGTGGGTTTGTAATAACAAACCTCCACTGGTTGATGTGAGAGAATGGAATTAGAATAGATATATTGTTTGTTTGTTTTTGAATTTCGCACACAGCTACTTGAGGGCTATCTGTGCTACCCGTCCCTAATTTAGCAGTGTAAGACTAAAGGGAAGGCAGCTAGTCATCACCACCCACCGCCAACTCTTGGGGTACCCTTTTACCGTCACATTATAACGACCCCACGGCTGGGAGGGCGAGCATGTTTAGCGCGACTCGGATGCGAACCCGCGACCCTCTGATTACGAGCGCATGCCTTAACGCGCTCGGCCATGCCAGGCCCATCGTTGCTGCTAGAAGAACCTCAAGTTATGCTGCTGCAGCCAATTCATAAGTAGCCTTTCACGAATTGCAATTACTGGAAGGGTCTCTGGGCCCTCAAAGTGTTAAATTCGTGTATGTTACAAGTGGGCCTATTTGATTTGGGACTGGATTTCATCACATGGTCACCTGGACACACAAAGTATTACTTTTATATATTTTGGCAGACTTACCAGTAAATTAAGGTTTTAGTTATGGTGAACTTTTAAATCAAATTTAATGTTCTTAAAAGCTTATGTATGGAATCGTTTAAATAATAGTGGACATTTAAAATGCAAACAGAAAAAATAATTAAATACTAAAAAAACAAATCAACTTTGAAACATTGCTTAGATAAAATGTATGGTCTTGTGACTAATCCAAAATTACCAACTGTCGTGGAAGTCCACACTTATAGGTTTAACAAAATAAAATATGTTCACACTGACTCAGTATTAGACAATAATAACATTGCAAGGAGCTTCATGAAAATTATGCAATCATACACACAAAAAACAGAAAGAAAATATAATGGTACAGCACAATTTTAAAATTCCAAACTCATATACAGAAGTGGACGAAAAAGTGGTTCCCCTTTATAATGTATTTAATTCGTTATATCTTTTATTAGGTAACAGAAAAATTATGTAAAACTATATGTTTTTAGAAAGCACTCAACTATATCTGTTCAAATATTATCTCAAATCCTAATTTTAACACTGGATTTTGTAACTACCTCAACTTTTCATGAGTTTAGTTGCATTTTCTCATAAAAAATGTTGTGCACCTGTTGTATGTTATTTCATTCAGCCTAGAAAGTGACCAAACAAGTTACTCTGCAATAATCGAACGTAAAAATGAAATTCAAAATAACACAAACCAGTTTTGCAAGTTAATATTTAGTTGTCATTCCACTGGATCTCAGTCATGTTTCACATCGATGTTACATGCTTTCAATGAGTTTGTGTAAATATTCCTGACTGCCATCTTTCTTTGAGTGCTTAAAAAATCTCATCTTCGGTGTTTAGCTTAGTTAATCGGTTTAACTCAGCCCCTAAAATTTCAATCGACTTGACATCAAGAGATTGACCTGGCCATTCCATAACATCAGTTCTCTTATTTCTGCGATATCTTTTAACGACTCTGCAATTACAGAGAAACCTGTTTGATGATTTTGTGGGCTAGTTGGAATAAGAAGATCTGAAAGCCTACAGCACGTGCATAACACTTTTCATGAGAAAATGTTCGGGTGTTTACGAAAGCCAGTGTTAAAATTAGGATTTCAGATTACATTTGAACAGATCTCGTCGAGTGCCTTCTGAAAACATATAGTTCTACATATTTTTTCTGCTATCTAATAAAAGAGGTGACAAATTAACAACATTTCCAAGAGTATCCACTTCTCCCTGTATATGAGTATATCCAGTTTCATCCATGGCAAACATCAGATCTAAGGGACCGTTTCAATTATGTGAAATGTTACTAACAAAGTGACTTTTGCAAGAATGACAGTATTGTGCATACAAAACATCATATTATATAGGCTTGACAATATGGCGAAGAAAATAAATTTAGAAAGTGTAAACCCTCTTAGAAAGTAAGCATACATTTCTATCTTTTATTACACGCACTTTACTGTCGCTAAAAACATCTGTTTTTATTTTGAAATACAACCACTCTAGAATGACGTACGAGGAAAATTTATTAGGCTATTTGAACAAAGGTTAAAAAAAAAACAAAGTTAAGAGCTAAAAGTAATTTAAACCCGTATACTATTTTTTCTTCTAGTCAACTTCTAAGAGGTGGGAGTACAAGCTTAAACAAAGCAGTTCAAACCAGATTCACATTCCCTTATATTTGTTCTAACAACTGTGGAAACCATAAAAAAGGGGCGTTTTATTTGATGAAAAACACTCCTTCCATTCTTTTTTAGAATATAAAAACGCAATCATTCGTGAAAACTTTGAAACACAAATATAACGTCAACCGGATTGGTGGCATATTTTAAAACAAGGATATAAAGGTTCCAGAAGATGATTGTTTCTTGCTCCATTGGGCCGGCATGGCTCGGGGGTTAGGGTTCTCGACTAGTAATCTGAGGGCCGAGGATTCAAATCCTCGTCACACCAAACATACTCGATCTCTCAGTCGTGGGGGCGTTATAATGTTACGGTCAATCTCACTATTCGTTGGCAAAATAGCACCGCAAGTGGTTGGTGTTGATGACTAGCTGCCTTCTCTTTAGTCTTTGCGCCCGCGTCGCGCTAAACATGCTCGCCCTCCCAGCCGTGGGGGTGTATAATGTGAGGGTCAATCCCACTATTCGTTGGTAAAAGAGTAGCCCAAGAGTTGGTGGTGGGTGGTGATGACTAGCTGCCTTCCCTCTAGTCTTACACTGCTAAATTAGGGACGGCTAGCACAGATAGCCCTCGAGTAGCTTTGTGCGAAATTCCAAAACAAACAAACAAATCTTTAGTCTTACAATACTAAATTAGGGACGGCTAGAGCTGGTAGCCTTCGTGTAGCTTTGAACAAAATTCAAACAAACGATTCTTGCTTTGTATATTATAGACAGAAAGAAACATGCATGACATTGTTGAGAAAAATAATTTTATAAATTAAGATTATTTTGTACAAGTGTAATAATTAAATAAAGTAATATTAATGGAGACACTTGAGTCGTATTGCACACAGCGCTTTCCTTTTATGAACATGTTACATTTTTATTCGCATTCAAAAGTATAGTTTTTATTCGGTACTTCACGTATCTATATAATTACCATGTTTAACTGAGAAATATAGTTTGGGGTACTCTTTTTATCAACGAATGGTGGGATTGACCGTCACATTATAATGCCCCCACGGCTGAAAGGGCGAGCATGTGGGGTACGACAAGGATTCGAACCCGCGACCCTTCGATTATGATTTAAACGCTTTAACACACTTGGCCATACCGGGCCGGTGGGTAACATCACTTTCGCCCTAAATATAGTCAACTTGATAAAACAATACTATAATCAATAAATTTTATTATAATATATCAAATAATTTTCTAAATTAATACTAATTTCTTCAATCGATTTCTGGCCTCGTTTACTTACTTATTTTTTGATCACGTATCATGTGAGATAGTTATTATGGGTGGTTTTTTATTACCTGGTTAAATTCAGCATTAAAGTGTTGACGTCATTTATGATCAACACAACGATTAATAGAAATCATTTCTTTTCAATTATCAAAGTCTATTGTTACAAAGTCATTTTTTTAATATATGATGTTGACACAATAGCAAGAATGTTAAGTAAGATAACTTGGTACAGTTTTTGTTGTAGAGATAAAATATTTATTTTCTGAATGACGTATATAAAGACTCATTGTCGTAACCTCAACTTTGACTACATTTTACTGTCCTTAACACTAACTCCAGCTTAATTCTCATATCCTTAAAACTCTACTTAGTGTTTTGTCAATGATCTTCATACTTAGTTGAATCGTGAACATTATATGTGTGGTGTTCTCAGTTGATCCATCCAGCGAACATATATTTATAGAGCATTTCAAGAATACCTAGCACCGATGTTGTTAACTTACACTTCCCAATTACTAAGTTGACAAAATGTTTAAAATACTTATAGTGAGAGGGAATACCTCGAATCTCCATACATATAATAAACACACCACCACTGTAGGAAGCCTTGATTTGCTCTTGTTAGTGGTTAATAATGAAGGGCGAAAGAAAGCCTTCGAAACCTTTGTAATACAGTGACATGTGTCGAAGTGAACGATAGATTAAACTTCATATGTACGTTTAGTATTCTATATAATGTTATTTATATTATATTTATATTCCAGATTTAACTAGAAGTGACAACAGTTAGCAGTTACTCTTTCGTCTGACCTTTTTTTTTTTAGTTTAAGTTGTTTACTAAAGAGAGTATGTTTAAAAGTTGTCCACTTATATGTAATTTTTAAATAATTTTTAAGCGTAAATCTACACAATGAACTATTTATACTGCGTTCGTAGAGGGAATTAAACCTAGAATTATAAGCTCAGAATCTTTTCATTATTCACCGGGGAAGGGGGGAGTACGTCACGCTTTAAAAACTTGTTTTCCACACCCATATTTATCACCGATATTAATGTGCGAGGCCTTTCTTCCTGCTGAAGAAGTAGTGACCAGCTGTTTTTTTTAACTTGATTTCTTAAACTCGTTTCCCTTTAATATCAACTAAGATACTCAGTCGAAAAAAATCTCCCTTAAGAAACACGTGGCCCCAGTGGCACAATGATATGTTTGCAGACTTTTACTGCAAGAAACCGGGTAAGCTTGTGCTTTATAGCAAAGAAGCAAGCAAACCTAAAAAAACGTTAGAAGTTATAATTTATGTAAAACCAAAAAGAACATCAGAATATAAAGGGAAATGTTATTAAACTTCCTTCACCAACAATCCTTGTCCGCAACTGTCACGCTGATTTGATCCCCCTTCCTCTTGAATCTTCAACTATAAATGTCACTGATGGACAGCATCTTACAATATTTTATTTATTTATTACTATTTAACTTAAAAAGTTAGAGTCAATTATTACCTTACAGAGGGAGGTTTTAATTGACAAAAGAATAGCCAATACTATTTTCACTACAAGTTGAGTCTTTAGAGGATTTTGTTTACTGGACACCACGCATAATCTAATGGTTAGGTCACTCGACTCGCAATTTGCGCATCACGAGTTCGAATCCCATCGCTGAACATCTTTGCCCTTTCAATCTTGAGAGCATTGCAATGTGGCGGTCAACCCACTATTTAATCACACTATCCCAAAAGTTGGGAATGGGGGGATATTGACTAACTGCATTTCATCACGCTTATCTCACCTAAATTAGGTTTAACGAAGAGAGTCCTCTAGTAATTTCGTCCAAAATTAAAATAATGGTAATAATAATAATAACAACCTTACTCGCTAAGCAGATGATGAATCATTTTTAAGTTTCATATTCAAAAGTAAAAGATGTTACTTACTCATTGTTGCTTAACATTCACTCGCCAAAACTCTGCTTAGAAATCACTCATTACAGTCTAGATCTTTACATAATCTTACTCACATTAATTATTGCATAATGTTATTCGCCAAAAAGTTGACTAATGGTAAGCAAAAGATTAATGTACTAATACTTGTGTATTTATTTATCTTTATTTAAAAATGTATTGAGAAATGTATAAATATTTTTTTTATTGATATACAGATGATTCTTAATGAGAGATTGAGGAAAGATAGTGGATTACATTAGCTATATTTTGGAAAGCAGTAAGCTTTGCTAGTTGTCTCTCAGAGCTAGCGGACCATCGCGCTAATTTTCACTGAGAGAACAGTAGATTTTGCTAGTTTTTCAATGGTAGAACAGTGGATTACATTAGCTTTCTCTGGGAGAGTTATCGATTCTGCTTATTTTTACTGGGTGAGCAATGGATTCCATTAGTTCTCTCTGTTCGAATTGTATACGATGTTAATTTATACTTAGAGATCAGTATGTTCATTAGTTCCAACTGGGAGCAGTCTATTCGATTAACCATCATTTAACAGTCCAATATAGCACACGTTTTGTTCATGAAGATGTTTTGAAATGCTAGGAAAAGTACATTTATTAGTTTTGGTCTGTCTATGAATTTCTTGATTCCAAATGTTCTAACTTTCCACTGAAAGAACTGTGCGTTAAATATATTATTACCTGATGTAGTTCCAAACGAAAACTTCAGAACTGATTCAGCATCACTACCTGTACGACATTTGTCTGAAAACGTTAAAATTTTTGTGTTCCATACTACATTCCGTTTACACCTTCAATGGAAAACGAATAACAAATGTAATAACTATGAAGCTATTTTTTTGCGCTGACTGTTACAGTTCCGTATGAAATCTCACAGGATCGTTCTTTTACTGTTCGTTTTCTGTACATTCTAACTCTCCGACAGAAACAGAAGCTCAAAAGGAAAAACACATATTTTAATTTGGAAGCACATTAACGTCAAAGCTGGTTGACGTTGATTAGGTTAAGCCTCAAGATGGCTTCAAATTACTTGACCTTATTTAATTTCCAGTGTATCCTGGCTCTTGGTCACGTGGTATAGAAATACAGTTTCAATTCTCGAATTTCCATTTCCAGTTGAGATTTACATTTAAAGAATTAAATAATATTGTTAAAATTCATTAATTAATCAGTAAAGTAACTGATTTAATTTTCCAGCCGTATGCAGACCCAAATTATGAACTGTGTGAGTGGTTCAAATTTTTGTGTGCATACATTGATTCGTTATACACAAATACTTTTAACTGTTTTTGAAGTTGTGTTTTTTTTAACGCAAATCTTCACAAAAGGTTGTTTAAACTCTGTGCAACGCTTGTAAACGAGCTCTGGATTTTAGTATTGTGAGTCTATAAACTTATGGCTGACCCAACATGGAACAGTAATTACAAACCTCAGAATGTCTTATGGATATACATGAAGTATGTATGTTTGGCTCTTTTTTTTTTTTCTTTAATAGACAGTAGCTCAAAGGCAAGCTTGAGAACTTATATGATAAAAGTTTTTTTTTAATTTATTTTTAATCGATCACCATGAACCATCATACCAAGTATGATTAAGGTTTATATCGCACCCCTACCAGTTGCACAGCTATACGTCTGTGAACTTACGTCACTAGAATCTGGGTTTCAGTTCCCCGTGATGGGCATAACACAGATAACCTATTGTATAGCTTTGTGCTTAATTACAAAAAAACGAACATTTCGGCATTTGTTTTGAAGCCATTGTAGTAGTCATTGATTTGTTGTACTGTAAACTACAACAATTACATATTTTCCACACGAATACACACTGCCTAAAGTATTTATAGTGCCTAAATGAAACAAAGAAAGTGGAAACGTCACATAAGAAATTTGTGCACGTGCTTTCTTATAGAAAAGCCACATCGGGCTATCTGCTGAGTCCATCAGGGGACTTGAACACTTGATTTTAGCGTTATAAATTCGTAGACTTATCGCTGTATCAGCGGGGATCGTTTATGCTTCAGTACAGACTAAAACAAGTTAATTCATTTACAAGTGAAATCACTGTTTTTAACTGAGATATTAAAACTTAATATTTTAATCATTAAAAATCAAACCAGTAAACTAGATTTCAAATAAAAACACGAAAAGAATAATATTTTAAAATAAATTTCAGAAGTTATCGTTGTATAGGTAAATATATTTCATTTTTATAGTAATATAGATAAAAAAAAATTTTATTTTTATAGTAAATTTAAGAAGTTATTGTTATATAGATAAATATATTTTATTTTTACGGTAAATTTTGTTTAAAAAATGGGGGTAAATAACATTAACAACCTTTTTGCCGGTACAAAACAAAATTAATTAAAATGATTTCATTAAAATCAAACGGTTAAAAGCCTGTCACTTGGAAGACTTTAACCATTTGGTTTTAACATGATTATTTTAACTTTTTGTGTTTTGAACTTATTTAGTGCGCTAGTAAAAGGCTATTATGATACTTTTGTTATTTAATTTTTTTCTATTGTTGTGGTTACCCCAGGTAGCACAAATGTCAACAGTTAATTCTCGAGTACATGGTGTCTGCAAATTATGTTTAAATGTTCTTCAGTCACTTGATATGTATGAAATTTAAAAGGTTTAGTCTGTTTTTCTTTTCAGCTTATTACTTAGAATTAACTTATTAATTTATTGTAATTTAGTAAAGACCTTAACACAGTATATTGTTTTAGAGTTCGATGAAACCGTTACCGTTTAGTAAACGAGAAATTAGTAACGTTAACAGAGCAAATGCATATCTGAATTCATAAGCAACCAGCTTATCTAAACTTTAAATATAGACTAAAACTGATAAGCTAAATTTGAAAGAAAGGTTTGAACGTTTTCGACTCGTTTTGAAGCATCTATTGCTACTAGTGTATAGATAACAGTGTTGAGTTGAAATATCAAACAAAATATTCTCCTTTAGATATGTTTCAAGCAAATAACCAGTAAAGCTAATAAATAATAAAGTAAACTTGCTGATAACACGGGATAGTGCTCAGGTTTGTGTAATTTTTTAAAACATTTATTATATATGGAGTTTAGGTTTAGCTATTTTGTAACATATATATTAAGCAACGTGTGAACATTGAACGTGATTACGGCAGTGATTATCAATCATAGGGTCAAGAGTTTTGTTGGAAAAAATTGTACGTATCAATTTTTGTTTGTTTGTTTGTTTGCGTGGACTACTTGCTGTGACCACTACTGATAACAGAACCCGGGATTGTTAGCATTTTATGTTCGTAAACGTACTTCCGTTCTACTGAGGAATGTACGTAACAAATGAAAGGTTGAAAGAATATTTTGAGTCACATTTTCGAATAGATGAGGTCACAAAATTCGGGATATTTTAAACGAGGTCAGCAATGAAAAAATATTTGGAAACTGCTATACTAATTGCATTAAAAATGACGAAGGCAAACCATTGTTGGTTAATACAAGTTAACATTTGTTAGGATTTTTAAAATATTGACTGTAAATGAGTATGTATAAAGTGTTATCAATATAAGATATTATCTTCTAAATACTGAAGAGAAACCCGAAATCCACCTTGCAGAATTTCGTCATATTACGTAGTTTATGCGCTGAACATATGAAAATAACACAACTCATACGCTTCCTTCCTTTCCCGTAGGCTTAGCTGTAAGTTTACAGAATTGCTATGTTAAACACAAATTGGGTTTAAGTACTTGCACTGGGCAGAGAAAAGAGAGTCCATTGTATAGCTTTGTGCTTAACAACAATGAGACAACAATTCATACAAAAAAACTTAAATTTTCGGAACGACATAAACATTCATATGCACACACACATTCGCAGAGAATAAATAAAGCATTTGAAAACATAGCAACTAAGCTGTAGGGTCATTTCAAAGACGCGCGGTCGTCAAATAGAGTATGATTGGACGTGACAACATGTGAGTGGTGAGGCTCCTAAATAGTTTTGAGATAACATTCTCAACCTCTGTATAATGTAGTCATGATCATGATATTTAAGTTTGGAGATTTAGATAGGGTGCTATCCCAACAGTCTTAAAAGGATATAAATAGCTCTAAGCCTATACCCCATTCGAGGAACAGTAGTGACAATTATGTACTCACCTCTGACACTAGAGTGTTTTCGAACACTTCTCGATCATACACCCATCCATGGCGACAGGTCGTCTTCGGCCAGTTAGGGTCAGCTACTGGTTTCATACCCTGGGAAAGGGCATCATAAACTACTTGGGTGAAGTTAACATCAAACATTTTACACCTGCTGTGTTGGATACGACCATCCCGTTTCTCTAAAGGAATGGTTAAGCTTATCCTTTCACTGGGTGTCATTTGATACAAAAAGTCAATCTCTGGAACTCGACACCAATGTTCTGGAGTAGCCGATATGAAGACCACGTTAAACAGTGTAAAGACGGCTGGTATACTTGCTGGTATACACAGAATGACGTATATCACTTTCTGATAAAGTCCGAACTTCCCAACGTATGGTAATATATCGTCCAAATCCATCTTCTTCGTAAATGTTTAAGAAGCGCTTGGTATTAGTGTACACTCAAAAGTAGAAGAAGCTTATCATGTTAAAGATTGTATCCTTTCTGTTCGTGTGGTATCATCGCTAATTCATAACAGTTCCCAAGTTGTAAATCTTTCTCGTGGTATGGAATGATGATGTAGAGTTGCTTGTAATCAACTTGGATTTATGGAAGTTGATTCGACCTTCGTATCTACCCAGGACGTCAAAAGTAATAACAAAAGCATCATTATCAGGGAATACCTGTCCTTATTTTTCGTATCAGTATTTAGCTAACGTTGCTAAATAAAAACTTTCCGGTATTAACCGTCAGGGTTAAATGTCACCACAATTGGAAATTATCATAACTTTAGTCGATGTTTATCAGATCACGGGGTCGACCTGTTTACCGATTACTAGTCTGTAACAAAACTCCCATGCAGAACAAAACGTTTTCTCCTACAATAGGACTCATTCAGCAACTGACGACGTAGTGCAAGCACCTGATAACGTATTATCAACCCTAACTAGTAAAACAGATTGGCCGTGAACCACGTGGTTATCATATCGATATTATGGAATAATTGCATTGCACTGAACCATCGTTCATGTGAACCTGGCGGTTGGAAACTTAAAAATGAAGATCCAAGCGGAAGTGATGTATTAGACACGAAAATCTGAACCTCCGATTTGATGGCTCAAGGTCCCACATTAGTGACGTCATGTGTACCTCTACACTTGGATCATAGGAAGCAGTAGAGAAACCAGTTCTCCTCTTAATTAAAGTGCAGTGAAATGTGTGTGTGAGAGGTCAGTTTTCACATGGAATAATTGAAACTTCCATATATAGCAAAGAGCTAACTGCGAAATAAACCTCGCCCAATTATACTATAAGCAAAGGAATATGACTATAATATTTTGCTTAAGACGTCCAGGGTTATGAAAATACCAGAGGCGACACTAACTCAAAGCTGAAAGAAACTTGTTAATTACAAACAACAAAAAAACTTACATGCATTTAGTGACATGTATTTTATATTCACTGTTTCTTATGACACTCGAAAATATATAAAGTCATAGATAAAACCAAAATGTGTATATACTGGTTAATAATTTCATTACTACAGCTTTATTATTTTATATTTACCTATAATTATAAAGGGGAATGATCTATAAATTTGAGTTCATAAAATACTAATAGTTCATGAAAAAGGCACATAATACGAATCTATTTTCTGTTTTCCAAGTTGCATTTCCTGCTCACATGAAAGAAAGACCTCCCAGTAAGTCACGAATTTGAAAATGATAAGCAAAAGCATTGGTTTAATCAAACAGCAATGAAAACTTGAATAATAATAATATAATCTTGAGGCATTTCAACAGCTCCTGCTTACCCATGAATTGTGACTGAATATATACTTCTTTTATTGTTCGTGTTATTTTTGTATCGCGAAATTTTGTGCAAAACCTCAAGAGAGCTTTCAGCTCCACCTACTCGTAATTTTGAAGCGCTAGAAAAAAAGCAGCTACTAAAACCCGCCTACAGCCAACTCCTGAGCTACTCTCTGTTTTCAGGTTTTTACTATCACTGCTATAACGCACCTACACACCCACAGTACTTTTTTGGCGTGCGACTCGTAATCTGAGGGTCGCGCCAAACATGCTCGCCCTTTCAGCTGTGGGGGCGTTATAATTTGACGGTCAATCCCACTATTCGTTGATAAAAGAGTAGCCCAAGAGTTGGCGGTGGGTGGTGATGACTAGTTGCCTTCCCTCTAGTCTTACACTTCTAAATTAGGGACGACTAGCACAGATAGCCCTCGAGTAGCTTTGCGCGAAATTCAAGAACAAACAAACAAACAAACTTTTTTGGTGGTAACGAAACGTTAAGTATAGAACATCAAATACACAGTTCGGAAAACCAACATTTATTTCGATGGTTGATGGTCCTGTTAAGTCATCTATATTCGCTGCATAGGATGCACTAGTTCAGATTAATTACAGTGTGAAGATATATATACAATAGCACCATTTTGATTGTAAATTATATAGACATTCAAACTTATAAATATAAATTCAACTGCACTTTTCTATCTCTCTTTTTCTTTTTTTATCCAAAGTTAATTTTACAAAATTATTTATTTCAATTTTATTTCAATTAGCTATGAGATGTAACATTAGGGTATACTAAGGGGTGGGGATGATAATTCTTGCTCCGTCACCATCATTCCCTCTTCTGTGACTGATATGATGCCCCCCAGTGGCTCAGCGGTATGTCTGCGGACTTACAGGCTAAAATCCGGGTTTCGATACCCGTGGTGGGCAGAGCACAGATAGCCCATTGTGTAGCTTTGTGCTTAATTCTAAGCAACAACGACTGATATGACACACGGGTACCAATAACGAATGTGAAATTACGATCCTAGTTATTAATATTGATTAATTCATCATCAGTGGGCGTAGTGATAAGAAGTCCATAAATAAATCCATTTTTTTTTCGTTTTTTATTTGTTCAGTCATTAAAACACTTTGTATTGAGAATTATGACCTAAAATAAAACACAGCTTAACATGTTAAGCATTTTTTTTCTCATACTTTTATACTTTATTTTACGAACTTTAAATTAAAATTGTTTGAAACAACTTAAATATTTTAAGCATGAATTAAGGGATAGTGGGTAATTTTAAATATATTATTTTAATATATACGTTGCAATATAACTTAAAGCCAACTTGTCTCGTAATATGAATTAAACTTGTATCGCGATCAAGCAAGTACAAAGATGAAAGTTTTCATACAATGTAATATTTCTGAGGTAATATTTGTATGAAAATTAATACCCGATTAGTAGATTAATAATAATTAATTTTTAATTTTCCATTCTATTTGATAATTAAAATATTAAGTAGATACTCTTGAGGGCCCGGTGTGGCCAAGCGTGTTAAGGCTCCTAATCCGAGGGTTGCAGGTTCGTGCCCGAGTCGCGCCGAACATGCTCACCCTTCCAGCCGTGAGGGCGTTATAATGTAACAGTCAATTCCACTATTCTTTGGTAAAAGAGTAGCCCAAGAGTTGGTGATGATGACTAGCTGCCTTCCCTCTAGTCTTACACTGCAAAATTAGGGACAGCTAGCACAGATAGACCTCGAGTAACTTTGTGCAAAAAATCAAAACAAACAAACAAACAAGATACTCTTTAAGTACTACATTTTGAAAGTGATTTATTTGTTTTATACTAATGGAACATTTTAAATATCTTTAAAAATGCGTTATAAAGATATCTTATAAATATTACATCAATCATTGCTATCGTACAAAATCTTTCACGTTTTCTTTTTCTTATCAAAAAAGTTTGATGTGATGAAGTATAGTAAACTTACACATCTTTTAAAGTGTCTATTGTTAACAACCCCACGTGGCTAGGCGATAGGTCTGAGAGCTCAAAACGCTAGAAATCGGGTTTTTATACCCGCAATTAGAACGGCGCAGATAGCTCATTTTGTAACTTTGCACTTAACAACAACAAATATCCATTAGAGAATAACACTTACAAGTAAGAATACCGTTATTTAAGTCACTTTGTCTTCTTATCCTCTCGGAATATTTGCTAACAAATATATCGAACAATCGCTCCCAATTGGCTTAGCGATAGATTTAAGTATGGTTTGGTTTAGTTTGAATTTTGCGCAAAGCTATATGAGGGCTATCTGCGCTTAGCGTCCTTAATTTAGCAGTGTAGGGAAGGCAGATAGTCATCACCACCCACCGCCAACTCTTGGGCAGCTCTTTTATCAACGAATAGCGGGATTGACCATTACATTATAACGCGCCCACGGCTGAAAGGGCGAGCATGTTTGGCGTGACGGGAATTCAAACTCGCGACCCTTGGATTGCGAGTTGAGTGCCTTGACCACCTGTAGATTTAAGGGATTAAAACACTAAATTTTGGGTTTCCTTTCTTGCGTGGACACAGAACAAGTAACTCTTTTATTAGATCTCACCTCAACGAGAACACAAAATCGAACAGTTCAGAATTAGAATAGACATAAATCAGCAGAAATGGGTTTATTTAACAAACTTGCTAACCGTATGTGCTTTGAATGTGTTTATTGAAGAATAATAAGGGATTTAGATCCCCAAAAGAACTCGGCGTTTCGAAACAGCTTTTTATGGACGTGAAAGCACCAAAATCTCATCAAAAGATGTTTGTAAGTGAATAATATATTGACCAAAAAGAAAACATCACACACACACAGAGAAAAAAACTATGATTTATTAAAGTTGTTACTGTGCTCTCATACGACGCAAATTTAGGTTAAGCAAACAAGATCTACACTTGTAGTTCTATTACTTCAAGTTTTTATGTTTGTTTGTGTATAATTTAATTTCTTAAATGCTTATCACGTGATTATCTTTCATAAAAGTTACAATTTAGGGTAAAATATAGAATAAGAATGCGATAACAACAACATGAAAGTGGAAAAATGAACAAATTATGTTATTTATCTTTCATTTTCTTGTCTACACGTTCATTTTAAAGATATATTTTGTTTTAAATACCACGAGGTATTAAGGAACTAAACAAACATCGAAAACGAATATCCTGTTGTGAGGGAATGTAAAAATAAAGAGATAAAAAAACACACCACAAAATGTTAACATGCCCTGAAATATCACACATTTCTTTTCTGTTGATTAATGGTCTTTATAATGATATAACGTACTTCATAAAATGGTGGTTATAATATTAATTAAAAAAAGCGTGTAACTAGTACCATCTACATTTTGAAAAGTGATATAGGGTTATAAAGTCGATGACATAAATATATTCATACGACAAAATGAGACATGTTCTTGCACGTCATTATTTTCTTTTAAGAAACTTTCTGTTCTAATTTTAGGGTCCGTCTTCAAATGTTTGTATTTCTATAGACTGTTAGTTAATCAGTTAGGAACACTTGCTTTTATTGTGATGAAAAGGATTATGCTTAAGATTTCAAGGAAGTTATAAAGTTGCCTTCACCTTTACTGAAAATACTCCACGAATGTTTCAGAAGATTAATTTTGAGTGTTGTTTTTTCTAACTAAACTAAGCGATATAAGGGTTAACTAAATTTTGGTTGTTTTTAGCGCCATCTAATGATATATTGAAGAACTCATTATAGTATTTACCTCATGCTTATTTAAATTTTATGATGAGACACTCACTTTTTAGAAAATAAAGTTTGGAGGTGGCTTGATTGTGTATCGAAACTTTGCAATGGCAAGGACCCTACATATGTATATATTTAATAAAACAGTCTGTTGTATGCCATTGTAACTACTTCGCAGGGTATGCATGGTTCTTCACTCAAATTACAGGTTCATGTTTTCAGTTTTGCTGTTTTTACGAGCGTTTCATGCTACTGCGACTTTATCTCCTGAAGATGGATTTTTACAGAATTTTGTATGGAGGCTCATTAAGTCATGGGGATATATATTCAATTTTTCAGTTTTGCATTTTCCTTGTTTTGTCCATGAATTCCACGCAAAGCTACACGACGGCTATCTGCGCTAGCCGTCCCTAATTTAGCAGTGTAAGATCATAGTTA
Organism: Carcinoscorpius rotundicauda; assembly: GCA_011833715.1. NCBI lineage: Eukaryota > Metazoa > Arthropoda > Merostomata > Xiphosura > Limulidae > Carcinoscorpius > Carcinoscorpius rotundicauda. The sequence goes on along the minus strand of CM022397.1, from coordinate 84,850,328 downwards.
AGGCAGCTAGTCATCACCAGCTACCGCCAACTCTTAAGCTACTCTTTTACGAACGATTAGTGATAGTGACCGTCACATTATAACGCTCTTACGGCTGAAAGGGCGAGCATTTTTGGTATGACAAGGATTCAAAGCCGCGACCCTCGGATTACGAGTCGAACGCCTTAACCCATCTGACCATACTGGGCTGCATTTTGCTGTTATGGGTGTTTGTTTTTATCATTACTATTTTACCTCCTATGGATGGTCTTCACCAAATTAGGTATGATTTTTCAATGGGGCCATGAGGAAATACATACACATTTTCAGTTTTGCATTTTGCGGTTTTATGGGCGTGTTTGCGTTTTATACCATTACTTCGCTCCTTGTAGATGAAGCTTTATCAAATATGGTATGGAGGTTCATTAGGCCGTGGGAATGTATTTCCAAATTTTCATTTTTGCATTTTTTGTTTTGCAGATTTTATGGGCGATTTTGCGGTGCTTTTTAACGACATATAAGAGAAGCAAATATTCATGTTGTAAACAAGCTTTCAATAATCAGGAATAAACAAAGCTTCCGTCCAGAGAAGTAAACATATACACACAATTTCATAAACACATAAAAATCACACAACACACTCTTTTCTCCAACTTTTCACCAGTGTTAAAGATGCCTCTCCTTTGATCCAAAACATTGTAAAAAACAAATAAATCAGCACTACAAAGCTTACAAAAATATGGTTTAAAACAATTCTTCTGGATCCAAAGGCCCTCACACGCAAAAAGCTAACTTTCGTTTCTAAATATTTTTTTTACTTATAAATATATGTTTTGAGTTTGAATTTAACGCAATCATACAAATACCTATACTTTATTTGTTTAACAATTAGAAAACACTATATGAGCATTATATTTTATTACCATAAAATATTATAACAACTTTTGTTTAAAACACATCCACTTCGAGACACACAAGCTCTACAACTGATATTTCTTGCCATCTGTTGGCAGAGATTTCAAATGTAAAAAAAAAAGCCGCGCTTTTACATGAGTGTTTATGCATTTTCAATGTTTTTATTTTTATTATTGTCTTCCTAATTCGGCCCAAACGCTACTGCATTGGTATAGTTACGTCACTGAGTGAAAGAAACGTCATTATAATTATTCACCTGATGCTAAGCTTTGTGAAAAGTTGTACATTTATAATAAAATTTCTTACATTACCCCTTCAAACAGTCTCCAAACTTTGTTCTCGAGTCTATTAGTTTCATAACTTGATGAAGCCACCATAAAATAAAATATAAACCCAAAATGGAAACTCGACCTTTTTGAGCAATTTGATTTTAAGTTACCAATTATTGAAGATAAAATTGTGCTTGTGTAGAACTTTGAAGACTTTCTATAAATTTTTCGGGATAAAGTTTAAGCGTTTTTTTTAACACGTCTGATCTTGGTTAATTTGTGAAGCCAGTTTGTTTGTTTTAGAACCAAATATTCCGAAATTTTTATTTTTATCTCTCATGGTAAAACATTCAGGAAATTCATGTTTGTTCTCTACGTTATATCCAGTATGTAGCCTAAACTCTCCATGAGTCAGTTTTACAGAACTAACTAAATTATGAAATATATTTCTAGCGCTACTAGTGACGACCATACAAATTGTTGAGCATATTTCGATGCGCGAACCACTTGCTATAATGGAAACTCTTTATAGTTGGATTCATAATTGTATGTTTTTTAAAGCACATTTATAATTCTAAATTTAGTATTTTAAGGCAAGACCATATATCACATCCAGTGTTTATTACTGGTCAGAGGTCAAGCCAAGTGCATTGTTTTTAACAAATTTAGGCCTGACGTGGCCAGGTAGTTATGGCATTTGATTCGTAATCTAAAGGTCGCAGGTTCGAATCCCTGTCGCACCAAACGAGCTCGCTCTTTCAGCCGTGGGGGCGTTATAAATGACGATCAATCCCACCATTCGTTGGTAAAAGAGTAGCCAGAGAGTTGAAGATGGGTAGCGAAGACTAGCTGCCGTCCCTCTTGTCTTACACTGCTAAATTGGGGACGGCTAGCTCAGATATCCCTCGTATAGCTTTAAGCAAAATTCAAACCAAACTAAACCTTACAAATTTCTACTGCTGGCTAAACTTGTGACTGATCATATAGCTTGTCTCTGCACTTTAAGATGTTATCTTTTTCATAATAAAGAGGCAAAAACTTCATTCACTACTTGCAGTGAAGTCTCGCCAGTTTTAATAGTTATAATAAGCTAATTTCTCGTAAGTTAAAAACACCTACAATTTGATCTTGCCTATCTGTGCTAGCCGTTTCTAATTTAGCAATGTAAGACTAGAGGAAAGGCACCTAGTTATCACCACCCACCGCCAACTCTTGGGCTACTCTTTTACCAACGAATAGTGGGATTGACCGTTACTATATAATGCCCCCACGGCTGAAAGGGCGAGCATCTTTGGCACGACGGGGAATTCCAAACAAACCAAACTAAGTCATGTGCCTAATATATAATTTTACGTGGGTTAATTATATTATATTAAAACGATTTTAGCCTTACTATGCCATTATAGTCCATCTCAACACAATTTGTTGTATCCAATCTTAACAGTACCTCTGCAGTATAATTTCCATCGCAAACGATTCTGTCATAAGGCTGTTATATGCAAATCACTCCCTCCACAATTTCTTTCCATAAGCAGTCTAGAGTACAAAAACAATGGTTTATATTGTCTGTTTTAGCAGTCGAATCACACAAAAATATGTGTTGCATCTGGCAACTTGACCAGCATGTCTTCCCGTAGGATAGCAAGAATACCAATTTCATTCCGCAGCTGCTTCAGGTACGTGATGGTTTAACTGATTGTTACGAATATAACTAGCAGACATATAGCTTGTGTTGCTTTTCAAGATAAAGGCATTTATTAACTGTGTTGTGTACTGTAACCAGAGTTACGTTGATTACTGTTACTATTAATTTTTGTATTCATAGATTCTCATCGTTTACAACAGGCTGTAATTTGCTTACCATAACTAAGATAGATCTCTTCCTATGTATTCCTGGTATCAAAACTGATCTATATTTGTTTGTTTCCAAACGCTATTAAATACAGTAATGTCCTCATACTGGAAATCTTAACGCCCCGATCTGAACACGTATTTATAATCTGAATGTAGCGATATGAATATTTTGTGTCAAAGAGTTGTTAATACACTTTACAACTGCAATCAATTTTCAGTGGCAACACACAACATAGAATATGTCAACTAATGAATTACAATTATGCAGTTATAGTGCATTCTATTCCACCATAACTTTATACACATAAACTCTTTGGTGATTTTCATATTTCAATAGTTTTGTATAATGCACTCAACTTTCTGTGTGTATATTTATAAGTATTACGAAAAGAGCATATTTGAAAACAACAATTACTCTTAAAACTACTGACTTGTTTTCATAATCGTCTCTAGCAATTTGGTCTACATTTTATTGGTCCATATGGGTCAACTTTATTCCTGTTTTTATATATACGAAGTGAATAGAACTATCAAGTTTTAAGGCACTCAATTTAATACGAAATACAGTAGCAGTTTGACTACTCCAGTAATTGTAATGTTGATGATATTTTTGTTTACATTTTTGTTCGACTTTTAGGGTGTTATCACAGACCCTGTAATCAACTAAATTATAAAATTATATTTTAAAATGTGTTTAGAAAGCTGGTGTAGATACGGATTCCATAAATGATTCTATGATTAATTTAATTTGTCTAAAATCTTTGCATAGTACCAAACAAAGTGATTGTGAATTGTTGACCCCAATTTTGAATTGAGAGGCTGAGGGTATTATTTTTGTTAGAATTTTCGCACACATCTACAAAAGGACTGTTTGTAAATACTATTCCCCAATTTTAAACTAATAAACTAGAAATATGGTAACTATATAGCCAAAGTATCATCTCCAACTCTTGTTTTACTGAATCGTAGTATTTAATTGTTGTTATTATGACGCACCCCTAAGCCCAAAGTGTGGTGCGTGGTTTTGTTTGGAAGTGGCTGTAAACCTCAAACCTTTGGATTCATAGTATAAGCATGGTATTCGCTGCACATGTAATGAAAAATGCTAACAATGCAAGAAAGGAACATAAATCTTAAATCTTGATAAGTGTAAACAAAATATTGCTGAAAACTATATTTTTAATGTTGCAGTTCATTTGTTAGCTAGAAAGAGCTAAAAGTTATAAAAAATTGTGTCGAGATAGACCTAGAAAGTTCTAAAGACTTAGTGTCAAATGTTCTGACACATATGAAAGTAGATTATAAACGGAAGGTTCCGTAAAGCATCGAGAGAAGAGCGAGTTAACACATCGTCAAGGAAATGGTTGGTAGAATTTTTTGTCAAAAGAGAGAGTTGAATTGGTAGGTGTTTACCTGAAGTATTTGGATCAGTTTTTGCTATAGCGTTACCGAGTTACTCTGTAAAAGTGAATTCATTTTACATTAATTTTAGTATTGTTGGAGGGCAAGAGTGTCATCTGTAATGTAGGCTTACGTTACAACATGTTGTAAATATTGTAAAAATGACTAAGTAAAAAATAATTAGTTTTCACCACATCGAGTAAATAATTGTTTTTACCAGCTAATTTTAAATAACTCGCCAATTATCAATTTATTAAGTTTGTATGTTTCGGATTTCGCGCAAAGCTACACGAGGTCTATCTCTAATTTAGCAGTGTAAGGCTAGAGGGAAGGCAGCTAGTCATCACCACCCACTGCCAACTCTTTTACCAACGAACAGTGGGATTGATCGTACATTATAATAATGCCCCCACGGCTGAAAGGGCGAGCATGTTTGGTGCGACCAGCATTAAAACCCGCGACAATTCATTGAGAGTTATGGCAAAAATTATCTTCATTCTTGTATGACAAGGCACCTTTCATCTGGTATTGATGTAAGATTTTCTTCAATGCTGAAGCATTTAGATATCATTTGAATCGAGCATTTTTGTATGTTGTCACTCGTAGACCGGCATGACTAGATTGTTAAGGCAGACTCATAATATGAGGGTCGCGGTTTGGAATCCCCGTCACATCAAACATGCTCAGCCTTTCAGCCATGAGAGCGTTATGACGTGAAGGTCAATCCCACTATTTGTTGGTAAAAAAGTAGCCAAAGAGCTGGTAGTATGCAGTGATAAATAGCTGCCTTCCCTCTAGTCTCACACTGCTAAATTATGGATGGGTAGTGCAGATAGCCTTCGTGTAGCTTTGCGCGAAATTCGAAAAACAAATAAATCATGGCACTCATTAAGTTTATGGAGTTTCAGTGCTAAAATCCAGAATTAAATTTGCCACGATGGACACGTCATTAACCCAACACGGCTTTCTCTAGTACAACAAAGCAACCTTGTATGCAAGGAGAATATAAGAGTACAAGATAGATCTGATTGAGATAGAAAGCACTTAAATTCATTCTATTCTAGCTGCCTTTGTTTCTCTATTATTTTCTAGAGGTAATATGTTTTCTGTCCATCGCATTATTATTGTAGCACAGTACATTGTGCAATAATTTAGATACAGCAATGTCTTTCAGTGAAAGGTCAGGTGATACATGTTATGGCCTCCTCCAACATGTTTAATAAAAATGACCAGCCATGTTGGTAGCACCAGTTGGTAAGGGTAAATCTGATGTTTCCTCTGAAGTATGAAACAGTTATGTATAGAAGTTAATATGTAATATCTCAAGTAAGCTGGTTGTTTTGAAGACTCCTTAAAGAAGGAAAGCCAGTCAATCAATTCAAAAGCAACAATTCAGTGACCAATGCATATACAAACAGGGTCTTTGTCTTTATTAATAAATAGTTTGTTTTGTATCGCACTGTACCCAGCCTGTGTCTTTCTCAGCTTAAACCTATTTTAGTTTAATTCACTATTACTTTGTAATAATTCTGCTGAAACTTCCATTATAATATAGATCTACCTGCTAACGTTTCTGGAAATCACTTTAATCTACAAATACAATTTTTAGCATTCAACTGAGTTACTTTTAATTAGCCAAATAATTAAAACACTAGCCTATAATCTGTGGGTTTCAGGTTTCAATTCCTTTGCTATATGTATTTACCGTTTTGGCTGTGGGGCATTATAATGTGATAACCAATCCCATTACCTGTTGGTAAAGTGTAACCCAAGAGCTAGCAATGGGTGACATTGACTAGTTGCTTTCCTCATAATCTACCACTTACAAATTAAAGATGGCTAATACAGGTGGTTCTTGAGTAGTTTTGCATGAAATTCAAACAAAGACTTTTAGCTACAGTAAGCATAACTCATGTAGTAAGTTCTGTTAAGCTACCACCTTTATCTTATATAACTGTTTTTAATTACTTGATAACCAGTGACAAGGATGGTATAATTTAATTCAGAAAATTTGTGAAGGCCATTAAAATGGGCATATGTGCTCAAGACTGAATAATGTTTTAGTTTTTAGAATCTTATATACTGCAGTACCAGTTAAATCACAAACTATCTTTCAGTTTAGAAGATTTATAGCAACTATTTGTCAAGAAAAACAAAAATCTTACAATTTTAAAGCAACATTTGGAAACATTCTAATGGAAGTATAATCACGTGCATGAAACTTTATTTCACTCACACTGTAGCTCAGTAAGGTAAGACAAAGACTTTAGTTCTAAATCAATGTATTATTGATTTTAAAGATAAATGTTTTTGTTGAAGTCCTAAAACCTTTACAGAAATACATATATATATATTTCACAAAATGAGAAAAATATAAGTTACTTCAATTTATGCACAACTAGTCTTTGAGTAGTTTCTTGGGAAATTTAACAAAAGCAAAACTTAAACATATACAATATCTAGTAGTGATCAGATATTTTCAGAGAAAATACAATCACAACTACATTTTAGATTCCAATTCTTTGAATTGAATGAATCTGTGTTAAAAATAGAATGGAAATACACCTATTTACACATATGCAACTTCATTCTATACTAAACACTCAGGTTGAATTGTTCTATACATTGTCTTTTATTTTCTGACTTACCCTGTACTAGAAATCATATTGAACTTTTTCATTAACTTACATTATGTAATTTTAGAAAAGAGGGTTTCAGAATAATCAACTGAGCTTGTTAGTTAGGATAGTACTGAACAACTTACACTCAACTCAATACTCAGGATACATGCATGGAACACCACGATTATAGATACTACAGGCATTAATATCGTCAGCTTAGTTGTCCCTTTTGATATTCTTTGGGTTTAGCTGTAGTGGATGTTTTAAATAAAACAGATATCCACATGCAAGCAATAATGTTAAATTTTATTAAAATACAAACTGGCATCACACTTGAAACAAAACATACTTTATCAAATCCCAGCAATAGAGTAGTTGAGATTTATATTCCTAAAGTCAAGCTTACTGATATGTGTCCAGTGTTCTTCATGGACTCTTTGCATCTTCATTACTTCTGTTATCTTTAGTAACTTAATTCAAAATTCGTTTGCACCATCAGGTATTTTCTGAAATCATGAACTGTTACAAGTTGATACAAATCATGTTCGAAAAGGTTTGAGTTACAACCAAAAACTGTTACTTATGTAACAGAATAATGTGACAGTTACATGCCTTTGGTTTGAAATATGTAATGGAATAGTTAAAAAAAAGTGAAAAAAAAATAACCCAAAAAACAACAAAATTCATTTTATCCTGATTATTGTGCTTATTTGTTCCATGGTTTTTGCCATTTACAATTAACTGTGTGTGTATACATGTATAGATACATTTTAACGAAATTAAATAATTACATCCAAATGAAGCCAAATAAGTAAACAAAATCACGAGGAAGGGCTGCATTAAAAACAGCAAATTCCAACCTCTGATTAATTAATTATATTATAACCATAAATTTTAAGCCATAAACAAAAACACATAAAAATTTAAAAAAATATGCAGTATATTTTGTTTAATTTTAATGCGTTTTGTTTATGGCTTAAAAATTTATGGTTATACACACACACACATATATATACATAAACACTCTTTTCTGGAATACTTTTGTATTAATTTCGAACTGAAAGGATTATAAATATAGGTTCATACCAACTTCAGGTCTATAACAAAATGTTAATTCTTTTATTACTAGAATTTTTCATTAGTTAACATTGTGAAATATAACTAATTAACATAAAATTTCACAAATTAATCTTGGTTCCCATGATCATTTTGTTACTTTAACCCTTTCAGTACTGTTTGGTTATATTTATCCAAAAATGTGTTTGGCAGGACAGTCTGGAAAAAAATTTCCAAAATCAAAATAATTCCTTGTATATCCTAAGTGATTTATACAAACACAATTTTTCTATTTTAATACAAAACTGATACTGAAAGGAATAATGGAATGAAAGCAATGATACGTTTCTTTCTTCTTGTTTTACATTCTTAGTCAACCAGCAAAACAAAAAACTTCATTACAACAATACCTAAAACATAATAATATTTACAAACAATGGTGAACTTGTGCTAATACCAGTTCATTTTGGTATTCCAACTGAATTCCCTTTTTGTTTGTTTTCTTTAAAGCAGAACAGAAACCTCTCTCCCTGGCAGTTCAATCTGAGTAGTTAGTGCATGTAAAAGCAGAATTACCTTGTTAAAAATGCAGTATTTTGTACACTTTGAGGTCAGCTAGTTTCTGGCAAAAATAGGTACTGGCACTTATGGAGAATTTCACCATTAGTAACAAACAATAAAAGTTAAGAAAAAAAATTGATCCACAGTTATATATATATATAATTATCAATGGCCTGTCTGCACTGTGTCCACCACAGGGAACTGAACTTCAGATTTTATCATTACAAGTCCATAATCTTACTGTTGACCCCGAGCCATTGATAGACTAACCAGTCATAGTCCTTAAAAGGTTTAAATTCTCAACAAAAACAAAATATTAAGTTTTACCATGGAGTATGCTTCTTCTACTGTTATACATTTCTCAATACAAAAATATTTTAGAAAAATATTTAGTTGATGTGAACAATACTAACACATATGAGTAAATAATAACTAATGTGCACACAAACCGATAGCAATACACTTTTACCGTTATTACCAAGAGTTTTTCTTGAAGATAATTGACCAAAAATACTGAGGTGCTTCTAACTCAATAAGTAGTTATCAGAAAGTTGGATCCAAGGGACTTAAAAAGTCAAGTTTTTGTCATCATGTTACATAATGACTTATTTTCATGCATTACAAGAAACTGACAGTTCTTCCTAATAGACTTATTGTTATTAAAGATTCAAAAACATAAATAACTGTTATTCTTGAAGAATACTCTTCTTTTTATGAACAAAAATAGGCAAAAAAATGCCACAAAGGAACAAAGATGGTGGTAACTCTTGTTAAAAAGAGACATTCTTTGAAAAATTATATGGAATAGTTGATAAATATTAGTGCAAAAATCTCGAAACATCTTGTACTGAAAGAGCATGGTTGACAGCATTTTTCACCACAACACAAGACTAGTGAACAAAGTTTACAATTACATTAGGATAAGAAAGAATACTTTGGTAAAAACATGAATTATGAGACTAGAAACAGAACTTTAACATATGAAGGTGTTTTTATACATTATAGTTGCACTGAAAAAACACAGTTGACAGTTATCCTCTGGGCTAACATAGCTGATGCTAATTTTTATGGATGATAACTGGTGAAATATGGGTGACAATGAAACCTGAAGAGGCACAACTACGTTATTTTTATTGGAAAAATCACAACTATTCTCATAGTTGTTTCAAAGATACACAGACAACTGTGATTCATAACTTGGAGATAATACGGCTGACACTGATTTCTGGAAATGGTAGATAGCTTCAGTGAAGTATGGTTGATGATGAAATATGACGAGGCACAATTTTGTTATTTTGATGGGGGAAAGCAGAATAACTGCTGTTTTCATACAGGGCTACACAGAAACAAAAGTTGTTATAATGATTCTCATAAAGAATATGTAACTGCAGTGAAAGGATGAATTACATTGTTTTTCTGCTGTAGTGGAATACATGTAACAGCTATTATATGAAGGGACACTCCTGATGGAATTGCACAATGACCACCCAAAGAACATTGTTAAAGAGAACTTTATAATGAACAACAACAAAACAAAATCCACTTTCTTCAAACAGTCACTTACTGCAAGGAAAGTTTTATTTTCCTTTTTTTATGAAGGTAACTAGTTATAGCAAGAGCTCCTCCCTGTGAGAATCTAACAAAGTTGTCACCTACAAGGGGACCTAATGCAAAAATTCCTGGATGGCAAACAGTTTCATGTGTAAATGAATGAATGTCAATTGGGTTTGTCTTGCAGTTTACAGACTTGCTTGGTAAAATACCAATATTGTTGCCAGAATTTGGCATAAATGATAAGTCAGGGTGCATTCCAATTAGGACCAAGACATACGCTGCATGGACTATACATTTGTTCCCACAGTTGATGGATTCAAGAACTACCTCATGATTTGAATGAATAGCTGTCACCCTATGAGCTTGGTAACATTTATAACCTCCATAGCTATTTGACTGGTCAGCCATCATCTGATTTACCTTGTGATATTCAGGGTACATATTTTGGGGAAGTTTGTTGAATATAAGTTCAGGGTCATCTACACACCTGCGTAAGACATGAGCAACTGATATCCCATGAAAACGAGCAGCAATAATAGCATCTGCTGCACTGAGACCTGCTCCAACAATGAGAAGAGTTCCAGATTCTGGTGTCAAGTGGCCTCGTAATAGAAGTCTCTCCAAGTGAAGAAGAGAGTGAATAACAAAGGGCTGATTTTCTCCTGGAACGCACAAATGGTTTGGCTGATCCGAGTTACCTGTTGCTAATACAACATGTGGTGTAATATAACTAAAATCTACTGTCTTCATTTCTCCAGTGTCCTGACACTGTTCAACCTTTTCACCTTGTACTTCCCATAGTGGATAGAGTTGACTGACTCCTGGGTTTAACTTTTCTCCATCACAGTCTGTTCCAACTTGCTGCACTGATGTTACTGTTGCATAATTAACAAAAAAGTCACCAAGACCCATTATGTCTACATAGTCTTTGTAATAGCGAGCTACACTTCCAACAGAAGCTCTATTCTGTCGAATTCCAGGAATACAGGTTCCATCTCTGATTGGTAAAAAAAAACAACAAAAAAAACTCTCAAGATGTGAAAACTTAATATGTTTACACAGATGATAATGACTCGTGTTAATAGGTGCCAAAGTTGAGATGTATTTAGAAAAGTAAAGTTTAATAATTATTTTAAATTCTTTATTCACTAGTACAGAGTGAAAAATCTGATAAATGTAGATTTCCTGTTCAGAAGCACAGTTCCATTTCTGATATAAAGCTGAGCTACTGCCTTTGGAGTCAGAAAGTAATAAAAACTGTACAATACATACCAGAAAGCTTTTGAAGGAAAATTAGAAAGAAAAATAAAACTTAATTGTATGATTTAAGAAGAATAAAACAATATTATTGAAACCTAAAGACACATACAAGTAGTTTTACTGCTGACATTAATTATTTGTTTGTGAATACAAGACCAAATAATGATGAAAAGAATTATTTAGAGATTTATAAAAAACAAGTGGAACTATTCTAAAAGACTACCAAAGATGTCATCCGTGGGCTCCTCAGTAGCATATGAAAGAATAAAGCGAGTGTTAATTGCTCGACAGCTTTAAATAAACCATGGCTTGAGACTTTTCTTGATAACCTGTAACAACTTGTCCTTTTGTTGTAGCATGTGACAAAGTCTCACTACTAAAACTGCAATTATATCCAGGTATTTACTTGTATATATAAAAAAAAATTTAAAATGATCTTGTAATGCCAATTACTTGAAATAAATCATGTGATTTCTTAGTTTAGTTGAATGTTTTATTTCAAGTTATTAAATAAACAGACAAGTTTCACCTGTATCTCATTGCGTTCCAATCTCTAAAAGGAAGACCAGGCAGCTCCATCCAAGACCCAAAGCTAATAGTCAAAGTTCCTCCTTCCATTTTCTGCAATACAGCATGATAGAAGTGCCATCAACCAAAGACAAAAAGTTATAACTACTTAATTTTAGATAAAATCTGAGCACCAATTCTCTTCTGTATCAGTGTTGTAATTGGCTTTGCTTATATGTGTGAGTGTGTGTACATAAACTGAACGAATATTCTAACCATTCGTGACAGCTTCTAATGTTTATGAAAACAATTTTTGTATACGAATTTAAATCATTTATAGAATATTTCACTGCAAAACATCTTGCAGATGAATAACTGTTTGATTTAACACTCCACTGGACTTAACCTTACATGCATTTATTATTATAGATACATTCTACAGATATGGTTCCTACTTGATAAGATTTAGTTTAAATGATTTCTTGAAGATAAAGTTAAGACCAGTTAATATTATGATGCACATTATAATGTATTATAATAAGAATAATAATGGAATATCAAGGTTAGTGACTGATAACTGAACACAGCAGTTTTTTTTTTAAACTTTTGCTTCAACATTATCTACTGATGATCTAATCAATTTATCATTGAAATTCACATAACATTTATGGACAAAAAGGAATCTTTAGGTCCATGTGGATCACTCCCATTTATTATACTTAGAACAAAAAGAACTCAAATCAGTGATGTCGAGAAACCCACTTGTTGAGAATTTTATATGCAAAAAACGGCTCTTTTGGGCTCAGAAAACACTTCAAATAGAAGAGCGAACAACGTTTCGACCTTCTTCGGTCATCAACTTAATGACTTCAACTTAATCATAAAGCCTTAATGGCCAGTTTCGATGTTATATCCCTCTTCACAGAAGTTCCAACAACAGAAGCCTGCAAGATAGCCTTAGAACTCTATATTCGAGACCCTAACCCGATTATAGACATTCCCAGTAACCAGTTAGCAACCCTCATAGAATTCACCACAATAAAGACAAACTTCATGTTCAACAACCAAAACTATATACAAACAAATGGCCTAAGCATGGGCAACCCAGTATCCCCAGTTCTAGCCAATATTTTTATGACACAAATTGAAACACAAGCAATTAATACAGCATTACATCCACCACTATACTGGTACAGATATGTAGATGACACGGTTGCGGGATTCGAATCTACAGAACACATACTTAACTTTTTCACTCACATTAACTCTATACATCCCAACATTAACTTCACATGTGAACAGGAAGAAAGCAATCAAATATCATTTCTTAACCTCAAAATTATAAGAACCGACACACAATTCAAAACAGAAATCCACCGAAAAATCACCCATACTGGACTATACATTCCTTGGGACTCAGCACATGAAACAAAACAAAAACTCAACATACTAAGAAACCAGATAAACACAGCCATAAAACTGTGCTCACCAGATAAAATTAACGATGAATTAGACAAAATAAAACAATACTTCATCAACATCAATAAGTTTCCTCCACAAACTGTAGAAAACATTATACGCACACACCTAGACAGAAAGCAAAATCAACCAACAAAAGTAAATATATCTCACGAATCAAAAAATCATGAAACCATATACTGCTGTATACCATATATTCCTGACATCAGCAAACAAATAACCAACATTTGGCAAAAACTAGTAACAAAATATAACATTCCAGTTAACACTAAATTTATTCAAAAACCAGGCACAAAACTAAGGTCTATACTATGTAAGAACTACACTGACAAACACCACACCAACATGATTTATAAAATACAATGTGATAACTGCCACGACTTCTATATAGGAGAAACAAGTAGAAAAATGGAAACCAGATTCAAAGAACATAAAAAGTCACCTTCACACGTTTTCGAACACTGCAAGTCAAATGGACACAACATAACCATAGAAAACACTAAAATACTAAATAAACAAACATAAACAAACGAAAAATTAAAGAAGCCTTACTTATACAACAACTTAAACCCAAAATAAACCAATATAAAGGAACACCATTATACCTATATTAATATTATATATAAAATTATATATTCAAACACCAAACCGCGCCCTCTACATTGCGACACTCAGTTATACAACCCCTTCCAAACATGTGGTCAGCTTCCGGCCAGTTACCTCTTATTGTGAACCTGACGATGACCGAAGAAGGTCGAAACGTTGTTCGCTCTTCTATTTGAAGTGTTTTCTGAGCCCAAAAGAGCCGTTTTTTGCATATAAAAAAGAACTCAAAGCCTGGTCTTATCATCAAAATATCTATCAAACCTTTCTTTAGACTCCTCTAAATGTACTGCATGTGAAGCAACCCATTCCAAAGGCCAACCAGCCTGTTAAAAAATATAAAACTGTCTGAGCCAAAGGTGACTCTTATCTTGGCAAATTGATACTTGTATTCTCCTTGTCCAACCACTCTCACTACTGTACATGTACAAATAAAGATGGTGCATTAATGATTAGTTTTTCCAAAATCTTTCTCACTTCAATCAAATTTCTTAACTTCTTTTTTTCAAGAGAAAACAATTTCAGATCTTAACCTGTTACCTTACAATTTTTTTTATCTTAGTAAGCTCTCTTCTGAACCCTTTCCAACAACTCAATGTCCTTCCTAAAGTAAGGAGCCTAAGATTGAACCTGACACTCTAAATGTGGCCTAAGCAGTGTTTAACAATGGCATTATAACCTCTTTAGATTTGTATTCAGTATTTATGTAGATACAACCTAAAATCTTATTTGTACAACCACTACCAACAACACACTGCATGGATGGCTTAACAGACTCATTAAGATCATTTTCCTTCATGGCACTGTTAAGGCTATTCCCATCCAAATTCTAATTATTATAACCCACATGCAATGTCTTGCATTTATCATAATTAAACCCCCTCTGCCATTAATTTGCACAACTCACTAAATGATCTAAACTCTTTCATCTTTATCATTTTGATATAAACCAAAAACAGCAAAGTTCCTAACTCTGAGCCCTGCAGCTTCATATTGAGATATTAATAGAGTTTGACAGAATTCCATTTACAACAATCGTTTTCCGCAATGCACCCATTTTTCCATTTAATTATCTACTTCACCTGCCATGCACCACCAGGAGGTCCCTTTCCTAACACCACGTGGTCAGTTTTCTTGCTGGGTTGAAAATACCAGCTCAATACTGATGGTTGCTCCACACCCAGGTCAGCATTGGGATGACTGAGGGCATCAAACAGTAGGGACACAGGATTGTTGGACCGGCCTTCTAGTCCTTCACTCAGCCATTGCAGATCCTACATTAAACAAATATTTTTTACTTTCACTAACATAGTAGTATTATTGGTACATTCACTACAATTGTTGGACCAGTGTTCTAGTCCTTCACTCAGCCATTGCAAATCCTAGATTAAATAATCATGTAACAAATAATTGTTACTTTCATTAACATCACGGTGTTATTGGTACATTCATTACAATTCTTTTATATGTCACATCTCCAAATACACACCACATTATTAACTTCACTGTAGCACACTAGTCACTTTTATCACATTAAATAAAGCCCTAAATATACCTAAATTAGTGGAAATGGTCAAGGAGGAGGATTATATTATTTGTTTGAGACATTAAGAGAAATAATCTCAGACATTTGAAAATAAAGAATATTAAAAATTCCTTATTTGCTTGTCCAATTATTAAACCTATGCAACACCTACAATGTTAAATATTAAGTTGGTGATAAATAAATTTCCCATAAGTACTGGCTAGGAGTATTCACTACAGTCCAAAATTGTTAATGACAGGCGTGTGACTTCATGTAACGATATTTTTGGGACTGACATAGTAGAATTATTCAATTACTAGTCTTAAGGTTTGGCTCAGTAAGGTTCAACACATTTTGCAAGCGTAAAACTTACAATGTTTATTCTATCATTTTAATTATATGTGGTGCAATTTCTTATTTTAAAATATTCATTAAATTTATTTAAAATAAGTAATGAAAATCTCAAAGATTTGCGAAGTTTATGAGATACATATACAGCTAAAATAGAAAAATTAGTATCAACAGCATAAATATCAAAATATAATGTCCTGTAATATACAACACAAGAGTTGAGAATTTTAAAATTAATCTTAGTACAACACTTTCAAACGTATAGTGTGTTTTAAGTACTCAAACATTTATTATACACTTAACACAAAAATGTACATCGTATAAAAATTATGAATTAAATGAAAAACAACTTCTAAATCCATTACTCTGAAAAATAATGTTATGTTCACAAGTGTATATACTGACAATCAGCTCTCTGATTTTGATGAACTTCAAAGAAGTGGCATTTTGCAGTAAAACTTTGTTGTAATGTTTTAATAAGTATACACACCACGTCCACAATGGATTGGTGTAAACCTTCCAAACGATAGTGTAAGAAATCAACTGGATGACTTTGTGCTGTGTAGTAAGGCATGTTACCAGCCAGAAAATATGATAAAGTGATAGCCGATGGTCCGTTACCTGCATGAAAGAACAGAAGAAAAAGTGAATTTAAATGAAAAATCATGGGTATTGTTTTGTACACAGTAATAATTTTTTAAGTAACAACATAAACTCTTGTGTAATATATAACCTGGTAACACATTTACAATGAACTTGTTCAGATTAGTTCAGTGTGATGCATAGAAGTTAACTACACGTATTCAATTAACATTTTGTTTGATCTTGTGAAGTAGCTATGGGGAAATATCATATGCTGTAAATTTATCATACTGAGTTCACAAGCATTTATGGTTAGATTTTTTTTCCCTGAAAAAAATAAAATAAAAAGGTCACTTAAGGATACTTGCCATAAAATTACATTTTACATTATAAGAAAAAAAAGCTATACATTCAAAACTTTAACATGCTTAAATAATATTACATGTTTGTTTCTATTTCAGGGTTAACTTTACATTGTGGATCATCAGATACTGGGGTATCTTAGACAGAAATCAGTTAAGGCACATTAACTGTGAATGTGAACAAAGTATGTGTTTGTGCTTCTCTGATTTCTGACCAAGGTCACTGAGAAGAAATTGCCAAGATACAGTCATACATAACAACAAGCAAAGTTACAAACAATCCAGTGTAAACTGTCCTGTAAGCTACACTAAAATAAAGTTAAATGTAAAAACAAATAAATCTGATATTAAAATGAAACAACAACAGAAAATGCTAAGTTTAAATCTTATGAAAAGTATAAATAACACCTCAATCAAGCATACAATAAAAATAGTGTCAAATCTTTTCAAAAATCTGTATTAGGAGGTAACTTGGTTTACAATACTAGAAATGGTAGCTTTAAGAAATCTAGTTTCCTTGAACAACTCCAAGTTGCACACAAGGCCTTTGTCAACTGTTATCAGAGGTAAAGGGCATGGCAGCCCGTAACCATTATCTAATTTGCTGACAGACAAGACTGTCCATTTCAGTGTATCACAAGTTAGCTTTACTGTAAGAGAGCACAGTAACTGCCGATTAATGGACCCACTCACATGCATCAGAGAAAAGAAATATAATTTTACTTAATTTGAGTAAGTGTCTGCATTCAAACTAAACTGAAAGAAAAAGAAATTTTGAAAAAAAATTATTTTAACTAAAGAGGCAGCCAGTACATCACATAGTCCTGTATCAAAAGGCAAAATGATAAAAAATACTATTTTTGATGCTATAACAATTTTTTTTAATATTATAGTTTTTTAACTATTTGTGTGATTGTATAAACTAGCAAAATTGTTTACATAATGTCAACTAATGGTATAGAAAATCACTACATCTGAAAATAAGTAACCACTATTGATTATTAAATAATGTTGCTGAAGGAAATTGTTCCTGGAATTAGTGAAACTTTGTTTATCTATCACTGTGATAATGAAATATCTTATAATTCATTATGTCTGTTGTAGATTGCCTATAGCTTCTTTGAGTGTGATGCCAGAGAACCAGACAGCCTAAAAATTTGCAGTAATACATTATTTATAAGTAATCTTCGAACTTTATTTTGTGAAATCTCTATCAGTTCACAATACAAATGAAAAGATATTCTATGATGGTGGAAGTTAATTGAATTTAGTGGTGGACAGTTCACTAATATGATTGAAATTATGGTTTAACTCCTTAAACCTGAGTGAATGCTACCAGCATTTAGCTGTAAATTCAAATTTACCCATCACAAGGTGACAGTGTTCAAAAACATTTAATTCTCTTTGGCTGAAAACTAATCCAAACCATGTTATTAGCTACGCATTATAAACAGACCAGAAATTTTATAAAGGTATGAACATTATGAAAATAATTCTTGAAGAATGTGCAAAAAATTATGGGTTTAAAGATTTAACTTTCACAGCATCAAATGAAAAGTGTGTAGTGACTTGTAAAGATGTAATTACATATTTTCTGTGTAGTGATACTAGTTATTGTGGCTTTTCTCTAGAATGGCTGATGAATGCACAATCACTGATGTTCAGGAACAGTCACAAGCAAATTTTGTGCCTAAGTACAAAACAATATTTTCCCATAATACCCAGCATTAAAAAAAATGAGCAAGTGTGCAACCAAAACTAAAACCATACTAGGAATTTTTTATTTCATGACTGTGACAGAGCAGAATACAGTGTCATAAGCAAATGATTAGTAAATGTGACTGTTGATCAGTTATCAAAAGAACCAGCAAAAGGTATTGCTCATGTTATTACAGTTATGATACTGCATGTACTTGACCATGCAAAATATGGGTACATAGATGATTTTATCCAAGAAATTGTTATGCTTCATCAGTAAAACCAACTGCACAGGTCAACACAGGTGATTCAAAACTGTTACGGCATCTGTTTCACATTTTAAATTAAAGCAAGCTGCTATGTTTCAGCAGATACTGAAAGCTGCTTATCAGTGTATGATAGGGCTCATGCTTGATTGTGCTAAACTCTCTCTTCCATCACCATGTGTGTACAGGTGTAAAGAAGGAAACATATACATGAAAGAAACTATGGTGTTTAAACCTGATCTAGACAGTTAAATGCATACTGCAGCTATATTATAAAACAAGCCATACTTTTAGGCACAGAGCTATGTAAATATAAAGTGAACAAAAATGGCCATTGGCAAACCATACTTATCATTCCAACAGATCAGACTTAGAACTTAACAGTGCTGAAGAGTACATTTTATAAGTAATTCTGTATCAAATAGTAACATTTTAACATGGGTCTCAATCATTTTACTAAATTTTTCAAGGCTGGATGCTTTAAAATAAAGTACATGTTTAGACAGTGTGAGTATAAATGTTAGGTGGTAAAGCCAGTACATTGTCAAGCATCACAACATGTAAATTCAGTCTAGACCTAGTAGTCTAAAGTTCAACAAAAGAGGTGGGAAAGTCCAAAAACATCCTGCCCCTTACTGATCACGTCACACCACCAGGGTATCATTTATATTTTTTACAAAAATATAAAATCACGCTTTACATTAATTTGGGTTACATTTTCTATTTATTGTCTTAGTTATTATCATAATAGTCAAAAATTAGATTACTTGTTTTAAAGAAAACTTTTAGGTAAATATGGTGTCACTTAATAAAAGAAATAAGGTGGGTTAAAACCTGGACATTTGGCATGTTACAGAAAATCTCTTCAGGACACCAGAGCAGTGGTCCAAACTAGAATTAACCCAGTCAAGCTGGAACATATGATCAACAATGCTATACTACAAATTTCAATTCTCATACACCACTCCTCAGTAAAAAGTTTACCTTGAAAATTTTGGTGAAATAATTTAGGTGACCTATATATTGTACCAAATAAGGTGGATAGTCTTTTCAAAACTGAGTTTGTCCCAGATTAAGTCATAATATCAAAATATTATAATGAACTTTACTTCATGTACGCTGACATTTTTATGCTGTTTTGTTTTTGTTTTTAAAGAAATTCCTTTACTGTTCATTCCACTTCCAAGTCTATTCTTTATCTAAAGCATAAACTAAAAGCAAGTAAATTAATAACTAACAAATTTAATTATTCATAACAAAACAGCATTGGTTTAATGTTCCAAAAAAGGATTATCTTGTTTTACTATATGTTAATTAAATGACCTACAAATGGCAGTGAAGCACTTTTTATATCTTTTTGATGATTCTGTATCAAGTTACCATCACTACTATAGATTGTTGTCTTCATACATTCATGGATCATGATAATTATAGTTTTTCACCTTCCTGTGGTGCAGATTACATAATGAAGTATTTTTTTTAATGAAAGACAGTAAAGACAGATATGGTTATAAAAACATCAAAACTTCTCCATTGATATATAATGAATGACAACCTTTATCACCAAACAAACTGAGCTGGTATTACTTTAAAAACTGCTATTTTTAGTTGTTTATGGAATATATTATAACTTGCAAGTGGGTGTAAGTTCATATGATTGAATATCTTATAATAAAAAATATCTGCCAAGATGAACATTATGAGAAGCCTTAGCATAAAGTAGAATACCGAAGTATCTGTACTATGTAACTGCAGACGTATGGTTAGAAAGAGTGCAAAAGTAACTCTACCTCAGATGAAAGCCTGAACAAAATTGTGGAACTGGGTGACTTTAAAATCTTTACTTTTGTGTCACGTGTGTATTTGTTCCATTTTAATAATAACTACAACTGTTTGATAAAGCCCTTGATGTTTTGAGAAAGAAAAAATATTAAAATTGGTTGATAAAAACAATAAATATAAGTTTGTTGTTAGTGATGTTTAAACTTGTTATTTAAATGTCAGTGTGGTCTGTTAAAATAAGGTTATCTTGAATGTCAGTAAATGTGTAAAAATAAAACAGGAAAATTGTTTTACTATCACACTGATGATATTATGAAGATTTGAAGAACTACTTACCAATAACTACCACATCTTTATACAATGCCATTTTCTGTCTAGTCTTCAGTTAGATCTTGTTATAAATACCTGAAATACATCAGTATGTATTCCTTACCTCTACATATTAAAGCAAAGCACATACACATTTTAGTTAATACCTAAAAATTAAGATATATTTTTTCTAATGCACGCACCCGTAAAGAAATGTATAAAATACAAACAACAGACTTAAAATTGACAAAATCAGAGCTGTATCACTTGAACACTTGGGAAATTCACTCCCTGCCAAATTTCTTATGCCACATTTTCTATACTTGTTTGACAGTAGCCACTGTATGTGCTCTTTATGTAATACATCTAGTATTCATTCCTTATGTACTTCAATTTAAAATAACCAGTGACAATAGTTCTACCACTGCAAATAACACAGAATCCACACACTCACCAATGATTCTTGTGTCCTTGGTACTTCATACAAACCAAATTTTACATAGTAACGAATAACGTATTTCTATGCTTCAAACTTCTGAGTGTGTTTATACAGATTTTTTTTCATCACCAAAAGTGTTTTTTTATATACACAGCAGAATGTTAATAGTGGTCAATGACTATAGTTGTACATATAAACATAAAGAACTTCTAGTAGGTCCACACTCGTCAGTAACAGTGTTAATATTCCGATCACTCGCTCAAAATTACACAGTGCCACGATAATTGTCTCCACAACAGTCACAGTGCCCTACTACCGGTAAAACCACGTCTTCCTTTAACGTCTTTAGATTTAGAGCTGACTATTTAACAAAAATTATTTGGAATTACGCACTTTATCGCGATTTAATTCTTAAAACAAAACAAAAAATAGTAACTATTTTTAAAAACAACTGGAAAATAGAACTAAAGCTAACGAATCCTTCTTACTACATCTTAATTTTACATTGTACCTTACCTGGCGCAAAAGTGTATACTTCAATTCAGGCCAATACTTCGTACTCTTGAACGTAAAAATTTGCTCGTCTTATTTTTAATATTTACTCGCACTGTCTACCACCAGCTAGACACTAACCCACTTCCATCACGAAAGCCAAACATCCTCTACTCCAAATAAAATTGAAGATTGGACCTCAGACATTACATCACCCAACGTAATCGTCTTCTGTATCACATGACAATTTTACAAGTTCACAGGCTCTTCTCCGCTCCGCCTACTGGAAACATTACCAAGGACAAATTAAAACCTATGACTTACAATTCGAGGAAATATTTTAAAAGCCTTGAATATGAAATTTGAATCGTTAAGTTACTAAACAAGCATATTATTACAAATGAACATAAAAATCTTAACTTTTTAAATAATTTTCCCCACGTGATAAAAAGAACACATGTTGAGTTAATTAACAGAAAAAACAAAGTGTGTATATTCATATATATATATATATATACATAGTTACAGTTTTAGCCCTGTCCCATAATAAAACATATATACAAGTTCCCTTGTGGGACAGCTGTGGTCTACGGATTTAAAACACTAAAATCAGGGGTTTGACTCCCTTCAGTGGACACAACAGATAGCCCGACGTGGCTTTGTCATAATGAAAACAAAACAATAAACAATACAAACAAAACGCAGTTGGACGTGAATTTAATTTCATGGATATGTAAATCGTCTCGCAGCCCATTAACTCAATACCACAAATACATGCAACTATTTCATGCAACGATTATACAGAAGTAACAAGAACGGCTTCTATGTTGGAAAGTGAAACTGTGGATTCTAAGACTACAGGAAGATTTTTGTTGTTGTTTTGAATTAAGCACAAAGCTACACAATGGGCTATCTGTGCTCTGCCCACCACGGGTTTCGAAATCCGGATTTTAGCGTGTAAGTCCGCAGACATACCGCTGAGCCACTGGGGGGCTCTACAGGAAGAAGTAAAATGTTTAGTAAGCACACTTATTTCCAAAACCATCTTGTTGATAGCAGAAAGAAAAGGGGGAAACCTTTCAGATTACAAGAACTTTATAGAATATGGTCTCTAGAGCTGGACATCACAGTGATGGATAACTTAAAAGTTGAAACGACAAGTTAAAGTATTGGTCGACATGAAAAACAACGAAAAAGAACTTATGCTGATTTTTGTTAAGAGACGAAATTGTGCTGGATATTTCAATATAGTTTACCTGTTTGGGGTAAATTGGTATGTTTGTTCCTGATCTCAAGGTGCTGATGCTGTAAAAAACAACGGGTGCTTCATAAATATTAGAACAAAAACCTAAACGTAACAGATTAGTGCGTTTGTAGCACAAAGCTGCACAACGGGCTATCTGTGTTTTGTCAGCCACGAGTAACGACATTGTTTTCGTCGTAAACCTACAGACTTACCGCTGAGCCACTGAGGAGCAGATTGGTGGACTTTTAGCTCCAGTTTCAAATATAGCGACAACTAAGAGTGAAAAAAACAAACAAAAAACGAAACTGCAGCGACGTCCTCAAAATGCCATTGCGATGAAGCTGGGAAAATATAACTTGACTGTATACTTCTATAAGGTAAACCAAAAGCAGCGACATCGGACTTTTGTGCCTCTGGTTTACTTCAATGTAATTTTCGAAGCCTACAATAACGTACATGCATTGAAGAACAATGGGAAAATTTGTAGAGGTGTGAGAATAACTTCACATCCTTATCAGAAGCTCGTTATAATGGATGTTGCTATGTTGTAATTGTGTCAATCAGAATGAGTACCGTCATTAAAAAAGAACGTTGTTACAAAATCTGCAACTAAACCTTTGTACATGTAGACAGAATTCGTTACAATACAAAGATTCATAAAGCAGAACGGTAACCGACTAAGAAATGTAAAAACTAGTAAATTAGTTTCGACTTTCACGAGTTCATATTTACCACTTAGCGGTGAAAAAACAACATATATTGGCTAGGCAATCAACT
Organism: Carcinoscorpius rotundicauda; assembly: GCA_011833715.1. Classification (NCBI taxonomy): domain Eukaryota; kingdom Metazoa; phylum Arthropoda; class Merostomata; order Xiphosura; family Limulidae; genus Carcinoscorpius; species Carcinoscorpius rotundicauda. Next base: position 84,826,440 of record CM022397.1, on the reverse strand, counting down.
ATATTTTGCGAAGGTGAACCGCTGAGGGGCATTTACAAATCACAGTCAAGTAAGATTAAAAATATAATCAACGAATATTCTTTTGAAATAGTTAAAATAACGTTGTGGCGTTGTTCTTTCTTTGAAAATTTTTTAATTTATCTAGTGAAAATAATTCAATATTCAATCTTTATAACGAAAATAAATTGCTTTATTTCATTATTTATCATTCCTAAAAATTCGAAGACTTGTATAAATTTTAAAACTTATAAATTAAAATAACGCAGTTCGGTGTGAATTGAATATCTTAGATTTATATTTGTATTTATATTTGTCACACTACACGTTAACTTAATACCACAGAAATACATCGACCCCACTATATATAAAGCCCCGAGCTGGTACAGCTGTATGTCTCCGGATATACGACGCTAAAATGAAGGGTTCGATTCCCCAGTGGGGGCTAAGGAATTGTTCTCCGAATTGGGGGTTGTACAGTAGGCTTAACAACCTGCTCACTTAAAAACCAGCCTGTTACTGAAACCACAGCGTTTGTGGCCCTCTGTTCCTTTAGGAATTGAGGGGGTTTATTATTATTTTATAACTATGTATGAAACATTTGATGCAATGATTACACAAAAGTAACAGCACGGTAACTAGTATGGATTTCTATGTGGGAAAGTGAAATCGTAGGAATTCTGAGACTATAAAGAAGGCAAAATGTTCAGTTTGTCAGCTTATTTCCAAATCTGTCTTGTTGAAAGCAGAGAAAAAAATAAAATGAACTTTTATGATCTTATAAGGTTTGGTTTTGTCTGGTAAGGACAGTAAATTATTTTATTTTCTTCTTGTCATTTCTGAAAATTTTAAACACTTGTACAGTGTCGTAAGTTGCTTTAGGCCTACTTTAGAAATTACGTTAAATGATATAAAACAAAGTAATCGCAATAGCTGAAACTCTACACACTTCACAAATATTCTACATTTATAATTTAGCTTCGAATATTTACTCTAGCTAATAAATTAAAACATTGAAAATGTAACTTACAACAGTAATAGTAATAAATACCATTTACTAGTGCGAAGTGAAAAGTGCTCTATTATGGTTCCTGCATTATTATAGCAATTCCTTTATTATGTTGGAAAAGAAGTTAACAAAACAGCTGCTTTAGGAGTGAATGTTGTGATTTTGAACAACAATGAGATTTTAACGTGGAATGAAACTTTGGCTTAATGAATGATTTATTTCAAAACTTGAAGCACTGCATGAAATAAAAAAACAACACAAATTTAAGAGGACTAAAAAGATACTTGATTTTACTGTATACATTCATCGTCTTATTGTACCCAAAACTGTCAAATGTGAGAAGAAACTGTAATAATGCATTGTTGCAAAGAATCGACTATTTTGGACAAACCATAATAAAACAAAGTCAGTTTATGAATTTTTCCGATTCGGTTCCTGAATTTCATGTGTGGCTTTAACATTACGCGCAACATTTCGTTTCTTTACATCACTCAAGCTAGCAACATACTTCAAAGACGCTCAAGGCCAACGCAACAGGGGTTATCTTTTTTGCTATTTCCAAACAAAGAAATATGTAGTCATTGCTTTTGAATATATAAGGAAGTTAACAACATAATTCTCACCAAGAACACTGCAATCGTGTCAAAATGTTCTTATCTTACGTCACAAGAAACCTTGTTCTGTAAACCACAAAAAAATGCCAGAAAAAACTAAAGTTGTAAGACTGGAAACAGCTACCTTCGATTAAGGACTAAGCAAAACGAATTTCAATGATAAAACTGAAGTCAACAAACAGATATATGATAAGCTTTAACAAACATTTCACCAGTTTATAAAAGTAAAGAACTGTACTGCACTAGTTTATATGCAAAAACGGCTCATTTGGGTTCAGAAAATATTTTAAATAGAAGAGCGAACAACGTTTCGACCTTCTTCGGTCATCGTCAGGTTCACTCGACATCACTGATTGTACTGCACTATGATGTTTCTGATTATTTCACCTACACAACTACCATTAAAATGACTTTGTATGCAAGTTCGATAATTAACAATATGATAAATGTTAAAGCTGTATTTATAATTCTAAATAAGTGATCTTGACAAACGGCTTACATCCATTTAATGTTAAAGCTACTCCACTTATATACAATAATTTGTTTTATCATACATTGGAACTTTTACGAACTCATTGAGTATAAAGCATTATAAACATATTTATTAAGTTTCCAGGGTGTACACTAAAGTTTCCTGACCCCCAGTGTCACAGCGGTATGTCTGCGGACTCGCACCGCTAAAAACCGGGTTTCGATACCCGTGGTGGGTAGAGCACAGATAGCTCATTGCGTAGCTTTGTGCTTAGTTCTAAACAAACAAACAAACTAATAAAGTTCTCCGCTAGCACTGCGGTAAATCTACGGATTTACAACACTAAAATCAGGAGTTCGATTCCCTCCGGTACATTCAACAGAGAGCTCGATGTGGCTTTGGTATAAGAAAAAAGACGAACGCTGAATATGAGATAAAACATACAGAAACTTGAAGTGTCATCTAATTTACGAAGGGGTATTTTAAACTGTGATAATGAAGTTACTGGCTTTTAAACTAAATAACAAAAACAAAACTTTTAGAAAAATAATTAGATAATCGTAAGACATTTCAAACAGTAACTATCTAGCCTGTAAATTAGATAAAATATAGAGAAAGGTATAGTTAGTTGACCATAAGACATTCTAACCATTAAAATTCTAGGCTGCAAACTAAGTAAAACGTAAAGAAATTTTCGGAGCAATACCAGTTAACCAAAAGATGTTCTAACTTTGATACTAGTCAAATCTTATTGTGTAAACGAGATACAGTTGTTACGTTTTTCAATTTATCTCGGACGAGTCCTCTGATTTGGTTATAGTTTTTGAATTTGCACAAAGCTACTCGAGAGCTATCTGCGCTAATCATCCCTAATTTAGCAGTGTAAGACTAGAGGGAGGGCAGCTAGTCATCACCATCCACCGCCTACTCTTAGGCTACTCTTTTACCAACGAATAGTGAGATTGACCATCACATTATAACGTTCCCATAACTGAAAGAGCGAGCATGTTTGGTGCGATGGGGATTCGAACGCTTTAAAACACCTGGTCATGTCGGGCTAGTCTCCGATTTATTACGTTACGTATGTTAACGTATTACTATTTCAAACAACCCAAAATTTGAATTTAAAAGTTAATATACAACAAATTTATGTTATTTGCCAAGAAGATTGACACACACGATTTCTCTTTTTAACACAAATATATTTTAATATACAAATATAAAAACAATATAATATATAATAACAGTTATTACTAATAGTTATTACAAATGAGGCTTTATATACAAGTATTTTACAAACTTACAAACAATACTGAGTTTTATATCTGGTCTAGAACTAAATATTTTATCAAAGATTCAAATCCTCGACAAGTAAATTAATTCTAAGTTAATATTTTTGCATCTCGCTTAAGCTAGCTAGCTTGGTGGTCTCGCAACGCTTATAAGCTCACTACTTACTGTTGAAAATATTCAATATCCTCGTAGAAATGAATATTAACGTCCAAAGTTATTCATTGAAGTTGAACGGTTTGTAATGTTCAATATTTATAAACATTTCTGGTCCAGTTCTGTAGTTTTTCTAATTAATAGACGCTAATCACAATTATAGCTTTCTAGACCTATATACAAAAGTGTACTTGAAGAAACAAAAGTATGAAAATTCTTATTAACTCCTACCAAACTGGAAAAAGAAATCTAGTTAATTTTGACAGCTTCTGACTGTATAACCATCTTTTATCAGCAAGGCTGTAAAGATAAAATAATATCAACAATACAAAATAGCTACAGATTTTGTTACCTGCTTGCATTTAACGTAATCCATAGTTGGTTGGATTCAACTAAACAGTAAGTTTAATACATCAATCAGAAAGAAATCAGTGTTTGTTTGTTTCTTGATTTCGCACAAAACTAGTCGAGAGCTATCTGTGCTAGCCGTCCCTAATTTAGCAGTGTAAGACTAGAGGGAAGGCAGCTAGTCATCACCGCCTACCATCAACTCTTGGGCTACTCTTTTACCAACGAATAGTGGGATTGACCGTCACACGTTATAACCCCATGGCTGAAAGGTCGAGCATATTTGGCGCGCCGGGGATGCGAATCCACGACCCTCGAATTAGGAGTCGCACGCCTTAACACGCTTCGCCATGCCGAAATTAGTGAATAGTATGTTTGTAATTTTTTTTAAAGAGAGAGTTTGTTTGTTTGTTTTTAATATACTTGTATATGTCTTGACATAATACTTGTATCAAAATTATTCATTTCACACCCACACAAAAGCACATTGTATAGTTCTTTAATTGTATAACTCTTTCAAGACTTGAATATATAAAAGTTTAAAACGAACCTATGCTTGATTTTCATGAACTAGTACTTCTGAAAATTACAAGAGTGTCTGTAGCTTGCTGTTTGGTAACTTAGTTTATTGATTCGCAAGTCACTTTAACCTTAAAATTGCTAATGACATCCATGTGAGATTCAATCTAAAATTATGTGTTCTGAACTATTTGTGTAGCAAATTAATTTGGGGTCTATAGCTTTGTTACAGTGGCGTGAATCGGGATGCCTGGGGTAGCAGCGTTTTTTATTTTTTTGAGAAATATAAAACGTCTGGTAAATGGGCGAGGTTTATAGAAAATTACTAATATTAATGTATACAAAGTATAAAGTCGAAAGTTCTACGTTTGTATCATAACCCTCCAAGTCTTACCTAATTATTGCAGTTGATGTATCAACTCCGAAACGCACCACATCATAAAAAGTTCATGTATTTTGTTGAAATTAGGGGCCTGGCATGGCATAAATAAATACTAAAATATTGTTTTAGCGTAACCCAAACTCGTAATCCGAGGGTCGCGAGTTCGCGCCCGCGTCGCGCTAAACATGCTCACCCTCCCAGCCGTGGGGGTGTATAATGTGACGGTTAATCCCACTATTCGTTGGTAAAAGAGTAGCCCAATAGTTGGCGGTGGGTGGTGATGACTAGCTGCCTTCCCTCTAGCCTTACACTGCTAAATTAGGGACGGCTAGCACAGATAGCCCTCGAGTAGCTTTGTGCGAAATTCCAAAACAAACAAACGAAATTAGGGTTCAAGTTTGACCTCCCCACGATTGTGCTGAAATAACGCTGTTGCATTTCTTGGTCCCTTAAAAGATATGAGTAAGGAAAATATATAAACTACCTTCATTACTACAATTAGTCCTCTAAGTATTTATGCATAAAAAACAGTGATGGATTAAAAATTAAATGAAACGTGTGTTTCTTGTCATCCATGTTAGCCGTTTAGACAGTTGTAAGAGCTTGTTGCTCTATGTCTGCATACAAGGTATGAAGTTGTAGTTCCCGAGTGTAGTGTAGTGAAAAGTATATTTAGTGTAGAAAATACATCCGTGCTGTGCGTCATTTATTTCGTTGGATTCTTGTAGATGGCGCTATGCGTAAGAATGATTTACACCTGAGGTGGGAGATCAACAAAGGTGTTCTTGTTACGCGCGGCATTAAACGTCACTTTCATTTCAAGTGAGTTTCACGTACGAAAAATGCAAACGACTGCAGAACTCGAACCATTTGTGTAAAATCACTCGAGTTGGGTAGTTAACGTGTTAGGTTGTCAATCAGAAGGTCCATGCTTCGAGTTCCGCACTTGGAAGCTATTAGTGCATCATTAGAGTCATAGCTAACTCCCACTGTTTGATTAAAGTAGATAATGGTTACTGATGGATAATTTAATTAGTTAGTCTCAATTACATCAGTTCAAGGTTAAGGATGGTTAGCACAAGTAGTTCCTGTGTAACTGCGCGAAAACCCAAAACAAAACAAAATAACTCTAAGCTTGATATTTCGAATGTTTACCCTTATCCCTCCACGAAATTTAATTGATATCAATTCGGCCTATTCCTCATAGCAACTTATGGCATTAGAAACTCAGCCGTAAGTCAGCAGCACCCCTCCACCAATGATAATAAACTATCAGTCTTACAGCAGCTCACTGGCAACTTTAAGTACGAAGCACATTTCAAGGCACTTCACAAATTCGAACCATGCTCGTTAATTCCGACATACAAAGCTATAACGTAGGGTCAACCAACGCTCCACACCCTAACGTATTATAAAATAAAGCAAAACCTGCTAGACGATCTAGCACTATGTTGAACTTGTGACAGACTCAACGCTTTAAATTTAGACCAGAAAGTTCATTCTTTGTCTCCTCTGACCACAAAAACTTCTGCCACATTTCTGCAGTATCATTCATGTGCCATGTCACAAACGTCGTACTATATTTAAGACGATTACTTTTCAGTAATGTCTTCTTCCATGCCGCACGCCTACACAGGTTTGTTTATAATTTCGAGCAAAGCTACTCAAAGGCTATCTGTGCTAGCCGTCCCTAATTTGGCAGTGTGAGATTAGAGGGAAGGCAACTAGTCATCACCACCCATCGCTAACTTTTGAGCTACTCTTTTACCAACGAATAGTGGAATTAACCATAACATTATAACGCCCCCAGGGCTGAAAGGGGATTCGAACCCGCTACCCTCAGATTACGAGTCGAACGCCTTAACCCACTTGGCCACGCCGGGACTTGTCTAAACAGTCCAGCTTTGTGTAGAAACCAGAATATTGTCGATGTATAAATATTGACTTCAATCTCGGACATGAAACTTGGCAAATCTTTCAAAATCACTGTCGGCTTCACAGTATATCTCTAACCAGTTTCCTGCTTGTCTTGCTGCTTAGTTTGGAAAAGCGGCTTGATCTGGGTGGTGACTGAACAGTAAGAAACAAATTCTACTTCTTAATGGTAGACTTCATAGTAACCCAAACGGATAATCAGCGACTTTGAAATTTTCAAGTAACCTTCTTCTGATCTGTGCTTCTCTACCACTTTATCCTTGACTTGTTTGGAAAGATCCTTAGTCTTCATAGTTTGTTTGCCATATAACTATGTTAGGCTGTGGCCTGAAAAGATGCATTTAATCAGAAGTCAAGCAAAACCATTTTGGTTACACACAGATAGATACAATTATACTTATTTCGCGACTTATCACACTGATCTGTTGCACCTGAATTGATTTAGGGTTGCCATAACAAGAAATGGAATGCGTGTGCAATTGTCAGCATAAAGTCAATCAGAAGGTCCATGCTTCGAGCTCCGCACTTGAAGGCTATAAGTGCATCATTAGAGTCATAGCTGATAGTTGTCAATTCTATAAGAAGTGTTTAAAGGGATAAATATTCAGTTCAGTTTAACTTAACTTATTCGTACAATAAACTTTGTGTACTCATAATACACACATAGTATGTATATGCATATAAATCATTTAGGAAAGGTAAAATAACATAAAAAGAGAACATATCAAAAGAAAGGACAATGCAAATCTTACGTAGCATATTCAAACCCTAGATGAAGTCTAAATTCATGACAAACAAATCACAGTCACAATACAAACACTCAAAAATGGGCACAAAGAGGTGGGTCATTCTCTCAACCTTTAATATTGCTAATTATTAGCAAAGCTTCCACTCTCCACCCTTGCGATAGAAGTCCTGCGTTTTTGTTCGTAAAATTCTTTCCCAAGAAGAAGAATTTCTGTCCTTAATAGAGATTGTTTTTTCAGATCGTTGGTTAAATACATACCAAGACTGACAGACTGATGCTGATAGGTTCAATACATACCAAGACTGACAGACTGATGCTGATAGGTTCAATACATACCAAGACTGACAGACTGATGCTGATAGGTTCAATACATACCAAGACTGACACTGATGCTGATACTGATTTAAACTTTTAGGAACTGCAAAAAAATGAATAATTTTTCCGTAATATACTCTTAAGAAGAAGAATTTCCATACATACATTATATAATATTATACATTTTTCCGAGATTAACCATTTAGGAGAAACAGAATGACAGACATTGAGCTCTTATATATATATATATTTTTTTTTTTTCAAGCCAGAGAGTTGAATCACTCAATGTGTTGGTTCTAACTTTCCTTACACACTTATTGAGCTAATTCTGTACAAGTGATATTTATTTTCTTCTTGTACTGTTAAAAAGGTTTTGAATGTCATTGTGACGTAGGCTCACAACAATTTGTTACAATGTGCAATTGTTTAAGCCTGTATAAACTTTAAAGGAGGATATGAAATAATTTACATTTGCTATGTGACTGGATATTAAATTATGCTCACCAGATAATTTAAAAGAGCACATAAACGAAACAAACAATAATAAAAACTAATGTCAGGAAAGAAATATTATTTTGGCTAAAAAAAAGTAGAACTTTCACCATACTTGAAAGTGAATTTGACAGTTGAAGACGGTGACCACGAGGTCAACGAATTTGTTAATACAAGACTAAGAAGAAAATGACAAAATTAAAAGAGGACAAAGAAGAAAAAAACAGAAAAATATAAAAAGACCAGGACTAGCAAAAAAATAAATCGATGAAAGAGGCAGAAATATTAAAAAAAGAACAAAAAGGATGGAAAGAAATTTAGAATTATAACTGGAAAATATCATGGAAGTCACACAAAGTTTCAAATAATGTTTAGAATAAATGTGTAGAATAATGAACAACGTGCCACCGATTTTTCTGCTGATATAAAGACGAGCTTTGAAAACATCAAGCAACTTTCCACCTGAGAGACATAAAAACTTATCCAAAAAGTTTAGGTTGTCGCACCAGAAAAGAAAGTATTCAGTGCGAAATTCTGGAATATGGTACAGAGGAAAGAAAAGACATTTAAATTTGCAAAAGATTTGGAAATTTTCATTTAAATTATCTTACTTAAAAAACTCCTCATGAAATGTGGAGTCACTGGTATGTTGTCAACTTATAGATGTCACTATAGACGAGGATATTAGAATTTGACTGATCTGAAATAAGTGTGCATCGTTAAATGATCTCTGCAGTTGACAATGGAACTAGAATCCTTTAAGGTTGCAGATAAATCAATGTTGGTGTCATCTAGAAATTACGTGAATATTAGATGCTGTAGCACTGAATCATCAAACCTCCTTATTGATCGTGCCGAAGAACCAAAAGTATAAATTAGACAATTAGTTGAGTAGGATAGAAGAAATAAGCAACAAAACATTAGGTGTTTCAAATGTACCTTGAAAGGACATCTTGCCAGGAGCTACAGGTAAAGATCTGTATGTAATTAGAGCTCCTTTCAGAGAATCCGAAAAAAGAGATAGCTATTATATACGTGGGAAACTCTGCAATCACAGCTACAACTATAAACAAATCATCTGTTATCAAGCCAAAAAAGGCAGAGAAAATCAAATCAAATAATTAGCACAGAATTAATAAGACAGCAAGAAACCAGGAATTAATTGGATTAATAATTCAAAGTTTTGTTTGGTATACCCATCTATTGAAAATGAGAAAGGGAGTTTGTTATATGAGGAAAATTGTCCATGAGTCCACCAACTTATTGATGGAAAACCTTGCAGTAAGCTAAATGACACTGGTTTCCAGCTAAAATTGTTCAACCAAATTTCTTAAAAGAAAATTGCCTTTAGTAATGAAGAAGAAAGAGGAATTGATGTGAACAACAGTTGGGCATAGAGTTTCAGCAAAAAGGAAGGTTGTAGGTTATCTTTACCTCAGAAAGCTTCCCATCACCTCATAATGTGTCAGATATAGACATCAAAAAATAGTTTAAATTGGTAATCAACTTCACGCAGAGACAAGTCTATGAACAGGAAATCCATATATACTACATGACAATTACTACAGTGGATGTTGGACTTCCAATAGAAACAAGGGCATTGCTCATCACATCACCAGAAACTAAAATGGTCATACCAGAAGGTTTTAGTAATAACTCTTCGTCTAGGTACTTGGTTGTAGAGTAACCATATACTTTGGCAAGCTCTGAGGATTTGTTGATTGAAAGAGTTGTTTCGGATAAGATGAATAAAGGTCATACTTGATTTCACAAAGGAAAGACTTATGCTAGTTTGTGGTGAAAAAAAAAGGTTTGTTATGATGTATATGCGAGTAAAATTGGATTTCATTCAACTGACATGATAAGTTTCAAAGTTAAGTAGTCGTTCAAAGAATAGGTGATGTAAGTACAAGGTCATCTATCAAGATCGATCATCTTTGGAATGACATCACTGAGATAACAATCAAATAGACAACTCTAAAGAAGAACCTGTCAGTGGAAACTCAACCTGTTGAGAAGCCCAAAGTTGCTTTCTAGACTACTTCCAAATGATAATCAAGATTGAAGCCGCCAGTATATTCTCCAAACCACCAATCTTCGTTAATAACTTGTAAAATTAAATAATAATTTTCAGACTACATCTGTTAATACCATTAATGGAACACTGTTATACTTTCACATTATAAAAAATATAAATGCAATGAAGACTTGCTCAAATATTTTTAAGAATCCACAGAATTTGTTTTTTGGAGCAAGGCTTTGCCAAAGAAAAGATCATAATTGTTTGGTAGTGTTGTTTAGCTACAGTTGTTCAAGAACAAAGAAAATGTCAGAAATACTTGTGATTATAGTTTACTTTATCCTGAACCACTTGTGGTGTGTAAATATGAATGAAATAAAACTTGATAAAGTTACTTGAAGTGTAATACACCAAACTATCACATGTTAATTTATACTCCCTTTACGTCAAAGCACAACCAACCAAGAAAAGTTTTGTTTCTGTACACAAAGTAACTACAGGCTTTTTACCGAAAACTTCTGTGTAGATATTAGTTTTACAGTTATTTAATGTGGATAAAAGGTTGTTTGTGTCATTTTGATAATTCTATTACTAGTATGCTTTCTTCCAGATGTTTAAGAGTAGTAAGAAATTTTTAACTCGCTATTTAATAATGTAAATTAATCTGAGCGTGCGAATGGTATTATGGCATTACTCTTATCTTATTATTTGATATTATATAGCGGACCAACGGTTTAATGATTATATTAAAGATCTTCTTTCGGCCAAAGATAAATTTAAAATGTAATCTGTGAGGAAGAAGCTTAAAACATTCTTTGATTGCCACGACCTCTAACGAGGACTGAAGTTTCGTCTTTTTAAATATCACTAACATAGGTTGAACCAACAAATCAAAGAAATACAGTTATACCTCTTATGATGGTGATGTTTATATAATAATTATGAGGTATTTAATGGTTTGTAATACAACCTAAAGTAATGAATCACCTAGTCTAGTTACAAGTTCATAAAATTATTTTTGAACACAATATTTTACAAGTCAGTTTTAAATCTAAATCATAATAACTTATATTTGCTATTAATAGCACTGTAACGAACAAAGCTCGTTCTAACAAATAGACTCGTATACCAATTAAAATCGTGGTACACTAATAACTTGGATTTCTTGGCTCCAGTTGTCTGCGCTGTCTGGGATTTCCTTACACGGGCTTCAATTTTCAAATTCACCAGGGTGAATTCATTATTTTACAGTATTTAAATTCAAACTATCAAACGTTTTTTTTTTGCAGTGACTCTTTGAGAGTTATTTTCTGAAAAGAAGATTGAAAGCTGAACCAAAATATAAAATGCCTATAATCTCTTGTTTGTTTTTAATTTCGGGCAAAGCGACACGAGAGCTGTCTGTACTAACTGTCCCTAATTTAGCTGTGTAAGACTAGAAGGAAGGCAACTAGTCATCACCACCCATCGCCAACTCTTAGGCTACTCTTTTAACGACGTTTAGTGGGATTGACCGTCACATTATAACGCCCCAATGGTGAAAAGGTGAGCATGTTTGGTTTGACGGGGATTTGAACCCGCAACTCTCAGATTACGACTCTAACGCCTTTACCCACTTGGACATGTAGGGCCTTATAATCCCTTGCAAACTGAATTTTGCAAAGTACATAAACGCTCGTTGTCTGCTAACCAAGCCCCCCAGTGGCTCAGCGGTATGTCTCCGGATTTAAAACGTTAAAATCAGGGGTTGTATTCCCTCGGTGGGCTGAGTAGATAGTCCTAAGTGGCTTTGCTATACGAAAAACACACACACTAAATAATAATGAAATATTGGTTAAGGGTAATTATTTGAGATACTACACAAAAAATTATTGGTAACCAAACAAAATATTAGAATTATTACCAAACATATTAAATATAAGATGAACTACGATAAACTGAAGATGATTAAAAGTCAAACAAAATTATCATTCCAAATCGCTGTATACCCTACCTTAACAAATGCTAAATACAGAGTTGCGCTAAATACTATAGAAATCTAACAGTTTGTCGCGACACCGAAATCGCAAGAATTGGAAATAAATTATAGCTTTAAGTTGAGCCTTAAAGGTATTCACAACACGAACACTAACATCACGTGATAGAACTTTATTACAGGCAGAATAGCTGTACCTCTACACAAACGTAGCAACCTGAGATGACGAGAACTCAGTTGAGCTAAAAATCCAACTTAAGTCACCTGCCCTTTTTCATAATCTATTAACTCACGGCCTAAAACTGTCTTCAACAAACTCACAATTAAATCCCACGTGTCCTATAACAAAATTAAATTATAGGTTGAACAGTCGCCAAGTATATTATATATTTTTTATATTAAAACAAAAATGACGTTTCGAGCTAGTGTCCAGTTTACGACCTTCTTTTCACTAAGAAAATAAAATACTTGTTCACTTATTATTTAATTATATGTTTTAGTCAGTCTTCCTATAATTAATTCATTAGTTCATTGCGGATTGAGTATTCAACAGGATTACAAAGCGGACACATAGTACTGATGATAAGATAGAAAATTTAAAGTAAACCAAAAGTCCTGTGAAAAATTTAGGAGTGTGATATGGCACCACGGATATATTTAAATTAATTGGCAGCTAAGGATAAAAGAATTTGAAAAAGTGGAAAACAGTTGGAGAGATATCACAGTTAAACGAGTAGCATACACACAGTTACAAATTATTTTTATGACGTACTATTCCTCCGTCGAAAGACAACATATCAAAAACCGACAAAAATATTTCTTTTCTTTTGCAATGGTTAGCTAGTTAAGCCTCAATTACTCAGACTGACTAACACCGCTCATTAAAACTCCTTACAGTTTTAGCACGAAGATTTTTTTAGAAAATGTTACACCCCAAGCTGTAAGGGCAAACAAACCTACTCCATACGTTGGGTATTAGTAAAACGTATTACTTCAAGCAATACGAAACAAACAAAATGTAAACCTCATATCTATGCTTCGCCTACACATGAGTATAAACAAATAGTACAAAATAAACACTCATAGATAAATTGGAACTTTGCCTGATCATACACAAACAGTAAGAAAACTGAACAAAAACGTAAAGATCTAAGATGGAAGGTGACAAACAATGTTATCAGCATTCAAGTACGTCTGTTTAGGTTTAGCATTTCAAATGTCCCAAAATATCCTTATCGTACCTATATTGATATAGTGATACATGGTTTGTTGGACTGAACACACGTAAACGTGTACTTGAGAATAGTTTCTAATTCTTTTTTTAAATTATAGTCCTCATTCTACGTCACTGTTCTTTTTAATCCCTGTAGCTCTTAAAACATGTTTTCCAATCTCTCTTGCTTATAAGTGAGATTAAATTTCAGATCTGGTTTACATAAAGTTTACGAAAGAGCTGTTTACGAAAATCAAAGTAAAAGTGTTCCGGTTGCAACGAATAGAGTGAGAGCAAGAATTTAAGCAAGATTCAGGTACACTATATATCGACTGAAGAAGAGATGGGCATTGGTGGTGTCGTATATTTTTTAGAATATAGAAACATTAAAAATGTTCTGAGATCTTAATATTACTTTGTCGATGCAAAAAATACATTTTCACTTGTTGGGAGATTAGGACTATAGCGATTTAAAAACGGTTGGACATGGTAGTCAGTTGAAATGTGAAATGTGTGCTCTTGGTCTACACAAATGTTGAGACAAATGGAAAAGTAGCAGTGAATATAGTAGTTTTGATTGAAGACCAAATTATGAGAAATTAAAATGTGACTAGGAACTTTCTTTTTTAACTAGTGTTCAATGTAGTTTTCTTACAGTTTTTCCCAGATCTTAAAAGCTAGTCACCTGTATGGTGGAAAGAGTATTTTTTTCACCTTGTTAGCGTTAGGATTGCATAGAGTGGTTAAACGGTTACGAATTAAACGAAAAAGGATGAAAAAGATTGCATAGCATGATTGGGCAAAGATAAATAAATAATATATGGCAAATTGAGGTTTAAAAAGTTTGATCAAAAGGCTGTTATTTATTGGGAAATGTTACTTTTTTACGTTATTTTGTAAGGTTTAGACCTGCTATTCATAGAAAGAGGTAGTGATATGTAACACAGTAGCTGCAAAACAACTTCAAGAAAATTATTGTAATTAAGCGCGCCCCCCAGTGGCTCAGCGGTATGTCTGCGAACTTATAACGCTAAAAACCGGGTTTCGATACCCGGGGTGGGCAGAGCACAGATAGCCCATCGTGTAGCTTTGTGCTTACTTTAAAACAATAACAAGTAATCAAGAGCATCTTCAAATTAATGATTAACACTTTCTGGTCTGTTGATGTTTTCTCATCTTAGGCCTTTTTTTAGAGAATATAAAAATTAAAATAAAAGACATGATTGTTGTCAGCTTTATCCCTAGATCATCTACTATTACTTCTTTTGTGAAACTAACTTTATTTCATATTTTGGTTACATTAGAGAGATGATAATTTATTTTATTTGATTATTAAAAGTTCAAGCTCGGTATAATACACGTACCTTAATTTGTAAATTTAACATCAGTAACAATAAATCTATTTCTATCCTAATATTTAAAAAGTCTTAACAAAAACATGACGCAACGCCTACCTAAAACACTGCATCATTGAGACTTTTGGGGATGGTTTTCTAAATTATAGTATTTTAATTCCAATATATTGTTTTTAAAATTAGCCACCAAGCAGATTAGTTCTCTTTCTTTTCGATTATTAAGAATATGTAAATAAGTTTAGATTTTCCTCCAAAATAACTCATTTTCCCGCCAAACCAGACACCCAGAAGGTGACGTTAAGAAATAATTTAAAATTTAATTGTGAATCAAACTAAAGACTCATGATTACCGAAACAAGTCCAACAAACTGGGCAGCAGTCGGACCAACATTTTGTCACAGTAACTGTAAGGTTTTTAAACTATAACTTCAAAAGTTATTTCTAGACAAATAGATAGACTTATAGTAAGACGTGTGAATCAGTATAACCAAGTTTAATAAAATGCATATATAATATTTAAGTGCACATGCTTGCTTATAGCTATGGTGAGTATAAAGTGCCAGTGAGCACTCATTTTTGTGAATCGTAAAGAGCTAGTTGCAAATAATCAATGTTTCTAATAAATTATAGTAAAGTTAGCACAAAACTAAATATCAGAACACTTATTTTTCAAAGTTTTCTAGGAGGAAATGTCCCTAGATACCCCTAGCACCAGCATGCTGTCTTTGCTAAATTATGCTTTGCTCGCTATTCTGAGCTAACTAACGAATTCAAAATTACTTACTTCACTTCTAAGATTTGGTCGCTCTTATTACAATAAAAACTTCTCTTTTAATCATGAATATACAAAAGTTTTAACACAAACTACTAATATGTATTTACTTATTGATTTCTTTTCTTTAGCAAAACATATTTCAGAGAAGAAAAGATCACATTGAGGCCTTATATATTCCTTGATTTACTGCCCTCTACTGTAACATAGTAATTCTTCCGAAGTCACTGCTCATCAATGTTGCTTAGAAGTGCGAAGGGGATAAGCAAAGTAAGCCTTATATAAAGACGGAATATAAGTAAATTGTTCGGTTTAGATACAGAATCATTTACAACCTAAAGACCTGTACATCTAAACTAAGAAACAACCATGTTAGAAATCTAAAACTATATAAAAATATAATAAAATAATTATACTTCAATTCTTTTTGTAGTTCTGTTTTTACATATTGCGCAAATCTGGACGATGGTTATCTGTGCTTGCCGTCCCAAAGTGTAAGTTAAGGCAGCTCGTGGAAGGGCAGCTAGTCATTACCACTTACTGCCAACTCTTGGGATACACTTCCATCAGCAAATAGTAGGCTTGATTGTAATATTATAACGGCAAGCACATTTGGTGTTACGAGGATTCGAACCCACGATTGGCAAATTACAAGTCAAACGCTCTAACCACCTGGCGATTGCGGGGCATTTTTCTACTTACACAACTGAAAGTTTACTCTTTAAGAAATATCACTTTTTACTTCACAACTCTTTATACTAAATTAGTACTTATTAAAATTTCCTCCAATGAAAAAAGTTGTTACTTGCAATCTGTCGTATTGAACACTCTTAAACTTAGTGATAAAAATCGCGTAAACTGCATTTTTTTCCCCCACATTCCTCTTATTTTGTCAATTTTGAATTCAGAATATCAGGTGCATGTTAAAACAACATTTCAGAACTATCTTTTTTTCTTTTGCATTTGCAATTTTCTTATATTTTATCACAAAATTTAGGATTACAATTTTTAACGCTTCGTCAGTCTTTAGTGCTTGAACCATAATTGGTTATTATACTACTGGCCAGGCATCGCCAGGTGGTAATTTGAGAGTCACGAGTTCGAATCCCTGTCACACCAAACATGCTCGCCCTTTCAGCCGTGGGAGCGTTAGAATGTGAAAATGTGCAGTCAATCCCATTATTCGTCAGTAAAAGAGTAGTGGTGATGACTATCTACCTTCCATCTAGTCTTACACTACTAAATTAGGAACGGCTAACGCAGATATCCCTCGAGTAGCTTTGCGCAAAATTCAAAACAAGCCAAACCAAATTATTGTACTACATACATAACTAATGTTTCAGGAGATATTTTGTCTTTCATCATCAAGCTTCACTTAGAACTTCTGGTCCTGAAAGAGTGACTTTTAGTTAAAAAGGTGTTAGGCGTCTGCAAGGGGGCACTTGCTATTTGAATTATCAATTTTGCATTTCCCTTGTTATACCTTTGATATAATTTTTCACCTTGGCCCCCGTCTGTAATATATCCTTTGAATGTCCATGTTTGGGCAGTGATTTATGAGACGCAAAACCAAATCTGAAAAGGTTTTTTTTTAAAATGCCAATGAACTTAAAAACAAAATTGACAGAGCAATTTGCACGATTTTTGTCACAAATTTCACATCTATTGATTTCTAATGGTGTTTCAGCTTTCGAGATTTAAATATTAACGTTTGTTTGTTTGAAGTTCAGCATAAAGTTACACAATGAGCTATTTGTATATCGAAACCCGGTTTCTAGCGTTTTAGATCTGCAGATGTTCCGTCAGATATTTAATACAGTAGCAAATGTTTTTGTAAAAAGGTTCAGTTTTAATCATAAAGCTTTTATAAAACGACTTCGTAATACACTTACTCCTTAAACTTCAGATGACATGTTTATATAAAGTATGTTCTTTACTCTAACCTTTAATGTCCTTCACATAGTTGTGTTCTACAGAAGTTGCTTGACGAGTAGACGAGCCTCCCAGTGGCTCAGCGGTATGTCTGCGGACTTACACGCTAAACTCCGGGTTTCGATACCCGTGGTGGGCAGAGCACAGATAGCCCATTGTGTAGCTTTGTGCTTAATTCAAAACAACAACAACAACGAGTAGACGACTTAGACGCCCTCTTGCAGGACCAAAGAAGGTTGCTTGATCATCAACTTGATTTTATCAGTTTTCTTTGCTTTACAAAATGGTAACGTTTTGTCCAGCTGCTAGTTGAATAACTTATGAAGCTGATACAAAATGGCAACTCAGTTCTTCGTTGCATCTTCTCTAAGATGTGTTCTCGTTTAGAAATTTAATTTTGTTATTATATAAAAGAGTTTCAGAACATAAATTTGTCGGTAATTTATGTTGGTGATATCTAGTGAACAATATGTAAGATCGCCCCTTTTATTTATACGCTGTAACGCTGAACAGTGTTTAATTGCAAGGGTAATTTCGGTTATGAAACCTGGGTTTCCAATTTTCATATTCTTCAATACTGAACTTGAATTATGCATCAAAGTGTACTTTAGAAATGAAACAGTAAAAGGTTTGTTTGTCTGGTTTGGCTTTTTGAATTTTGCACAAAGCTAGTCGAGGGCTATCTGTGCTAGTCGTCCCTAATTTAGTAGTGTAAGACTAGAGGGAAGGCAACTAGTCATCACCACCCACCGCCAACTCTTGGGCTACTCTTTTACCAACGAATAGTGGGATTGACCGTCACATTATAAAGCACCCACGGCTGAAATGACGAGCATGTTTGGAGCGACGGGAAATTGAACTCGCGAACTTCAGATTATGAGTCGAACGCCCTAACCCACCTCGCCAAGCCTGGTCTACAGATAAAGGAGCTGGTTTATGATTTTCTTCTGTGTCTGCACCATTAAATGTCTTTGAATGATATAAAATACGCGTAATTAAAACTTTCTCCTAATGAGGCAGAACACTGTTACAACATTCAAAGTAAAAATAAATAAGTGATCTTTCATCTTCAATGTACAGAGGACTTCAATAATTGGAAAGACTAATTGAAATTTTGTAATTCGGTTTACGTTTTTTGTTGTAGTTGATAGGTTATTTAGGATCCTACCAACAGTCGTGGACACAAGCAGTTTGGTGACAAATATTTTCTAAAGAAACTTTTTACAGTCTATGACGCTTGTTGTTGTTGTTTTGAATTACGCACAAAGCTACTCAGTGGGCTTTCTGTTCTCTGCCCACCACGCGTATCGAAACCCGGTTTTTAGCGTTGTAAGTCCGTAGACACACCGCTGAGCCACTAGGGGGCGTTATGACGCTTGTATCGACCTTCCATGTAATTACAGGAATAATAATGTTAAAGCTATCATATCTTTATTTTCATGTATGGAACCCATTGGCACACTAAATCATATTATATTTTACTGTTTATAAAAGTTACAAGTTGTAACAGATATAATGTGGGGCAAAACTGATAGTGAGAAAGAGTCAAGGCGGATTGTATCTTCGAGTACACAAAGCTAAACCTGGAGTACCACAGGCAACTTCCATACTTTCCAGTGAAAGTTGATCTTGTTAATTGTGATTATTGTGCAGCTTGCTCGTGTTACCCAGAAGTAACATACAACCCTAATTTTTCGCTTCATCTCAAATTACCTTCTATGCCATATTTATTTCCTTCGTTTTGATTAGCCAGATATTCCCTGGTTAATGACCAGTTTCAGCTGTAAATTGGTGAAGTGAGATTCCCTTTAAGAGCTTCGTTTCTTATAGAATTATGGCTTGAGCTAGCTGATTGACTTAAATACCTAGCCCCACAAGAACAATAATTACCAGATTTCCATTGGGTTCAGATAATGCCTTTTTAATTGTCATGTTTATATAAGTTTGCGCGAAAAAAACAACAATGCCACTGTTGTAATACAATAGGTTTTCACGTGTCTCCTGCAAGTTCCTGTGCATTATTGCAGGCCGCCTAGCGCGTAAGGCGTGCGATTCGTATTCCGAGGATCGCGGGTTCGTGCCCGCGTCGCGCCAAACATGCTCGCCCTCCCAGCCGTGGGGGCGTTATAAGGTGACGGTCAATCCCACTATTCGTTGGTAAAAGAGTAGCCCAAGAGTTGGCGGTGGGTGGTGATGACTAGCTGCCTTCCCTCTAGTCTTACACTGTTAAATTAGGAACGGCTAGCACACATAGCCCTCGAGTAGCTTTGTGCGAAATTTCAAAACAAACAAACAAAGCATTATCGCAAAATTAAAAAAAAGCTATACAGTAATACTCGTAAATTGTAAATTATTTACGAGAAAGATGACACTATAGCGTACACATATTTTGCACAGTTAGCAAAGTTACATTTGACACTATTTCCAAGTATATTTTTATCAGTGGTATGGTGGTGTGTGCTTGAGCTTTATGATGAGGAATTGTAGTCAATTGAGCACCAAAATGGATGACCATAGTGCTATTGGTTTGAAGAGTAAATTGTTAATGGACACTTGATGACGAACTATGTGTCTGAAATGTTGGTTAATTTCTGTTTCAGGTGTCATTTTTTTTTGTTTGAGCAGGTTTATCACACAAAATAATTTGATATTTCTGGAGTTTTATCAAACTTTGGAAGACGGGTGTCAAAGTAAGAAAGTCCTTGAGGTTAGGGAAGGTTGTGAAGCTTTGTATTCAATTACATGCTAGTAGACGATCTGAAGTAAGTTCTTACAGTCTTATGAGCAAATTTTGTTGCCTTTTCTCTTATTTATAAAAACCAGTCACAAAATCTTTGTTTTTTAGCTTTGTTTTTATGTAATACCTAAAGAGATTCGATAAACAGAAAATTTAAAGCTCCTATTTAAGTTTAACGCATCACAATATGATCTAATGTCTGTAGAAACACTTCTATCAGTTTAAGTGTATCACTTCCATCTTCCTTTTCAGATCATAAATATACAACTTACCAGTAATTTTATTTATGAAGTGCAATGTGAAATATAACTTTGCATGAAATACGACTAGATGTACCCTAAAAAACGAAACTTTTTTTCCTTCTCGACGAAATTCACAATTTATTATTGAGAGAAAATAAAAAAATACTGCTATATGGTCTTAAACAAAATCGGCTCATGTACTTCCATTCTAATAATTATATTTATTTAGTTTTTATTTTACTATCTGTTTGCATAAAGTCTTTTTTCTAAATAGATTAATGTATCTAGCCCACGGGCCCGGCATGACCAGGTGGGTTAAGGCGTTCGACAGGAAATCTGAGAGTTGCGGGTTCGAATTCCCGTTACATTAGATATGATCGCCCTTTCAGTCGTGAGGGTGTTATAAGGTGACGGTCAATTCCACTATTCGTTGGTTAAAGAGTAGCCCAAGAGTTAGCGGTGGGTGGTAATGACTAGCTGCCTCCCCTCTAGTCTTACACTGCTAAATTAGGCACGGCTAGCGCAGATAGCCCTCGAGTAGTTTTGCGCAAAATTCAAAAACAAACAAACATCTAACCCACTCCTGTTTCTGGTTTATTGCAGCATAGGTCCTGCTGGTACGATATTAAGTTACAAATTTATTAAGACTCGAAGAATAATTCTCATGACATTAATTGACACAGGTTACTTTTAATGAGGCGGGGATAGGAGTAAGTAACATGTTTTTCATATAAAATCGGGCTAACTGCTGTATACTGTATACCGAGGGAAATTAAGCCCTCGAGTTTAGGGTTGTAAATCCGAAGACTTACCGCTGTCCCAGCAAGTACAACATTAACAGACTCCCTACACTGCGTGTTAACCACGTTAAAACATATTTACAACGTCATCGTTTTACGTAAATACGGAACAGGTGTCGCAACATTCTTGCCAATATGGACGTACTTCCATGTACAAATTTTAACGTTTGAAACATAAAAGGAAGGGCTTATTAGTCACAAGCTTTCTTAAGTTTAGGGTGTTATTAAATTTAAGAATATGGGTTTTGAATAGATGGCTTTATAATTACTTAAGTAAGCGCTCAACAAATCTCAAACTTTTTTAAATTGCTGTAGTAAGTTAATGTTGTTGTTGTTTTTGAATTCATCACAAAGTAACACAATGGGTTATCTACTCTCTGCCCACCATGGATATCGAAACCCGGAATATAGCGTTGTAAGTCCGCAGACATACCGCTGAGCTACTATTAGGCGGTAAGTTAATACATGGCCTAAGACACCAACAGAACTCAGTGAATTTGAAGAACACAAATGTGTTAAAAAACAAAATGTAACCTGGAAAATCCGATACCGCTTAATGATCGAATTAAATCACAACCTTAAAGTTAAAGTACTTCAAAAGAAGGTAAATCACCTAAAATTAGCCCCCCTTCACTAGTACAGCAGTAAGTCTACGGATTTTACAACGTTACAGTCAGGGGTTCGATTCCCCTTTGTAGACTCAGCAGATAACCCAAAGTGGCTTTGCTATAAGAAAACACACACTTATATTTCCTCTATGAGGGTAGATTAATAAAGAGGGAAAAAACGACGCTAAGCATCAGATGTTGTCACAAAGTTTTTGTAATAAAATAAATATTTTCTTCCCTATCTTTCAATAACACATGCAGGTTCTTTGAAAGAGTTTTGTTCCACTTCTAATAAAGGTAATCTTAAATTTATAACAACAACAGTGCAATAGGAAACGATTTTTGGTTAGCAGACAACAAGCGTTTATATACTTTTTACGCCTCAGTTTTAAGGAATTATAAGGCCCGGCATGGCCAGGTGAGTTAAGGCGTTCGACTCGTAATCTGAACGTGGCTTTTTTATAAGAAAAACACACACAGATCTAAAATTAATATGCCTAAGGCTCGTGAAAAAATTCTATAACAAAGTTTAAATATAAAAAAATAATTTCAAATACTATGATTAGTTAAAGCAAGTGGCAATATGTTTATGGAAACGAAAGAAAAAAAGGCATTTTATCCAAAAAAATAATAACAAAACTTGAAAAACTTCACGAAATTCTAGTAAAACATACAAATTATGGTCACTAGGTTAGATATTTTTAAAATTCGCCAAGCGAAGTATGTACATAAAGTAAAATGATCTAAAAGTGTGAAATGCAAGCCATTTCTCGTGGATGTTCAAATGTCATATACATAATTATAACAGTAATAACAGGTTACGGTTTTGTTGCTAAGCTACACAAAGGACTACTTGTACATGGCTGTTCCAAAATTTAGACTAACAGACCAAAAGAAAAACAGCTAGCTTGTCAACAGAATCCACCACCAACTCTTGAGCTGCTCTAGTATAACTGAATAGTGGGAGTTGACTATCACTTATATAATATTCGCACCGTAACAAAGTCCGAAGCACCATTTCACAGCGACAAGATACAGATCATGAATCCTAGGATTCATTGTTTGAGCACGTTCAGCCAGTTAAAGTAACAATGGAATTGTATATTTTGTTTGTTTCTTTTTTAATTTTGCTCAAAGCTACTTTAGGGACGGCTAGCGCAGATAGCCCTCTAGTAGTTTTGCGCGAAATTCAAAAACAAACAAACATCTAACCCAATACGGCTGAAAGGGCGAACATGATTTGTGTAACGGGGATTCGAACCCGCAACTCTCAGATTACGATTCGAATGCCTTAACTCACCTGGCCATGCCGGGCCTCATAATCCCTTTAAAACTGAGGTGTAAAAAGTATATAAACGCTTGTTGTCTGCTAACCAAAAATCGTTTCCTAGTGCACTGTTGTTGTTATAAATTTAAGATTACCTTTATTAGAAGTGGAACAAAACTCTTTCAAAGAACCTGCCTGTGTTATTGAAAGATAAGAAAGAAAATATTTATTTTATTACAAAAAACTTTGTGGCTGAACATCTGACGCTCAGTGTCGTTTTTTCCCTCTTTATTAATCTACCCTCATAGAGGGAGTATAAGTGTGTGTTTTCTTATAGCAAAGCCACTTTGGGCTGAGTCTACAAAGGAGAAGTAGTATTTTAATAAGACAAGAAGTTATTCAATAAATGCTAAGTAAGTGAGAATTGCTACGTTCCAACTTTCATGAATAACAACCAACAGCACATGCTACGGCCCGGCATGGCCAGGTGGTTAGCGCATTCAACTAGTAATCTGAGGGTCGCGGGTTCAAATCCCTTTCAGCTTGCCCTTTCAGCTGTGGAGGCGTTATAATATGATGGTCAGTCCTACTTTTCGTTAGTAAAAGTGAAATCCAAGAGTTGGCAGTGAGTGGTGGTTACCAGCTGTCTTCCCTCTAGTCTTTCACTTCTAAATTAGAGACGGCTAGCACAGATATCTCTCGCATAGCTTTGCGCGAAATTCAATAAATAAATTAACAAAGCAGACGCTAATATATAACAGATGTCAGCTCTCAACGTGGGTAAAACCTGTTTATATTTACCTGAAGCCAGCTAGGTTTTGATAAGTCTGGTAAGCTCTCCAGATAGTGGCTAAATTGTCCACAATATCCAAGAAGTGTAGACTCATCAGCTGAAACTACATGACAACACATTAATCGCTGTCGTGCAGTGCATTCAAGTTTCTTTTCTTTTATTTAACTTTGGATGTTGTACTTGGCATGAAGCCATTTTTTTTTCTAGCACAAAACCTGTGAGACATGTGATATACCACGACTGCAGACAACTCTTCTTACAACTTACTCTTTCAATCACGTGTGGTTAAGTGTGTTCCGTTCCTATATTTTTTATCTTTAATTAAAAACTGCTGATTCACCTTATTGCATCATTTATTTAACACGGCATCATTATAATTACTGACGATTTGTTTATTGTTCTAAAATTGGCAAATTAGTAAATTTTTGGATATTTTTGTGATATACGACTTTATACGCTATTTTTGAAATAAATATAATTAAAATTTAACTTGATATATCATCAGGATAACTCCATCCCTTTAAATGTCCTCTGGTGACACAACGAGGAGTCTGAAGGCTTATAACGCTAAACATTGGTTTTGATACCCGCATTTTGCTGAATATAGACAGATAACTATGTAGCTTTGCACTTAACAGCAGCCAAGCAAATGAAATATTCGTTGAAAGTTTTATTCCCTATTGCTTTTCAGGAATTTCCTTTTTACACCACTCCTACATGCACATTCGCTGTTCATCGGCTCTACATGTTTTCTTCGTCATTCTAGATAATCAATACCACTTTGATTTGTAACATGATATAAAGAGTAATAAATGCTTCGGAACGTGCACAGTTTAAGCTATATTACTGCAGAAAAGTATCCTCAAATGAGTTTACTGCAACTTGATGACTGCAAATAAAACGATGTTCTTTCTGTACTTAGCAAAATGTTTATCCAACCAATCATCAAATATAAATAATTTGATCATTATCACCAGACAAAGTAACATATAGTGGCTAATTAAAGCTACGTCAAAATATCTTCAAAATTGGTCTGGCAAAGCGGCTGGTTTTTACGTTCGTTCACGTTTCGAAGTGGGGATCGAATGTTTATTTCACTTTTTGTGGCCCTTTCAAATTCATTTACTTTTCCAGATATGTGGTTACCCAAGTTATACCTACTTAATTAACTACAGATGTCATACCTGTTTTCACAGATTAGCTAAAATATGATACTAACTATTACTTCAAGTTTCATCAAAAACTGACTAAAACTATATTGTATAAAAACTTTGTTACTTTCATTGTAGATGCTTCACACCAATCTAAATTAGGCTTAAAACCTTGTATCACTGTTTTCCCCAATGCACCACTCTGAAGAGTTCGGGATTTTCAGATGGGGAGGTACAACCTGTACAAGTAACAGTGGTCAGGGTTAACTGGGCTCACTTTAAGTGGCTATCAGATTACACAGTCACATGCCCTTGGTTCCAGAAAGAGCTTTAGTTGTCATTTTTTTCGGTGAGAAAATTATACTACATGTTGGACCCGTCAGTGCACTAATGAACGTAAAATATAGAATTCTCCCTTTTCCAAACTTCTCTATCCCAGAGTTATAAAATTTAGAAATGTTTCTAAGAATATGTTAAAACAATATTGGAATCGAAACAAGTACTGCTCTTAACTGTCTACGAAGGCTGACTCAAGTTCACACACAAGCTATCTATTAACTGTGTAAGAACGAAATGTCACGATAAAAGTTGTAGAAAGATCAAAGCTCAATATGTTAAATTAATTTTTGCACGTGTTGCTTTATTTATTTTGAAATACTAGGAATTAAAGTCGATATCGAGTTTCACTTTGATGAAGTTTCAAGTTTACATTTTATTTTTTCTCTAATGGTGACCTGTGCCATCGACATGTTTATTGCAAACTAACACTGATACTCATGTGTAAAAATACTTCATTTCTAGCTTTAATTGATAATATATATAGACTACTTGCACTGGTAATCGAGCGATGTGTAAGATACATCCAGTCAGATAATTTTAGGTCCCAATTAAAGTTGCTAATATATAAAGCTGATATGCATATTGATAGCCCTATACAGTCTACAGACTTTTCCTTACACTTAGGTTGCGTACAAACCACCATTCATAATTTTTAGTTCTAAATTCTTTATTTTTCATTGCCTTAATATTTTGAACGTAATACGACATGAAGAATGGAGTTTTCTCCTTTAAACTTGTCAAAGTTTAACAGTTTCAGATAACTTTGTTTGCTTGTTTGTGAATTTCGCACAAAGCTACTCGAGGGCTATTTGTGTTAGCCGTCCCTAATTTAGCAGTGTAAGACTAGAGGGAAGGCAGCTAGTCATCACCACCCACCGCCACCTCTTAGGCTACTCTTTTACCAACGAATAGTGGGATTGACCGTCACATTGTAACGTCCCCACAGCTCAAAGGGCGAGCGTGTTTGGCGCAATGGGGATGTGAATCCGCGACCCTCAGATTACGAGGCTTAACACGCTTGGCCATGGCGGGCCGGTTTCAGATAAGTAAGTAAATATTAAGCATAAGTGTATTTTTTTAATCATGGGTGTAAAAATAAACCTGGCAAAGAAAGAACTGCTTCTCTATAAACCTGTTATTTTGAAAGTTTGGTTTGTATTGAATTTTTCTCAAAACTACACGAGAACTATCTACGCTAGCCGTCCCTAACTTATCAGTGTTAGACTCGGATTACGAGTCGAGTGTCTTAACCATCTGGCCATGCCGGGCATAGCGAGAAAGTAAATCGATCTTTTTAAGCTTCGTTACTTGAAAACAAAAATATCTGCATGCAAGTGCAGATGATGTTTCATGTGCACTAGTGAATGAGATGTCACTTTGTTTTCCATTCCAGAAATTTCAAACTAATAAACCATGTCGTTAAAAAACTTAACATAAAATACTCAGTTGTGAATGCGAAACACATTTAATATAAAATTGAAAAACTTACTCCATTAAAAATTAAAAATAAAATAGTAGGCACTGTATGGTTACAGATCACATTTGTTAGAAATATGACGATCAAATACCCTTATTTGAACATTATACTTATCACGACTCCAGGAAAAACAAAGTCATGTTGAAACAGCATTTTTCCAAACTACATTTTGACATTGGCGTTATGTAGGTAAAGTTACGTCACCGAAAATTTATCGTATTTAGAAAGGGTATGTAACAGTCTTTTATGACGCGAAGTCTTTATAAAGTCATATTCCGAATATGTCTTCAGATCGTGGATTTTAAATTTTTATAAGCAGATATGCGTTTTGCTTAAAGACATTGTGAAAAAACGAATATGTATCAACTTGGATTGGGAAGACTATCCAGAAAGAGACTTGCACAAGTCGTACTCCAGTTATGAGTCTCGTAATAAGTAAAAATCCACAGACACAAACGTGATGGCAAAACCATCGAAGTTCCCCAGGGCGTACAAATAATATATTTGTACATGATATAATGAATAATCTCTGTCTGGTAACGAGGCAGAGTAGGGATTCACCAAGGTAAGGCTTTTAGTCATACTTTCCTTTCATATATCAAATAGGTGGAGAATGAAATAGATATTTATGCTATTTCATAAAAATACGTGTGGATTTCTGTGCAATTGGATTGTTAATACAGGCGCTGAGAAGCCATTTTCTTCGTACACTAGATGGATTACGGAAAGCTAGCAAGGACGAGTGGTGTATTTTGGACGAATACTTTTGTAATATAAAATATCCTGCAGAACTATTGTCAAGATGTATGATCGTCAGATAGTTTGGATGTTGCGACATGAAATGTAACAAAAAAATGAGGCTTCAAAATGTAACGTACTCAATTATGTACTTCTGAAAATAGCATATGAGACAACGTTTACCACAATAACTATCTTTCTCTACAGTACCTTGTACAAGTGCATAGATATATCTATACTTCACTAATATATATGTGGAAGTACGAGAAGAGAAATAATGCAAACTATTTTTCACTTCGTATAACTTATAAAAATATAACCAATCCAAAACATTTTCACCACCTAAACAACTTCATTCACTGTTTAATGAGTTTATCCAAGTCTGTAAAATGCTTAAAAGCTTTTCAGGTAAGTTTTAATTATGATTCATAAAAACA
The DNA here is from genome assembly GCA_011833715.1 of Carcinoscorpius rotundicauda. Classification (NCBI taxonomy): domain Eukaryota; kingdom Metazoa; phylum Arthropoda; class Merostomata; order Xiphosura; family Limulidae; genus Carcinoscorpius; species Carcinoscorpius rotundicauda. The sequence goes on along the minus strand of CM022397.1, from coordinate 84,798,307 downwards.
AACCAAAGGCCACTACCACTACTATGTTTCTTATAACAAAGTTATAGGGCTAACTGCTGAGCCCACCGAAGGGAATCGAGCCCCTGATTTGAGTTAGTGTTATAACTTACCACTGTACTAGCGGAGGGCAAACCAAAGACTTTTTTATAGTTTACTGAAATCTTGTCAGAAGGTCAAAATCTCCCAAGAGACCAAATTTTGCAAGTTCTAACAACAGTCCTTTTATAATACAATACAAACCCTTACATTTTTACATCAAAATCTTCATAAATAGATTTTAAAAATCTATTAAATCTTTTCCCGACACTCAAACATTTCATGCCTAATACAACATAGCTGTAGTAGATGAATTAATTTAACAGAATATAAGGGAAAGCTCGAAATGATCAAGACTGGGTTTGTGTTTTTGTTTTGTTGTCCTCAAACATTATGTTAAGAAATAAGTCCTATATACATGTTCGTATTCCACAGTATAATTTTTTTACATTTTTCAGAAATGAATTTTCCGCATTCATACCTCTTCTGTTTTCAGAGAACCACAAAATGAGCTTTCTTCACGACAGAAAAGTGTGAAATCATTCTCCTAATTAACTATCCAAATTGCCAATAACCAACAAATGGGCCTATAAGCCCCATGCACCAACACCATCCTTCCACAATGAAAAGAAATATTTTAACATTATTCTTTATTTTCATGTCAAAACCATTTTTAAAAACTCTCTTTTTCACTAATTTTTATTTACTATCTTACTTATTGCGTGTAACCCTACAGCTAATAATTTCTAAAAGTCTAGACGAATTGTATCTATCAAAATGTACTCGTATAAACAGACAAAGAAAATCAGCAGAAGACTTATAAAATGAAATTAAAATAACAAAACAGAATAACGCCTTTTACATGCTTAATAAAATTCATAACTTCCACATTTCTATATATAATACTGGATAACTTTAAAAATTATTTCAAATCGTTGCTTACAAAAAAATTATGTTTCGTTTAGAATTTGTATGATTTTGTTTCCGGTTACAGTAATTAATGTAAATGGGAAAAAGCAGTCGTCATTACAATGCAATATACAATGGTTTTATATAATTTCGTAGTTCTAATACAATGTTATCAAACTAATTACTGAACTGGTTTTGCAAGATTTAAAATCAACTTCCACTTTAAATTTTCTTTTACTCACTTAACTGATTTATAGACCAAATTGATTACCCACAAAATCTGTTAAACTATTGGACTACAGGTCTTCATTTCAACCCCCTCTAGTGACATGATGTAACACTGCGCTTATTTTCAAACAAACAAATAAACAAATCATTTCAAACATAAAAACTTTTAAAAAATGATTCGAAAACGCTGACTTATTTGGTAGGTAAACCAGTACCGAACATACATATTAGCTCTAGCATACTGTGCGCAGAGCAGTGATCAAAGTTGGTATTTTCACTTACACCAGACACCTTTCCTCATACTGTTGATGCAGACCTTCTAAACATTTGAAAGAGTAGTCCATCTAAATCTGAAGACAGTAAAACACTTAATAGAAGACTTCAAAGTTGCTAATTTCAAAACCGAAACTTCTTTTTAAATTGAACGTTAACTTGTACAGTACCATTGGTAACAGGATTCAGTATTTAATTACCAGATCAATCAAACTACCAACGAGTCTATCAGTATATTCTGATATGACTTTGTTCCAGTAAAAAAGAAAGTTTCAGTATTTATTTACTTCCTTGCAATAGTTTGATATTGTACTTATTACAAAATTAGGCTGATCAGATTTTCAAACCATAAAACTGAGACATGCCCAGATTTTCAGATCTTAAAATTGTGCCCTTTCTTTACGTATGTAAGCGATACCATCAAGTTAAAAATCTATGTTTACTTACGTTTGCTTTTCTGGCAAATAACTGGTTTTGAGCAACTTCGCACTGGCCATGAATTTGTCGTAAAATTCAGAGCAACTATCATTCACTTTTCGACCCGGTAAAGTTTCATGTGCTCAGTGACGTATGCAATAGTGATATCATGTGGTCTGCTTCAGCCTGACGTATCTCCAGCTAGGCCTACAGCTGTTAAATCTAACTGCTCGATTAGACGAAAGTAGTTCAAGGCTTGACGATGGATGCTGTTCAACAGTTGCCCCTATTCCAATAGTCTATTAAATCTGAAGTATGTATGTGCAAATAATCATTTGTATAGTTTTATGCAAAACATTTTAAGCAAAAGGAAATTTAAAAAACAGTTGTTGCTGAAACTAGATACTTCGAAAACTTCTCAGGAAACTGCTGGAAAGTATCAAGAAACTGGCTGTTAATATTTTTCTCTCATTGATATCATATCTTTGCAACCGTTACTGATTAGTTCAACTGTAACGAGCACCCGGCATGGCCAGGTGGGTTAAGGCGTTTTACTCGTAATCCGAGGGTCGCGGGTTCGAATTTTCGTTGCACCAAACATGCTCGCCCTTTCAACCGTGAGGGCGGTATAATGTCACGGTCAATCCCACTATTCGTTGATAAAAGAGTAGCCCAAGAGTTCGCTGTGGGTGGTGATGACTAACTGTCTTCCCTCTAGTCTTACACTCCTAAATTAGTCCTTCAGTAACTTTGCGCGAAATTATAAACAAACAAACAAACAAACAAACAAATGTAACGAAGACTGACTACCTAATCCATAATCATAAATTATTATTTATTTGAATTTTTTAAATTTTCTCTTATAGCTTTTCAAGGAAGGTCTGTTTAAGCCTGTCTCTAACTTTCAACTGATATACTAAAAGGAAAGTAGCTTGTTCAAACTGTTATAACGTACCCCCAAATTTTGTGCCCAGGAGACACGAACACGAAATCATTCGATTGACACTATAAGATTGTTTTCTATTAGACTGTGTCTGACGTCTGTATTATTATAACTAGTTGAAAATATGCGACGAGTACATAAAATAAAGAAATGTGCTTAAACGTATCATTTCAAGAGGGAATATTCAATAGCCACGGTACTTGAAATCATGTTAGACATGATTAAAATAAATTATTCTAATACTTCCCATTTTATTAGCTATATTAGTTATTGTGTTCCTGTATTATGAGCTATATGTTTGTGCTTGAGAAATTCGAAGCTTTTCTAAGAAAGCCCGGCATGGCCAGGTGGTCAAGGCATTCGACTCATAATTTGAGGCTCGAGTGTTAGAATCCCCGTCACACCAAAGATGTTTGCCCTTTCAGTCGTGGGGGTGTTACAATGTGATGATCAATCCCACTATTCGTTGGTAAAAGAGTAGCTCAAGAGTTGGCGATGGGTGGTGATGACTAGCTGTTTTCCCTCTAGTCTTATATCGCTAAATTAGGGACAGCTAGTGAAGATAGCCTTCGTGTAGCTTTGCGCGAAATTCAAAAACAAACAAACAAAATATTCTAATAGCCGCTATACAGCGACTAAAAATTGACTCAGAATGGAAGATTTTGAAGGCCATATGCTTGGCTTTGTATTTTCATCCTGAATAACTCTTATGAGTACATTGGCTAGACGGCTAGGTCAGAGACCATTTAGGTTCAAAAATAGCCATCCCTTATTTTGAACCACTGACAAAAGGACAAACAGCGAGCTTGCAACATTCACTACGACAAGGACTTTGTTTGACTTAAACCTAATAACCTGATTGATTGTCCACATCTACAACTGAAAGAGCAAAGGGTGATCAGCAGAATTCTGGTCACTCCTTGACCTACGATTGAATCAAACATCAAATAGATTAAACTTGACAGGGAACATAGTGAAACTTTTTTCATGAGTGATACTGAAAAAAATTAAATCGACACCAAATGAAGAACGTTGTAAAACGAGTAATTCGAACCAATCATATTACATTTGCGTGTATAGACCAATACATGATATGATGCTAAAAATAACCACCTATTATACAGGTTGTTATTTGTTCCAAGAAGTTAAAAGATATGTAAAACTTTTCGCCATCTGGACTTATAAAGTTTATAAAAATCAGGTGATTAATTTTTCGGACTATATATATGTATAACCACTACATGTATATATATATTTATATATCGTAAAAGCCATGGTACGTCATAACTAATGATAGTCAAATAACGTATTTGGTATGCCTTCGAAATACAGCATCTTTCAACCAGAACTTGTACTCTGTTTTAAGGCGTCTTTTGTATGTTTATTGAAGTTCTTCCGTTTTCTAAACACAGTGGCAGTTGGAGATTATATTTTTTGTGAAGTTAAAGAATTTGTGTTTACGGTGAATTTGTGATGGAAATCAACAAATAATAATATTAGAGTTTCTGTTTCATAATTTTTGTATGTAGATCCAATATAAGGAGCATACTCAATAATACTAAATATTATTTATAAGTTGTTATTTATTAAGTTGAACAATTTACGCAATTCTCACGTTGAGAAAGCAGACAAGCAACAGAAAATTGTGAAACACCAGGGTAATTCTGTACCTGCAAAATATTGTCTCCGAAGTGATGAAGATTCAGTGTTGTAAAATTCATTAATTCATGATTTAGAATAATTAAAAACAAGTCAATAGCATCTTTTTGTAACTATGTCATTTTGATTACATACTCGAAATATTATTCAAATCAAATACAAATTAACAAGCGTTTATTTCATGGTTTTAATACTCCCAAAGTGAAAATACCAAAAGCGTTATCTTGTTAATATTAAGGTACACTATCTTTTCATATTAGAATGTAATTAATTGCTTTATACAACTAAATTCTACAATACACTGTTCTTGCGTAAGAAAGTGATTTTATCCATATCTCAATGTTAAATTATACTGTATCTTTACATTATAAAGTAATTTTATTATTCACATTGTCATATTAAAAATTAAAGTACAGTATCGACCCGACATAGCCTGGTGGGTTAAAAAGTTCGACTCGTAATCTGAGGGTCGCTGGTTCGAATCCCTGTCGCACCGAACATGCTCGCCCTTTCAGCTGTGGGGGTGTTATAAAGTGACGGTACCTCCCACTATTCATTGGTAAAAGAGTAGCACAAGAGTTGGCGGTGGATGGTGATGCCTTCCCTCTAGTCTTAAATAGCTAAATTAGGGACGGCTAACACAAATAGCCCCCGTGTAGCTTTGTGCGAAATTAAAAAAACAAACAAACCGAAACATGAGAGAAATGAAAAGGGGTAATCGATCGCAGAGAGAAAACTGAACATTTTTTCTTCATTTCATTATTTCAAAAAAACAATTTTTTTCTACACGTGAGTACTTGAAGTAACAGTTAGAATATATGATATTACTTCTCATTTATATTAATATCAAAAGAAAAAAAACAGCCTGAATAAATGCGCATTCGTTGATTCATTTAAACCATAATTTGTTTAATAAATAGGATTATTTCACTCTGCAAAGCATGCAGGTAGATATTCATATTTTCTTCTTCTTTGTATTCCAAAACGAGCGCAAAAATGTTCCAAGCAAGAAATAAAACCATGGACTGGCAGTTAATATTAATGTTATACCTATTTTAAATCACATAACTCAATTTAATTTGTATCCCCTGGTGAGATAGTGGTAAACTTCCAGGTTTCTATTTTTTCTTCCATGTTAAGCTCTTCACCCCTGATAATAATTTGAGTTTTGGGGCTTTCGTTCTACACTTCATTAAGTTTTCACTGTTATCAGTTACACGTGAGTTTAGAGTTAACATACATTTACATTACAATACAAAATCGTTTTCTTCTTTTTCCAATAACCTCAGAGCTTTTAAACTTCCACTTCGGTGCATCTGAGAAAGTAGGCTTAGCTTGTTCACCGAATGACTTTTCCTTATCCTGATGAGGGATCTGATTTTGGTAATTCTTCAGATCGGAAATGGTTCCTGGACCATTTGAAGGGCTACCGTTGACGGTAACATGAATTTCCACTTTCACGGATTCACTAACAGAGGCAGAAGAGTACTTTCTTGGACAAACGTTTAAGTCACTGAGGGACACAGGACCGTCTCCAGCTCTTAGATCAACTTCTGTTAAACATTTTTGTGGTTCATTCACTGACTCCTTCACTCCCTCTTTGCTTTTAAACCTGAATGACTCACACGTTTCACCATTTGTTCCCATATTTCCAGAAGTAACAACTGAGATGACGTCATTTTCAGGTGTTCTACAATTCTCGCTTTCTTTACTATTTAACTTCTCTTTTATTTGTTGATCTCCCTAATTTCCAAGAAACAAACGACTTCTTAGTTGGAAACTATTCGCACCTATTCTTTAAGATAAATACTCATTAGCAGGACAACATCTTAAGTAATATATATATATAAATATCAAATCTCTAAATCCTATAATATTTTTCTTTTTGTTTTCGTAAAGAACTTACTATAAATGTTTAAATAAATGAGAAGGATTCAAACGTAATCAAAGAAAAACAGTACCTTCGTTGTGAAATATTTAAACCATAATTTTAGTAGGTTATTTAAGCTTAGTAAAACATTATGTTGATTAATTAACTGTTACACCTGATGGGTCTCAGTATCTTCGTTATAAGTTACTTCGACTTGAGGGTAACGTTACTTTATTAAATGATTAAATCTTGAAAAATATATGCATGCACATTTACTGTTGTTAAAAACAAGACTGGAACAAACTGAAGTTTTAAGGAGATTGATATTTTCAACTCGACTATTGCAAGCTGCCACGACATGACTGACTTTTGTAGAAAAGTTCTATATTACATCGTGTTCTCATGTGTTATTACTAGTACGTTTCGTTTTGTATTTTTACGATCTGGTAAACCACTTTGTGGGCCCGTCATGGCCAGGTGGTTAAGGCGTTTGACTCGTAATCCGAGGGTCGCGGGTTCGATTTTCTGTCGCACTAAACATGCTCGTCCTTTCAGCCGTGAAGGCGTTATAATGTTACGGTCAATCTTACTACTCGTATGTAAAAGAGTAGCCTGAGAGTGGAAGTGAGTGGTGATGATGACTAGCTGCCTTCCCTCTAGTTTATACTGCTAAATTAGGGACGGCTAGCACAAATATCCTTCGAGAAGCTTAGCGCGAAATTCATAAACTAACTAACAAACAAACAAATCATTTTACAAAATCAGTTCATGATGTAAACCAATTTTATAGCTACACTACTAATTTAAACTTTCTACCAAGAAAATGTAAAGTGGACTCATGTACACATTCAGTTCTTAACATGTTTTTGGGCTACTTGGTGTTTAAATACTGCTGGCAGTAGAATCCTTTTTATAACTATACCTTCAGAATGATGTCATCATCGGTTTTTACACTAATACAGTTTATTCCTCATATAAGACATTCTGTCTTAACGTTTTTACAGCATTCTCTAGTTTCTTTGCTTTTTTACGCACTGTGGTTTTAAAACAGTCTTTAAGCAATATCAAAGGTGCCATTATCTTTGCACATGTATTAGAAAGTTATGGAATGCCGTATGAATGACAAATGTCGTCAACATACTATCTATAATAAAATTGTTTAAAACCAACGGGAAATTTTTCCAGCCACTTTTTCCACAAAAATAGAATAACCATAGAGCAAGAAGTATTATAAACAACCCCTGTACCCGATCATAAGTGAAACCATTAAAACATAAAATTATATTTGCAAAATTTATCAGCTTACAAGAGAGCCATGTTTAACCAAGAAGAAAAAACGAACTCGTTTAATATATCAATATAATACTTGTAATGAAATGTTAATGTAGAGAAACTCCCTACTGACCACACAAACACGTTAACATTACTGTTAATGTAGAGAAACTCCCTACTGACCACACAAACACGTTAACATTACTGTTAATGTAGATAAACTCCCTACTGACCACACGAACACGTTAACATTACTGTTAATGTAAAGAAACTCCCTACTGACCACGAACATGTTAACATTACTGTTAATGTAGAGAAACTCCCTACTAACCACACGAACACGTTAACATTACTGTTATTGTAGAGAAACTCCCTACTGACCACGAACACGTTAACATTACTTTCAAAATTCTGTAAACAACTAGTAAACTAAAAGTGAAAGTAAATTAGTAAATTCTGTAAGTAGTTACACCAAAAAAAAAACAGCTGACATTTTATAATTGTACACATTCAAACTTACAGATATTTTAGGCAAATAATGCACTATCCAAGCATTAGATTGGATTGTTTTTGTTGTATTTCTTTGTTGCATCGTATGAATCTTACTGCGTTATGCAACCAAAGATTTTATCTATCTTGCTACGAAATGTAAATAATTATTTAATATTAAGTCACAAAATAAACTAAATAGCAATGCCTATGCCAGATAACCTTGTATGCCAAAGAATAAGACCCTCTATAAGAAGAATATTTACAATATTTTAGTATATACAAAGACTGTTCATAGTTTATATACCAAGTCTTCTCATATAATCTACACCATCATTTCCGGTTCCCTTGTCTGTCTCTCCAAGTGCAGGGTCTCCAGTAGGTCTTCACTTTGACAGGGTCCCTTGTCCTCATTTTGATCTTATGTTTCATGAGATCTGTCTTTCCTAACCTATCTGTATAATGACCCGGTATATTTTGTACGTATTTCTTCTCATTGACAGATTTTCTCTTGTGATGACATCTTTGTACATTTCGTCTCCACCAGTAGTCTTAGGACTAGTGGGTCTTTACCTTCCATAATGAAGTCACTGTTTTAAGATTCTGCTTCCGAAACAGCAACATCTGTCATGTCGAACGCCTTAACTCACCTGGCCATGCCGGGCCTCATAATCCCTTTAAAACTGAGGTGTAAAAAGTATATAAACGCTTGTTGTCTGCTAACCAAAAATCGTTTCCTAGTGCACTGTTGTTGTTATAAATTTAAGATTACCTTTATTAGAAGTGGAACAAAACTCTTTCAAAGAACCTGCCTGTGTTATTGAAAGATAAGAAAGAAAATATTTATTTTATTACAAAAAACTTTGTGGCTGAACATCTGACGCTCAGTGTCGTTTTTTCCCTCTTTATTAATCTACCCTCATAGAGGGAGTATAAGTGTGTGTTTTCTTATAGCAAAGCCACTTTGGGCTGAGTCTACAAAGGAGAAGTAGTATTTTAATAAGACAAGAAGTTATTCAATAAATGCTAAGTAAGTGAGAATTGCTACGTTCCAACTTTCATGAATAACAACCAACAGCACAGATTACTAGTTGAATGCGCTAACCACCTGGCCATGCCGGGCCGTAGCATGTGCTGTTGGTTGTTAGTAAAAGTGAAATCCAAGAGTTGGCAGTGAGTGGTGGTTACCAGCTGTCTTCCCTCTAGTCTTTCACTTCTAAATTAGAGACGGCTAGCACAGATATCTCTCGCATAGCTTTGCGCGAAATTCAATAAATAAATTAACAAAGCAGACGCTAATATATAACAGATGTCAGCTCTCAACGTGGGTAAAACCTGTTTATATTTACCTGAAGCCAGCTAGGTTTTGATAAGTCTGGTAAGCTCTCCAGATAGTGGCTAAATTGTCCACAATATCCAAGAAGTGTAGACTCATCAGCTGAAACTACATGACAACACATTAATCGCTGTCGTGCAGTGCATTCAAGTTTCTTTTCTTTTATTTAACTTTGGATGTTGTACTTGGCATGAAGCCATTTTTTTTTCTAGCACAAAACCTGTGAGACATGTGATATACCACGACTGCAGACAACTCTTCTTACAACTTACTCTTTCAATCACGTGTGGTTAAGTGTGTTCCGTTCCTATATTTTTTATCTTTAATTAAAAACTGCTGATTCACCTTATTGCATCATTTATTTAACACGGCATCATTATAATTACAGACGATTTGTTTATTGTTCTAAAATTGGCAAATTAGTAAATTTTTGGATATTTTTGTGATATACGACTTTATACGCTATTTTTGAAATAAATATAATTAAAATTTAACTTGATATATCATCAGGATAACTCCATCCCTTTAAATGCCCTCTGGTGACACAACGAGGAGTCTGAAGGTTTATAACGCTAAAAATTGGTTTTGATACCCGAATTTTGCTGAATATAGACAGATAACTATGTAGCTTTGCACTTAACAGCAGCCAAGCAAATGAAATATTCGTTCAGAGTTTTATTCCCTATTGCTTTTCAGAAATTTCCTTTTTACACCACTCCTACATGCACATTCGCTGTTCATCGGCTCTACATGTTTTCTTCGTCATTCTAGGTAATCAATACCACTTTGATTTGTAATATGATATAAAGAGTAATAAATGCTTCGGAACGTGCACAGTTTAAGCTATATTACTGCAGAAAAGTATCCTCAAATGAGTTTACTGCAACTTGATGACTGCAAATAAAACGATATTCTTTCTGTACTTAGCAAAATGTTTATCCAACCAATCATCAAATATAAATAATTTGATCATTATCACCAGACAAAGTAACATATAGTGGCTAATTAAAGCTACGTCAAAATATCTTCAAAATTGGTCTGGCAAAGCGGCTGGTTTTTACGTTCGTTCACGTTTCGAAGTGGGGATCGAATGTTTATTTCACTTTTTGTGGCCCTTGCAAATTCATTTACTTTTCAAGATATGTGGTTACCCAAGTTATACCTACTTAATTAACTACAGATGTCATACCTGTTTTCACAGATTAGCTAAAATATGATACTAACTATTACTTCAAGTTTCATCAAAAACTGACTAAAACTATATTGAATAAAAACTTTGTTACTTTCATTGTAGATGCTTCACACCAATCTAAATTAGGCTTAAAACCTTGTATCACTGTTTTCCCCAATGCACCACTCTGAAGAGTTCGGGATTTTCAGATGGGAAGGTACAACCTGTACAAGTAACAGTGGTCAGGGTTAACTGGGCTCACTTTAAGTGGCTATCAGATTACACAGTCACATGCCCTTGGTTCCAGAAAGAGCTTTAGTTGTCATTTTTTTCGGTGAGAAAATTATACTACATGTTGGACCCGTCAGTGCACTAATGAACGTAAAATATAGAATTCTCCCTTTTCCAAACTTCTCTATCCCAGAGTTATAAAATTTAGAAATGTTTCTAAGAATATGTTAAAACAATATTGGAATCGAAACAAGTACTGCTCTTAACTGTCTACGAAGGCTGACTCAAGTTCACACACAAGCTATCTATTAACTGTGTAAGAACGAAATGTCACGATAAAAGTTGTAGAAAGATCAAAGCTCAATATGTTAAATTAATTTTTGCACGTGTTGCTTTATTTATTTTGAAATACTAGGAATTAAAGTCGATATCGAGTTTCACTTTGATGAAGTTTCAAGTTTACATTTTATTTTTCTCTAATGGTGACCTGTGCCATCGACATGTTTATTGCAAACTAACACTGATACTCATGTGTAAAAATACTTCATTTCTAGCTTTAATTGATAATATATATAGACTAGCTGCACTGGTAATCGAGCGATGTGTAAGATACATCCAGTCAGATAATTTAGGTCCCAATTAAAGTTGCTAATATATAAAGCTGATATGCATATTGATAGCCCTATACAGTCTACAGACTTTTCCTTACACTTAGGTTGCGTACAAACCACCGTTCATAATTTTTAGTTCTAAATTCTTTATTTTTCATTGCCTTAATATTTTGAACGTAATACGACATGAAGAATGGAGTTTTCTCCTTTAAACTTGTCAAAGTTTAACAGTTTCAGATAACTTTGTTTGCTTGTTTGTGAATTTCGCACAAAGCTACTCGAGGGCTATTTGTGTTAGCCGTCCCTAATTTAGCAGTGTAAGACTAGAGGGAAGGCAGCTAGTCATCACCACCCACCGCCACCTCTTAGGCTACTCTTTTACCAACGAATAGTGGGATTGACCGTCACATTGTAACGTCCCCACAGCTCAAAGGGCGAGCGTGTTTGGCGCAATGGGGATGTGAATCCGCGACCCTCAGATTACGAGGCTTAACACGCTTGGCCATGGCGGGCCGGTTTCAGATAAGTAAGTAAATATTAAGCATAAGTGTATTTTTTTAATCATGGGTGTAAAAATAAACCTGGCAAAGAAAGAACTGCTTCTCTATAAACCTGTTATTTTGAAAGTTTGGTTTGTATTGAATTTTTCTCAAAACTACACGAGAACTATCTACGCTAGCCGTCCCTAACTTATCAGTGTTAGACTCGGATTACGAGTCGAGTGTCTTAACCATCTGGCCATGCCGGGCATAGCGAGAAAGTAAATCGATCTTTTTAAGCTTCGTTACTTGAAAACAAAAATATCTGCATGCAAGTGCAGATGATGTTTCATGTGCACTAGTGAATGAGATGTCACTTTGTTTTCCATTCCAGAAATTTCAAACTAATAAACCATGTCGTTAAAAAACTTAACATAAAATACTCAGTTGTGAATGCGAAACACATTTAATATAAAATTGAAAAACTTACTCCATTAAAAATTAAAAATAAAATAGTAGGCACTGTATGGTTACAGATCACATTTGTTAGAAATATGACGATCAAATACCCTTATTTGAACATTATACTTATCACGACTCCAGGAAAAACAAAGTCATGTTGAAACAGCATTTTTCCAAACTACATTTTGACATTGGCGTTATGTAGGTAAAGTTACGTCACCGAAAATTTATCGTATTTAGAAAGGGTATGTAACAGTCTTTTATGACGCGAAGTCTTTATAAAGTCATATTCTGAATATGTCTTCAGATCGTGGATTTTAAATTTTTATAAGCAGATATGCGTTTTGCTTAAAGACATTGTGAAAAAACGAATATGTATCAACTTGGATTGGGAAGACTATCCAGAAAGAGACTTGCACAAGTCGTACTCCAGTTATGAGTCTCGTAATAAGTAAAAATCCACAGACACAAACGTGATGGCAAAACCATCGAAGTTCCCCAGGGCGTACAAATAATATATTTGTACATGATATATGAATAATCTCTGTCTGGTAACGAGGCAGAGTAGGGATTCACCAAGGTAAGGCTTTTAGTCATACTTTCCTTTCATATATCAAATAGGTGGAGAATGAAATAGATATTTATGCTATTTCATAAAAATACGTGTGGATTTCTGTGCAATTGGATTGTTAATACAGGCGCTGAGAAGCCATTTTCTTCGTACACTAGATGGATTACGGAAAGCTAGCAAGGACGAGTGGTGTATTTTGGACGAATACTTTTGTAATATAAAATATCCTGCAGAACTATTGTCAAGATGTATGATCGTCAGATAGTTTGGATGTTGCGACATGAAATGTAACAAAAAAATGAGGCTTCAAAATGTAACGTACTCAATTATGTACTTCTGAAAATAGCATATGAGACAACGTTTACCAACAATAAACTATCTTTTCTCTACAGTACCTTTGTACAAGTGCATAGATATATCTATCTTCACTAATATATATGTGGAAGTACGAGAAGAGAAATAATGCAAACTATTTTTCACTTCGTATAACTTATAAAAATATAACCAATCCAAACATTTCACCACCTAAACAACTTTCCATTCACTGTTTAATGAGTTTATCCAAGTCTGTAAAATGCTTAAAAGCTTTTCAGGTAAGTTTTAATTATGATTCATAAAAACAAACCAAAGGCCACTACCACTACTATGTTTCTTATAACAAAGTTATAGGGCTAACTGCTGAGCCCACCGAAGGGAATCGAGCCCCTGATTTGTGTTAGTGTTATAACTTACCACTGTACTAGCGGAGGGCAAACCAAAGACTTTTTTATAGTTTACTGAAATCTTGTCAGAAGGTCAAAATCTCCCAAGAGACCAAATTTTGCAAGTTCTAACAACAGTCCTTTTATAATACAATACAAACCCTTACATTTTTACATCAAAATCTTCATAAATAGATTTTAAAAATCTATTAAATCTTTTCCCGACACTCAAACATTTCATGCCTAATACAACATAGCTAGTAGTAGTAGATGAATAATTTAACAGAATATAAGGGAAGCTCGAAATGATCAAGACTGGGTTTGTGTTTTTGTTTTGTTGTCCTCAAACATTATGTTAAGAAATAAGTCCTATATACATGTTCGTATTCCACAGTATAATTTTTTTACATTTTTCAGAAATGAATTTTCCGCATTCATACGTCTTCTGTTTTCAGAGAACCACAAAATGAGCTTTCTTCACGACAGAAAAGTGTGAAATCATTTCCTAATTAACTATCCAAATTGCCAATAACCAACAAATGGGCCTATAAGCCCCATGCACCAACACCATCCTTCCACAATGAAAGAAATATTTTAACATTATTCTTTATTTTCATGTCAAAACCATTTTAAAAACTCTTTTTCACTAATTTTATTTACTATCTTACTTATTGCGTGAACCCTACAGCTAATAATTTCTAAAAGTCTAGACGAATTTATCTATCAAAATGTACTCGTAAACAGACAAAGAAAATCAGCAGAAGACTTATAAAATGAAATTAAAATAACAAAACAGAATAACGCCTTTTACATGCTTAATAAAATTCATAACTTTCACATTTCTATATATAATACTGGATAACTTTAAAAATTATTTCAAATCGTTGCTTACAAAAAAATTATGTTTCGTTTAGAATTTGTGTGATTTTGTTTCCGGTTACAGTAATTAATGTAAATGGGAAAAAGCAGTCGTCATTACAATGCAATATACAATGGTTTTATATAATTTCGTAGTTCTAATACAATGTTATCAAACTAATTACTGAACTGGTTTGCAAGATTAAAATCAACTTCCACTTTAAATTTTCTTTTACTCACTTAACTGATTTATAGACCAAATTGATTACCCACAAAATCTGTTAAACTTGGACTACAGGTCTTCATTTCAACCCCCTCTAGTGACATGATGTAACACTGCGCTTATTTTCAAACAAACAAATAAAACAAATCATTTCAAACATAAAAACTTTTAAAAATGATTCGAAAACGCTGAACTTATTTGGTAGGTAAACCAGTACCGAACATACATTAGCTCAGCTACTGTGCGCAGAGCAGTGATCAAAGTTGGTATTTTCACTTACACCAGAACCTTTCCTCATACTGTTGATGCAGACCTTCTAAACATTTGAAAGAGTAGTCTCTAAATCTGAAGACAGTAAAACACTTAATAGAAGACTTCAAAGTTGCTAATTTCAAAACCGAAACTTCTTTTTAAATTGAACGTTAACTTGTACAGTACCATTGGTAACAGGATTCAGTATTTAATTACCAGATCAATCAAACTACCAACGAGTCTATCAGTATATTCTGATATGACTTTGTTCCAGTAAAAAAGAAAGTTTCAGTATTTATTTACTTTCTTGCAATAGTTTGATATTGCACTTATTACAAAATTAGGCTGATCAGATTTTCAAACCATAAAACTGAGACATGCCCAGATTTTCAGATCTTAAAATTGTGCCCTTTCTTTACGTATGTAAGCGATACCATCAAGTTAAAAATCTATGTTTACTTACGTTTGCTTTTCTGGCAAATAACTGGTTTTGAGCAACTTCGCACTGGCCATGAATTTGTCGTAAAATTCAGAGCAACTATCATTCACTTTTCGACCCGGTAAAGTTTCATGTGCTCAGTGACGTATGCAATAGTGATATCATGTGGTCTGCTTCAGCCTGACGTATCTCCAGCTAGGCCTACAGCTGTTAAATCTAACTGCTCGATTAGACAAAAGTAGTTCAAGGCTTGACGATGGATGCTGTTCAACAGTTGCCCCTATTCCAATAGTCTATTAAATTTGAAGTATGTATGTGCAAATAATCATTTGTATAGTTTTATGCAAAACATTTTAAGCAAAAGGAAATTTAAGAAACAGTTGTTGCTGAAACTAGATACTTCGAAAACTTCTCAGGAAACTGCTGGAAAGTATCAAGAAACTGGCTGTTAATATTTTTCTCTCATTGATATCATATCTTTGCAACCGTTACTGATTAGTTCAACTGTAACGAGCACCCGGCATGGCCAGGTGGGTTAAGGCGTTTTACTCGTAATCCGAGGGTCGCGGGTTCGAATTTTCGTTGCACCAAACATGCTCGCCCTTTCAACCGTGAGGGCGTTATAATGTCACGGTCAATCCCACTATTCGTTGATAAAAGAGTGGCCCAAGAGTTCGCTGTGGGTGGTGATGACTAACTGTCTTCCCTCTAGTCTTACACTCCTAAATTAGTCCTTCAGTAACTTTGCGCGAAATTATAAACAAACAAACAAACAAATGTAACGAAGACTGACTACCTAATCCATAATCATAAATTATTATTTATTTGAATTTTTTAAATTTTCTCTTATAGCTTTTCAATAAGGTCTGTTTAAGCCTTCTCTAACTTTCAACTGATATACTAAAAGGAACGTAGCTTGTTCAAACTGTTATAACGTACCCCCAAATTTTGTGCCCAGGAGACACGAACACGAAATCATTCGATTGACACTATAAGATTGTTTTCTATTAGACTGTGTCTGACGTCTGTATTATTATAACTAGTGGAAAATATACGACGAGTACATAAAATAAAGAAATGTGCTTAAACATATCATTCCAAGAGGGAATATTCAATAGCCACGGTACTTGAAATCATGTTAGACATGATTAAAATAAATTATTCTAATACTTCCCATTTTATTAGCTATATTAGTTATTGTGTTCCTGTATTATGAGCTATATGTTTGTGCTTGAGAAATTCGAAGCTTTTCTAAGAAAGCCCGGCATGGCCAGGTGGTCAAGGCATTCGACTCATGATTTGAGGCT
Source organism: Carcinoscorpius rotundicauda (assembly GCA_011833715.1). Classification (NCBI taxonomy): domain Eukaryota; kingdom Metazoa; phylum Arthropoda; class Merostomata; order Xiphosura; family Limulidae; genus Carcinoscorpius; species Carcinoscorpius rotundicauda. The sequence continues at coordinate 84,781,570 of CM022397.1, read as the reverse complement.
CGAGTGTTAGAATCCCCGTCACACCAAAGATGTTTCCCCTTTCAGTCGTGGGGGTGTTACAATGTGATGATCAATCCCACTATTCGTTGGTAAAAGAGTAGCTCAAGAGTTGGCGATGGGTGGTGATGACTAGCTGTTTTCCCTCTAGTCTTATATCGCTAAATTAGGGACAGCTAGTGAAGATAGCCTTGTAGCTTTGCGCGAAATTCAAAAACAAACAAACAAAATATTCTAATAGCCGCTATACAGCGACTAAAAATTGACTCAGAATGGAAGATTTTGAAGGCCATATGCTTGGCTTTGTATTTTCATCCTGAATAACTCTTATGAGTACATTGGCTAGACGGCTAGGTCAGAGACCATTTAGGTTCAAAAATAGCCATCCCTTATTTTGAACCACTGACAAAAGGACAAACAGCGAGCTTGCAACATTCACTACGACAAGGACTTTGTTTGACTTAAACCTAATAACCTGATTGATTGTCCACATCTACAACTGAAAGAGCAAAGGGTGATCAGCAGAATTCTGGTCACTCCTTGACCTACGATTGAATCAAACATCAAATAGATTAAACTTGACAGGGAACATAGTGAAACTTTTTTCATGAGTGATACTGAAAAAAATTAAATCGACACCAAATGAAGAACGTTGTAAAACGAGTAATTCGAACCAATCATATTACATTTGCGTGTATAGACCAATACATATATCTGCTAAAAATAACCACCTATTATACAGGTTGTTATTTGTTCCAAGAAGTTAAAAGATATGTAAAACTTTTCGCCATCTGGACTTATAAAGTTTATAAAAATCAGGTGATTAATTTTTCGGACTATATATATGTATAACCACTACATGTATATATATATTTATATATCGTAAAAGCCATGGTACGTCATAACTAATGATAGTCAAATAACGTATTTGGTATGCCTTCGAAATACAGCATCTTTCAACCAGAACTTGTACTCTGTTTTAAGGCGTCTTTTGTATGTTTATTGAAGTTCTTCCGTTTTCTAAACACAGTGGCAGTTGGAGATTATATTTTTTGTGAAGTTAAAGAATTTGTGTTTACGGTGAATTTGTGATGGAAATCAACAAATAATAATATTAGAGTTTCTGTTTCATAATTTTTGTATGTAGATCCAATATAAGGAGCGTACTCAATAATACTAAATATTATTTATAAGTTGTTATTTATTAAGTTTGTATTTCTATACACTTTGAACAATTTACGCAATTCTCACGTTGAGAAAGCAGACAAGCAACAGAAAATTGTGGAAAACCAGGGTAATTCCGTACCTGCAAAATATTGTCTCCGAAGTGATGAAGATTCAGTGTTGTAAAATTCATTAATTCATGATTTAGAATAATTAAAAACAAGTCAATAGCATCTTTTTGTAACTATGTCATTTTGATTACATACTCGAAATATTATTCAAATCAAATACAAATTAACAAGCGTTTATTTCATGGTTTTAATACTCCCAAAGTGAAAATACCAAAAGCGTTATCTTGTTAATATTAAGGTACACTATCTTTTCATATTAGAATGTATTTAATTGCTATATACAACTAAATTCTACAATACACTGTTCTTGCGTAAGAAAGTGATTTTATCCATATCTCAATGTTAAATTATACTGTATCTTTACATTATAAAGTAATTTTATTATTCACATTGTCATATTAAAAATTAAAGTACAGTATCGACCCGACATAGCCTGGTGGGTTAAAAAGTTCGACTCGTAATCTGAGGGTCGCTGGTTCGAATCCCTGTCGCACCGAACATGCTCGCCCTTTCAGCTGTGGGGGTGTTATAAAGTGACGGTACCTCCCACTATTCATTGGTAAAAGAGTAGCACAAGAGTTGGCGGTGGATGGTGATGCCTTCCCTCTAGTCTTAAATAGCTAAATTAGGGACGGCTAACACAAATAGCCCCCGTGTAGCTTTGTGCGAAATTAAAAAAACAAACAAACCGAAACATGAGAGAAATGAAAAGGGGTAATCGATCGCAGAGAGAAAACTGAACATTTTTTCTTCATTTCATTATTTCAAAAAAACAATTTTTTTCTACACGTGAGTACTTGAAGTAACAGTTAGAATATATGATATTACTTCTCATTTATATTAATATCAAAAGAAAAAAAACAGCCTGAATAAATGCGCATTCGTTGATTCATTTAAACCATAATTTGTTTAATAAATAGGATTATTTCACTCTGCAAAGCATGCAGGTAGATATTCATATTTTCTTCTTCTTTGTATTCCAAAACGAGCGCAAAAATGTTCCAAGCAAGAAATAAAACCATGGACTGGCAGTTAATATTAATGTTATACCTATTTTAAATCACATAACTCAATTTAATTTGTATCCCCTGGTAAGATAGTGGTAAACTTCCAGGTTTCTATTTTTTTCTTCCATGTTAAGCTCTTCACCCCTGATAATAATTTGAGTTTTGGGGCTTTCGTTCTACACTTCATTAAGTTTTCACTGTTATCAGTTACACGTGAGTTTAGAGTTAACATACATTTACATTACAATACAAAATCGTTTTCTTCTTTTTCCAATAACCTCAGAGCTTTTAAACTTCCACTTCGGTGCATCTGAGAAAGTAGGCTTAGCTTGTTCACCGAATGACTTTTCCTTATCCTGATGAGGGATCTGATTTTGGTAATTCTTCAGATCGGAAATGGTTCCTGGACCATTTGAAGGGCTACCGTTGACGGTAACATGAATTTCCACTTTCACGGATTCACTAACAGAGGCAGAAGAGTACTTTCTTGGACAAACGTTTAAGTCACTGAGGGACACAGGACCGTCTCCAGCTCTTAGATCAACTTCTGTTAAACATTTTTGTGGTTCATTCACTGACTCCTTCACTCCCTCTTTGCTTTTAAACCTGAATGACTCACACGTTTCACCATTTGTTCCCATATTTCCAGAAGTAACAACTGAGATGACGTCATTTTCAGGTGTTCTACAATTCTCGCTTTCTTTACTATTTAACTTCTCTTTTATTTGTTGATCTCCCTAATTTCCAAGAAACAAACGACTTCTTAGTTGGAAACTATTCGCACCTATTCTTTAAGATAAATAATCATTAGCAGGACAACATCTTAAGTAATATATATATATAAATATCAAATCTCTAAATCCTATAATATTTTTCTTTTTGTTTTCGTAAAGAACTTACTATAAATGTTTAAATAAATGAGAAGGATTCAAACGTAATCAAAGAAAAACAGTACCTTCGTTGTGAAATATTTAAACCATAATTCTAATAGGTTATTTAAGCTTAGTAAAACATTATGTTGATTAATTAACTGTTACACCTGATGGGTCTCAATATCTTCGTTATAAGTTACTTCGACTTGAGGGTAACGTTACTTTATTAAATGATTAAATCTTGAAAAATATATGCATGCACATTTACTGTTGTTAAAAACAAGACTGGAACAAACTGAAGTTTTAAGGAGATTGATATTTTCAACTCGACTATTGCAAGCTGCCACGACATGACTGACTTTTGTAGAAAAGTTCTATATTACATCGTGTTCTCATGTGTTATTACTAGTACGTTTCGTTTTGTATTTTTACGATCTGGTAAACCACTTTGTGGGCCCGTCATGGCCAAGTGGTTAAGGCGTTTGACTCGTAATCCGAGGGTCGCGGGTTCGATTTTCTGTCGCACTAAACATGCTCGTCCTTTCAGCCGTGAAGGCGTTATAATGTTACGGTCAATCTTACTACTCGTGGGTAAAAGAGTAGCCTGAGAGTGGAAGTGAGTGGTGATGATGACTAGCTGCCTTCCCTCTAGTCTTACACTGCTAAATTAGGGACGGCTAGCGCAAATATCCCTCGAGAAGCTTAGCGCGAAATTCATAAACTAACAAACAAACAAACAAATCATTTTACAAAATCAGTTCATGATGTAAACCAATTTTATAGCTACACTACTAATTTAAACTTTCTACCAAGAAAATGTAAAGTGGACTCATGTACACATTCAGTTCTTAACATGTTTTTGGGCTACTTGGTGTTTAAATACTGCTGGCAGTAGAATCCTTTTTACAACTATACCTTCAGAATGATGTCATCATCGGTTTTTACACTAATACAGTTTATTCCTCATATAAGACATTCTGTCTTAACGTTTTTACAGCATTCTCTAGTTTCTTTGCTTTTTTACGCACTGTGGTTTTAAAACAGTCTTTAAGCAATATCAAAGGTGCCATTATCTTTGCACATGTATTAGAAAGTTGTGGAATGCCGTATGAATGACAAATGTCGCCAACATACTATCTATAATAAAATTGTTTAAAACCAACGGGAAATTTTTCCAGCCACTTTTTCCACAAAAATAGAATAACCATAGAGCAAGAAGTATTATAAACAACCCCTGTACCCGATCATAAGTGAAACCATTAAAACATAAAATTATATTTGCAAAATTTATCAGCTTACAAGAGAGCCATGTTTAACCAAGAAGAAAAAACGAACTCGTTTAATATATCAATATAATACTTGTAATGAAATGTTAATGTAGAGAAACTCCCTACTGACCACACAAACACGTTAACATTACTGTTAATGTAGAGAAACTCCCTACTGACCACACAAACACGTTAACATTACTGTTAATGTAGAGAAACTCCCTACTGACCACACAAACACGTTAACATTACTGTTAATGTAGAGAAACTCCCTACTGACCACACAAACACGTTAACATTACTGTTAATGTAGAGAAACTCCCTACTGACCACACGAACACGTTAACATTACTGTTATTGTAAAGAAACTCCCTACTGACCACACGAACACGTTAACATTACTGTTATTGTAGAGAAACTCCCTACTGACCACAAACACGTTAACATTACTTTCAAAATTCTGTAAACAACTAGTAAACTAAAAGTGAAAGTAAATTAGTAAATTCTGTAAGTAGTTACACCAAAAAACAACAACTGACATTTTATAATTGTACACATTCAAACTTACAGATATTTTAGGCAAATAATGCACTATCCAAGCATTAGATTGGATTGTTTTTGTTGTATTTCTTTGTTGAATCACAGGTGCATCGTATGAATCTTACTGTGTTATGCAACCAAAGATTTTATCTATCTTGCTACGAAACGTAAATAATTATTTAATATTAAATCACAAAATAAACTAAATAGCAATGCCTATGCCAGATAACCTTGTATGCCAAAGAATAAGACCCTCTATAAGAAGAATATTTACAATATTTTAGTATATACAAAGACTGTTCATAGTTTATATACCAAGTCTTCTCATATAATCTACACCATCATTTCCGGTTCCCTTGTCTGTCTCTCCAAGTGCAGGGTCTCCAGTAGGTCTTCACTTTGACAGGGTCCCTTGTCCTCATTTTGATCTTATGTTTCATGAGATCTGTCTTTCCTAACCTATCTGTATAATGACCCGGTATATTTTGTACGTATTTCTTCTCATTGACAGATTTTCTCTTGTGATGACATCTTTGTACATTTCGTCTCCACCAGTAGTCTTAGGACTAGTGGGTCTTTACCTTCCATAATGAAGTCACTGTTTTAAGATTCTGCTTCCGAAACAGCAACATCTGTCATGTCTTTTTGTTCCTCAGTAGCTCTACTCGTGAGGTCTTCTTCCCTCTCGAGTACCTCTTCAACAGACTTCCATGGAAGATCTTTGTCTTCCCATTCACTTTCACTATATAGTGCAACCTGTTTATCACTTCCTATACTGTTAAAGATCCTTTTCACAGCCTGGTGAGTTTGTTGTTGACAGTGGGTAGCAGAACTAAGACCTTGGAAATGTAGATCCTTAACCTTCTTGCTACATGAGAAATGTTCGGGATGTCACTCTTGTAAAGTATCAAACAGCGACATCAAATAAGTACTTCTTCTCCTTATTTGTAAAGAACTGTGAATCTCACTTTAAAATGTAGCTCGTTATGGATAATTACTCACACGCCAGCTAACTTCATGTTTTCTAACTTTTTCTGACTGAACTTTAGTGTCGCTCCACTTGACATGAGCTCACTCAATCGCCTGTATTTATATATTGTTCACTGAGGCCTAGTTTTCTCTAAACAATGCGAGTGGCAGGGAAAAGTAATAATACTTTTAAAATGTTAATTTTTGATCTTTTTGGTAATATAAGCACTTCTTTAATACAAACAAGAACTTGATGTTTTGCTTTGTCTTCTTCTCTTAAGCCTTTTTACTGAATGCGAACGCTACCTCAGACTTCTATTTGTTCAGTTCCTTCATATTTCTACTATCTGATATGTTTCCATTCATCAAATCGTATATTAGTTCCTTCATACACATAGCATCAGGGTTCCCTACATGATATGAAGCATCCAGACTTATTTTGTTAAGGGAAACTTTCTCGCCGCCCATCAATTAGTACACATGGTCGTACCTTGCCTGTCGTCTGGTTATCAGATATCATACTGGTTCTCACTGCTGTACCTACTGCAGCCATTGTCTTGCAGAACTTTCACTTTTTTGTCCCTGACATAATCTTCACCTATTGATATATTGTAACTTGTTGGCACCTCTCAGTATCTGTAACATTATCCGATCACTACTGGTACTGTTAATTTTAGCTGACCATTAAGTGAGAACTGATCAATCATAGAAATATCACTTCCTTCCTGTGGCGAGCCTGACAAGTCGAATTAATTCTGTTTCTTCTGGCAGTAACATCCGTGGTGACAGCCATTCTTCTCTTGTTTCTTACCAGCACTATTTTTTGTAAATAACTCTAGCTGCTTTATGTTGAGCTTTGTCCTGTTGCTTGTTGATAATGGACTTGCAATCTTTTGAAATTGTCCTATTTTATAACAAATATAATATTTCTTCTCCCATATGTCTGTTAATCTCTTGTTATCTTTGGTAGACTCATGTTCCTGTTCAGCCATAACTGATTTTGAATTTAAATGATATTTTTGAATTTGCCCATTATACTCCCTTCATTAGCTTCCATATACTGTTCTCTTCCAGCTTGGTCTTCTCCTCTACGTCTTCTGGTGCTCTATCCTTTAGGAACAGTTACATGTATTTGTAGCTCTAACAGTCCCTTAAAACAATTTTCACATCTGTCCGTGTTAGTCAATCTGGTGAAGTATCACCATAGACGTACCACAAACTGAAATAAAATTTCTTCAGTGTCAGGATTGGCTTCTCTGGACTACAAATGAAAATTTTCTTCAATAAGTTCATATTGTATCAACAATGCCACTCTTAGTTCGTCACAATCCATGACATCTTCTGGTACCATGCTTACATGTATTTGTAGATCTTTATATGTGAAAAGTGGGCTGAGACAGACTACTCAATCGCCTTTGTCCTAGTTCTGACTTTGGGAGAATCTTTAATCTCTCCCCAGGAAAGCATCCATATCACATCCTTTCTGTTAATCACATTTGGGCAGCTTAGGTTGACTGACCTTGATCCCAACGCTATTCTTGGGTTTATCTTTCTGTTAGATGAACTTGGTGATTTCAGTCTAGGTTCTTATTTTCTTTACTTCTAGTCTCCCAGTCTGTCTATTTTACTTTCTTCTTTTAGTCATTCTTTCTTTCTCTGTTGCTGCTCTTTTCTCTATGTTTTTTTATTTTTTAACAAACTCCTGAAGTTCACTGTCTTTTAACCCAGTACACTTACCTCTTTCAACCCACTTATCAAAATCTGTTGACATGGTTATATAGCATGATTGTAATCTCTATATTATTTTCGCCACCACTACTGTACCCTAATGCGTATATAGGCCTATTTATTTCTGCTGTTCTTCACGCTTGTCTTTGTACCACCATTTAACACTGTATAATCCTGGCTGGTTCGTCAAATATCAGGGTTTTAAATATGAATGGACTGAGGATTTTTCTACAGTCGGTGTCTGTGACTTACTGGCGATAAATAGCAACAATAAATGGACAACATAATCCACTTGTTTTAAAATAATATACAGTGTTCCCTCGCCACTTCGCGGATCCTCTTTCGCGGCTTCACCACTTCGCGGGCTCGGCCGACCCTCACATATATATACATACATACATGTATATATAAAATAATAAACATTAAATCTAAAATATAGCATTAAATACCATTAAAATATTAAAAATAAATATAATTAATAGTGTAAAGAAAAAAACAGGTATAGTTTGAGATATAAACATATATTTGAGTTTATAACAGCGTAAAAATGGAAACAGAACCAACTGGAAAGGCTATAGATGTACGCATTGTGCGTCTGCGAAGGCTACGCGAGATCAGCTTCATGGCGTAGCGATGTGCAAGACGGGCTATGATTGGTGCAGAAATGAAATATGTTAATAATTGTTCTTATTATTTCAGCAATAATTAACAGTTGTGTAATGGGAGGGTTAAATAGTTGAACAGGGAGGGTTTTAAAAGTCTAAATGCACATAAATGTATACGTAAAAATCGGCGATCCCACTTCGCGGAAAATCTCCTTTCGCGGGGGGTTTTGGAACGCATCTACCGCGATACACGAGGGAACACTGTATTCAAAAGAAGTCAAATATAAGTACAAAAATACTTTAGATTATAGGATATCTCAGTAATACTTGAAACTCTAAATATTTTTTGTCAAAGTTCACACAGACTGATTCAATTACTTTATAATTCAGATTACAATATTAATTATCATTTTTTACCTTCTGTTACCCCAATACAAATCAGTGAATAATTTACTTATGTTATTCCATGGGTTATCAAAATCGTAACCTGAACTTTAAATAGTTGTTTCATTTTCATCATAGTTCACAAAGGTGGGTTCAGTTACTTTAGAACACACCCTTTGACAGGATAGCTTATTTTCATTAAGTGTAATGAACTGTGAATCACACTTTAAAATGTCGCTCGTTACGTCAGCTAACACCATAGTTTCTAACTTTTTTTGACTGAACTTTAAATTCATTTCACTAGATTTTCGCTTACTAAATCTCCTATACTTATACATTCTTCACTGAGGCTTAGATCTTTTTCTAAACCACGCGAGGTAACGAGAAAAATACCGAAGATTCGAGTAATATTTCGTCAACAACACTACAATAACTGATCATATGAACAACGTAGGACACTTACCAAGTTACGCAACCAAACTTATCATAACAATTGCTTTAAAATAATTACTTTAACTCTTTTGTTATGAAAAGTAAATAATTATTAAATATTAAATTACCAAATAAATTAAATAATTACACTTACACTAAACAGTCTTGTATATCCAACAATCAAATTAGTAAAATAATAAAAAGTTACACTTAATTAAAACACTGTATTAGTACAAAGTTAATCTAAGGAAAACGTCATATTAATACAAAATAACACCTGATTAAGACATCATACTAATACTAAATTACACCTGATCCAACATCATATTAATAAAACGTTACACCTAATTGAAACACCATATAAAAACAAAGTTATATATGATTAAAACACACTATTATTATTGGTATTTGAAACTGACACACTAAATTAACCAATCGTAAACAAAAACTTTGTGTGGTTGCTCGTAGTAAAAACGATATTGAAAGCTTCACGTTTGATAGCTGTAATGTATACCAACTTATGCCTTACAGTATTGTTACTGACGTGATTCTCAATGAATACAGCGACATCTAGAAGTTAACTGACCAAACTGTGCTGAGTTGCTTTGGATTAAGCTATTAGAACAATCGTAGAGACCTGGTTATCACGTAAATATTAACGCATACACAAACAAGTTTTGTTATAAAGTAGTTACTGCATCAGATACACACCTGGTGGTTTTCACATGCCTTTTCCGTTTCTTTCCTTAATCTTGCTTCTTCTAAAGCTTCTCTGCGGGAAATCTTATTCTTGTCTTTTATACTAGTCCGACGAACTGACTGACTACAGGAGGACAAAAACTTATAACATCCAAGAGTGTAATACAAATAACAGTAGAGAAAAATTAAACGATATCACGACTTGCGCTATCAAAGATGAGTTACACTTAAGAAAACGTGTTAATGAAAGCAGCATTTGAAATTCGCAATTGTAGTTTTTATAGAATATTTTACAGTTGTTTCACTAATATTTTTATGGCGAAATTTATTTACCTTCTGCTGTTCAGACTTTGTGATCGTCTGATATCATGTACTTGACTTTTACTGTCAGTTTCCATCTGGGTCTTCAGTTCACTTAACACCATTTTGAGTTCCGGATCTTCACAAATATCTATTAAAATCGTATCTTAAATAATTTTCATTTGCATGTTTAAAACACACTTGTTTTATCCTGATATTCAGATAAACTTTTGATTCCTCAACTGAACTTTGTACAAAAATATTTGTAAAGTTTTTTGAATTATCAGTTTTGTTACTAAAAATAAGACGTTGTTTGATCAATTTATAGAGTTTGTTTAAACTCAGGTTTTCACCAGAATGATCCTTGCTGTATTCTTACCTTGTTAAAACCACAAAAATGAAGAATATAAACACATCTTGGTTCGTAACGTGTTTTACAAACATTAAATACTATATTACTTGTTAAGCTAAAATATGAACAAACACAGGTGAGGATAGCACTTTGCAAGTGAACGTAAGAAATAAAAACATACATGCAGGCATTATGTATGTATTGAAAAGCAAGTAAAATAGACACTCAGACAAATACATGCAGTTAAATACAGACGACTAAATATATCTGTAAATATATTAATATAATCTAACTAATAATTGTTAAAAGCACGAATACACATGTATAAACGAAGAAATCAGTACATATTGACGAACAAATAAAATCTGTACACTACTAAGGTATGAACGAGTACAGATAAAAAAAAAAGTCTGATTCAGTTCAACTAATGAAGAGATTCAGTCAACAGTACAAACGCTGGTAAACAACAAACACTGGTGAACACCCGTAGTAGGAAACAACAAATACCAGTGATCAGCCACAGTCAGTAGTAACACACACTGATTAATAACCACAGTCAGAAACAACAAACACTGGAGAACAGCCACAGTTAGTTGCAACACACACAAAAACTAGTGAACAACCACAATTAACAGCAAAACACACTGTTGAACGGTAATAATAAGAAATAAAACATATATACAGTCATACTCAGTGACACATACTAGTGAACAGCTACAGTCAGTAACTAAATATACGAAGTCTGTTCAAAAAATACGCGGACTGTTTGAATTGCGCGGCTCCAGGGGAATCCGCTTGGTGTCGCTAGGTTTGCACAGATCAGCTGATTACGACGCCATTTCCCGATTGCAGGTATCTTCATTTGTGTACTAGCTACGCGGTTTTAAGTGAAGTGCGATTTTTTCGTTTGGCGGATTTCAGAATGAATGACCTGAAGGAGCAATGACTTTCTGTGAAATTTTGTGTTAAACTTGGAAAATCTGCGACTGAAACTTTTGCTATGCTTAACACGGCTTACGGTGATGTTGCTATGAAGCGTACGGCATGTTTCAAGTGGCATGAACGTTTTAAGGATGGTCGACAGTCCATTGAAGATGATGAGCGTCCTGGACGTCCTTCCACGTCAACTAACGACCCACACGTCGACAAAATTAACATCCTGGTGCGGGCAAATCGACGTCTGACTGTCAGTGAGCTTGCTGAAGAATGTGGGATATCATTTGGATCTTGTTACGAGATTTTAACCGAAAAATTGAAGATGCACCGCGTTGCTGCGAAATTTGTGCCTCAGAACTCGTGAGTTTTTGGCCAAACGCTCGATCACTGTTCTTCCCCACCCCACCCCCTACTCATCTGACATTGCTTCTTGCGATTTTTTTTGTTCCCCAAACTCAAAATACCCTTGAAAGGAAGTAGATTTGAATCGATTCCCGAGATTAAGGAAAATGCGACGAAGGAGCTGGAGGACATTACAAAAGAAGCGTACCAGGACTGTTTCAACAAGTGGAAACACAGTTCGGATAAGTGTGTGCGTTGGGGAGGAGAGTATTTTGAAGGGGTCCCAGACCTGTAACTTTTAAATAAAATACATTTTGTTTCATGACGTCAGTCCGCGTATTTTTTGAACAGTCCTCGTACTGATAAACAGCCACAGTCAGTAACTACACATACTGGTGAACATACATTATCAATACCATTACAGTTAATAACAAAAGTAGCATAGCATTTTAGTAAATAAATAATGTTGGCCGAGAAAGTTTTTTAAAATATAAATCAAATAAGCATAGAGTTAGAGATGAAACAGTTACCCAGTTCTCGTCCATGACTTTTAATTTAAAATGTTTAGATGATTTAATTGAAAAACGTAACCAAGCTACACTTTTTATTATTAATTCTACATTAAATCAAAGAGATGAATACTTCTCTTACCGAAAGGGGTTTCTCCATTCTTTGTTGTTGCGCTGAGGTCGGCACCAGCATGTACTAACATCTCCAGCACACCAGAATCCTAAAGGATAAAACATCCTTGTCAGAAAGAAGATATAATACGGGCATACATCTACGTCATTACCTGTCTATATGAAGTGAGATCATTTACAAACATCTACGTCACTGCCTGCCTATATGAACTGGGATCATTTACAAACATCTACGTCACTACTTGACTATATGAACTGGGATCATTTACAAACATCTACAACATGTAAAGCTGGTTTTAAAAACAGCTGTACAATAGAAAATGGGCATAAAAAGAGCCATGAACTTTGTTTGATTCAGCAAATATTGGCAGATACAGTGAAACCAATTTATGAAAACGTAATAAACACGTGCCCGAACTTCATAAAAACATCAGTTCAAAATATTTTTCAGTACACGTACATTACTGATAATAAACATGGAGACAGTGAACAAAATAAGCATCGAAACGTAATTATTATGAGATTGCTCCCATCCAATATACGAACATTAACTTTACCAGAGCACAGTAATGTGTTAGTAGTTTTCACTGTTATTGGCTGTCATCTAATCAATCAGGTAATGCTATAAGAGTATAATGTATTTAAAAATTCAAGCAGTTATACTGTTTTCAACAGCAGGGTGGTGAATGCACGCATTACGCTCAGCCCAGAGAAGTCACATGACGAACATGTTTTGGTTATCTGAAGAGTAAAAATGATACCTGAAACTGGTTCTGTTGATAATCGAATAACAATAGCAGTTGAGAAAACCAGACTATTAAAAACTGATGTTAAATTATTCGGGGTATGCCCTTTACGTACAGTAGTAACTCGGTTCCCGAACGACTCCTTTCTCGAACAATTCGGTTTTCGAACATATTATTTGAGAAAAAAAAATGTCTCGGTTGTCGAACATAAACTCTGTTCCCGAGCCCCCGAAATAACCCGCCTGATGACCCTTCGACCATTTTCGGCCCACGCTAAGCTCGCCCAAAACATTTTACCCGCACCTGTCGCTCAGTCCACACCCCCGCTAAAATCTGCTGTGAGCGTTCTCATTTTTCTTTTACTTTTGTTATTTTTCTAAATATTCTGATTAAATAAGCCACCATGGAATCAAAGAAGGATAATGAAAGCAGCAAACAAAAAAGAAAAGTTGTTAGAGCCACAATAGAGGTGAAAAAAGATCTCATAGCAAAGTATGAGAGTAGTGTTCGCGTGTCTGACCTTGCTACACAGTTTGGTATGTTGAAGTCTGCAGTCTGCACCATAGTGGAAAATAAAGAAGTCATCAAAGGAGCTGATGTTGCAAAAAGAGTGACAGTGTTTACGCAACAAATATCACAAACAATGGAAGAGGTATAAAAACTGTTGTTGATTTGGGTAAACGAAAAACATTTAGCTGGTGATAACATTTTTGAGACCAGCATATGTGAGAAAGCAAAGCAGTTGCATGCTGACCTCATGAAAAACACCCCTGGAACGAGTGCTGATAGAAGTGATGCCTTTAAGGCTAGAAGGGGTGGTTTGAAAAATTTAGGAAGAGAAGTCGCATACATAGTGTGATAAGGCATGGGGAGGGTGCCAGTTCTAATATAGACGCTGCTGATAAATTTGTTAGGGAATTTAAGGACTATGTAGAATTTGAGGGTTTTATTCCCCAACAAGTGTTCAACTGTAATGAGACAGGTCTCTTTTGGAAGAAAATGCCAAAGAGGACCTACATCACTGAGGTAGCTTGTGTCCAAGCTAATAAAGGGCAGGCGAACTCTTTGATTGTGTACCATTCTAATAACCCGAGGGTGTTTAAGAAAAATAATGTTCTGAAAAGTAAATTAAATGTCATGTTGAGGGCTAATAGTAAAGTATGGGTAACCAGGCAATTTTTATGGAGTGGGTCCATGAAGTGTTTGTCCCAAGTGTTCTCACGGATAAAAGTTGCCACTCAAGGTCCTTCTTGTGACAGACAATGTACCAGCTCACCCACCAGGCTTGGAGGACGGTTTGGTGGAGGAGTACAGTTTCATTACGATGAAGCTCTTGCCCCCTAACACGACTCCTCTCATTCAGTCCATGGACCAGCAGGTCATATTGAGCTTTAAAAAACTCTACACCAAAGCACTGTTTCAAAAATTCTTTGAAGTGACCTCTAACACAGAGTTAACCCTCAAAGAGTTTTGAAAAAATCACTTTAATATCCTCCATTACTTGAGGATTATAGACAAAGCCTAAGTGGAAGTTTTTTGAGGACCATGAACTCAGCCTGAAAGAAATTGTGGCCAGACTCAGTGGCAGATAGAGACTTTAAGGCTGAACCTGTTGTCGAGGATATTGTGTCACTAGGCAAGTGTATGAGCTTGAATGTGAGTGGTGATGATGTGGAAGAGTTGGTGGAAGACCACAACAATAAACTCACCTTGGAAAAACTCCAAGACCTTCAGAAGGAGCAGCAACAGAAGGCAACTGAGGAAGTGTCTTCAGATGAGGAGGAGGGAAGGGAGGATGATCCTAGTTCACTAATCAAGGAAATGTGTGGAAAATGGGGAGAGTTGCAAAATTTTGCGGAAAAAGTTCACCCTGACAAAGGTGTAGCAAACCGCAGTATAAACCTTTTCAATGACAATGCCATGTCTTTCTTCAGAAACATTTTAAAATGCAGGCAGAAACAAACCTCATTAGACAAGTTTTTAGTGAGAAATAGGTCCAGTGAATCTCAAACAGGTTGTAACGGTGCAAAGAAACAGAAAAGAGAAAGAACCCCAGAAGGAGAGTTGCCTGACGTTTTTTGGAAGGTGACTCCCCTTCCAAAGAATAATAACCCTCCTTCTCTTCACGTTCCTCACCACCTTTCCCTTACACCATCAGTTCTCCTCTAGCACAGGTAAAGTGCAGTTAAATTTTCATTTATTGTTTTTTATTTTGTTTACAGTTTTTGCGGTTGACGTAAGTATTATTATACAGGTATAAATAAGCAATATTTTTACTTAAAATGATTCATAATGCGTAATGTTTAGAGGTCTGTAATGGATTTATTTCATTTACAGTATTTTTTATGAGAAAAATTGATTTGGTTTTCAAACAAATCGGTTTTCGAACAGCCTTCTGGAACGGATTAAGTTCGAGAACCGAGGTACCACTGTTATAAACGACAATCCTCTAGAGATCTTTCCAACGGCCGAGTTGTGACTACAGGTGTGGATGTTGTCTTCAGATTATTAACACACACATTAGCACGAATTGATTTCAGTGTCAAAATGGTCACTACTTGACAAATATCAAATTAAAAGGGCTGAAATGGCCATGCACTTCAAACAATGGGATATTCATACTTGCAGTAGAGAGATATTTACAAACAAGACCAAATTAATATTATTTGACAATAAGGAATAATAATTTGTTCGATAACAGGGAAAATAATGATATCATGATCGGTGTACGACATCTACAGTCAAACATGCCTACAGAGAGTGGGGTGGAGAGAAATTAATATCATGATCAGTGTGCAACATCTACAGTCAAACATGCCTACAGAGAGTGGGGTGGGGAGAAATTAATATCATTATCAGTGTGCAACATCTACAGTCAAACATGCCTACAGAGAGTGGGGTGGGGAGAAAATAATATCATGATCAGTGTACAACATCTACAGTCAAACATGCCTACAAAGAGTGGGGTGGGGAGAAATTAATATCATGATCAGTGTACAACATCTTCAGTCAAACATGCCTACAGGGAGTGGGGTGGGGAGAAATTAATATCATGATCAGTGTACAACATCTACAGTCAAACATGCCTACAGGGAGTGGGTAGGGAGAAATGCAAGCATGGGCTATCAGAAGTGTTTAATATCTAAACAAAATTTTATGATAACCTAATTCCCAGAGGTACATCATATTCACCATGATATATTCTAAAGAACAAGATCTGTTGAGTTGAGGTGTATCTTCCAGCAAGACAGTTGTCCTAAACATAAAAACAAAATGTGATAAAACAATGGTTGAAAAGAGAGAAGCCGGTTGTTCGCAATCGTGACTTGGCATAAACAAAATACCAATATGAACATTAAGGCTATATGTAATTATATAAAAACTGAAAAAATATCAAACGGTAGCTGAAAACGTGATCGAACTGTGGAAAATAATACAAAATACTTTGACACTGATAAACTTATGGTAACGTAAAAACAAGTTGTTTGATGCGAATAGAAAACAATGCTGCATTGTTCAATTAATTATTTCTTAATAATTTTCTGTTTCTTTGTTTTACGTGTGTATATGTGCTTTCTTATAACAAAGCCACATCGGGTTATCTGCTGAGTCTAACGAGGGGAATCGAACTCCTGATTTTAGCGTTGTAAATCGTAGACTTACCGCTGTACCAAGGATCTCTTTGTTTAGAATTTCATGAAAAACCTCTCGAGGACTAACTAGTATTTGTACAGAATTTTTCCAGTAACATAATGAGTATAAGAGACGTGTCCATTTGTATTCGTTTAGTTGATAACTCGGTGATATTACAATTCTTGATTATAATGTAAGTTAGAATACCTTCAACGTCATTATGATTACACTTGTTTGTGGATCACAGAAGTAAAATATTAAAAGTGAAATACTGAGTTATCAACTAAACTTCTACAAATGGATACGTCTCTTAAATTCTACATGTTAATGAGAAAATTCTGTGCAAGTACCGAATAATTTAGTAGTAATAAACTAGAGGGAGGCAGCTAGTTAACACCACCCATCTTCAACTTTTAAGCTACTCTCAGACAGCTTAGGGAAGAAGTCTCGAAGGTACTTGAAGGCTGCAGACTCCTTATTAAGAGCTGTGACAAATTGTTTACATAAGACCCAATTTTATGTGCAATGGTGAGAACAACACCTTCTGGAGGTCCACTAGTGGCTCACACTTGACATTGTGCCTCCCCAAAGAGAAATCGGTCCGTTGTGGCCAGTGCTTCCTGTTGAAGTGCATTGCGGTCTCTTTGCTGTCCCAGAGGTAAAGATAACAGGGAAACTTAGTAAGAACTCCTTGGAGACCCATCAGGAATGCCACCATTTTGAAGTATCCGATAACCTCCCAGTCATATTAATCACATTCAAGGCTTCTAACAAGGTCTTGACACTGTTGTATTCCTCTTTGAGGTGCACCAAATGAGCCAGGGGAAGAGATGGATACTTATTCTTGTTATGAAGTAGCACAGCTTTGATGCTTCTGGATGAACTGTTAATAAAAAAGCTTCACTCGGTGGGTTACAGGCAATTCCATTTGCCTCGCACAGACTGAACACATTGTGGCAAAAGGAGAGCCCATCTTGATGAGTGAAGAAGCTTGAAAAATGTCGATGACGCATCTTCTGACTTGTAACTTGCACACTTTTATTTAAAAAATCCCACTCCTTGAGCCGAGATGTCAAAAGCTCGGCATATGACTTTGTTAGAACAAGATCTCTGAACAAGTCATTGAGGTCTCTTTGGTTGAGGTAGTCTGGGTTTCTCTCACCAGCTGTACCTCTGAAATTGTAATCTGGAACTTCAACGTCTACCTCCTCTTCTGAGTTGCTTCTCTCTTCTGAAGATGGCTGCTTTTTCTCTGGCGGAGTGGATACAAGGAACTCAGGGCAGTGTAACACTAGGGAAATGAATGATAGAAGGTCTGGATACACGATATCAAATGCATTCATGCCAGCCCGACATTTGGAAGGGTCCACCATTCAGAAGTAGCAATTGCTTGAGTGGTCAGTTGACTCACGCCAAATTCTTGAAATAGCGAACTTCATGGCTCTCTTTTCCCCTTTGTACCATCCTGCAAAAGAGCAAAGTAAAATTGTTATTATGAAGAACAAATTTATTTCATCCGCAATTAATGTGTAAGAGATTCGTACGAAATATTTTATATATAATATTTTCCTATACTATTGAAAATTAAAATATATTTAAAATTTAAAAGGACTAAGAATAAATTTATTTCATCCACAGTGAATGTGTAAGAGGTTCATGCAAAATATCTTGTGATATTTTTCTATACTATTGGAAATTTAAAAAAGGTATTTAAATTTTAAAAGGTCTAAAACTTGTATAATATAAAATCTTCCTATTCAACCAAGCAAAAATTGCCCATCTTACCTTTAGAGTTCTTTTTCAGTGCTCGCAAATAAAACGAGGTACCCAGGGTCTGTTTTGATCTCCGACAGCCATGCTGAAATATGCCTTGCGGGCTTCACACATTTTTGCAGATGCTGTCACAGAGTACTTTTTTGCTCATGTCTTGGCCACATACGTAGCAGAATACGTCTGGAGAATGCTTGCAGTTTCTTGATGCCACCTCTGATATAACCAGATAGGTTTATGTGTTCACTTAGGCAGCTAGAACTAAACTGGAGTGGTGAATGGTGAGCCCCTGTATATATATTACTATGGAAAGTTTTGGAAATTTTTAAAAGGTTCTTGAAAATTCTTGTAAGTTCGACGACACTCTACAAAGTTCTTACAAATTCGTGTTAGTTCGAGAAAATTCTCTATCAGCTACTCAGCACTGAATCGACCTGGAATGTTCTGGAAAATGGATAAATTTGAAAATTTCATTATCCTGGTAACAAAAGCAAAGTTTCAAGAGGAAAATAGGTCATTTCCATTTATATTACGCATAAGAAATTGAGAAATAACACTTTCTGTCCAGAAACAAGAATAGGTAAAAGGTTTGTTACATAGTGTAATGCTTTATGTATATGAACTTTATAAACTGGTCTGGAACTTCACTGATGTCTTATCGAAGATTCATGATGAGTGAATTAATTTCGAGTTAGTTGGTTGTTGTTTGTTTTGGAATTTCGCACAAAGCTACTCGAGGAATATCTGTGCTAACCGTCCCTAATTTAGCAGTGTAAGACTAAAGGGAGGGCAGCTAGTCATCACCACCCACCGCCAACTCTTGGGTTACTCTTTTACCAACGAATAGTGGGATTGACCGTAACATTATAACGCCCCCACGGCTGGGAGGGCGAGCATGTTTGGCATGACTCGGGCGCGAACTCGCGACCCTCAGATTACGAAGAGCACGCCTTAACGCGCTAGGCCATGCCAGGCCCTAATTTCGAGTTGATATAAGTACAATTCCTTTAACAGGGTGCTAATTAGCTCTACATTTTTCGTTGATCACAAGTCTAGTTTTTCACTCCTGAAATTATATATATAGTTTCTTTGTAAAAATACTAATGTCCGATGTGAATCAATTGAACTTAAATATTTTGTAATGTTTGAAATCTATATATGTTCATGGTCAAATATTTGAAATTCGCGGTTAATAAGTGCTAATCACAGCTATAGTTTTCGAGGTTTATGGTATAATGACTTCAGCAAACCAATAATATATGTCTCTTGATTGCATTTGTAAGCGTGAGGAAAGCTTCTATAAATTTCAGCCAGCACAAAAATATACACGATACACTAGTTTTTACATACACTTATATGTTGTTAATTCTTACACTCGAGAATCTTCTATAACTTTAACGAATAGGCGAGAATTTCGCAATACAAATTTAACAGTATAAGTTACGTGCATTTCTAAACATAAATTTAACATAAACAAACATCGATATTAAAATAGATATTTAATAGTAAATTCATTAAATATTAAGTCGCAGTATAAACTAAATAATAATATCTACACTAAACAGTCTTGTATATTTAACACACTAAATACTTAAAAATAATAATTTCTTTGAGCTACTGAATGTAATGAATGCCCTTATTTATAGATTATTTGGTTATAACCGTTGGTAAAAAGTACGTATAATTTGGTAAGCGGTAGCACTTTCTATGTAAATATGGTTCGAATTGTCCATTGCAATGCTATTTTAAATATCTCCTCAACAGGTCATCAGAACTTCACAATACTATAAATTGTTTTATTTTATAACAACATCTATGTATTAATTGAGTCACAAGTTCTAACAATGTCTGTAAATATCATATCAACAATACTGTACACTGTTTTATTTTACAACAATATCTATGTAATAATTGAGTCACAAGTTCTAACAATGTCTGTAAATATCATATCAACAATACTATACACTGTTTTATTTTACAATAATATCTATGTAATAATTGAGTCACAAGTTCTAACAATGTCTGTAAATATCATATCAACAATACTGTACACTGTTTTATTTTACAACAATATCTATGTAATAATTGAGTCACAAGTTCTAACAATGTCTGTAAATATCATATCAACAATACTATACACTGTTTTATTTTACAATAATATCTATGTAATAATTGAGTCACAAGTTCTAGGAATGTCTGTAAATATCATATCAAAAAGTCTGGATTTTTTGTTTTTCTTTCTGCTGCTATGTTTTTATTACACGATAACTCAAAAACCAAAACAATCGTGTCAACCAATTTTACTGAAATAATATAGTTTTAAACGGAGTATCAGCTTTTATAAGTACATTAGTAATAAGTAGTAATAATTTACAAAACCGTAATTCTAATGATATCATTATCCCTTCAAATATGTTTCTTTAGAGAAATTAGATATTTCTCCGAAAAGTGTAAATACGTGACGAGACAGGAACTACCCATCAGTAATAGGTAAACAACAAATATTACAGTTGGAAACTTATTGTATTTGGAACATGCTCATAAATACAATCTTCCTATGTGTATTGAAATACCAGATTAAAAAAAAACTTTAAAAAAGGAAGTAAGTGTAAAGATGACAAATATTGATCCTTCAAAAACATTGTAAACAAGATAGTAAGGATGGCATTTGTATCATCCTTACATAATAGCATATAGAATAATTAACATATAGTAATATTCGTAATTATTCCATCACAGTTGTGTTTAATATATCGTATTTCTATCTGTTAACATACTACACTGCTATTATACAGAGAAGATGCAAATACCATCCCAACATTTATTTCTTTTTTTGAAAATATTTTTCTTTACTTGCACTACAAATAAGTGTGAAAAACTCGTTGTCTTTTATCAACAGTGAGTTTCACGTAATCTCCAAGACAGGAAGCTTACTTTACACCAACAAGCAGCGGCGTGAATCGGTTGCCACAAATCGTTGTCAACGGCGTCCACCGTTACATTTTCGTCCAACAAAAATTCCACTACGCTCATATAGTCATTGGCTGCTGCTATGTGGAGCTTTGAAGTAAAACAAAAAAAAAGGTTGTCATGTCAAGTTGAGGAATACAAAGAAAACTCAGTTAATAATACAAAAGCTGCTATCACATAAATCAGAAAAAAATTAAAATAAGAACGAAAATTATACCGTTATCTAAGGCAAAGGAAAATTACAAACTCGGTAATTTCTGTCAATGAAAATACACCAGCGCTATCAGCCTCAAATGTTTGAGATAATTATCCTGGGTTATTTCAAAACGCGTACTTTTTGAAAATTAGGGAAAATGATAAAATATTTCATAAATAACGATTGAAGATATTTACCGCCAACTATGTTTTAAGATAGATCAAGTTTAACAATTCACGCGAACTGTTAAGTTAAAATAATTAATAACCAGGGCTTATAGCGCAAAGTAACACTTTGGATAACGCTATTCACTTAGCAGCTGCTTCTAATGTAACAAATATTTGTTTTGGTTTTACATTTGTCAAATACTTTTTTATGATAAATAAAATAAAAAAAAACTTACAATATCAGTTTTCTAACGAAAATAGTGTCCAGCATATCAAAATAAGTTAGTTTGTCCGTGAAAAAAGTACAAAATGGACTATTTATACTGTGTCCACCGCAAATAATGAACCCCAGTTTTAACGTTATAAGCTTGTTTGTTATTAAACACAAAGCTACACAAATGGCTATCTTTGTCCTGCTCACCACGTGTAACGAAATCCGTTTTCTAGCAGTATATGTTCATAGTTGCTGTTGTTTAGAATTAAGCACAAAGCTACACAATGGGCTATCTGTGCTCTGCCCACCACGGGTATCGAAACCCGGATTTTAGCGTGTAAGTTCGCAGATATACCGCTGAGCCACTGGGAGGCATATGTTCATAGACATACCACTATGCTACTGGATGGGGACAAGCGTTATAAGACTCCAACTTATGGGGGTAGCATCAAAATGAAACTTTCTTGTGTTTCTCACAAAAGTGATTAATGATTAGCAACTTTCTATATTTTATTCTTGAAGTTAAAACTTTAAAAAATATTAAGCTTTAACAGAAACTAATGATCCATTTCATCAACATTCCACTTAGAACAAGAACCGTCAGGGTTCTCAGGTAGATGTAGGCTTACCGGAGTGGCTCCTTGTCCGTCTCGAAACTCTAGGGATTCGTCTTTTTCTGCAAGATTTTTAAGTTCGTTTAGCATCTTATACTCCGGAGCTTTACGGGTTTCGTCTATCATTTCTTGAGTTATGCCTTGAATACGAAACATAGTTCTATGATAAGCTGGTAGTGAAACGACGTATGGTTTTCAAAAAGAACAGCCATTGAAAATAAGTTCGTTATAAATTGTTAAATTAGTGTTTGTATGTTTTTATATTCCTGTATTTAATATATTTTCTCGTGATCACAAAAAACGCTTGCGTACAGACGATACAACATTTCCATAGAATATATATCCAAACCGATTTGCATAGGCTTAGTATCCCGCACTGCAAAACTTTTAAATATTTTAAGTATATTCATTACCTAATTTAAAGTTATCCTATAAATTTGATTAGAGCTCAATTATTTCAACAATTATACAACCTTATTTAATAAACATTCACATCACTACTGTGACTAACTTTAAGTCGCGGGTAGGTTATAAGAGTGACAGCCAATCTCAAAATGTAGATGATAGGTTACAGAGTGCTGTTGATCGAATGCCTTCTTCTTGGTCAACGGTTGAAAATCAGTAAAGGCGACACGTAGCTGTTATTCGTTGTTTATTTTGGAGCAAAACCATATGGGCTATCTGCTGTGTCTATCACCGGGACCCGAGCCCTGGATTTTAGCGTTCTAAGTTCGTACACTTAACGCTGTCTTACCAAGTTAATTATTTAGGCATGGCCAGGTGGTTAAGGCAATCGACTTGTAATCAGATGGTCGCGGGTTCGAATCCCCGTTACACCATACATGCTTGCCCTTTCAGCCGTATGGGCGTTATAAGTATAAGCTTTCAGTCAATCCCACTATTCGTTGATAAAAGAGTAGCCCAAGATTTGGCGGTGGGTGATGATGCCTAGCTGCCTTCCCTCTCGTCTTACACTGCTAAATTAATGACGGCTAATGCAGATAGCCCTCGTGTAGCTTTGCGCGAAATTCAAAAACAAACCAAAAAACAAGTTAATTTCAAATTTTGCAAAATAATCGCTGTGAATAAACTACTAGAGCCACCTTGATATTGGTATAGATTACATCCGTAATATTTCTGTCATAATCCGGTGATTCCCACAAACACATTGACATATTAAACCAGCAACTCATTAATAAATGTCGTTGTGTTCGACCCAGCTTGCTAGCATGATCATCAGCTAATGACCTCAGATATCCGGTTAGTCATATCATGTTCCCGCTTTTGGATACAATACGACAGAAGCAACCTACATGTACAGCCAGTTCAAGCGAGCTGTTTCCACTTCGCTTACAGAGTCAATAACCATATAATAACCATTGTACCTGTAGTAAAAAAATAACATTTTGAGTAGGTGTTTTGTAAAATGAAACGGTATATTTTATATACTGGTTCCATTACTACATCATACTATGATAAAATTAACCACCGCATGCCAGTTGAGTATTCGTAAGGACTGTGATTCCGTTTTCAATCAGCACATGGTATGGAACTCGCCTCGCGGACTGCTGCTCGCGGGTTCGAATCTTTGTTACCGAACATAGTCGTTCTTTCAGCCGTGGGAATGTTACAATATGGTGATCAGTCCAACTACTTGTATAAAGAATACAACCACGGCTAAGGGTTGATGTATTCTCTAAATTTTGCAATGAAATATCATCGAAATCTAAATATATCTAAAATAATACGTGACTGCAAACAAAATACATTAGTGTCATTTTTCTCAAAACACATGCGTTATGGGAAAACAAAAAGTGGGAGAATATAACCTCAAGGTATCATAAAATCTGCCAATAACTTACTAATATGGGAAAAAATTTAAGTGGCACCATATGAGTGGGACAATTTTCACAAAGAATGATTTAAAAATATGCCAATTAACTCATTTCAGAAACCACACACAAGGCTACATGTGTGTATGGTTGTTTTGAAATGTACATGAAATGCTCGCCTTCCTGAAGTACAAAAGAATTAAATGCTTGATTTGGGGATAATAAAATGTCCTTAAAACAGGGCATGATTTGCATACCAATAGCTAAGCATTTGTTTAACATTTAAATTACACTATATTTTGTAAAAGTGAATATGAAAAGAATTAGAAGCATTATAAGGAAGAATGTTGTTATAGATCGCAAAAACCTACAAGAATAAGGAAACTACATATACCTGTGTATGATATTTAAAATACGTTAGTATCGTTTAAGATTATTTCTTCTTTATCCTACAGCTTTCACTTTTTAATGGTTTCTAGTCATACATTACAAGATAACTCGTTATATGCTTTCAATCAGCTTCGAACCTGATATCAAATATACACGTAAGTAATAAAACAAAATCGTGATAGAATAGAGTGCTGTTTTTTTTTATCTTACTCTCAAACAATTATCCTCAAAACATATGTGACAATTTTGTGGTGTGCTCAGATTTTGAATGTTTTGGGTATTCCACTAATAAGCTTTAAACAATTCATTTACTCGTGAAATTTTTACCGAAACGTTTGCCACGAATGACAGTGTTACTGAAATGTTCACCAAGAATGAGAATGTCACTGAAACTTTTACCAAACAGAACTGTGTTACCGAAACGTTCACTAAGAATAACGGTGTTAATCGAAACTTAACCGAGGAACAAATTGTTTGTGATACATTCAGTTCTGCTTCTCGAATAAATAACGTTCGAAACTCAGGCAGTTTTTAAATGCACTTTCAGTATTTTGTTTTTCGTCTTGTGTAACCATTCTAAACACAGTATCCACTAACCTTTTTGAGTCATTTCAAATTCAATGTAGCGCAGTGTTTTCTTGTTCTCACAAATATCGTATGGCATATTTCCATCTGAGTTCACTGCGAGTAAGTCGCCACCCCTTTCCAAATAGAAAATATAGAATTAAATTCATTTCAAGTTTATTAAAGAAGCATATTCCCTAAAGCATATTAATACAAGGGTTTAATATGCGACAGTGAATATACGTCTTACATTACCTTAACGTCTCTGACTGACAAATGTTCTTAATTGCAATATTATCACCATAAAATTACTTACACTTTCATTTTAGGAATTCCATTCAATACTGTTTTTATTTCATTGATTGTATAGTATTAATCCATTCATAAGAACCATCTTACAAATATTTTTTAAATAGGCCCACATACTTGTAACAAGGTATAAGATTATGAAAAATATCCTTATTATGAAAAATGGAACTTTGACCGAAAATGACAAAACAAAATAAATAAGCAGTCAGGTTAAGCTACTATTTAGGTAAACATGATATCACTCGACAAACACACGATATTGCTGGATACATTGTAAAGAACTTATTCACTGAGATAACAGACGAAATCTAAATGTCACATTCACCAAGAAGCTTTATAACACATTTCTTTTAACTTGTGATTATAAACAGATATTTTCACAAAGTATCAAACATTATGATGGTTAAATACTGAAGTTAACTTAACTTATATCACTGTAATTCGAATGATACATGGAAAAATAGTTATTTAATGTGTAAAGAAATTATTTGGTACAACGGCTTCGAGTTGTTTTGTTTTTTCAAGTACAAACTTTTGGCTCATAGCTCCTTCATCTTAATCGATTTTCCCCGTCACACCAAACATGCTCGCCCTTTCAACAGTGAGGACGTTATACTGTGATGGTTAATCCCACTGTTCTTTGATAGAAGAGTAGCCCAAGAGCTGATGGGGGTGAAGATGACTAGCTGCCTTCCCTTTAGTCTTACACTACTAAATTAAGGACGACTAGTGCAGATAGCCTTCGTGAAGTTTGCGCAAAATTCAAAATAAACAAACAGATGAAACTTAACTGATTTGAAACCTAATGACAATTTTGGACTCATAGGTTAACCTACTATACTTTTGTGTAAAATAATTTCAATTTGAGTCTAGGCTGATAGAGATCCTGATGAGTATTAAAATCGAATCGGGCATACGTGCGCCCCACGCTTGATATTGCTAGCGCACAAAAATAAAACAAATAAAGAAAAAATGTAACATAGAAGAATTTCAAGTGCCGCGCCTACTGAGGATTCCCTCCCGTTTTTCCTTCTGTACTTGCATAGGATACCAGTATTCAGGTTTCATCACATAAATCAGTTTTTTTAAATCACATTTTTTTAGGGAAGAGACTTAACCATGAATCGAAAACAACATGGAATTGTAAGTATCACTTAAAAGTATCTTTGGTATGATAACAGAGGAAATGAAAGAGGAAAACGTTGGTGAGTTACGCCTACACTCTGGCAAAATATAAAACGTTGGTGAGTTACGCCTACACTCTGGCAAAACATGTCCGTGGCTTATCTTATGGTGAGTTTCTCACAGTTTATTTTTAAAGGCCAATAACTAAGTTTACTTACTTTTCAATAACATGTTTGAGTATATTTAAATTCCCACAGGCGGCAGCAGCATGCAGTGGAGTCCACAGTTCATGGTCCTTAGCATTAACATTGGCACCAAATTCGAGTAACAACTCAATCATTTCCTCGTTGTTATCAATACAACACTAAGTACGGAAAAACAATATCAATATTACTATTTATACATAACGATTTAGAGTAAAATGCATATAAGGTCATATAGTAACAAAAAATACGTGATTAGGATGGACAAAACTTCACGCTGAAATAATTTCACTGAAAAACACTGACAGCAAAAGTGAGTTACGTAAAATAAGTGTTCAGCTAAAAAAACTGCACTTTTGAGGTAAATCAAACCACGGGTCTACTGCTGAGTGTAGGGTAAAGTATTGTAGATTCTCGACGCCCCATTTCGCGTTTTTGCATAGCTCCAGGTTAAATATTAGGTCATCCCTTGAATAATGTCCGATTTTAGGTTCAGAAAAAAAGATAAAGGATTTCAAACACTTTTAATATTATTTAATCAATAATTCCATTATTACGAATAACTTCCTGCCAACGATTCACAAGTTTCTAACTCCCAGTTCTATAAATATTCTTGGTATTTGGAAGAAAATAATGTACATAGGGTAGTTTTAACATCTTCACGTGTTCCAAGTTCTTTTCCATCAAGAGTGTTCTGAAAACTTCAGAATAGATGATAATCAGATGGGACAAGGTCTAGAGAATAAGGAGGATGTGGAAGTTTTTCCCACTCTAGCTCACCAATCTTTGCGAATGTGATCCTTGCTGTATGGGGTCATGCATTATTCTGGTGTAACACAACACCTTTACGATTGATCAAAGCAGGCTTCTTTTTTTCAGTAAAATATTCAAGCGCTCTAACTGTTAACAATAGAAGTCTGATGTAATCGTTACATTGAGTGTCAGCAACTCAAAATGGATCAACCAACAATATCCCACCAAATATTTAATAATACTTTCCTAGGGTGGAGGTTCATTTTGGGCTGTGCGTTAGCCAGTTTACCTGCGCTGAGCCATAGTCTGCGGCGCTTAACATTTTTACTATATATCCATTTTTCATCTTCAGTCACTAACTTGTCCAAAAAAAGGTGAATTACATTCACGAGAGTGCAGGGAAGCGCAAATGTCCACTCTTGCTTTCAGTTTGGCTTCTGTCAAATTATGAGGGATTCATTTTCCAAGTTTTGAGACCCTTTAAAGCTATAGCAGACGACAGTAAACAGTTGAATGGGTTGAATTAAGCTTCTATGCTAGTTCTTCAACTGTTACAGCACAGTTTTCATCAAGTGCAGCTAGCAACAAGTCATCATTAAACTCGACAGGACGACCTGAACATGGCGCCTCACTTAAGCTGTAGGCACCTGATCTGAACTTCTGAAACCACCTTCGACATGTTCTTTCATTGAGTGATTCTACACCATAAACACCTTGAATGTTTCGTGTAGTTTCTGCTGCACTATTGCTTTTTAAACTCATAAAGCATTATATGTCTGATGTGCTCCTTAGACACACCCATCTTCATAAGGGTTTATTTGATTAATAATCTGAAAAGGTGGAGTTGGATTAGTTTCTTTTATTTATCTGAACATGTTTATACATGTCTTACTAAACATTTTAACCATTAAAGTATTTTATAAAGACAGAAATCATAATGCATTTTCTGTATTAAATCTTCGAACATTACTTATGAGATGACCTGATATATTTGACCTCTCTTCCCCTCGGTACATTCTGGATGATTTCAGAATAATATTAATTAAATTACTACAGGGGGATGTGAATTCTGCTAGTCCGAGCACTTACTCTTGCCCCTTTCAAGTACGTGTTCGTGTAGGTTATTATGGTGATATTATTGTGTTAAATATACTATCTTTTCACACATAAGTACAAAGTTCTACTACATATTTCGTTAATTTTTAATTTCCTCGAATATATTTTATATAATTAACCTTTTTTAGTACTTTCGCAAATAACTTAAAACCAATGATCAGTTTGAAGTTTAGAATTAGGTGGTCTTAATTTATGTTTATTTCTAATATATATATATATATAATTGAGGGAGGTACTAAGGGTTACTTTGTCTCCTATGTAGTAACGATCTATTTCACATAGTAAATCGTTTTTGTAACATTTTTTTTCAGTCCCTATCCCAGTGGCATATTGGTATCTCTACGGACTTATAACGGTAGAAATTGGGTTTCGATATCTGTGGTAGGCAGAACACACACAGCGCAGCGGGTAATTTTGTGCTTTACTAAAAACAAGTAAAACACTTTTTCACAAAATTATTTAACAAGCTATGTAAGACTCAATCGGTTAATGTTTGTTATGTTTGAATGAAGTTTTAGACTGTTGATCTTGGTACGTTGTGTGCTATTGTAAGTAAGAAATTCTGAGCTGTTTGTAATTAATTTTAAAACATACTCGATTATTAATTACTGGACGTATGTACGTTTTGTAAATTCAGGGTTGCTTCTCCACTATTCCTGCCCTTTAGACTCTTAACGTAGCTGTGAGGGGGGGGACTTTGTTTTTTAACGTATTTATATGTTTGATCCACCTTAATTTTGAATCATGCATTAATGATTCGTTCATTTGTAGATCAGGCGGATCTATTTTATGTTTTGTAAAAAAAATACTAACTGATCTTTGAGACGTTTATTTTAATGCGATATGGTTGACAGCATTCGATTATTGTGTTTAAACAAGGTTGTAGATTAGTGGAGAGGCACTTTTTCAGACCTTCACATCATCTGCAAATTGTGAAGTGCATCCATAATTCGGATACTTTAGAGGCATAATTGGTAACACCTGCCTCAGGAGTTATTGACTCAGAGAAGGTTCCCTCTACATTTTCTGAAGACAGTGCATTCTCTTTTGCTAAAACTGTCTACGAAGGCTTGAGTTTTTCTAAGTAAATGGTTTGCCGTTTACCAGAACTTTCATGAATCCATTTTGAACTTTGGGTTAGTCAGATGTCATCTTTAAAAGTGAATTATTGCCAACCTTTTCAGTTTGTTACAAATTTCGCGTAAAGTTACTGGAACACTAGCACTAGCTGATTTAGCAATAATACCTTTGAAGTAAAGCAGTTTAGTTTAATTCCTTCGTTTGTTAAAGTATATTTTTTTAGATATGTGGCGGATATCGCTGGAATTTTATTGCGCAAAATTATTCCCTAAATTTGTAGAAAATTATTGAGAGTAAGAATCAACAATATTTATTTTGCGGAAAGGCTAAAGTGTTTTCTAACATTATTAAACGTTCTAGAATCTCGCCTTAAACTATATAAACCAACACGCCAAGAGAGGATATCATCATTATCGGTAAGCTAGGTCTGTATAGTACAACTCTAGAATTATGATTAACGCTTATTAATCGGAAAACAA
The DNA here is from genome assembly GCA_011833715.1 of Carcinoscorpius rotundicauda. NCBI lineage: Eukaryota > Metazoa > Arthropoda > Merostomata > Xiphosura > Limulidae > Carcinoscorpius > Carcinoscorpius rotundicauda. Next base: position 84,751,042 of record CM022397.1, on the reverse strand, counting down.
TTACAGAATTTGACCGTGAACATTTATAGATTTCGAACATTTCAAACCGTTCAACTACGGAAGTTAGTATTTCTACGAGGAGGCCCGGCATGGCCTAGCGCGTTAAGGCATCCGGTTTTGGATGCCCGTGGTGGGCAGAGCACAGATAGCCCATTGTGTAGCTTTGTGCTTAATTCAAAACAACAATCTACGAGGATATTAAATATATTCGCCAGAAGAAGTCAGTTTGTACCCAACGTGAAGCCAGCCAAAAAAGAAAAAAACTAGCTTAGGAGAAGCGTAACAATATTAACTCACAATTAATTTTCTCGTTGTAGACTTGGATCATTGATAAAATATTCAGTTGTAAACCAGGTATAAGACTCAGCTTGTAAATCTGTAAAACCATCGTATATTTGTTTGTGCTTTTTAATTTCGCACAAAGCTACTCGAGACATATCTGTGCTAGCCGTGTAAGACTAGAGGGAAGGTAGCTAGCCACCACCACCCACTGCCAACTCTTGGGCTACTCTATTACCAACGAATAGTGGGATTGACCGTGACATTATAATACCCCCACGGCTGAAAGGACGAGGATGTTTGGCGCGACGGGGATACGAACCCGGGACCCTCAGATTACGAGTCGCACGCCTTAACACGCTTGGCCATGCTGGGCCTCCCTCGTATTATAATCAATATACGTAATAACCGTTATTATAAATCATATTGTTGTGTGTATATTAAAATATATTTGTATTTAAAAATAAAATTGTGTACATCAGTCTTGGTGGCAACTATCTTAAACTTAAAACACATGAAAACATTTAATTAGCTTCTAAATTCAAATTTAAATTTCCGGCTGTTTCACAACGTAATACGTAACGTAACAAGTTGGAGACTCGTCAGAAAACATTATAATACGTAACAGCCGTCTCAACAAACGAAAAAACGAGTATTTTCGGTGATGGCATTAAAACCAACAAACCGTATATTACGAGTCGTGCGACAAACCATGCCAAACCCCAAACTCGAACTAGAAGCAGGGATTTTGTGAAATCGAGAGAAGATAGCATGATTTAAATTTTAGTATAGATATTTCATCCTTAAAATTATGATTTAAAAATTAAGATAACATTTTAGGAAGGAAGACATGATTTGAAGTTTGATTTATTTCTTTTTGTCAGTCAGTCTCTGGTAATGATATTGAAAGTCCGTAGGTGAGACAAGGTGAGCCTACGTACTTATAACGCTAAAATCCGGGCTTCGATTGTTCGCAGTGGATACTAGCAGGAAATTCAGTTTGTTCTTAAGCAAACAAACCAGATATTTACTAATATTGAAGCAACGTTTGTTGTTGTTGTTTCGTATTGTTTTTATCAGGATAATGATCTTGTCCACACATTTTATTAAATAATTAATTATTCTTAAAATGAAATACAGTTTTCATCTGATCTCTTATTTTAGTTTTCATCCACGCGCACCACATTATTGGTTGCCCGTGGCTTGAGTACGTATAAAACTTACTGGCCTTGTTTCGGGTGGGTGAGGGACCTACTCGCCTCTCTTCACAAACACTTCCTCGCAAAATTTTCGCCAGATTAGTTACAGCAGCTTTCAACAACCCAAGCTCATGGTCGTTAGCGAGATATCGCTCCAAAAGTGCGAGGTCTCAACATCACTTGACACATCCGGGACCCAATCTGATTGAACAACTCTTAGAACCTTGAAATTTACAGAATTGGTTTCAATTTTTTTCTCAGTGTCAATTAATTGGAATAGATGTTACTGGTCTGATAACTTAAAAAAAAACGTATACGGCTAGAAACAAATCTACATCCTGAAGTATTTTTACCTGGTGAAGAGCTGTTAATCCATCTTCATTGGTGGAGTCGGGATCCACACCTGTCTTCAGTAACCGCCGAACTGTTGAAGAAAAGAGTCTGGTTTAGGCGTAACAATGGACACAAATGATTTGTATTCCAAAAATCGTAATTTGAATTAACTAAACAAATTTGGGTTACTAACCTTTAATCACTTATTAATGGTCATCACCCTTAAAATTTCACATTTTTTGTGGGTCATTGAACGTCAACGTTCACAATGTGATTCTTTCGTTGTGTCTTTGCTTACGTCAATTGATTACCTCAGTTCTAAAAGTTCAAGATGTTTATATTAATTCAGTGCTTCTTTTTTCACATTTTATGTTTTAAAATCTTAAAACCCGATTTTTAGTGTCGTAAGCCTGCAGACTTACGACAGTTATTGATAAAGGTTGGCGGGATTAACTAGGAAAAATAAACAGTAAATTATATATCCTTGTTTTGTAAATATTGAAAAAAGGTTGGCCTTATTAATAGCTCATATTTAGTGGTAAGCGTGTCCTTATTATGAATCCGAAGGCTCTTGGTTCGCGTCTCCTTTGGTATCTTGGGTCCAACGATATAATAATGAGGTTCATATTTCACTATTCGATCAGATGACACTAGCCTATTAAATTACGGTGGGTGCTGTTGACTAGCTGCCTTCCCTCTGGTCTACCAGTTCAAAAGTAGGAACGGCTATCCGCAAAAAGCCCTTTACATAGTTTGGCATAATTTATGTAAAAGGAACAAACAGTAGAAAGTCCAAAAATAGTCTACGCCTAGCATTTATTGTTCTCAAAATACATAATTTAGATGCAGTAACAAATAATAAGACTTTGGATTTCGAGGCCAAACCAATCGGGTGAACTAGGTCCTTAAACAAAACATCTTGATGGTACAGGGTTTTCGTGTGAGAAGCAACATGCAACTGACATGTAATTCAGTAAACCTGCTTAATAATGATAATATTTAATTATTAACGTAATTTTTCGTATACCTTGCAAAAATATTCAGTGACTATCAAACCAGTTGGTACTTCGCAACTTTCAGTTGTTGGAGATATGTGCGTTATTTCCCCTCTATTTTTATGGCAAACGTTGCACTTAGAAATAACATTAAGCAACTGCTTTTATTGATCTTGTAGCTCTATATACGTAATATATATATATATATATATATATAGAAAAAATAGATTAACAGTAGTTTTAGTACCTCATTCAAACTATTGTCTTAATTATACGCTATACTTTGCTAGCTATTTACTACTTTGTTTGATGTGTGTGTTTTCTTATAACAATGCCCCATTGGGGTATCTGCTAAGTCCACCGACGGGATCCAACTCCCTGATTTCAGCGTTGTAAATCCGTAGTCTTACAGCTGTACCAGCGAGGGACTTTTATGTTTCGAATAGTCTTTTCTTATTAAACTGAATTTTCAGTGGTTTTTGAAGCTGTGAAAATTAAAATTACAGTTTGTTTGTTTGTTTTTTTAATTTCACACAACGCTACTCGAGGGCTATCTCTGCTAGCCGTCCCTAATTTAGTAGAGTAAGACTAGAGGGAAGGCAGCTAGTCATCACCACCCACCGCCAATTCCTGGGCTACTTTTTTAGTAACGAATAGTGGGATTGACCGTCACATTACAACGCCCACATGACTGAAAAGGCGAGCATGTTTGGTGCAACGGGGACACGAACCCGCGACCCTCAGTTTACGAGTCGCACGCCTTAACAGCCTTGGCCATGCCGGGCCGTTAAAATTACAGCTATTACATAGTTTACAAATAGTCTCAGCACATTCAGTTAAACTTGACATCATTTCGTATATTATATTTACTTTTTCTTCTTATGTTAATTGATGTTGAACTTTTCCCATTAAGTTCTTTCAATCTATCACTTAACACAGGAAATGTTTGTACAAAATGTGATGGTTTAGAGTTTTACAAGATTGAACTTTTATGACGTTATTAAAAGTAACTGCAGTTACAAAAGTGCGGTTTAATTATGTTTAAATTCGTTAGATTTACTTCTTTATCATAAAAAAATACTTGCTCAAAATATATGAAAATTAAAATAAAATTAATTAGAACAGGATTTGTATCTCGATATTATTTAGTATTATCATTATCATGTGATTTTAAGCCTTTGAAACATATAGTTAATATTGTAGTATAAAATAATTTGTTGGACTTTAAACACGATTCAAATTGTGTTAATGAATTATAAAGATCCACGACATAATGAACTTTTTAAGTCTTCGCATTTGTTTACATTTTGAGTTCCGTGTAAAACTACTTGCGAAGCATACAGGAGCCATTTATAATTTAAAAGTACTGACCACTGAGATTCCATTATGATTGGAACTTGCGACCAGCCAATAGAGAATTAAGTGTTTTAACCGCTAGTCCATAAACTGTCATAATTTATAATTTTAAAGCGTTACGTAACACTGCATTATGATTACTTTTACACCTAGCCGGTCAAGGCCAGGTGATTAGGGTGTTCGATTCATAACTTGAGGGTCACAGGCTCGAATTCCCTTCATACCAAACTTACTTGCCTTTTCAGTCGTGTGGGCGTTATAATGTACAATCAATTCCACTATTCGTTGGTCAAAGAGAAACACAGAGTTGACGGTGGGTTGTGATGACTAGGTGCCTTCCCTCTAATCTTACATTACTAAATTAGGGACGGCCAGTACAGGTAGCCCTCGTGCAGATTTGCGCGAAATTCAAAAACAAACCAAATCAAAACCAATCTAAAACTTCAAGTGCGCGAAATTCTAAACAAAGAAACAAATAAAACTTGTACAGCTGTAATTCATGTTCAAAATCAATCAGAATGCGATAAAATTAAGAATATTATGAAATACTTATCAATAAATGATGCACAAATCTAAATGTAAATACGTAAATAATTAATTGTTTCTAAAAATAGCTTTGTATCATTTTTTAATTCAATAAATAAGTTTGTGTACTTTATAACTCTTTTGAATATGCAAATCATCAAGTCATGTAATAACCATATTAGATGTGAACCCGCGATGGAATGACATTTATCAAGCCTGAATTTTGACATTACTTCATTACTTAGTATTTTGTAGGTGGTTTGATGTCTTCAAATTTTAATCGCCTTTTAAAATGGTATATAAAAGACTGTTACGACGTAAAATATTCATACACTAAGATCACAAAGATGTGTACACAACAATTATTTCAATTTTTAAAGAAGAGTATATGCCCTTTACCGAAAGATTTGTTTTGTTTGTTTGTTTTGAAATTTCGCACAAAGCTACCCGAGAGCTATCTGTGCCAGCCGTCCCTAATTTAGCAGTGTAAGACTAGAGGGAAGGCAGCTAGTCATCACCACCCACCGCCAACTCTTGGGCTACTCTTTTACCAACGAATAGTGGGATTGACCGTCACATTATACACCCCCACGGCTGGGAGGGCGAGCATGTTTAGCGCGACGCGGGCGCGAACCCGCGACCCTCGGATTACGAGCGCACGCCTTAACACGCTCGGCCATGCCAGGCCTTACCGAAAGAAATTGGAAAACAAATAAATATGAATCAACTTTGGGGCCTCTCGCTACTCTACGGGTTTACAGGGCTAAGATCAAAGGTTCAATTCCACTCGGTGGGCTCAGCAGATAGCCCCATGTGGCTTTGCTATAAGACAAACACACACAAACACACCTGAATCAACTTTTGGGACCTATAAGCAACTAGACGGAGAAGTGCCCCAAGTTTTGATAAGTAAAGTGTGCCGTCTTGTAATACCTGACAATCTACGAATTCAAATGTCAATAGCGAAATCTGTCAACGTGCCACAGTTAACAGTACGTAGCATAATTAAGAAGGGTCTCCATTTGGAAACGTATCCAAACTGGTATGGATTTACCAAATGAGGCTTCCAGTCATTCCTCCCGTCGAACCATTGCGTATGTTGACAACCTGAATAACGAAATGCACGTTTTTGCTTATCGCAGTTCCTGTGGATTTCTGTGCGATCGTACTATCGATATTGGATCCTGAAAAACCGTCGCCTTCTTACGGTATATGAATAAAGATAAGTAGTTCGAGAGAGGCGGTGTAGAATTTTTATGTTTCTGTCTTGTTTTAGGTTTTTAATTGAATTAATGTCTCTTTTTGTAAGGTTGTTTTTTAGTTTTCTGTTTTGTGAAATTATGTTGATAGTTTTGTAAGAAAATTCTTTGAAAAAATCGTTTAAGATAATCTATACATCCCAACATTAACTTCACATGTGGACAGGAAGAAAGCAATCAAATATCATTTCTTAACCTCAAAATTATAAGAACCGACACACAATTCAAAACAGAAATCCACCGAAAAATCACCCATACTGGACTATACATTCCTTGGGACTCAGCACATGAAACAAAACAAAAACTCAACATACTAAGAAACCAGATAAACACAGCCATAAAACTATGCTCACCAGATAAAATTAACGATGAATTAGATAAAATAAAACAATACTTCATCAACATCAATAAGTTTCCTCCACAAACCGTAGAAAACATTATACGCACACACCCAGACAGAAAGCAAAATCAACCAACAAAAGTAAATATATCTCACGAATCAAAAAATCACGAAACCATATACTGCTGTATACCATATATTCCTGACATCAGCAAACAAATAACCAACATTTGGCAAAAACTAGTAACAAAATATAACATTCCAGTTAACACTAAATTTATTCAAAAACCAGGCACAAAACTAAGGTCTATACTATGTAAGAACTACACTGACAAACACCACACCAACATTATTTATAAAATACAATGTGATAACTGCCACGACTTCTATATAGGAGAAACAAGTAGAAAAATGGAAACCAGATTCAAAGAACATAAAAGTCACCTTCACACGTTTTCGAACACTGCAAGTCAAATGGACACAACATAACCATAGAAAACACTAAAATACTAAATAAAGAAACAAACATAAACAAACGAAAAATTAAAGAAGCCTTACTTATACAACAACTTAAACCCAAAATAAACCAATATAAAGGAACACCATTATACCTATATTAATATTATAGATAAAATTATATATTCAAACATCAAACCGCGCCCTCTACATTGCGACACTCAGTTATACAACCCCTTCCAAACATGTGGTCAGCTTCCGGCCAGTTACCTCTTTCTTTGTGAACCTGACGATGACCGAAGAAGGTCGAAACGTTGTTCGCTCTTCTATTTGAAGTGTTTTCTGAGCCCAAAAGAGCCGTTTTTTGGATATAAAAGAGCAATGACCGGTCATGGTGACATGTATTGTAATGTCGAAAAACGTTTAGACATAACTCACTTAACATCTGTATAGCCAGTATAAATAACGATTGAAAGTTTTTAACGAGAGGTTGCAAACCGCCGATTCTAAATGTACAGAAATCTAATAACCTCAAGGTATTTACTTTGTTTTTATTTTGTGTTATGCATTACACCATAACATGATTTTTATCTGAATTCGTTCATTTTCTCATATCTTTTTTTTTTCAATGTTTATTCTAATCTGTTCGAATCTTCTTCACTCACAATTTCTGAATTGGTTCCTTAATCCAATTAAATTCCACTAAAATTTTTAAATACACTTTCTGTGCATAACTTGTGCTAAGAATCTCAGTTTTTGCATCTCTTCTATGCAATGTCAGCGTGTGTTAAATTAAAAAAACACGAAATGTTAGTTTCTTACTCGAATCAGCTAATAATTTAAACATAACCATTAACTGTTCTAGTTCTAAAACAAAGCTTCTCAGAAATATAGAAATTTGTCAATAGTAATATTTCAAACAAGCAATTTGGGAAATCAACAAATAAACCAAATATTCTTGTGAGATCCTTGAAAGATAAAATTAAATGTCAAGTGATATCAGAAACATCTCCTGTCTCTATTTCATTGATAAAACTCTACTGACATTCCATTGAAGAAAGTTTGCATTTCTTGATTTCCTTACATAAAGCTACATTTCTTACATTATGAATGTTTTCTTATCTTATCTCTACAGTAAAGGTTTGCTTAAGTTTCACAGAATGCAAGAACTGCGAGTATAAGGTAAGAAACTTAGATTGCATGTTTACAACTGTTTACAAAAAAATGTGGTTATAGAAGCAACCAAAATGTTTACGTTTTAATTTAGTTTTACATTAACATTAACTGAAATCCCTAATCATATATAACGAGGCAGAAAAATGTGCAATTATGAATTTACATAATTCAAATTAAACGAAATTAAAGTGAGTTATTTTTAAAAGTCAGGCATCAGAGAAAGAAAACAGAGCCCGAAACCACTTCTATCTTCTGATAATTCTGAAAATTTCATGTAGTATTCTCTCAACATTAAATAATTATTTATCATCATCACATCCATCAGTTATAAAATTCTTAGTTTATTATTTTTCCTTGTTTAACGTAGTAGCTCAAACATATATTTCTGGACATATCGTGAATACAAACATTAGTTGTACTCTTTTAAGTATAAAATTTATGTAGTCAAAATGAGCAGTAATATATTTTATTTTTAACTTTATACCTCAATGTCAGATGGGTAATCCCAGAGTCGTGAGTTCGAAGCCCTTTCGCACCAGACATGCTCGTTATTCTAGCCGTGGGGACATTATATGTTATGCTCCATTCCACTATTCGTTGGTAAAAGAGAAGCTCAAGATTTTGATTGGCCTCACGCCTCTTATAATCTAGCTTTTTACCAACTAAAATATGTAATGTCATCGTAACAATGCAAACATCCAAAGTTAATTCCCTAGAGTTAAAAGGTAAGTAAAGTTTGAAATCTATAATGTTCCTGGTCAAATTCTGTAGTTTTTTCCAATTAATAAGTGTTAATCACAATTATTACTTCTGAGGCCTACACCTCATTGACTGTAACGACCAAACAATATAAAACTTCTCTTCGCTGGCTTTTATACCAATTGTGTGAGATTTGCAAACAGTCAATAATAATCAAAGTGTTTTTTGTAAACCACGTATCGTTGATTCCTGTTCTTGATATTTTTATACAAATTTAGAGAACTGGCAGACCTTGCGCAATACACATCCATGAATATACACCGCATGCATCAAACTGAAACAAATGTAAGTATTAAAATAAATGCATAACAGTGAATCTTTTACAATGTATGTGACAAACACTGAATTGTTATCAAAACTTTAATCACTTGATCCTTGGACTGACTACCCGATTCCTGCTAAATAAACTTGATCATTCTAACCCTGTGTTTTTTAACCTGTATATTTTCTTGACCAAGATGGTCAGTGATTTTCAATATCAGTGACAAATTATCAGACACTATAACAAACATAACTTTTATATACAATCAAATAATATTTTTTTTGTAATTTATCTAAATAATGAAATAATCAAAATTATAATGTAGGTGGTGTTCTGTTATGTATTTGAAAAACAACTAAGTTTGAATGTACATAAAGTTTTGAAAGATGTAGAAAGGAACGTGTAATGTCCTTTTCAATGTGACTAATGTGCAAATGCCATTGACTAGTTACGTTGAAATATCTCACAGCCCTACATTACACGTATGAATACGTGACACCTTTAAGTAATTTTGTATTGACGTTAGTGTCCACAGTATTTGTGTCTGACCTTTGTAATTCCTAAACTTCTGTTTCCAGATTGTATGCGTGCTATTTGCTATTAATGTCTTAACTTCAGAGTCTGAAATTTCTGGCATTTTGAATAATAATAATCTTTAAATCGCTTGTTGATTATATTTAATGGTGGGCGATTATTGGTTTTGTATGGTTTGTAACACGTTAAACGCCCTACCCAACATTGAAAGAAGCTATAAACAGATTACGAATGTATTCCATACTTTCACAAGTTTTGCGTGGGTTTGAAGTTGATCAATGGATATTTAAAAAATGCACGAATACAGTAAGTCAATCATTTATAATTTCTACTACAAGTAATTAAATCTAGACATTGATAATTTGTACTGTTTAAGTCCCATAGTAATAATAATGATTAAGTAAATGAGAATGTCTGCCTTTATATAGCGTGTAAATTATTTTGTCACAAATTAGTAACAGTTATCGCATAATAAATGTCTTATTCACCATGTAAATTGTTGTAAAAAGTATAAATTTTAGTTATTGTGAGATATCGTCCTTTTCCAGACAATTTATAATGTAGTCATGTACTGTATGTGTCAGATTTAGTGCCACATAGTCCTTATTGGACAAAAAATGTAAAAATTTACAACTGAAAATCTTTGATCATTTGACTGAGTATAACTTATTATTACACTATGCTTGTAGAACTGAGTAATTATAAGGAAAAGTTATGCCCTTTTTTAGGACTTCATCTTCGGAAAGTATGAGTAACACATGTAAATTATTTTGTTGCATCAAGTTAAATTGGTAAAAGTGTTAGTGCATAATAAACGTTTTATTAGTAATCTAAATTGTTGTTTAACGTCAAATTAGCAAAAATATAAGTTTAATTATTGTATGATGATGCTCTTTTTAGGGTGAATTGAACCTATAGTCATGTATGTTTGGTAAAAGTGTTTATAACTGTAATCATATTACATTAAATAATGCATCATGTTATTAAAAAAACACTTGATTAATAATTAAAAAGTAAGATTTAATTAGTATGTCTTTCTTTTAAAAAAGAAAGCTCAATTAACTAATTAATTAGTGTTAAGCGTCCTTTTTAGGACGAATTTATTAATGAATAAATTAGCATTCACTATCCTTTTGTATCACAATTTAATTATAAATAAGAAAAAGTGTCTTATGGTCTATACAATGTTTCACATACTGATTCAAGCTTGACATTTAAAACTTTTTGTCGCTATATTAAGAAAGAATTCTTATTGTGTATATTATGCTTCGTATACTGACTTATGTTTGGATTTTTATGAATATCCAATTTCCTGGTAAAATATATTTTCAAAATTGGAGAGAAAGCCTAGAAAATGGATTTGTTACAAAATATGAATTAAGAATATTTGTTAGAATATTTAACGTCAAGTTAAATCTCTCGTTCAACAAATAGGATTTGTTCTCTTTCTCGATATGTCTTGGCATTTCTTAACTCTCATTATAAGTTATAATTTGTGAAAGCTTATCTTTGATGTGAGGACATTATCATCATTTTAAAATTTCAGTGAGGTTGTATATTTTTGTATAACTACAGTACAATGTGGAAACTTTAAAAAATTATCTATATGTGAACCTGATAAAAATATTCCCTACAAGTTATGCCTATCCCAAATGTCTCGCCTAAGAGAACTCAGCTAACTTATTAATACGTTAAAATATTCGAAATGTTTAGCCTTTATCTCAGTATCCGATTGACTTTAGGTAACTTGTTATTATTGATATATGAGTTTGCGATTCTTATCTTAACAATTATTATTTGCTACCACATTAACACCACGCTAAGGTTAAGTTGATTTAATCTGTGTTTGTTTCTGTGTCTTTTTCTTTTTTGCCTATGACGTATAACCTTAACTGTATGTTACGAAAGTCCCGCTTGTCCTCGAAAATTATAGAATGTTTATGTGCGTAAAATTCAATAATACTTGTTTGACGAAAGCACGAGAGAAAATTGTTAAAATTTCCACAAACTCGTTTGATTTCTATAAAAACCGGCTAGCCGAGAGACGGAAGAAAGTAATATTATCGGACAGCTACAGTCAGTGTTTTTCTGGCCTAAGAATTTGTGCAGTTAACGCCTATTAATAGGAAAACTACAGAATCTGACCAGGAACGTTAAACACTTTGAATATTACAAACTGTTCAACTTCAGTGAATTACTTCGGACGTTATTATTTCTACGATAACATTAAATATTTTTGCTGGAGTGAGTCAGCTTCTCCTTCGTGAGAGGCTAGCCAAGAAAATACAACGTTAGATAAGGCGAGGCATAAAAACATCAACTCAAAATTAATTTGTTCGTCGCGGACCTGGACCAACGATAAAATATTCTGTTCTGGACCTCAGTATTGTCTGTGTTTGTAAAACTGTTTATATAAACAATCATTTGTGATAACTGTTAGTAATAACCGTTATTATAAATTGTATTATTTTTGTGTTTGTATATTAAAATATATTTGTGTTAAAAAAGGAAATTGTGTCTATTAATCTTGTTGACAAATAACATAAATTTAATACACATTAACATTTAATTATCTACTTAGCTGAAATTCTAATTTCGTTATTTAAGATAGTAATACGTAACTTACATAACATGATAAATCGGAGATTTGTCCAAAATGAATAATAATACGTAAGGAATGTTATATTTTATCATTAACATAAGGCTTAGGTTAATTCGATTTAGTCTGTGTAAATTATATATTACTACTTTTCAAAATTTCAGGTTTAGGGCTCTATATAAATTGATACTATCTTAATCAGCAACGTGACAAAACGTGAATTTGTAATGCATCACATTTTCTTAAATCACATACAAAAAAGTTGTAATTTCCTACGTTACAAGAATTTATTTCTTATTGTGAATAAAATGCCTTTTCTGGCCAAAAAAAGAAGAAGAAAAAATTGAAACCCAATTGGATTTCATGTGTTTTTGTTAAGTATTTTATTTTGGTTTTGACTTTGTTGATTTCAGTCCAAGCTGGAGAAAAAAAAATGCGTGGCTGAAAAATCTACATAAGTACTCGCATATGTTATTTTTACGTTAAGTGTTAGTTTGTAATATGGGTTATAAGGAACGAACATCGATTCCACACTATATATTTCCGATAAAACAATTTAGGTTTTTTAAAGATAAAATTTCATATTTCACATAAGTTATGATAATGGATGAGCTGGTATTCATTTTTAGAGTTAGATATTTTAGAAAAATAAAGTTTACAAAATTATTTAAGTTACTGGGAAAATGATTTCGCATCTTTGATTATTTTACCTATCGATAAGTAACTGTACATGATTCTTCTACCTACTGAACGCAGAAAACTCAGCTACAATATTAAAGGCAACAAATGTGCTGTAACTGTAAAACAAACAAAAGTGTTTGAAATCGATTAACTTATCTGTTGGTTGTCAACAATAACTCTCTGTTTCAGTGGCATTATCAGAGACACCACAAGGAGTGGTCTAGCGAGGACACGGGAAAGACTGGTTTCGCAAATCTAGAAACGTAAAACGAGTCTCTTTTTTCTTTTTTTTCTTAGTGCATTCACTCAGTAGGCGTAAGTTCCGAAGCTTGACTATTCTGTTTCGGATGACGCACTTGATTCTCTATTATACAGAGTATACGTGTTATCAGGGTCGTAGTCTATAATGAAGAGTTAAAATAACAGTTCTGGTTGATCACCGATCAGTTAGGAAAAGTGGGAAAGGTGTATTTCACAACCTGGTAGCAAGAGGAGGGGAGTGTGACTGGTTTGAATAATATTATTTTTTGAACTCCAATGAATAATTTCAATTTTGTGTGTGTGTTTATTACTCACGTTATCTCACGAATAATACAATAATTGTACTCAGAAATTCTCTAATTTATTATTTCATTTATTTTTATAAAACATTTTCTCTGAGGAAAATCCCCAAATCATAATTGTGTTCAGAGGTAATGTAAACAACACCCTCTCCTGACAATCCTGGATACGACTATGTTTATCTAACGAGAACTGTCTTCCTGTTCAATCGAAATATGTCGTTATTCTTAGACACTCAACCTTAAATTAAAAAAAAGAGGTTTTATTACTTAGCTTGGTATAATTATACATTTATCTTCAATTCTAGATGTGTGTTTTTCATTGAAACTCTTTTTGACTAAAATTTCTAAATATAACTTAAGGATTTCTGTAAACTAGGAAACCAACAAATAAAATATCCATTTTTATATCATCCCAAATGATTGCGAATTTTGTCAGACAAGAAATTAAAAAGTACAATATTTCATTATAAGCAAAAGTACCTGTCCCTAGTGACGGGAAAAGTTGAAGTTAATCTTTCAATGTAAATTATTTCATGGACTTCAAAAAGATTGATTGTGTTGCACTCTTTCGTTTCATTCAAAGCCAAACTCTTGAGTTATTTATACCGCCTGGCCCGCCATGGCCAGGTGGGTTAAGGCGTTCAACTCGTAATCTGAAGGTTGAGGGTTCGAATCCCTGTCACACCAAACATGCTTGCCCTTTCAACCGTGGGGCGTTATAATGTAGGTCAATCCCACTATTCGTTGGTAAAAGAGTAGCCCAAGAGTTGGCGATGGGTGGTGATGACTAGCTGCCTTACCTCTAGTCTTACACTGCTAAATTAGGGACGGCTAGCACAGATAGCCCTCATGTAGCTATGCGCGAAATTGAAAAACAAGCTTATACCGCCTACCTCGCCGACATGCGCAGCTTATCAAACGGAAACCAAATGAACGCTCCGACAGACACCTCGCTTCTCAATATTCATAGGATATAATGAAAATTATAAAAGGATAAACTGATAGTATGAATGTGACTTATTCTTTTATCACCTATGTTCATGTCCTCGGGTTGAACAGCGATATGTATAATGGATTTACAACACTTTATACGGGGTTCAAATCCTGCAGTGACCACAGCAAATATCACACACATATTGAATACACACTGTTTGCGACGAATACAGGACGAATTAAAAAAATGTTTGAAAAAAATAAGTTTCTTTGCAAACGTTTTGTGGTCAGTTTAGAAATCTAATTATGAATGTAATATAATATTATAGAAATTGATAAGAACTCAATAAGTCGTTCTAATATTAAGATATTCCGTCACAAAGGCCTATCAACGAAAAAGTGATTATATTAAAAGAAAGCTTTTATTTTTATAAATAATATACAAGAAATAAATAAAAAGCTTTGTTCGACTGTTTAATATGCAAAAAAACAAAACAAAACTGTGTTGTCCACACATTGTTACAAATTATGACGCTTTGTTGCATAAATATTATAATCTTTCTCTGTTGTTCCGATGTTTCTTCTTAATTGCAACAGACACTTTATTGTCAGTTTTTATTTCCAGGAGACAGAATGACATATTTAATCATAACATCACATTAATTTAATATTATAAATTCGTTTTACCTTGCTTCACTTTTTAATTTTTTTTGCTCCAGTGAGGCCTTATCTTGCATTAATTTATGTGTTGCTAACTGCTTGGGCCGGGCATGATTTAGTGGCTAGCGTGTCAGGCAGCTACCGATCGAAAAGTTAAAGCCGTAAACATACTCCTAAGCAGGCTGCACTCTCAGCTGTGGGAGAGTTATAACTGTGACAGTCAGTTCCGTTATTCATTTGATAATAGGTTTTTGGTGTGACCAACTGGTTGGCATCCATATTTCTCTTCTTAGCTCTTTTTACGCAAAATAATAATTACGTAGCAATTTGTAAAATAAAAATAACTTTTTAAAACAAGAAAACCGAATATTTTAAATTTGACGAACTTTGAGCCCTAATTTTATAATTTCTTTGACATTACAGTAATTATGTTTATTCCTTTGAGCGTTATATTCTTTTGAATACAATTCCAACAAACTAGCACTAGAAAACTCTGACATCCAAAAGATATAAAGTTATTTATCTCAAATGAACTTATGGATTCCTTCTTTCTTCTTCTGTTTGGTAAAACCATTAGGTGAAGTAACTCAGAGAATACGTTAGGTATTAGTTTAGCAGTGTAGGACTAGAAGGAAGACAACTAGTCATCACCACCAACACTTGAACTACTCTTTTACTAACAAATAGTGACCTTGAGAGTCATATTATAACGCCCCCACAGCTGAAAGGGCAAGCATGTTTGGTTTGAGGGGGAATCGAACCCGCGACCCTCAGATTACGAGTTGAGCGACCTAGCTACCTGATCTTAATGGGCCATGTGAATGCTAAAAGTTCTTTTATTACGTGTCCCTCGCTGGTAAACCGGTGAGTCTAGGGATTTACAATGTTAAAATCAGGGACTCGATTCCCCTGGGTAAACTCAGCAGGTAGCTTGATATGGCTTTTGTATAAGAAAACATAGACACTTCCATTGTTAAGTAAGCAAAATAAAAACACTGTATATGTAACTGATCAATATTTCTAAAATGAGAATTAAAAACTAAATTGAAACAACGGAGTGAGGAGAAGTCCCCACAGATGATCCACGAATAGCGATTGTTACTATTGCATAACAGATGCACGTGTGAATCAATATGATGATTAGAACCTAGGCAGTAACCACTCCTCACTCTAGGAAATATTATACGTCAATGGCATTAGTCATCACACCTGCTATCGCACTCTTGTGCATTTTAGAACGCTGTAGTTTATTCCAGTGAGTTCAGAGTTACACAATTCTCGGACACTGGTCGTACCTTTCTAGGAGCTTTTGTTAAGCCATCTGTAGACCATGACAATGTATGGCTGTTATTGTGTGGACGCCGTCTGGACGATCACAGTTATCTAAGTGTGGAAGTTTTTATTGCTATTCCATGCATAACAATTCTCAAGGAACACCTTCTGCATATTTAAGCTAATGGCCATCTAGCTAGACAAAGCAGTGTTTTATGCAATAGTTGGTTTCTGCTTGAAGTCCAAGGCATTATCTATTTTTCATACATGAATCTTATAACGGTGATAGTTTATTGTCTGTGAAAACGTTCCAAGCAACCAATTTCCAGGAATACTCTAATCCTAGTTCCTCGTCAGGAGTAAGGTGCAACCCCACACTCATCTTTTGTAAATGCACGTGTTTCTGTGTCAGGAAACTTACTTTTTGAGCAGCCGACGCAGAGAGAAAAAAATCACTTCACACACCTTTAGATAGCAAAATTTCTCGGTCTAACATAAGACACTAAATTAGATTGACAAAAACACATAAAATAAATTTCTAACAAAACCTGGTGAAAAATAAATCATGTTAGAGGTCTGTCGGAAAATCATACAACACCAAGTAACGTATTGAAAATATACAAACAGTGTATAAAACCATTTATAGAATACGCTAGCATAGACTAATGTAGCTCACAAGAAAATCAAAATAGACTAAAAATGTAGTTCTTACAAGCGTATAAAAAGTCCATAGATCAACAAATTCACTTTTTTACACAAATTTGCAAATATCCAAACACTCCACGAGAGACTTCTGAGCAGATCATTCGGATATTTTAAGAAAAACTTAACCAAACATGAAATGTTACGCGCATTCACTAAATATGCAGAAGATTTTCGAACGTAAGAATCAACAATGTATATTGTAACGGATTTACCGTTATACATTTATTTTAATACATACGTGTATTTCAGTATAGATTTTTTTATACATGTGACGTATATTGTCGGATGTGTATTACAAAAGTTCCATCTGTTCTTAAAATTTGTGAAAAATTCTTCAGAGTTAGAATCAACAGTATTTGGTTTACGAAAATCCAAGCGAGTTTAAGAACATTGTTGAACATTCATTAACCTAGCCTTAAACTATATAAACCAACGCGTCAAAACACAGATATTATTTTTATTGGGCAATTAAAAATTTAAAGTTATATTTTCCCCAAAAGTTATGCCTATCCTAGTGTCTTATCTAAGAGAACTTTTAGTTAAAATGTTCGAAATTTTTAGCCTTTATATTAGCATCTGATTCAATTTAAATAACTTGTTATTGTTGATATAAGAGTTTGTGATTCTTATCTTAACAGTTTTTATTGCTATATTAATGTCTTTCTTTTTTCTTTTTTTGCCTGCCTCCCCCCAGTAGCTCAGCGGACTTACACGATAAAATCCGGGTTTCAATACCCGTGGTGGGCAGAGCACAGATAGCCCTTTGTGTAGCTTTGTGCTTAATTCAAAACAACAACAACAAACTTTTTTTGCCTGTGACGTATATTCTTAACTGTGAATTACGTAAGTCTCGCCTGTCCTTGAAAACTATAGAATTTTTAAATTTGTTTGACAAAAGCAGGCGAGAATGCTGAAAAACTCTCTAGTAATGAGCGATTCTTATAAAAAGCGGCTAGCAGAGATTGTTTTGGAACTTCGCACAAAGCTACACGAAGGCTATCTGCACTAGCCGTCCCTAATTTAACAGTGTAAGATAAGAGTCATCACCACCCACCGCCAACTCTTGGGCTACTCTTTTACCAACGAATAGTGAGATTGACCGTCACGTTATACACCCCCACGGCTGGGAGGGCGAGCATGTTTAGCGCGACGCGGGCGTGAACCCGCGACCCTCGGATTACGAGTCACACGCCTTACGCGCTTGGCCATGCCAGGCCGCTAGCAGAGATATAGAAGAAGAAAACATAATTGAGCTGCTACAGTCAGTGTGCCTTAAGCCTTGGAAGCTATAATTTTATTAACGCATATTACCGTATTTTCCGGTTAATAAGCCGAGGCCAATTTTCAGCTCCGAAAATGAGGGTTTTTGCTTATTACCGCCCAATAAGCCGAGGCCATTTTTAAGAAGTGACAAGTTTCTTCAAAATGATTTCTTAGTCTCGTTTCAGCATCACCATGCATGTTTTGTGTGATCATTGGCGTTCTGTAGTAAAGCAGAACGTGTCGTATTGAGACTGAGATGGAATCAATATGTCATTCGTTATTGGCGCCACTCACTGTAATTGGGTAACCAATGAAATTCCAGAATTTTTACTCAGTAATTAAAATCACTAATCCAGGGTATAAATACCAGGGGTATGTAGTGGGAGTTTATCATTGTACCGTCAAAAGCCAAAGATGTCTACACCTGCAAAAAAAAAGCGTTATGATGCTGCTTTTAAACTGAAAATAGTAGAGCTAGCCTTAAAAACCTCAAATATGAATGCCGCTCGCCATTACTGTGTGAATGAAAAACAGGTCCGTGAATAGAAGAAACCAGGATGTAGGCTAAAAGAAATGTCGAAAACAAGCAAATGTAACCAGAAAAATCAACCGAAGTGGCCAAAACTGGAAAAAGATGTAGCGACATGGGTGAATGAAAACCGGCAAAGTGGCCTGACTTTCACGCGTGCCCAGATCAGTATTTTTGCACTAAAGTGGGCTGGTCGAAATAAAGAAAATTCAAGAGACTTTAAGGCAACCAACAGCTGGTGTACCCGCTTCATGAAGCGACACAGCCTTGTATTTCGAGAGAAAACGAAGATCGCGCAGAAACTGCCAAGTGACTTGGATGATAAAATCACCTCGTTCCAGAAATTTCTCATTCATCACCGCCAAAAACACGTCTACCCTCTACAAATGATTGGGAATATGGAAGAGACTCCGATTTTTTTCGATATGGTTGGAAACCGTTAGGGTTAAGACAACGGGCCACGAGAAACAACGTTTCACTGTAGTCTTTTGCTGATGGGACAAAATTACCGCCTATGATAATTTTCAAAAGAAAAACATTTCCTAAGAAGAAGAAATTTCCGATAGTGTGATCGTCCGTGTACAAGAGAACGGATGGATAGATGACGAAGGATGCATCAAGTGGTTTAACGAAGTGTGGGCGCGTCGTCCTGGCGGACTGATGAAATCTAGATCTCTGCTCGTTTGGGATATGTTTAAGTCCTACCTGTGTGAAAACGTTAAAGCTGCGATCGAAAGATGCAATACCGATATTGCAGTTATTCCCGGTGGGCTGACATCTGTGATACAGCCCTCAGATGTGTGTTTAAATAAGCCTTTTAAAGACAGGCTCCGTCAATGCTGGAATGAGTGGATGGTTTCCGGCAATCAAAGTTTTACTACTGCCGGAAATATGCGCGCTGCATCACTCACTACCGTCTGTGAGTGGGTCGTGAAATCGTAGGACGATATTAGTGTTGAACCTGTAGAGAAATCATTTAAAAAATGCAGCATCTCAAATGCAATGTTGTGGTTGGACGACGACGAGGAAGACAACATTCCACTCTCTCAGCTAATAACACCAGACAATGACCCGTAAGACGACCAGGTCTCTGCCGAGAATTGGAATCTATTATTTGGTGCTTCTGACGATGAAGATGATGAATTTTAATAAATTTCTGAGATTAAAGTGTGTATTTTATTATGAATTTTGTTATTTCTATGAATACATGTCATTCGTAATGTATAGACCTTTTTCTATTAATAAATAAAGTTTATTCAACTGAAATAACTCTGCCGTAACTGTGAGATCAAAGGTATGATTTTGGGGCCAATTTTGGTCTTCGGTATTTTTTGGTCCAAATCTGGTAATCGGCCAATAAACCGACCCCCAAAAATCAGGTCCAAAATTTAGGACCAGAAATTAGGCTTATTAGGCGGAAAATACGGTATTTGGAAAACTACAGAGCTGGACAAGGAACTTTATAAATTTCTAATATTAAAAACTTCAGTAAACTTCAATAAACTTTACACGTTAGTATTTCTAAGAAGACATTAAATATCTTAATCGGTATATAGTCAGTGATGCGAGGCCACCAAGCTAACTAGCTTGAGTGAAGTACGACAAAATCAACTCAAAATTAATTTGTTCGTCAGTTATAGACCAGATATAAGACTCAGTATTGACTTCATGTTCCAGAAACTGTTGCATATAAATCTTTATTTGTAATAACTGTTATTATACTATATATATATATATGGATCTGAATCCCAACGACACAGAAACTCATTTGACTTGGTTTCAGAACAGTATACATAATCGTAACTAATTACATGTATATACAACAATTTATTTACACTATAGATTATTAGAGGTATACCACAAATACTACACTGTTATCTTTTTGTCAAAAGTTCATTTAGGCCTATTCAATTGCTGCAGAATTTCAGTTGACAAGCCAAATAATTTTTCTCCAGTACTGTCTTCAAACTATCCGAATGTAGTTAGTTCACTTACATTTCGTTCAGTTACCATCGCGTCTCCTTTTTTTCTTACTTAGGCCTATTTTCGATAAACGTCTGCTTTTTTTGCATATAGGTTTACTTCCAAATAATCATGTACCTTTTGTCAAAGTCCAGACAGGCAGGTTCAATTATTTCAGAGCTTTATTGATGTCTATAATACAACGAGCAGACGATTACGTAATAAATTTATAGAGTATGAGATGAGCGGGAAACAGCAAACAGACATAGACAGAGCAGAATTGTAACAATAAGTAACAGAAGAGAGAAGGAAGGCCAAACAGTTGATATATATTAAAGGGAGACTAATGGTGTCAAAAGAGATGATAATAATAGTTTATTTCATCAAAGAAAAGTCCAATGATATTTACACCAATGAGATGCGAACACAATGATTTACGCAAATAAATCTGTCATAACATTTACTTTAAAACATATTGCTTCACTTACAAAATAATAAATTAATAATATCTACACTAAATAGTCTTTTATATCATTGCATTCTACCTTAAATATTGCAAAAGGTTAACCATTACTAATACTAATATTAATATTGTACCTTTTTGTTTCATAATCATTTATTTAATAAAATGGCATTCTTTCTGATGTGGATGTCGATTTACTTCGTGGTTACCCATGTACATACTAAATTAGACTGAAATAGAATACTTTCTACTGATTTCTACGTGTTTGAAACTGAGACATGAAATGTACTAGTAATGTTATATTATAACAAAATCCCCCCACCTCGATAAGGTCAGCAGTACTTTACGTACTTACAATGCTAAAATATGCGAGTTGATTTTCCGCAACCGACAAGGCGCAGATATCCCATTGTGTAGCTTTGAGCTATAACAAAGAAACTAAAACAAATATACTATAGGTTTAGTACAAAATAATTTTTGTAATAACATTTTGTTTATTACTTCCAGAATTCATTTTTAGTATGGAATAATAAACATCTTACCTTCTTCGATGTCATTTCTTGAACTTGCTTCTAAAAGAATAACACTTGGAATAAAATGGACATTGTGTTGGGCACCACGTGATTTTCTGGTGCGTTCCGATTTCTTTCTCATTTTATAGAAATCTTTTTCATTTTGGCTCCATTGTTTCAGTTGCTGTTGCCGTCTTTTACGTGAGAGTTGAACTCTCTCATGGGTGCTAAGATTTTCGAAAAGAGCCATTTCGGCCACGAGTTCCTCGTGTTCCGCCATTTCTGGTCACTTTCTTTTCTGTTTCCCAAAACCTTTTAAAGTAATGACGCTTACACGGAAATACTGTTAATACGTGTGAATCTTGTTTTCCTTTGAGTCACAAGTTTCTAAGTTCACAAACCTCTATTACGTATTATGAACTAGAAGACGGGACAGAAAATCGAACATACTCGAACGCGACTAATCACACAATGGGAGTATCACGACAAAATGCGATAAATATGTCCTTATCATTTACATTTTTCTTTGCAAACGTTCCTATGGAAACAAAAACCTGTATATATATATATATATATATAATAAATAAATAGTTTACATTCAACTGCCTGTTGTTTATTTACAGTTAACGAATACTTTTTCTATATTGAATAATGCATTTTAATCAATTCAGATTTAATTTAATTATACATGTATTTATGACATTTTGCAATTTTTATCACTTTTTTTTCTGGAGTGTGTGTGTTTTCTTATAGCAAAGCCACATTGGACTATTGGTTGAGTCCATCGAGGGGAATCGATTTCTTTCTTTCTGGAATGTGCCTTTATTAATTGTTATCGTTCATTTAAGTTATCATCTATTTAAATAGATTGTATTTCATCTCTATTTATTAACATAAAATTAGAACACCAACTTGTTGTACCCAATAAAAGAAAGATAACTAACGTAATATTATAGCACATTTGCATTTATTGATCTTTGCCTGGGTTCGAGAGGGCCCGTTTATTTCGGTACGTTTCCGAAAATCAATTTCGACTTATTTTCTCCTCCAATAATCTGCCTTTGTTACACCTTTGTCTTTACCTACTAGCTTCGTCATCATTACTTCCACAATGATATAATCTGTAAATTTTAACATTTAAGCTCATGTGGGGGTGAAGGAGGGTTGCTTAATCTTCAAACACTCTTGATGATTAATTATTTCTTATGAATTAAATAATTTCACATCAGAAGAACTGCCAGAAAGAAAGGAAAAACCATTAGAGCACCACCTTGCTTCTCAATATGAGCTGCGAACAGTATAAGGAATTGATCTAACAAGTAATGATCTGACATTCAATAAACCAAACGGACTGGTTACAACTACACACCAATGTTAAAATGTTATAATCCTAATAATTCAGTGGTAACACTTCATTAGAAGTAGGAACAATACTCTTTCGAGAAAAAGAACTTACTGCATCCTAAACTTGAAAGTTAAACACAGCAGAAATGTTGTTAATCTGATATGGAGATTTATATAACAGTGTTTGGTTGAAAACGTTTTCATCAATCTATCTGTAGTAGACGAGTAATAGTAAAAACGATTATATTGGAAGCTTGCTGTTTGAATATGTCAGCTTTCATCATTATAACTTTCTTTTAATTTACCTTATCAATACCACTTTTATGGCGATTTTGCAATAGAGTAATACTGTACGATTTGAAATGCTGGTTCTATCTCTTTTCCGAGCAAGGAAGCCAGTATCGTAGGGATTTTATTCATCATCTAAGTTAAAGATGACTTAGGTTACTATTTGATAATTAGCTGATCAAGTGATATGTCCACTTTTATCCTTGTGTTGTTTGGTTCATTTTGTCTCGTTCAATAGCCCGCCATATAAAGATTTTTATTTAATAATAAATTTCTTTCCTAATACATGTTTGTATACGTTTTTATAATATGATGTACGTGGATTAGTAAATTATAGAGTATATTATAAGGTTTTGTAAATTTTGCTTATAATAATAATAAAATAAGTTGTCAAAACTTGTGAAGATTAATTCGCTCCACCAAGTGATGACAGAGTTATAATTACTGTTAGCATTAAGTAAGTACTTTACCTATTGAAAAAAGATAATTATGAACGAAAATAAAAAATCTCGGTTTTGGCTAGTGGCCTCTTTGAATAGCTGAAAATTAACACGTACTTAGGAGATGGAGCGATATGCCAGGTAGCTTTTTATATCTAGCTACCGATGACGTGTATAGAATGAAATTTATTGTATTGTTTTGATACAGACGTCCTTGCCGTCTTAGAATGCAAAAGTGCTGGCACACTCTGCGCTGGTGATTCTGTTAAATGTTTGGTCTACTTAGAAACAATGACCACACCAAAGTAACCGATTGACACAGGATAACATTTTGTGGGGTTTGAAAAAAATGATATCCTTGAAAGGTGGAATGCGAGGGTTGGTGTTAGGTAAAGTAAAAGAATGATAACGAAATTATGTATAATCTATTGTCTTAAAATTTCGTAACATTTTATTGAATGTTATAAGAAAAGTGGCAAAATTATCAATGTTGTACCTTTTGTTTAAATATACATTTTATATATAATAAGATTTAAACAACGCCATCTTTAGTTTCTTGAGTGAAAATCCTCTTCTCAAAAACTATTGTTGTGGTGTTCGAATTTTCCATAACTTCATCTTCCAAGATGTAATAAACTTAATGAAGCATATTGGGTAAACGTCATGTGGAATATTAATAACTGGATTTGAAAAATTCCTAATCTTAGAAAAAAATTACCTATTTTATTGTAAACCTTGGAGGAAAAATGTGTGACTAATAATAGAAATGTTTAATCCTACGTGGTGTGCTTTATTTGTATTTGTTGAACTTTTTTTTTCTCCAGCACAGTGTTTAGGTAGATACGCTTAGCAATGTCAAGAAAGTGCGATATGTTTTGTAAGGCTATACCGTTGATATATCTGCACGCTGTAAAGCTTCAGGGTGATCTTACGTGAGACGTTGGGTGACGTATTGATATTCAAATTCAAAATGAAGTAAATTACATTTACTTCTGCTAACTGTTAGTAGACCGTGATTATCATCCGAGAGGTCCGGCATGGCCAAGTGGTTAAGGCGTTCGACTTGTAATCTGAGGGTCACAGCTTTGAATCTCTGTCACATCAAACATGCTCGCCCTTTCAGTTTTGGGGGCGTTATAATGTGACGACTAGTCGCCTTCCCTCTAGTCTTACACTGGTAAATTAGGGATGGCTAGCGCAGATAACCCTTGAGTAGCTTTGCGCGAAATTCAAAAAAAAAAAAAAAATTACCCGAGAAAATTATGTTTAAAAATGCGTTAATTGATCGAAAGAGAGTATTAGGTAACTAATTATGATAAGCATTACTGAAAAACTGTTTAGTATCATCAACGTAAACCATTAATTCAACTGTGTTGTTAAAACAATATGTTAATTTGTTAATTGCAATCACATTTCAGTCGGGATTTATGAGCAGTTAGAGGAACATAGCGTTTCGTTATGGCCACACTACACTGCATGCAAGAACGAAACACACGAATTGATTATTTTATTCTTGGTCTTCTAATCTAGTAGAAAGTTACTGCTACTACTATTACTACTACGTTATCATAATGAAATCTATTGTGTGCTGCCACCGTATCTTTAGGCTTGATAGGTGGATTGCCCTTAAAAGGATTGTCAAAAAGTTAATCGTAATACCAACTACATGTTTCTCTGTTGAACATTCCAAAACCTTCCACGTGCAGATAAGTTTGGGATTTATGGTGAGTTATGATAGCATGACAATGAATAGTAAAGTTCCAGTAACAGTAGACGAAGCTTGAAGCTACCCGCTGAAGATGTGTTAACTGGCAAATAAAACGTGTATCTTTTGCCTCTAAGTATTGCTGGGCAAACTTTAAAATTATCCAATAACTGAAAATAGTAATTACGTAGTTGTTTAATAAACGCAACCGTTAATATAAAATTTAAACAACGCGGATCTCAAACGCATATTATCCTGCCCAACAAATATTTCATGTTTTTCACAGATAAAAAGGTCCACTGCTCGTCCTCTATTGCTGAAAAAATCCCGCTCTGCACTTTGGGGATACAGTATAAAAGTGGCATTCAAATCAGCTTATTGTTTTAGTGTGCTCGGCATGGCCTAGCGCGTTAGGCGTGCGACTCGTAACCCAAGAGTCGCGGGTTCGCATCCTAGTCGCGCTAAATATGCACGCCCTTTCAGCGGTGGGGGCGTTATAAAGTGAGGGTCAATCCCACTATTCGGTGGTAAAAGAGTAGCCGAAGAGTTGGCGGTGGGTGGTGATGACTAGCTGCCTTCCCTCTAGTTTTACACTGGTAAATTAGGGACGGCTCAGGTTTATTCTCCTGGTTGAGGGTTGTGTGGTAGGCTAACAATCTACTCACTTGAAAAACCGCCCTGTTAATGAATCGACAAGCGATTGCGGTCCTATGTTCTTTCACGGAATCGAGAGGCATAAATAAATAATAAAATATTGTTTTAGCGTAACCCAAACTCGTAATCTGTGGGTCGTGCCAAACATGCTCGCCCTCCCAGCCGTGGGCGCGTTATAATGTACGGTTAATCCCACTATTCGTTGGTAAAAAACTAGCCCAAGAGTTGGCGGTGCGTGATGATGACTAGCTGCCTTCCCTCTAGTCTTACACTGCTAAAGTAGGGACGGCTAGCACAGATAGCTCTCGAGTAGCTTTGTGCGAATTTCCAAAAACGAACAAACAATTGATAATACATTTAGTTCTAGTTATCTCGAAAGTTATGAAGTTTTGTAGAATATATATCAAGTAAATCAACGTTAGTCATAGAAGAATTAGTAAATCAAACGCTTTAGTAAAAACAACACGTTATACGTTATTGACAATGTAGAAAAGCTGAATATTGTAAATATGATTTCAAAATAGACAAGACCGGCATTCCCCGGCGGTTAAGGTATTATAAATACAGTGGTCAAATCCCACTTTTCGGTCTGACAACAAAAGTAGCCTTAGCGTCGACGAAGTACTTTTTTTTTTCTATTCTGTCATTTCAAAATAAGGGACGAGTATCCAGGTAACCCTTGTGTAGCTTTGCGTCAAATCCGACAAAAGAACAAGAGTAGACGAGATAAATCAAAGTGACTGGTAAATATTGAACACGTTATCTTTGTTTGGTTTAATGACTATAAAGGCTTTTATACAGATTAGAAATTTTGGCGTTTTTTTGTCACTGTTTCTGTTAATGTTAAGCAAATCATTGTCAAGATAATTTTTGCAGTTTAAAAAACATATAAACCTGTTCAGCTGTAAAACTGTGAACCTTCAGAAAACAACAAACTTCAAACCATGAAGAGTTTTCAGACTATCGTGTTATGAAAAATAGTGTGCATTCCATATCATGGAAAAAAAGAATGACAGACCGGGCACGGCCAGGTGGTTAAAGCACTCGACTCGTAATCTGAGAGGCAGCTCGTCATCACCATCCACTGTCAACTGTTGAACTACTCTTTTACCAACAATTTGCAATTAGTGAAACTGATTATCACATTATTATTATAACGCTCCTAAGGTCGAAATGGTGAGCATGTTTGGTGGGAGGGGAATTCGAACCCGCGATCCGCATGTTGCGTGTCGATAGCCAGGCCCTTTTTACAGAGGTGATGAATGTAGTAGGTCACCAACTCACACTGGCGACCATATGTACGTGATAGATGTTTATTTAAACAAAGACACACCTACATATCCAGTGATTAAACATTTGCATTTAGATATTTCATCGCGTATAATCTGTTCCTTTGTTGAAATCTTTTTATCTCTGTCAAGGCGCAACAATGTTAACAAATTAGTATATATTCAGTGAAACATAAGTTTTATCTTAATTTGTTTGGCATGTACACTATAACTTTGTCTTCAGAAAATAGTCCTGTGATCTGGCGTTTGAGGTTTCAAATCATAGGGTCCGGTGTGGCCAGGTGGTTAAAGCGTTCGACTCGTAATCTGAAAGTAGTGGGTTCGAATTCCTGTCACATCAAACATGTAACATCAGCCGTAAGGGCGATATTACATAGGTCAATCCCACTATTCGTTGGTGAAAGAATAGCCCAAGAGTTGGCGGGGAGTAATGACTGGTTGCTTTCCCT
The DNA here is from genome assembly GCA_011833715.1 of Carcinoscorpius rotundicauda. NCBI lineage: Eukaryota > Metazoa > Arthropoda > Merostomata > Xiphosura > Limulidae > Carcinoscorpius > Carcinoscorpius rotundicauda. The sequence goes on along the minus strand of CM022397.1, from coordinate 84,723,258 downwards.
CTAGTCTTACACCACTAAATTAGGGGCGACTAGCGCAGATGGCTCTCGTGCAGCTTTGTGCGAAATTAGAAAACATAAAACAATCAAATCAATGAGGAAGTAACCATATGGTTGTCTTTTTGTGTCCTCATATTCCTCTTCGAACATTGAATACTTGTTGCATACATTTGTCTCACCAAACTTTCAACTGAGATTCATCTCTAACATTCTTCAGCAATATAAAGTATTGAAAAATTAAACTTATATTACGCATTTCTCTACCCTGATGAAATGGATTCTGTACAATATAAAACAATGATAAATTCAAATGGTGACTTCCACATGTAAAAAGCTCAGACACTCGTTTATTTTCTCCACTTTCACTCATAAGATCGTCAAAGATAAAAGATTTAGTTTATCAGACTGCAAATAATAATAAACATTTTAATGTAAGCATTCGATAAATTTATTGTGAGGAATATTTTGCATTAATTTATTATACGGATATTGAAATTCATCATAGAATCACATGATATTTTCGATAATAACGGCACGATGATAGGTATAAAAACTTTGCTCACGAATTATGATATACCAGAACCTGTTAGACCTGGTACTAATATGAAAAAAGGTATTGTAGCTGGATGTCTATTTCGAGGTCTAATGTTGAATAAATGTACCAGGAATCGTTTCTTTTGTTTTGTGTTTTAATTCCGCGCAAAGCTACTCGAGGGCGATCTGCGCTAGACGTCCTTAATTTTGAAGTGTAAGACCAGAGGGAAGGCAGCTAGTCATCACCACTCACCGTCAACTCTTGAACTACTCTTTTGCCAACGAATAGTTGGATTGACCGTAACATTATAACGACCCCACGACTGAAAGGATGAGCATGTTTGGTGCGGCCGGGATGTACCAGGAATCATGTTATATGAATCATGTTTGAGCACATTTGGGATATTCCTCTCTAAGACCCTGCATATGTTCTCCTTTCAGACCACAGCAGAAATATTAAAGTCTAAAAGGTTATGTCATTTAGTGTACACTGAACAATAATTATTATTTCATTGTCTGGGTCTTTAAGTTTGTATATATTTTCTTCGGACATGTTACTCTAATGGGATGTTGAATATGTGTCCTTTATTTTGTTCTTCACTGATGATGTAGTTAATTTTTACTGTTAATAAAATTAGGGGTAAACTCCCTAATTTTAGAACGTGACTTTCCATCTTCACAAAGATATCCACAGTTCTTGGAACCATCAGTGATCAACAATGTAATGTAATGATTAGCACGCTCATTGTAAATTCATCAATAAAATCGTTAGAATCTTGTGAAATGTAAACAATAATATATGTATCATAATATAATACAATGTACGTGTATTTCCTTATAGCAAAGCTACATCGGGCTATCTGCTGAGCCCAGCGAGGGGAAACGAACCCCTAATTTTAGCGTTGTAAATCCGGAGACATACCTCTGTACTAGCAGAGGACAGTATAGTACAGACCTAACTAACTTCTCAGACGTCTGGTATAATTTCAGAAAGATGTTCAAAGGGATGAAAGCCAACAGAAAGATGTCGTTTTGTGCCTCCAGTGAAGACCAATAATTTTGTCTTTAATTAATGTAATATAATGTTATTATATTAATATTATCCCTCACTAAAGAGTGAAACCCTAAAACATATATTATGTAGGTCAGTTGTGATTTGTCCTTAAAAAAAAATTAAGACAGAGTTTTACAAATTTGTGTTGTGAGTTCTTGTAATGGACTTCAGTACCTTACCTTTAAAAATTTTGCAGGTTAAGGAAACTGTAATTCTCCTTTATTTGTTGTTTTTCTCTTGGAAACGCGGAAAACACAAACACAGATTTGCTAAAAAATAGCAAAATAACTGCAAGGATTTTCCGTATCATTCATTCTCCAACAAAAATTTCAATAGGAAAGAAGAAATAGATTGGAAGTGAAAAGACATAACAGTCGAGTCGAGAATCGTAACAGAAATGGCAGACCAGTCGTGTCTCTTCTTCTTTAGAGCAGCCTGTTTCACATTAGAGATGTGGTCAAGATATTCACCAGTTAAATTTGAACCATTTAATGCATTAAGTTTGATAAAATCCTCAATTTTGCTTCGACTTAAACTATATGCTATATTTCTCTAACTTAAGCATTTATTCTAACACTTGTTAAATAGCGTGGCTGAGAAAAGAACGGGAAACTTAAAATGAAGTAATGTCTTTATTCTCTGCGTTGTATTGTGTTTTGCTTGAAATATCATGTGTATTTTGAATTTCGTGTAAAGCTACACGAGGTCTATCTACGCTAGTTGTCCCTAATTTAGCTGTGTAAGACTAGAGGGAAGGCAGCTAGTCATCATCACCCATCGCCAACTCTTGAGCTTCTCTTTTACCAACGAATAGTGGGATTGATCGTAACATTATAACGTCCCCACGGCTGAAAGGGTGATTACGTTTAATGGGACAAGAATTTGAACTTGCGACTCTCAGATAACCCTAACCACCTGGCCATGACGGGCCTTCAGTATTTAAAAGGGTGTCTGAACGTCAAATACGCGAACTGGTAATTATTTCAAATAAAAAAGTAATATTTTGCTATGGAACTGCTTAAAAGTATATAGGAACAAATGAAGAGAAATATTCATATGAAACTTATAAACAAATAAATTAAGAAAAATAGTAAGATAGCACGAATTGCTAGAGATAGCTTATTGGTGGATTTGGCTCTAAAGAGGAAAACGAGAATCAATATTTAAATGCAGTTTTTTACACAAGTGTTGATACATTTCTTGAATAATCACATTGCATTTGAAGTTTAAAAAACTATAAAGGAGGAAGGAAGAGATGTAAAGTGAACCTGGCCTTCCCAAGACACACAATGACCAAACAACGATAAAGCAAAGATCCGAATTGTACATAGTAAAAACAAAACATCGTCCAGATAAACAAACACAGTCACGGTTGAAAAGAACCACTAAACAACAGTATAATATAATTATAAACCAAGCGAATACCAAAAACACCAGTAACATTACCTACAAACACAAAATACAACTCTATAATGAAAGCAATAAACAAAAAAACAAAAAAAAACAGTTATCGATTTCATCGAAGAGTACCAAAATCCGCTAAGTTAGCAAAACAGTATCACTTTACTTTTTGATACAGCAAAGAAACACTTAACACTTATAATGCTTTGCAAAAATCATACATTAATAAGTGTTCTTGCTATCGAAAAATTCATGACACAACACAATAGTACACATGGTATGGTACTTAACAAGCCACCTATAACCAGATATTACAATATCACCTCGATGAACGTAGAAAAAGCATATTTATGGAGCAGTTATGTGAAATATGCGTCTGATAAATTGATCTAGTAAAAAGTGAGTTTGAAAATGACTTTTTGGGGACTGTTCTGAGACCAAGCTAAATGAAATTGTGATTAGCACTGAACCTTATAAGTTTAGAATTCATTCTTTATAATTGAGCTCAAAGTTACACAAGGGGCTGTCAATACTCTGTTAATCATAGGTATCAAAACCAGGTTTCCAGCGTTGTAAGTCTATAAATGTATTGTTGTGACAGTAAGGGCTAAAATTCATTAACATGGCCCTGAAGAGCCTAAAAAGATTAGTGTAATTAATATTAATACTTGTGGAATAACCTCGTGAATTAATCGTATAGCATTTATTAGTTATGTTTGTATGTGTTTTTCTTATAACAAAGCCACATGGGACTATCTGCTAAGCTCACCGAAGGGAATCGAATACGTCTTACTTTGCCATTGTAAATCCGTAGACTTACCCTGTACTAGCGGGGGACCAACGAGAAGACAAAGATACACTACGCGGCCCTTCCAAGTTACGAACAACAGCGACTTAGACGGTGTATCTGAATATTTTATCGTTGTGTGTTTTGATTATGAAAAATAAACAAGATGATCAAAATCTTATTTACAGTCTTCACGTGTGGGATTTTGTTACAGTGTGAGATCAGTTCACACTCAAATGTTTACTGTGGTAACGATATAGGTTTAATGATTAATGTATATGTCACTTTCTTTTTTCTTCTCACTAAAGGTTAGACTGAAAAGAATATATGTGACGTACAGGACGAACACTTTCTTTGATTACTTGTTCGCTCTCCAGTTGATTCAAGGTCCATCGGCACAACTTGGGTTAGCAAACCAAAATACAGCTAGGCCTTTTTACAATTTTAAGTCCTTTCAGTCACAGAAATTTTATCCTTTATAAATGCATATATTACCAAAGTTTCATGTACAAATCTAACAGTATCGTCTGTCTTACAATTTAGCTTATGTTCCTCAGATTTATTCGAGGGACAAATTCTGCTGACAAGCTGACCGCTCGATAATATATGATGTTAAAAACAATACAAAATGTTTGTTTGTTTTTGAATTTTGCTACTCGAGGGCTATCCGTGTTAGCCGTCCCTAATTTAGCAGTGTAAAACTAGAGGGAAGGCAGCCAGTTATCACCACCCACCGCCAACTCTTGGGCTATTCTTTTACAAACGAATAGTGGGATTGATCGTCCATTATAACGCCCCCACGGCTGAAAGAGCGAGCATGTTTGGCGCGACCGGGATGCGAACCCGCAACCCTCAGATCACAAATCGAACGCCTTAACACGCTTGGCCATGCCTATATAAAATGAAACGTGTGAATTATGATATACTGTATTACCAAAATTAAATAACCTTTCATACATGTCTAACACATTTCAGTTAGTGTAGAATTCTCGTATATTCTCTACTAAATTTAGACTCATGAACTGAATGTTTTTAATATCTGGTATCAAAACTTTAGGTGCTAGGCGGGGAACTATGATCTTAGGTCAACTGCTTAATCATTGCTTAAATTTGCATTTCACTTTAATAATAAGTACTGTTGTTTCAATTGCTATTTTCGTCAACGAAACGATAAAATTTAGGGGCCTGTGTTGAAAGTCAGCCTTGAGGGTCCATAAAGCAAATACGAGAACTATGATAGTTTGTAATTTAGTTCCCCAGGCGCGGTATGGCCAGGTGGTTAAGGCGATCGATTCAAAATCGGAGGATCGCGGGTTCGAATCCCCGTTTCACCAAACATGCTCGCCCTTTCAGCCGTGGGGGCATTATAACGTTACGGTTAATCCTATTGTTTGTTGGTAAAAGAGTACCCCAAAAGTTAGCGGTGATGACTAATTGCCTTCCCTCTGGTCTTACACTGTTAAATTGGAAGCGTCTAGCACAGATAGCCTTCACGTAGCTTTGCGCGAAATTCAAAAACAAACCTCCTATAATAAAAGTAAATCAACAACACCGTTCTGGTACAAGTTTTAACCCAGAAAGCAAAAAAAACACTTACGTTCAATCTACGCTAAACAAAAATGTACAACGACTTTCTTGAATTACCAAAACATCCAAAATTATAACAATAAAACTGATAAAATTTCGTTACAACATATTCCTGACAAGATAAAACGTAACATCTGAACATCATGCTTTGTTTATGATGGCTACTTGCTTAATTGATTCAATACCAATATTTAAACTAAAGCTATGTTAGGGATATGTAATAACGACGGCAGCTAATTGTTTAACGAAAGTTGTCTCTGATGTAATAATGTATAACTGTTTAATTAAATCTATATTAAGGGAGTACAGTACTTCTGAATAATACAAGGTTATGAACAATTGTGTCCGAGTTATATTCACATCCAAAGTTTGGAATATTAGCTTCGGCCTGGCATGGCCGAGCGCGTTAAGGCGTGCACTCGTAATCCGAGGGTCGCGCTAAACATGCTCGCCCTCCCAGCCGTGGGGGTGTATAATGTGACGGTCAATCCCACTATTCGTTTGTAAAAGAGTAGCCCAAGAGTTGGCGGTGGGTGGTGAGGACTAGCTGCCTTCCCTCTAGTCTTACACTGCTAAATTAGGGACGGCTAGCACAGATAGCCCTCGAGTAGCTTTGTGCGAAATTCCAAAACAAAAAAGCTTCAGATACTTAGGAAAATAAGGAACATTAAACTTTTCATACTGATTTCAGTTGCTGTGTTACATACACTGTAAACAATTATATTTTTAAACTATTACTTATCTGTAGATCATGACTATATACATATAGGAAAAACTGTTTTACCTATACATGAAGCACTCACAGCTCAGCAAGCAAATGTTTCCAGTATCTTTGGTTTATCACCACTTAGAAACAGTTACTTAACATAAGATTATATATATTACAACCAGTTGAATCTGAAAACTTAACATTTATTTCTGTACACATATAATATATTAAAAATATATATATATATATTACGATAATTGTTATTGCAGATCTTTAAGGATGAGTTACAAACATTTTGTTTTTAATTAAATCAGTAGAGACATAAAAACACAATAATTTTTCAAATTAACAGAGCATAAACGTATCTGATAAAGTTCTCAGTCATGTGGACTAAGATGAAACTAACCTTTGGTTCAAGTACCAAAGTTTATCTGCTGATAGGATTTAACATATATAGTGTGCAAACATTACCAACACTACACATACAATTATATTTATATATACTAACAGAAAAAGATTTAAACAGTTTTTAATATCTAAATGATTAAGTCAGTTGTCCAAATGACTTGCAGAAAATTGTGTTTATAAAAAGTGAAGTTTGGTTTATGTCAACACCACATTCTGATAATATACTGCATAAGAAAACAGCAATATTTTCATGTTTACTACAAGGCAATACTCTGGTGCTAGTGTTAAAGTTAAATTTGTGTTATTTGTTGAAAACGAAAGATAATTATCCTATACAAATCCCTAGTTAGGCCTCACTTAGAATAATTAGTACAGCTTTGGTCTCCTTCTCCAAGAAAGAATACTGACTTTTAAAAGAAATTCAAGTGTGTTAAGGCATGCGACTCATGATCTGAGGAATGCGGGTTCGCATCCCCATCGCACCAAACATGCTCACCCATTCAGCTGTGGGGGTATTATAATGTGACGGTCAATCCCATTATTCATTTCCTTCTCCAAGAAAGAATATTGACTTTTAAAAAGGATTCAGCAGATGACTTCTAGAATGAATGGAAGGGTTATCTTATAGGGATAGATTATGATATCTTATTTTCTTTTGAAAAAAATGATGGATAAAATGTGATAATATTGAAGTTTACAAGAATATCTTTAAGATCAATAGGATAAAGGTTTTTGATTTCTTGAAGCAGTATTCTGAAAACATTAGGATGGGACACAAGTTTAAGACTTGAAAAAAAAAAAAAAAGTGGAAGAAGCTATGATCCAGGTTAAGACAAATTTTTATTTTTTTCCAACAGAATGGTTGGTTAATGGAATGAGTTGCCATCTGAAGTAGTGGTAAGACTTTTAGAAGAGCTTAAGAGGGGAATTGATTACTTTCTGAAATATAAAGGGTGGGTTTAAATTTGAAATTTTCTGAAGAGTCAATGTTTTACACACACATTGTTTGGCCACATAACATCCACAGCATGATGAATATTGATTAATTATTTACCTGCACTGTTGTAGTATTTTCACATTTTCTTACTGATCATGTGAAACTTGCATCTTTGCAAACTATGTTTTATTATTTTACTTTAAAATGTTGCAATATATTCATATGTAGCAGTTGTTCATCAACTAGTGCTACATTGTGAAAAATTTAGTTTGTTTTACATTTTTAAATATCACATCTTTTATTCACCAAATGATTTCTATATCAAGGCATTAGTTTTGTTTTACTATATGTTATATTAATATCTCTGTACTTTGTAGTTGATTAAATTCTTGGAAATCATGACAAACTTTAATTTGCTTTGCTCTGCATTATTTTAATATTTTCATAATTTATTTTTGGTCAAATAATGTCCCCATCAAAGCAAACTGTGATTTGTTTTGCTCTACACAGTTTTAATATTTTAATGATTTACTGTAGATTACACAACACCAATATAATGGTAAATAGTGATTTATTGTCTTGTTCTACATATTTCAATCTCCCATGGCTTATTATTGGTCACAACACTCCAACATAATTGTGGTTTAACGTTTTTATATCTCATAACTGATCATAAGAAAACAACAGTACATAAATTAACAGTCTATATTACAAGTGCACCATGAAAGAAGGTTAGCAGGTGCTACTAGCATCTGAACCTTAAGTTTTATAAAAGAAAATTTGTTAAAGGCACTAACCCTTGCAAAGGTAGTGTAATAAAAGTTGTGTTTGTTTAAGAATTGAACCAAGAAAATTACACTAATAACAAATGTAGAAGTTTTTGTCACAGAATACATATTTGACATTTCACAACTGGTGAGCAAATTACATCAATAAAAATTTGTCAACTACTGTTTCAACATAATTTAGCATGATACAATGAAAAACAAATTAGACAAAATCTTTAAACTCCTTTTATTGTTAAAGGTCTTTTAACAGATAATATGTTGACTGAATTTCATATTGCTGTTTAGTGTGTTTTAGAACATGGTGTTCTAACAATGAAATTTATCAAATATTAAAATTTTTAAAGGTTAAATAATTATGTGAATTGTTTGCTTCCAAAATGATTGTGGCTGTACAGCAATTAAAAACCAGCTATATATATTTATAACATCATTTCAACTGTTTTAATGTGTGAAGTGGCATATTTAGGTAGGGACTAGAGGGGGCTCAGCCCCTGGGCCCACGGTCTAAATGGGGGGCCTTTTGATAATTTTATTCTATGTAAAATTACATGGCATGTAGGGCCCATACAACCTTAAGTCTGCCACTGAGAAAGTGTCTTCTATACAAACTTGAATATATCTAAACTTAAGTGACGATAGAATATACAGAGCTGATGAAAGGATCTACCGTTTTATAACAATGTTCCTATATGTCTATGTTGAGCTCCATGTGTAGAATTCTCTCTTTTACACTCTTGCATGATATATTTCTAATAAATTAATAAACTCCCAAGATGCATCCCACTAACACAATATTCTGAATTATTCATTGCATACTGTGGAAAAGTATACACTAAATATTAAACAAGTTCCAAGTAATCTGGCTACTATTATTAATTAATTTTTATCTTAAAAACTACTTTTTGAAATGTCCTGTGATATCAAAGTTCATCTCTTCCTAAGGAAATCTATTACTTCTCTTGTTTTTGCCATTTCTGAAGTGCTATATACCACTTTTTCCCCATCCCTTCACTTTCTTATTATATAATCCTGTGCTAAGTGTGGCAAATTATCTAAATTCCATTGAAAAACTCTGGTTAAACTGTTAACTGCATACAAAATAAGATTCAAAAGAATTATTTCAAAATATTTCTACAAGATACCAATTTTCATTATGAAGTTTGTTTGTGTAGTGCTACGTGTTTCTACTGCTCATGTATTAATAACCATGAATTACTTATGTACACACAATTTATGCTCATTACTTCTTATGACGAGCAACTCTGAGGTTACTTTACAATTTTGAAATCTTCAGTAAATATTTTAGAAACTACAATCATCTCAACTAACTACATTAAAGTATACAGCCACCAAATAAGAAATCAATAAAAAATATATTTTCACAAATTTTTTGAATATAATTGTAATAAAATTAACAGAATATAAAATTTTGGAAACATTTTGTCAATTCCATTATCTGTGGGCTAAAGTTTATCATGAAAATTATGATCCCATTATAAAGCGTTTCTCACTTTTCACCTATTCTCTATAAAACTAAAAACAATTTATAAAAATGGTTCCTGTTTACCAGACTTGATCAAAACAAGAGAACTAGCACATGCACGACTCCTGTGATTTATCTTGAGCAGTCAACTTGAAGGAATCTTTTTTCACCTCCGCCATCTTTGAAGTAGATACTAATTGACAAGCAATGTCGTAAAACATTTTGTCAACACCATCCCCAGTCTTGCATGATGTTTTGAATACACCACTGATTAAGTTATGACACTGCTCACAAAACTGATCAATGTCAGCATCTGTAACATGCATTTGGTGTACCAGATCAATCTTGTTTCCACATAAAAAGATTTTGGCACCTTCTGCATAAGTAACAATGTCCAATACGTGTTGAGACAAAATATTGAAGGAGTCAGGGTTGTCAAAACTAAACACCAAGATGGCAGCTTCTGCAAACTTATAGTAGCTGCTGGTGATAGAAGCCACTCGTTCCATCCCTCCAGTGTCCCACAACTGAAGCTGAAAGCCATATCAATAGCAGTTTAAAACTTATCTTCATTATTAATTTAGCTGAATTTAAATTCACTACAAATCATAGAATTTACAAACAAATATATCATATTTGAAAATACAATTATTTCTGCAGGTGTCTCTGATATGTGTCACAAGTGATCTTAAAAAATGCATGAATGTAATCTCTAACTCAAGATATTTATTACCAAACAACTGCACAAAACAACATGTTGGTAACCTTAGCTAGCCATGTTCTACAGAGTATGATGAAAATTACCCGGCATTTTTAATTTGCCTAACTTTTGACATCAATGCCAAAACGACTGCTCACTTCTATGTATAAAACAAAATACAATACTAAATTTATGTATTTATTTTAACTGAAATGCCAGAAGAATAAAGGGAAATACCATTTAGATTTTCTAGATGATAGCGGACTATACTCCTGAAACTAGACAAGCACTCAGTAGAGTGCACAACTCCACCACACACTGTTAATTACATTGGACTCTCAAACAATACAAAAATGTGTCTGTATGCCCACCATCAACAATGAACATGGACCATTTCTGGCATGATAACAAAGAATAATATTTTTCATGTATTCACCAAGTTCTGTCAAAATCTGATCATTTTTACTGAGTTATACAGCTAGAATAGTGTGAAATATTACCTCTCCATATTTACTAAAAGGGATATTTTTTTCATAATTCTCCTGTGAGTTTGACCTTGGCCCTCCAAAAACTACTCACTTTTAAGTAAGGTCATAGACTAAATGTCAATCAACTTTCATCTAAATCCATTCTGCTGTTTTCAAAATCTTTCTGAGCTAAGGCGTGCGGCTCATAATCCGAGGTCGTGGGTTCACATCCCAGTAGCGTCAAACATGCTCACCCTTTTAGCCGTAGAGGCGTTATAATGTGACGGTCAATCCCACTAGTCGTTGGTAAAAGAGTAGCCCAAGAGTTGGCAGTGGGTGGTGATGACTAGCTGCCTACCTCTAGTCTTACACTGCTAAATTAGGGACGGCTAGCACAGATAGCCCTCGAGTAGCTTCGTGTAAAATTCCAAAACAAATAAACAGAGTGGTTACACAGGAAATTTTTCCATTTTAAATTACTAAGAAGACACCTGGCTCTACTACACCATTGTATTATATACCAGCACTCTTCTCCAAAATATGTAAACTATTTTTGTTATATTTCAACCCTCATCTTTAAAATACCCAGTAAGACTTTTCTTAAGCTCAAACAACTCTGAAGCTCCTAGTACCACATAAAGACAAACTGTTTCATTGACTAATTAGTCTATAGGAAAAGCAAAACTGCTTAATTGAAGTCATGCAAGTTTTCTGTATTTCGAGCTTGGACCCTTAAATTTCAATGCCTGAAACAGTTTTCAAATTATCTAAATTTATGAACTGACTTCAGAAAGCATTAATATTTATTGTTTACTATATTAAAGAGTTAACAAGTACTTAATAATTGTGCTTAGAAGGCCCAACCTTATCAGATGATCTTCAGTTAAGAGCTGAAAATGCCACTTACAGTAATGATACCCAACTGATGACTTGATCCCCAGCAGTCATATAAGCTTTTTGTAATATATTCATTACTCACAACAAATTATTCAGTACTGCTTGTAATTTTTAGCAATTCTTCTTGCAAAGTTTATTCAATAATGAGATAGGAATTTCTCTTTTATGGATGACAATTAAATGGAACAAAGTGAATCAAAATATAAATTTTATTCTGTACCAATAGTAATTACTCAGCATCAACTTTTTCAAAATTTATTTATAAGAATTACTTATGTTGTTCACAACGTACATGTATATTTCAGCCTCCAAAAATACTACATTGCAAAATATTCTAAAATAACCAACCTATAAATCAAAACTATATCTACATTATTAAACAACAAAGACATTTTATTCGTATACTTTATATATCAGACACTTCATAGTGAACCTTACCACTTATTTCCACAAAGAGAAGCAGGATATAGTCATGTTTTGAAAGTATTGTTTATGGAAAATATAAATTTGGTTGGTAAATTAAGGTAAGGAATTTTTTTCTTTGTGACATGTTCTTGTGAAAAAAATTTAAGTATAGTCCACAAAAATAAATAAAAATTACCTTAACTTCTCTTCCACAAACATTAATAACTTTGTATGAATGGTCCAGTCCTAATGTAGAGCTACGATCTGTGCTGGAGACAAATTTGTTCATTGTAAACATTCTGAAGAGAGAACTTTTGCCAACTCCAAACTCTCCACAAAGGATTATTTTTTGTACAGGGATTGTAGTAGATGCCATGAACCATCAGTTCTGAAAACTAGTTTGTCTTCAAAGATGTAGAAAACTTGATGGTTTCATACCTTTTCCTCAGTAAAATATGTGGTTGTTTTCCATAACTATAATTTCAATTTTTTAAAATATATCTGCAAGAAGTTTTAGGTCATATGTGTAACATAACGACCAAGACCACAAGTCTTTATATTCTGATATATTTAATGTGTGTATCTCAATTCCAGAAGATTTAAGATTAATTCATGCTTAAGTTGTTAAAAAATGAATGCCATAAGAACCAACAAATTAAAAACCAATTATCCATTGAAAAAATCATACCTACATTGTATCAATCATACTGTTTAGCCAATCAAAATTATTCCTAATTTTTAAAAAACAAAACTGTCAATTCACTTAAATGAGTAAAATCTTTCATATTGTCATACCTACATGTATCTAGTCAAAAAATAATTCAAATAACAAAAATTCAACATATTACCACATTAATAAATCCTACAAATTAACAATTCTAATCCTGAAAAAAATTCCAAAAGTTCTTTTTATTATCTTTAAGAACAAAGTGCCAAAAATATGCTTGTCAATTTAAAACAACAAAAGATTTTAAAACCTGCAAAAATTTGAAATTCTGAAGTATATCACCCCTAATTATTTCAAGATTCCAGGAAAAATAAGTTTTGATTCTTCACAAACTTACAATTCTATTTAAAATGTATTATTTTGGAAAAGTTTCTTCCTACACTAGTTAACTTTTGCATTCTGTGTGTCTTGGAAATTTAAAAATCTGGCAAGAAATACTCAGACAGTTTATGTTTCCTAGACAAAAAAAACATCAAAAGAGATTTCTGTGGGTGTATTACATTTGAAAAAATATAAATATTTCTATTTAAATAATTAAAAATTTATTCTTAGTAAAATGGTCAAAGGAGAGCCACACATTATAACTAAATTCCCAAGCATGTCTGTTTTATGACAAAATATCTTTAACTCATAATGACACAAATAAAACAACACAATATTAATGTAACTTAACCATCCTTCATAAAAATTAAAAATTTAAACTACCTATAATTTTTCAAGAAAGCATCAAATTTCCTTTTAACTTTAGTAAAGTGCTGAATTACGTTACTCATTCTACATGTCAATTAATTATTCCATTAGAAAAATAAAACATGTTTTTCCAAACCTTATGCCCTTTCATTCTATTATCTCCATAATAAAGCACAAAAAGGAAGCATCTAACATATAAGATATTTAGATAACTTATAAACTTCAATATAATCATCTCTTAACTTTCTTTTTATAAGAAAAAAATAAACAAATTCAGATCTTAACTTTTCCTTTTCTGAAATGATTCTAGCATTCCTCCTCTGGACCCAATGAAGTAAGACAATATTACTTTTTAGATAATGACAAAACTACATACAGTAGTTCAAGTGAGGTCTAACTAGTGATTTGTACACAGGCCATAACCTCTAATGACTTATGGTCAATTTACAAGTATATACACCCAATATACTACCTTCACTACTAGCAACAAGGCACTGTCTTAGTAATTTGAGTCACTTATTCATTACTATGCCAAGGTCCTTTTCTTCAGTATACTACTGAGTATACAAAGATGTGATTAAAATCGGGACAGTCCAAATGCGTTACTTTACATAAGGTCAACAAAAATTCTGTAAAATTTACTAGTCATTTTGTATTACCTGAACATCCCAAATACAGTTTAAATATCCAAAAGTTTGATATAAGTACGTCACTAATTTACTAAATATACTCTTATCAGTATCATCAATGTGAATAATAAATTGTAACTGTTCCCAAGAAATTACCTCTGAGACACTCTTCCAGCAACAAAAGTCCAGTCTGACAGAACTACACTATCAACATCCTTTTGCTTTATTTTATCCAATCTCCCTACTGTCTAGTTGACTAGTTCTCCCCACCCCTACCAATGTTATTTTTATATCTTTTATGCACCACCAAGTTTACTAAAAGTTTTTTGAAAGTCAAAGATTATGTCTATGCCCCCTCCACCTTTCAAACAGTAAGTAATATCCTCAAAAAAGTAACCAATTAGTATGACAAAATCTCACTTCAGTGAATTCACTGGTGTGGAAGATAAGTTAGTAAACTGGATAGATTTCTGGAAGAAGCCAAAGGGTTGTTACAAATAGAGTTCAGTCATACTGTATTAATGTTACAAGTGGTGTACTTCATGGCTCAGTCTAAGTCCTTTATACTTTTTGATTTACATCAGAGGTATAGATGAATGAATGGTGAACAAATTACTAAAATTTGCAGATGACATTAAAATTTGGGATTTTGTTGGCTGTGAAGATGCTGCTGCTGATTTACAAAATGATTTAGATCATTTAGCAAGTTGGGCAGGTAAATAGCTGATGGATTTTAATTACGATAAATGCAAGATAATGCACGTTATCATAATTTGAATTAAAAGTATAATTTGGAGAGGAATAACCTTAACAGTGTCATGAATGAATAGGATCTTGGTGTAATGGTTAATCAGATTTTTTAAGCCATACAAGAAGTGGTATGACAAACAGGATTTTACATGATATCTACTGAATATAAATAAGTAAAAAAATATTATAATTTCATTGTATAAGCCACATTTGGAGTATTGTATTCAGTCTTGGGCTCCTTACCTCAAGAAGGGCATTCAGAGAAGGAATACTAGAATAGTACTTGGGAAGGAGGTGTTGTCATAAAAGGACAGGATGAAATCTCTCAAATTGTTTTCTCTTGAAAAAAGAAGAGTTAAAGGGGATCTGATTTCGGTGTTTGAGATCATAAAGGGAATTGGTGATGTTAATGCATTATTTTTTTCATAATTTACAGTAAAAATAGCAGAACTATGAGATATAAATTTTGACAGCTTAGGAGCCACCTTCAGCTAAGGCAGTTTTATTTTTCTTATAGGGTGGTTGGACTTTGAACCATGCTGCCTTTGAATGTTGTGGGAACAGTAAATTTAAGTGAATTTATAAACAAAATAAATATATGAATTATAAGAGCTGACTTTATGATTTTTTAACAGTCTTAATTGAGTTTACAGGATAGAACAACCAAGGTGAACTAACAGGTCATTTTTTGTCTTAAAACATTGTTATTACGATATAATACAGAAGTATTAATACAAACCTTTCCTCATTGTTTAATCAGAGAAAACATATCTTACAATTTGCAACTTCCAATTTACATGATTATGTGAATGTTCAGTGAGAATTTGGCACTAACATTTCATTGTGACTAAACCTTACATTAACAATTAAAATTTAAAAAGAAAGTTTATCATATCGTACTAAAACTTTCATCGGTTGGTGATTTCTTAGTTGTTATGGTGAGCATAACCAAGATTTTTTTACTCAATATTATAACTCAAGCATCAGAGAAATACAGACAAAAATATCACTGTGCTTCACTAAAACATTTCTTGTACCACAAGTTAACTGTATCTTTAAAACACAATCAGCCTTAAAACTATGTTTCTCTTTAAAGACAAAACCAACTTTATGAAAAAGTCCTCTACAGTATATTTCTATGCATTAGTTTCAATGCTAAGAGACTTCAGTAGAGATACAAAGAACATCTGAAGTTAAAAACCATATTCTACTAGCATAAGTAAGCACACACATTAATGTGCAGTGATACTCAGCCACAAAAATGACATGTAAAAAATATTTTCAAAGCCAGCAATGATACTGATCCAAACACATTGGAAACTATCATCACTGTTCTTAGAGAACAAGACTTTAACAAAAAAAAAAAAGAAAAAAGAAGAACAAGCTCTAGCTGTGTCATTTAAACTGTAACTCGCTAGTCTTCATTATGTTAGCCAATCACATAATTAATATTATACAGGATGGCCCATAAGTCCTTACCCATCCATATATCTTATGTATTGAGTGTATCTATGTGCTATCCCTCATTCTCACTGCATAATATTATGCGATGTCATGTTCTGCGAGACATTTTCAAGTGTAAATGGACTTAAATTGGCCATATTTCTCTGACAAAAAAAGAAAAAAATTATAATACAGGAGTAATTGAATATAACATGATAACACATAGATGGGTAGAGACTTACGGGCTACAATGTATAATCACCTCTTTGTTACAAGTATGTGTTCACTAATTAATCTGATCATAGAATTTCACGTAACTCAAAACTGCAATTAATTTTGCAGGACAGTGTTATACATTTTCAAAACTGGGTTAAAAACTTCAATTATTTATGTTACGCTATAACATGACTACACAACTACAAATATTTTATTACCAGATAAAAGCAAACTTTTTTACCTCTCAAATATTGGATTTGTTTTTATGCACTCCATTACTGGTAGAAGTTCACACATACTTCCTATTAATTATTTGTTTTTAGTTGTTACAACAGTCAATGTCAAGGGCTGATAAAAATAAATATGTCAAATCACAAATTCACAATGTAAAATATACAGGGTAGGCTAATCTACCATTGACTCTACTTCTACTAAAAGTAGATTTAATCTAACATAGACTCTAAATAAGTTGATGCTGTTACTTGTAATGTCAGCTCTACTGGTAGAAGTAAAGCAAGGTAAAAATCAAATTGTTAATGTAAGGCTTCAAAATCTCAAGTCTAATTACGGATAGGCGTAGCATTACTATAACAGTAAAATTCATTACATTATTTATTTATTACTTTAGCTCGGGGAGCTAGTATTGTAAAATCTGTAGTATTAGTATTACTCAGACAGTGATGTTAATTTGTTGTCAGTTTTTTTCGTGTGTGTATTCAACAAAGAAATAAGTTCGCACAATCACAACTCACAAATAATTTGTTGAAAAAGTAGCTTAGACAAATGTTTGATTTCCATAAACTGTTGAGCCTTATAAGGTCCGTAAGAAATCTCATCGGTAATTCTAAGTTATTAGATGAATTCAACTTAATATAGAAAAAACAATGAAGCTTTAACAAAATAAAGCAATAGCCTTTTAAATAACGATTTTTAGATTAAGATACACATTTTAAGCTTGATTTGCAACTTAAAGTGTTATTCTTCTTACTTAAGTTAACTGTGGGATCCATATCTTTACAGTATTTTCCGGAATCTTTTATCACATTAATTTATCATACAAATGTCTGGAAGCGTCATCATCAGCCACTTTTGTTTAAAGGTGTCTTCTCATTTTCGTATAGGCGGTCTTTTTTAATAAGTTAAAACTTATACACTTGTCAATAATAACGTACAATTTATTAAGGAAATCGCACAAAATTAAAAAAAGAAGCGTAAAAACGTATACTTTACAATTTAAATACATCAAATGATTAACAGCAACATTATTTGAAAACAGTAGAAATCATCTATTAATGTTTAGTCCATACTGATGAAAAGTTTAGGACATCATACTTTTAAATATGAAATAACTTAAACTCATCACCACCACCAGATCACTGTAGATGTGTCTTTGAATTCATTCACTAGTCAAGCATTTAAGTACAAGATTCTACTAAAAAAATGTCAGTGTTCAGCGATATATGTATGTCACATTTAACCACAGAACAAAGTTGCGACCACTTTAGGTTATCTTCGGGTTTACTTAATTTAATTACAATTGTTAATACCCATACTACTGTGTTCAGAATACATTTTTACTTCAAGTAGATTTCTCATCATCATGAGATTTATCCATAGTCTAAAATTTATTTTAAAGTCTTTCTTTCTTCTGTTATTAAAACTTTTAGTCTCATAAAACATTCTCAACTAATAAATATTTAGTTTTTACGGTGTCATGCTGTTGTTTTGTTTATAAATAAATATTGCGAACGTCTGAATTTTTATAAGATAATCCTAAACAATCTACTGAGTCTTAAAGAAATTTTTATCTAATTTACGTGTTGGTAATTTAGTTTAAGGTTTAACATCTTATATAGATTAATAAATCTCACAATTATTACCGAAGCCGGAGATCTGGAAACCAAAATACTCCCCCCTTTTTTATTGTCTTAAATATCCTGTTCAATATTCAATCGATAATATACGAGAATATCACGAATTTTCCCATCTTTTCTAGTAAAGTAGTAATTTTTCGTTTAGTTTATTTCTTTGAATTTTTGGCAAGAAACACGTTTTCCATAAAATTGTTGAAATTGCATAGTTCTAGCTGTTTTTATATCTTTATGTTGTTCTCATTACAAATATCCCTATTTTGCTTATGAAAATGTAGCCGCGTCCATTCGATTTCTGAATGGATGATGTCTGTATGTTCCAGCCGATTAATGTTCTGACTATATCGTACGAGAAAGAAGAATATGAGGTTTTATGCCAGACTGGAAGTTTCATTCTCTCTCTCTCATGAACAGTTCGAGAGAAGAAAAGCATAATTTCTGTAAACTGACAGGTTTTCTCATATGGAGTAATATACTTTGTAAATTAATTACTTTCCCATTTCTACCTTTTTACATTAATTTAGCATCATTCTAAATCTGTCAGTTACTTCTGAGTATGTTTAACTTTTACATAACAATTACAAAAGAAAGTAGTTAAGTTTACGTTGTTCTGGCTGCCATTTTTTTATTGTTGTTCTATCGAGATCACACCTTTTCTGACCAGGAGTGGCGTGACTTAATGCTACATGTTGTACAAGAATGTATATAGCCAGGAGCGTAGATCCTGGGGGTTTGTTGCATACAATCATCCCCCTACAGTTTGGTCTGTTGAATTGTTTTATTTCATCACAGGCCTACAAATTGCGTGTTTGTTGTGATTTTCGTGTTCTTACCAATCGAATTACATAATTAAGCCTAGATGTAGGCTTTTTCAGTGGCCGAAATGTACATCTTTAATACAGGCATGCTTCTAAGCTATTTGATATAAGCGATAGTTCGTATCAGTCAGTATACATGCAAGTATCATGGCATTAAGATTACTCTGTGACTGCATGTTTACAGCTTTTAGGTTCACGTAATCAGAGATAACCAATTTGCAAATTGAACAGTCCACATAAATGGTTGCAAAAACTATCCCTCTCCCATCGGATGTAAAAAAAATTACGCCCCTGTATATAGCATTGTCTTTTACTAGTAGTTCAGATGGAAACTGAAGGTTATATCTTCCCCTAAATTTGAATGAAAATGATTATTCATGTGTGTGGCATCAGTTACTCTGGATAAATCTACCATTTACTGCTATATACACAATGCCAAATTTAAACAGTCAAGTAGATGGTTTTGTTTCAATTACTTTTGAAATGAAGTTGCCTGATTAAGTAGAAATTGACATCCCATTTTCAAAAAGCAGCTACACACACTGAATTGATAAAAATTGCTTGTTATACCTAGTCTTCTTATTTCATTTTCACAAGTTCATAAATTTAGTACTACTTCTTAATAAATACTGTGTTAAAAGCTGTTATTAATTGGACATGTTCATTTGCTTTAAAATCAACTCAAGCTTACTTAAATGAACCACACAGTGGCTAAATGGAGAAACTTCCTGTACCATCACAACAGGTTTTTTTATTGTAAAATTTACTGCTTTTGGCTAATAGGTGTGTTGCATTTTACTCTTATGTAATACAAATTTACGAAAAATTTTAATTATAGAAATGTTTTGATTTTATTTCTGCAAAGAAAGAGTCCAACACAAAAGGAATAGTTTTCAATTGAAGGAAGATGGTCATACAAGAGAGTGTCAGGTCTGGAAATCTTCTCCTAGCCTTTGAATTTTTGCTGATGCTGAAGACACCATGATTTCCGACTTGCTACAGCCAATGACTTGAGAAAAAGTGTTGTTCATATCTGGATTGACCTCAGTTCAAGGGAATCATGGAAAACTGAGAATCATTGAGCTGGTGTAGTATGAAGAGACCAGATGAACAGTCTAAGTAGGATCTCCAAACTTTGCTAGCCAGAGTAATTCAATCCCAGCTCTAGTTGAAACCATCCAACATTAAAAGGGAAGGCAGGAAATGCTTTAGGTGTATAATGTCCATCAACAGAAGGTATTTTATTGGCAGTGAAGATTTGGGGTTTTAAATGATGAAGAAAGTGAACACTGGAACAGTGATGAGCCTCTCCAAGCCAGATGTATAAATTTGGGATAATCATAGATTAGAGAGGGCCTTCAAGTCATGCAGAGACAATGAATGAGTTGCCACTGGCAACTTATTTTGCTGTTCTACATCAGGGATTGACCAATTGGAAAAGAAAGTCTCTACAAAGCTGTGGCTGTGATGTTGAGAATATCTTGTCCAGGAGAAAGCCAGATAGGTGTAAAATAGTTCTGGCCATTATCACAATTCAAAATGGATGATGCAAAATAAATAATTCCTCCAATAGCACTGGAGGAGCATTGGGTCATTTTCAAGTGAATTACTCAGGCTTTTCCAAACAGCAAGCAGTGCAAGGCTACTGGTTTCAACAACAGGTGGTTAACAATGTTGCCACAACACCAGGAATCTAAGTCAAAGTAAAGTCAGATCATTTACTTTATGGAGTGCAACAGACAGCTTGCACCAAACAGTTTGGTGGTCAGCTCAGTTTTTTCAGAAGGTGGGTGGATCTTAGTATGCACCTATCAGAGTACAAAGGAGAGTAAGTGACAGTAACTCAATGTACAAAAAGGTTTTCTGTAAGTTATAAAAAACAAAATTTTGTGCATCAGTGCTCTTCAATGTTCTTATATAGTACACTCATGATACAAGTCATTTGGTTTCAAAGAAATTCTGAATTACATCATATTTACTGGACAAATTTTCAGTTATGTAATGTATCTATCTTATTTAATCTTGAAGAAAATCAGTTTTATCCAAGAATACCATTTATGGTAATTTGATTTGTTAGGTTGACTGTAATAAGTTGAATTACTTATTGCCATCTGCTACTATTCAAAATCACCACCATAAAATAATATATTTAACCCTCTCATAACCAGAGAGATGTCACTGATTCCCCCTGATTTTTTATATCAGGAATATACAGTCCTCACTCTCCATTACTTTTGAAAACTAAAGATGAGTATCTATTTGAATCAATCTTTAACAATGCTTCTGTAGAAAGAGTTTATAGATTAATACTCTAGTAGAGTAATTGGTAAACCACCCCTCATATGTGATAAAAGTTCAAAGTTCAATCTTGTTTGCAGAAAGAACAAAAAACATTACAACAGAAGCACATGAAGCTCGAAGATGTATAAACATTCCCTGTCAGAAAGGTGCACACATAGCATTTGAATTATCTGTTGACATCAAACTATATCAGAGCAAATTCTGCACTGTACATTTTCTTTTATCATATGGAACTATATTCAGATGGAATATGTTGTGTATTTTGACAATGATGTATTTACAGTATGTCTCCAAAAATGTTAACATAATTCAAACTATATATTCCCAAATATAACAAACTATCCTGGCATTTTCTTTTTATATTCCAAAATCCGACCTGCACTGAAAACATAATGGTTTTGCATGTTGTTATTGTCTTAGGTAGCTGTCTCATTTATTTGGGGAGTGGAATTGTAATATAAAATACTTTCTACACAGTCACTACTATACAAGAATGTATAGTACTGCCAGCATGCTTTGGAACAAGCTATCATCACATTCTGTCTGATCCACTAGCAAATATAAAAATAAATAAGTGAAATAAAAACATAAGATGAATGTAGCTCATTAAGAGTCCTTTTATACGATATATATTCCTCTAATTAAAAGGGTAATGAGTGCACACACAATCTTTTTTAAAACTATTCAAAATTGAAAGTGGGAGTAATGAAGTACATATGACATTCTTTTAACTTCATTAAACTTTGGGAAAATTAAATGAGGAGAAAGGAAATATGGATGACATCATCATATCCATACAGAGAAGATGTGTGTAGTAGTGACTGTGTAGAAAGTATTTTATATTACAATTCCACTCCCCAAATAAATGAGACATGCACTGTTAAAGAGAGAGGTACTTCAGGAATGGGTCCATCATTCATCACAGCCCTATCTTGAACAACAGGGTTTATGGATAAGGTTTTGTGTGTGTATTTCTTCACTTGTTTGTGAACACCCAGAATACCTATCACCTATCACCAAAATAGTATCACCTTGTTGTATTTTCCCTTGATACTCGGGCTTTGAAAGCGTCACTAGATCTAGTATGTCATTCTAGATAAGTCAGTTAATCTGTCATTTTCCTATTTGGCCATTTGAATCAATTCATCTTTAGTACTGGAAGTTTTTGTTGGGTATCCCGTGTTATGTAATAAGTTTAACATCGTCGTCACTGAGATGCCCCACTAGGCTATCAAATTCATTCAGAAGTCCGTGTACTTAACCTTTTATGAGAGTTTGCTAGGCAGGTTGCTTAAATGTTTCAGTTGCTTTAAATTCACAGCACTTCCTTTACACATTTTATAAATACAAAAAACCAAAATCATGTTTAGTGTGTGAACTACAAGTTTTCCCCTAGTTTTTATTGTACTTATATTCATACTACTATTTTTCCTTAATCAGGATAAGTTGATTATTATCTTTGTAGAAACCATAAGTTTAATAATGCTAATTTTACAGTTATGCAATTGTGCTTAAATTATCCAATTATACAAATTTGGTCAAGGCCCCCTATCCACGAAATGAATGACTGGGAAGTTGGCTACTTACCTCCTTGTCAAAGTCCTTTATTAAATGTATGTTTTAATGCACTTCTTTGTAACTGATTACTACTAATTCACTTTATTTGTATCAACTACATTATTGTATTCAATTTTATCTATTTTAAAATATTGACAAAATATTTCCATCAAAACCCGTAGTTGATGGAACAAACTAAAAGGGATATTTTTTTCATAATTCTCCTGTGAGTTTGACCTTGGCCCTCCAAAAACTACTCACTTTTAAGTAAGGTCATAGACTAAATGTCAATCAACTTTCATCTAAATCCATTCTGCTGTTTTCAAAATCTTTCTGAGCTAAGGCGTGCGGCTCATAATCCGAGGTCGTGGGTTCACATCCCAGTAGCGTCAAACATGCTCACCCTTTTAGCCGTAGAGGCGTTATAATGTGACGGTCAATCCCACTAGTCGTTGGTAAAAGAGTAGCCCAAGAGTTGGCAGTGGGTGGTGATGACTAGCTGCCTACCTCTAGTCTTACACTGCTAAATTAGGGACGGCTAGCACAGATAGCCCTCGAGTAGCTTCGTGTAAAATTCCAAAACAAATAAACAGAGTGGTTACACAGGAAATTTTTCCATTTTAAATTACTAAGAAGACACCTGGCTCTACTACACCATTGTATTATATACCAGCACTCTTCTCCAAAATATGTAAACTATTTTTGTTATATTTCAACCCTCAAGTCCTTCCAGTAGCAGTCATGTAGTATGACTGTAGTCATATTGTCACTACAGTAAACCATATCTGTATACAAATCAAAAATATTTCAATAACATGATATCACATTTACTATCACATTAAGCTATTTTAAAATATATATACTTGAAGCTGAAGCTACCTTTGGTATAATGAATTTTCCACTTGAAAACAGAAACACTTTGTGCCATTTCTTAGTTTCAGTCTCCTACTATGCACAAGTATATAACCCTAGATACAATAATTATTACAGTAATAACATGTGCTTTGTGCACTTCTTTGTAACTGATTACTACTAATTCACTTTATTTGTATCAACTACATTATTGTATTCAATTTTATCTATTTTAAAATATTGACAAAATATTTCCATCAAAACCCGTAGTTCTTTTATGTGATGCACATATAATGGTGGATGAACTTGCAACACTTTGTTATCAGCATGTGAATGGATTTATTAATATTTTACCTCCAAGTTCAAACTTAAGTCATGAAAAGGATTTGATCTTGTAGGGAACATGTTACTCAACACTTTCTCTGTAACAATAAGTTTTCAACTCCAAAGATTCTGTTTTGTTCATAGACTTTATATTTGATAAATGTTCACAAAAATGCTTTCTATTTTCTTTTGCTATTAACTTATTTTCAATAAATACTTAGGTTTCACTTTTAATAGTTAGATAAATTTTCAAAACAAATTAAATTCCTTTAGAAAGCACGGATTTTTTATTATTATCTTACCAACAGATTTTCCAAAGTACTTCTATTCTGTAAAAATAAATTTTAACAGTATCACATCTTAAGATTTCATAAGAACATAGAAAATAGAAGGAGGCTGAAACATTGTCTCCAACATTAATAACTAAAGAAAACCCTGCATATTTATATCCAACAAACATTTAGTCAAGTTCTTGTATTAACTACATTATTTAGTACAAGATTTCAGATAATAACTCTGAAAAAAAAAGATACCTTTAATACATGGGTTTTGTCTATCATATTGTCACTACAGTAAACCATATCTGTATACAAATCAAAAATATTTCAATAACATGATATCAGCTTTTGCATCTTACACCACTGACATCACAGGAATCACTCTAGTTCTTCTTCTGTGCATACTTTCAAACCAATAAATATCTTTCTTACAATATAGGTATTAAACGTGATGGATTAATGCAAGATCTGACAGGGCTGCAGCCCCAGGACATCAAAGTCTTTGGAGTCCCTCCATCCTCGAAAATGTTTGATTCTATCACTTGGACCCTAAACTACTGATCCCCCAGTAGGTTTAATCTAGCACTGGGTATCAAAACTGATCACAGAAGTGTAAATGTAATATTCAGTGTAATAATAAAAATCACTTGAACTGGAATTTTTGTGAACAAAACAGAGATTTTGATTTGTTTTATTCAATACTGCCACATAAGTACAAATAATTTTGCCTTAATATTTTTCATTAATAGCACAAATTTTATTTTTACCTAAGAAACACAGTGCATGTAGAAATAACTTCAGAACTCCTGCAACCCAAATGAACACCAAATAATGAAAACAAAATGATGGTGAGACACTAAACAAATGAAATAAGCACTAGCTTGAACTCTTCTTTCTTTGAAAAATGGCGACTTTTTCTAAACTTCATGGTATCAGAGATTTTTAGCAATGTTTTAACATGATCGAATCTTGCAAAAATTAATCTTCAAATAAAGTAATACTTTGGTACTCTATTTTAAACACAAATTCATTGATGATCATGGTAATATAATACATAAAATAAATTGAACATGAAACAGATACCTGCCATGGCTACCACAGATTAAATATTTAATTCAAGAACAGTTTCTCGATATTCGACCAAAGAGAAATGACTAACCATTTTACAAGTAAGACTGAGAAGATAATTAATCTTTTATTTACACATCCTGTATAATGCAGACTGAAGTTCTTAATTTATACTTTATATTAATTAAATGTTGACACTTCATTTGTATACATACTTCCATGCACAGTTTGTGGCTAATCATAAAAAGAGAAATAAAGTGGGTTGATTTTATATGTATGGCTTAAAGAGTATTTGAAATAATGCACAGTGAAGTATTTAACAGTATAAATACAACTATTAATGAAGTTACAGATTCAAATTCTCATTGTATATTAGTTCCAAATACTTAAAACTTTTAAAGATTTGCTGACTTTTATACAGAGTTATGGTGCAGGAAGCATTGAGGAAATTGTTATTGTTAACTTTATTAATCTTTCATCTGTAACTTTAAATTTGTTGCCTGGTAATAAAGTTAATGTCCCTGAAATATGCTTTAAGATCTCTAATCAATATCACTTATGCCTCTGTAGCATGATCTATGTGTTCTTTTGTATGTAAATTATATTTCATTGTTCACATCTTTGAATTGAGTTTTAATTGCTGCCTTGGGTGGTGTGTGTTGGCGCTAAGAATTTTCTAGTAGTTTGTTGTGTTTGTATTTAATACAATACCATGCCTAGAAGGCTTTTTCCATATTATTTCTAAGTTTAATTTTTTAATTATAACTTTGTTTAGTTTACATGGTTGTTGTTGAACACGAAACTGTACAATGGATTATCTGTGCTGTGCTAGCCATATGTAAAGAAACCCAGATTTTATTGGTATAAGCATTCAGACTTACTGCTGAGCCACTGACAGTTATTTGATCACAGCATTTCCATCTCAATAAAGGTGTGAAGTAAAAATATACAATAAGTTTTATTACATTTGTTACATTAATAATAATAATTAAAAAAAAATCACTAATCCAGATGTAATGAAATTTACTAACCATGTTTAATTTAAAAATTGCACATAATCCAGTGAAATTTGTTTATCATTTAGTAGCCTCCAAAATGAAACTAATACAACATATTGCAAAAACATAATGATAATTTGTTTTAAATATATCATTTAGGACAGATATAACTAAACATCTTCAAACACTGGAAAAAAAAATCATTTTTTGACTCAACTGAAAGCTAAAGCTTATGTACAATGTTAAATAAAATGTGAGTATTCATGGTTGCTCACTGTAATCATATCTATAATGTTAGAAATTACACGTAGAAGTTAATACAGTCTCTCTATGACACAAATACATCAATATGGCACAACCATTACTTTATAAAGTTTAAATATTTTGAATGTAACTCTGAATTTTCATACATATATCACTAAATTTCTTAATAGAGATTATATAAACATAGATTCATATGTATCATACTGTATAGAGATTAATTCTATACATGGAAATGTTTACATATATTTGGAATTATGCTCACATAAAATGAAGCTACAAAAATAAAGATATATTAATGTTATGCAAATATATATAAAGATTAGTAACACATTCCAAACAACAGTAGGCATTGAAAATATTAATACTAGAGATGTATTATTCACTCCAGTTTCTAATATCTGTCTAATTTTTGTTTTTTTCTCCTGCAGGTGTTCCTTTCCTTTATAATAAGATGAATAAAGAAAAATACCATTTGTCGAGTACATAAAAGAACACATCAAACTTTTGTTCCTACGAACGATGAATAAGAAACAGGCTCAGATACGAAAAGTCCATTATTACATAAAAACAAGTGAAACTCCTCATTTTATCATTCATAATGATTCTAATACCTATTTATCCAAATTCAAATGTATATATATATATATATATAAACCATGCGTAAAAGGGATTGTTGTGTGTTTTATATTTTTAGAGATAGTTTCTTGATAAACATTTCTATCTTAAATGACACACTAAATTACTTCAGGAATATACAGAAGTATTAGCATTACTATTTAGCTCACATAATTTTAAGATCTTTATACTAACTGCTACCTTCCTAAGTATGCACCAAAAGTCCTATTTTTCACTCTTCAAATGGCTATTAGCTGTAGTATTTTGTTTTCTAATGGCAAACACAGTAAGTTTCTAAAATACTAAATGCAAAACATCTTTTTTTTTTCAAAACAAAACAGGTGTCAAATAGCTTGGACTAACATGAGCAAAACTGTAACGTTAACTACCAACAAAGATAATGAAAAGTATAATTTTGTTCTTTGTTGCAAGTGATACCCAGCAAAAATATTTTTATGAGAACTTCACCACAAAAATGTCATTCATTCTTTCTCTCCCCCCCCCAAAGTGATTATTTACTTACATAATATTTAGTACCTTTCAGTTTTAACACACCTTACATTATCAATAGTTTTATGTTTAAACATAGGGTCCCACTCCCTATTATGAAAATAGTTGTGATACAGTAGAGTGAAATTTTAAATAGATACTCAGTTCTGAATAAAAATAGAATGGTACATACCTAAGAGCTGAAATATAGCCTCTCCCATAACCTCAAACAGTTTACAATGTGATATCATGAAATTGTTACCATAAAATTACCCAGAACTCATAAGATCTCCTTTCTTCAATTGCCAAAAATGTTTATGTACTTATTTTCTACAACATGACTAAGTACATTATGAAACTTGGTATGAAAGAGCAAAAGTCACATGACCTATGAATTCATGTTTCAAAGGGCTTCATACTATTTTGTGATAAAACAACTGTATTTGAGAAAAATTAGTTCAAGAATGACTAAAACTATCTTTGCTAGCAAAGTTATCAAACTGAAAATATTGTTTGAGGTCCATCTTTGATTTCATTTGTATACGTAAATCATTTTCAATAAAATATAAAAAAGCAATTAGCTGGTCCCTCAATTATAAGTATAAATATATATATATATATGTGCGCATGTGCAGTTTTTTATTGGACATACAGCTAAATTCTATTATAACACATTAAAAATAGTCATCTTTTAATGTAAATTACTGAATGGACGGAGTATGTTGTACTGTAATTAGAAATTAATATCTCTTACGGAATATACTTCCCTGAGGTTCTTCTTCAGAATGTGCATTGCTTTCATTTGTATCTGAATCTTCTGTGTCAAGCTCACCATCATCTGTTTCTTGTGTTATTTTGTCACCTTTTAATGCATGATTTCTTGCTGTTCCTATCTGGGTTCTTCTAGAGAAAACAGGGGATTGGCCATTTATTGAAGACACCCTCTCTTGTAACTGCAACGTGGCACGAATAGTTTCAAGACGTGGTTTGTGAGGAGAAGCCCTGATACAGTTTCTAACTTCCTATAAGTTATAAAATAATACATTTTTGAGAACTTAAACTCTTCAGCTGCCACAGTATATAAAATATGTATCTATACTGACTTTTTCAAATTCAGTTAACTGAAGAACTGCTTTGCAATAACTTAGATTTATAGAACAGCATTATGATGTGATCTGCATTTTTAAAACACTTATAACCATAACTAATCCATGTTGAAGTAGCAATATACATATATATATATTTGTGTGTGTGTAAAATAGTACCTTTTCACACAACCAGGCTCAAAACTGACAAATGTAAATAATTATGGTGTGAGAATGGTAAAATATACCTTAGTAAAAAGGTATCCCCGAACTCATCATGTGTGAAAAAATAACAACAATAATTAATTATATTGGTGCCTGTCAAACAACTTGTGTCTAAAACTACCATCCACCATCTGGACTCATTGTGGGACAGTAGTTACATCACATGAAGCAGGATTATAAAAATCAAATCAACTACTACAACATAACTACCGCCATAATGCCACAAAAAGAATAAAATAAAATATTAGATGATCATGTCTTTCCTTCATTTTTTATAATTTGGTTTTATAAAAGGTAACTCTCTTCATAAATTTACCACAGACAATGAATGGTACTTTTGGATAGTGGATATTTTGAGCTTGAGTCCCTTATTGGCTGTTTATTTAAAATGTACATGAATGTGGATTTCATAATTTCAGTCTTTTGTATCTTTTCTTCTACAGTAATAACAGAAATGTATATCATTTCACTAACTTTAAAGCAGTTTCAACTCATTACTTTTCACTGAAATTTAGACATTTACAAATTTCTTATTTCTATGAAATGATATATTTGTTACCTTAAGATCAAGGTCTTCATCAATTTTTTGAAGAGAACTATACGCTCTTGTGTAAATTTCCAAAGCTTTAGTATGGAAGAGCAGTTCAATGTTCACAAAATCAGTGAATATCTTCTGTAAAAATCAGTCATAAAGAATTACTTTTAGATTTTTTAGTCAAATTGAAAGTTTTAAAGTATTCAGAGTATTACACAGCTTTCTTCATGAAATTGTTAAGGCTAAACTTACCTTAACTGTAATAAAACTTTGAAAGGCCATGTCTAATTATGTAGTTTTCTAAGTAAAGCTTTTTATGTTAAGCATTTCAATATTCAAAACCACACACACACTTGCACTGACTGATTTTTTATCAACACTACACATACAAATAGATTAATGTTATTAAATAAATTATATATAGTATTTAAATGACTTATTAGAAGCTTAATAACCTTTAAAAACTGCATAATTTATTTTTACTATTAAGACAGTTTAAAGTCCAGGTGTAAAAAACACAGAAGATTACATAAACATTAGAATTGTCTTGCATATAAAATTAAAGTTGGAATACTCTATTTCTTATCAAGATTATTTATTACAGTGAAATATTATTCAGTAAAAAAAATATTTCATCTCTGTTTTTGATGCAAATACCAATACTGCCATTAATATCAATCTTTGAGTACACATTATGTTTACAAACATATGTACCAAGTGTCTAGCTGTGTTTGGTGATTCTCATTTAGTATATGCTTCACAGATAGCACTCTGTAAAAAGAAAAACTCTCATTTACTATCACATTAAGCTATTTTAAAATATATATACTTGAAGCTGAAGCTACCTTTGGTATAGTGAATTTTCCACTTGAAAACAGAAACACTTTGTGCCATTTCTTAGTTTCAGTCTCCTACTTTCAATCTCGGACAATGAGCAAATTATTTTTGTACATAGAGAGAAACATTGATATACGCAGAGTCTGTATGAGGATGAGCATGTTTTGTAACATTATCATACTCAGAATGGTTAAGAAGTGTCTTTAACACCTTATCTTAGTTAGTAGAGCACTAATCCGGTGTGCAACATGTGTTGGATGTGAGTCCAAGCCATCGTGATAACTACAAAATTATATATATACACACATATCAAGGTAAAAGTCTCCTCCTAGGACAGTGGTAAGTATTTGGATTTGCAGCACTAAAATCATGGGTTCTATTGCCCTTAGTGGACATGGCAGATAGCCTGATGTGACTTTGCTATAATAAAAACACACAAAAAGGTAAAAATACTTCAGGCCTTTATGATTTTCCATTCCTAACCCTTTTAGTTGCATATTTTTACTACTGAAAAAATAACAGTTCAGTTTTTAGGCAAGATACCATGTATCACATAAATTGGTAAATATATATATATACAGTATGTTTCAAGGGAGGTAGTATGTAGTAAAAGAATTTAATAACATTAAAAAATTATTGATAAAACATTAGTTTTCACATAAAATAATATTTGAAGTTGTTAAGGATTACTTCAGAAAAAAGTATATAACCCTAGATACAATAATTATTACAGTTACGAAATAACAATTATTATAGTTACAGTGCTATATTTGTTAACCATTTGTAGGAACAAATCTTTGGACTCTGAAAACAACTTAATCAAATACTTATGAAGTCATAACCACACATTTGGTTAAAGTTTATATTAAAAGCAATACATGTAATTAAAAACTCCTGTGATATTACAGACAAAATACCAAAATTATTGAGTTCTAAAACTGTTAATCAATACGTAATTCTAAGTATGTAACTTCTATAATTAGAATCTCAGGATACAAAATTAAAGAAATCACTGACTTAAGATTAATATAACAGTCCAAATTTAAAAAAAAAATGTTTTAAATTAATATCATTAACTACCATATCAGAATTATCTTGAGACTAATAAAGATTCTTACATTGATTACTAAAGGAGTAAGGAAATTCATAGAAGCAAAAGATATACATTTGATGAAAAACTTTTCCACTGACTTTCAAAATGGAAGAGCTAAGGTATCTTCTTACACATAAAAATTTCCATGAGAAAATAAAATATAAAGGAGAGAAAAAAAATATACTGGAAAGAATCCAGAGATAATAAATAACATAAGCTTTTCACAACAGCTTGTGGGCCTGTCAACATAGAAAAAGTGTAGTGAGCGTTCTTAAAAGATGGTATTACATATATAGAGAGGATTGATATTTTATAATAAAGTAGACTGTAATACTGTAATATAAAGTAGACCCTTAGATATTGAAGTTCTGTGAAAAGTTAATACTCAGTTTAAGTGCCATATACAAGAGCTATGAAAAAAACTATCAATGTTTGACTCAACAAAAACACATAAAAGACAAACAAAAATGGTTCACTTTAACTGAAACTCCAGGAAAATGGCAAAAATGCAGATGATGATGATTCAGGACATGATACAGATACAGAGAATGCAGATGATGATGATTCAGGACATGATACGGATACAGAGAATGCAGATGATGATGATTCAGGACATGATACAGATACAGAGGAATAAGCAGGTTTGGCACCACATGCAAAACACAATAAATAAAATCTTCCAAGAGACATTAATCATTTTCACTGTTATAAGCAAAATGTTCAATGTGATGGAATGCAATGTCAAATTATCTATACAAATCATCCTTCAAGTCAGTATAAACCATACAATGAAACTGTTTCAGTTATCTGTTTGAAAGTACCAGGAGTAAAATCACTTCATTTGAAATGGAGTGAAGAGTCATCTAAACATTATATTTCAATCATAAAAAAAGCAAGGTATTAAAGTGAAAACAAGTAAACCTGATGACAATGGTAAGGCATGATGATGATATCCTACTGCCTTCAAATCTGAGATAGAAAAGTTGTGATAAAAAAGTGAGTTAAATTCCATTAACTTAATGAAGATGTATCTTGACAAAAATGTTTCAATATTAAAGGAAACAAAATCCTATAGTCTTTTAATAAGTGTATTCATACATATGTGAAGACTTTCTAACTACTTTCAACCTAACCACATGTACAGTCAGAAAAGGCTATTATTCCTCTACGCATCTGAATAAAATTGTTGAAATACTCAAGTTTTTCTGACATAAATATAAGAAATTATCTTGTGAGATTGGCAATTTTAACCCATTAGTGCTTAATATTTCTTTGATTAGTAAGAAATACATATATATATTAAATCAAAATTTCATAAAGAAACAACTGAAGATAATTTGTAAATCTAGTTAGCAACTACTTTAAAAAATAGTGAATGCACTGACATGAAAAAAATGATGTATGGTTTATTTTCATACAGTATATATTAATTCAGTAACTAAAAATCTCGAACAACAAAATATATTTGTTACATTTTGGTGTCTTTGATAAATTGTTAAATTTTGGAAGGTGAAAATCTGTGTTATGAGCTTGTAAGACTGCAATAGCTACTTTTTCGTCCTGTGCCACAGAGTTCAAGGTTCCATACTAGCAAAACAACCACGTAACATATGCAGATTACTAAATCATTTTCTCCCATACTAGCAAAACAACCACATAACATATGCAGATTACTAAATCATTTTCTCCCATACTAGCAAAACAACTACGTAACATATGCAGATTACTAAATCATCTTCTCAAACAACTAAAGAAGTATTATAATCTTTTCACACATAAGATCGAGATGATAAAACCATAATTTGTCAACCATATATTATTTATTTGTTATTAATTTATTCATGTGAGCAGTGTAGTAATAAAAGTTTTACCCCCAAATGCTACCTCAGAATGAAAGAAAAGTTATCTGAACAACAACCTCTAAACAGATAATTAACACAGAATGTCTGAGTAAATGTACATATTGTATAAGTGATATTTTCAACTTACTAGATAAAACTATTTATATATTCTACTTCACAATGTCCAAGACGTCTTCAGATTTATAACTAAATTCTAATTGCTATAAAAGCATACACATTTAAAATCTGATTTTACATGCTACTTGAATGGAGTTACCTTAATATTGGAAACTTTACTGTGTTCAAACATTTCCATTTGTTCTTCCAGAACTTTGGCTGATTGGTTAGAATCAAAAGCTGCTCTTTGGTATTCATTTCCTGCCTATAAAGAACCAATATTAATAAAAATGAAATTTTTATTGTCACAATACTTTCACTTTATCCCACCAGTAATTATGAACCATTCAAATCTTTTTATATATATATATATTTAACTGTAAAAAGACTAAACATAGAAACTTAGATTTTGTACTGTGTTTTTCTGTCAAAAATAACTGATTTAATGTGATTACATTTATACTTTTGTTGATCTTTATACCCTAAATTTCGTAAATTTGATTAAAAAGGATAACTGTATAATGAGATTATTATATGTAGTTAATGCAGCATATACATTTCCAGTTACATTTCCAAATTTCATTATGTAACTTTTTTTCCCTTCAGTTCACTCTAAAAATTTAACTTTTATAGATGATATTTTTATAGGTCCCAGAAATGCTAACATGTTTCTACACTTAAAATTTATTTCTGATAGATTTTTACCTCCTTTTAGAGAATACCTTTTCCTGACTTGTACTGCCCCTCTATATGCACAAATTTTCACTCACCACAAGCTTTGATTATCCCACCTCTCCTCATATATTTTTACATGAGACAGCTGCATGATAGCATGCCAATACCCATGTAACAACCCTCCACCAACAGGAACCTGACATTACTCCCAGCACACATAATTCCCTCTATGCTCTAAGCAGTTTAGCTCAAAATCACTTAAAAATTGAGCAACAGGAAAGGAAAAAGACACCTGATGTAGGAAGGAAGAGAAGGAAGTGTAAGAAGTAAGAATCTATCAGAAATACATTTTCAGTGTACAAAAATGTTAACTTCCAATATGATATCTTAACTCTTCTAACAGAGTTGCTAAAATCCCCCATTAACCTGCTGGAGGGACTTATGTAAAATGTCCTAGATGAGCCCCCTTCAGAAAGTACCCACAAAAACCCAACTGTGTGAATAAAGAGTAAGACACTCCCATTAAAGGTCACACCATTTCTGAGCCGGGTATATTTTTTATCCATGAAAATGATGTGTTTACAATAAGAGCAGAAACATAGGACAGACCATATAAAATAAGGAACCCCTGATGTAGAGTGACTAGGCTGCAGCAGACCACAAGGGAGAGTTCAATCTCAACCAACACCAACAGAACATTAATAGGAATATTTGGTCCATAGTAGAAAGAGGATCCTCTACCATTTACCTCTGTCACAGAAACTGATATGGAAGAAGATTTTCCATTCCTTGGACTCGCATCATCAAGTGAGCACATCCTAAACAACTAATACCAGTACTCCTGGGAACCAATGTCCAAACAACAATAGAAATTTAGACAGCAATGTGGCAGTTCAGCTCCAGTCCAAAACCAGGAAGCATTGGGAATGAATTATTCAGTCAGCAGTAAAAGAAAAGTATTGTGGCCACTTCAGCCAACATTAGTACCCCCCATGGAACTAACGTTTAAGTGATAGTAAGAGAAAAAGTGTCCAGCCAGAAAAGTGAATTGCAATTTGGCAGAAATTATCCAATTCATAATCAGGTCTGTGGTAAGAGTGTCTATACACCACTTACACTGGCAGAACACCACTATGTTACTCTTATCTAAGTGGGATTCAGAACACTCAGGAAAAAGTCTCCATGATCCACCACCTCAGTGGCTAGGAGCTGGTAAATGGTAAAACAATACATTGGAGAGTCTGGAGGAATACAACAGAGACAGTGTAACAGATTATTTTGAGAAGCAAATCATGCTTGACTCAGTCAAATGAAAGAGCAGTAATCCCCTTCTGCTTTTTCATGTCAGTTCATGAGTTTAAGGTCTGGGTCAAACATATTTATGATACAAAATACCAGAAAAAACCTACAAACCCCATAATACCCCATCTCTACTGTTGGTTTCATTGACTTGAATTATCATATGGTGTGGGTTTAAGAATAAGTATACCCTGGTTAGGCAACATTTGTCATAGATTAGGGTCTATATGTGGAAGAAAAGCCCATATAAAGAAGAAAAGTACAAAAAGAGCACAAACTTCTCATAGGTAAACTGTGTAGCTCAAGATACTGAAGAAAAAGGTAGACAGTAACCTGCAGAGCAAGAAATGGTCATAAGATGAAGAAAATATGAAATAAATGCATTGGGAAGGACATGGAATGAAGGGACAGGGAGGATGTAAATTGGAACAAAGAATGAGCCCTTCAGAAAGAACCCAATGGCTGTGGTGAAAAAATCCCAAACAATAGAAAAGCACAAAAGCCTGTTCCTTACCAGCTGTCCCCTCCCACATAGTCACCTTGTCCATGGAAGTCACCAATACCTTCAACGAATGAACTGCTGGGTAATTTCAGAGACCTGTGTAATAAGTGCATAATGAGGTTGAGATAAATGGGAAGCCAATAAGGAAGGAAAACAAAGGATAAAAAGGATAATGTGATACAGATAAAGGTAAAAAAAAGGAAAAATATTACTAAATCATTGGGATCCAAACCCCACAAAAGCATAAGAGAATCCAACAACTGGATCCATAAAAGGAAACACAGATCTATGGGATGTCATATGATGTGGAGGGTTGAGGCATACTGGTCTCTAAAAGTAATTGGTCTGCAAACCTCTTGGCACAAACCATAATATCCTATAAAGAGAAGATAATAAGATATTGACTCAAAGGTGACTCACTCAAAAGGAAGGGAGAAGACAAAATGTAACATACCTGGTTTATTAACTCCGGGAAAGAAGAGGAAGGTCTGCCACTGGAGCTAAATTTGACCTTGTGATGCAGGAAGGGGAAGGAATTAGGTTTTCAAAATTTATGTCCACATGTTCAGGTAACCCTAAACAAGGCATAAAAGGAGAATCTGCAGGCAAATTAAAAGCCAACATGAAGTTTCCTGGTGAACTAAGACCATAACATTTTCTGCCAACAATTTGTTTTAAAGTATGGCTAATTGTAGTAAAAACAGAAATGATAACAGTAGTAACAGGAAAATCCAAAAGCATTTCAACTCAGAGTGAAAATAAAAAAGTCCAAACAGAGAGCTCCAAAGAATTATGTATTGAAAAAAAACAACAACAAAATTCTAACATGTATGAACTAAAATTTCAGAACACGAGTGCAACAAATGTAAATAAAATCTACGTACATGCAGAGAAAACAATGAAGTGATTAAAAATTCTGAAAAGTAATGCATGAGCAAAAAACACACCTAACCATCAAGACTGTCAATCAAAAAAACACACCTAACCATCAAGACTGTCAATCAAGAACTGATTTTTGGTTAAGTTACATTGAAGGAATGAGTCGTGCTGAGAGTTGTGTAATGCATCTATTGGTGGAGAGTTATCACATGCTATCACACAGCTTCCTGACATGAAAACATCTGAGGCTAGGTAAGAGTATCAAAGCTACTGATGAAGGTAGATTCATGCATGCAGAGGGCAGTAAGAGTTTGGAGAAGTGATTTTATGAGAAGAGGTAAGATACTGTATCAGCATTTAAAGTATTTGTTTCTTTGTGCCATGAAATGTAAAACCCATCAGAAATTGCTATAAAATACATAAAACTAAAACTTAATGTTTGCAAACAACAATTTTAATGAGTGCTTCTGTCATGAAACAAGCAAAAAACTACATTTATAAGAATATACAACTGTGGCATTGTAGTTGTTTTCAGTGATTAATATTTAAAAATAATATTGATACTTTGTTATAAGTTACTAGTTTTTAGCTGATATTTTCTGCATAAATTTCAACAATTCAGTTTCTTTTCTAAATTTCAACTGTAAAATAAAAAATTATTAATGAGTGAAAAAAAACATTCATTTGCTTTGATTTCTTTCTTGGCACATGGATTATACAATACAATAATTTGAAGTTTTACAAGCTTTCTTTTAAACTGGTCTTCAATTAACAGCCTTTTCTTTTAAAATAAATTTTAAAACTGATTTAACAGAAATTCTAAATATTGTATCACTTACAGAAAACAATACTAGCATAGTATATTCAAAAATTTTAAATAAATACTTTTTACATGTAATAATTAAAACATGAGGTACCTTCTTGTGATAAAACTGTATAAAGTAACTCTTTATACATGAAAAAAACAGCTTGTGTTACATAAAAATTGCCCTAACTATACTGACATTTGTGAAATGAGAGCCAAAAATAATTTTGCATGATAACTAGATTGAAATATTAATGATAACTGGAAATGATCAATCAGTTTAAGTACACAGACATTAACAAAATTAAGTATATATACATATATATAGGAAAAATATAATTAAACTATAATATACAGTTACATAGTTTCCACTTGAAATAATTTTGATACTTTGATGTAATGTAATCAGCAACTTTGCAATAGGAAGTATTAGCACGTGCACTGATGCAAACATCTATTGAAATACCAAACCATTCACGATAGCCTGTGTCTATTTCAAAGTAATAATTTAGATATGTCACTTGTGATCACCTTGCAGCTATAAAAATAATAAAAAGTATATGTACCAAAGACTGAAATGTAGTTAAGAAAAATAACAACATATAAGAATAATTATACATATACACACACATACACATTCTTCTTGTATGCTTTAATCTTATCCACACTGTTTGGTAGATTTTATCAGTCAACAAACAGGTTTACAATCCACAATACAGTTACCCTTCATCAATCAGTTTTATGAGGTTAATAAAAAATCCTAGATGTGTAATAGCTTCATGATTTTACACTAGTAGATGGACACAAACAAAAATTTAATACAAGTCTATAAATTTCTGTGCAAAAATGATTTCATGTGGCCAATACTGAAAATTAACTGTACTTTTCCAAGACAATATTTAAGCAAACCAAAGATGCAAAAATTCACTGCAGATGCAATGGGAAACCCAAAAGATGTGTGAACAAAAATTGTTGTAATATTCTTTTTCATTAGGCCATATTTCTAATGAAAACTGTTGCTGCCTTGAAATGTGATTAAAAGCAATTTGTGAGCTTTTGATTTGGAATCCTAAGTCCACTTCATATCTTTATTTATTATCTTGTTAATGCCAGAAAATATATTCAGCTTCATCAGAATGACTTTTTGGATTGGAATGCTCTCTTTCTGACATAAAGTAGTCAGTAAGAAAATTATTCCACTACTTCAAACAAGCCTTATGTATGGTTTTGGAACCTACTACTGTTTCAAGTAATCTATTGTGTAACTTTATACACTTTCATGAAAAACACTGAAGGTATATATTTTTGAAGCATTGTGTCCTTTACCTTTACATAATATAACAATCTTGCTGTATCATTGTCTTTCCCTAGAAGGGGTTATGACATTATTCTCCAGCCATAAGTTTATCCTGATGATATTGAACTGTTCAATGGTTAGGAATAAAGTTTTGACTGCTACACATTTTCCAAGCACAAAAGCAAATTGTTCTTCTAAATTATGGTTAAATAATTTTTATACATTCTTCTCTAAAACTGATTTTTTGTGGTATTACCAAAGAACAGTGAACTTTTCTGAAAAACAGATGGATCTGTTTTGAAGTTTTTTTTACCAAATACTTCAGTGTATTGTTTAGTTATTTAAAATAGAACAGTTCTAGGGACAAAGAGAGAAGTGCAAGGTTTTTTTCAGTAACTATAAATGCCATCTGATAAAAACTGCTAACACAAAGATTAGGTAGAAAAAGGACAATTCTGAATAAAACAGACATAAGCTCACACAATTCAATTACCAAAAACATACTTTTTCCATCACATAGATAATATTAGTTTTATGAACTTTCGTAAACTACAAATGAAAACTTGTTTCCAATGATTTAATCACATTTTAGACATTCTTCATTTCAGATAAAACAATTATATATTAAATGACACAATAGTGACATCACCAGTTAATAAGATTTTAATGAAAGAAATAATGCTAAAAACATTATTACCATTTGTTTTCTTAAAGAAATATAAAAGCAATAACACTTTTTATCACTCAGACATGTTTTCAGTTACCTATCATTTTTGATACATTTTCTTCACTTTTTAATCAAAAACACAATAATAAGTTTATTTCATTTCAGATCACAATTTAATTTTATTCATAAATAAAATTGAGTTTAAAAAAAAGGATACAACTTCCTGCCACTTGGTGGGTGAATGTCTTTGAATTTTCTCCAGCTGCTGTCTGCGACTGATTTCTTTACTTTTTATAGACAAAGCAGACTTTATAGTATCCTGAAAATAAGCAAAAAATTTTTATAAATGTTGCTACAGAAGTTTGAAATGGTATATAGCCTTCAAATAGTTATCAACACAAACATTTTGGGGACTAGCAAAACACTGCCCTATTGAAAGCTATTTTTGCTAGCTCGTTATAACTTACCATAGTAATCATACTTCAATGAAAAAAATGTTTTTTTAATTTAGCATTTTAAGAAAAATATCTGGGAAGTGTTGGATTGTGGTCTTTAGACATATGCAACTCATTGCATCAAAATCATTCAATGTGCAAAAACAAAAATATTATCATACATTTTACTCACAAACTGTAATGTTTATATATATTAAAAGCAGCTCCATTTATGTAAAAACACTTTTAAGAATTCCAATTTCTCAGTACTCCATTTAAAAATTACATCAATAAAGCTATTATAAAATCCCTCAAATACATTCCTAGTGAAAGTTGTGTTATTGTTGTGAGGAAGGTAAATTTTATTTAAAATTGTGTTATGTAATAAAAAATTGTTGTTGTGCATACATACAGTTATTATTCTAATTGTCTCAATCTTGAATATCCCAAACGTGAAATGTTTTATGGATTTTTGTTTGTGGTGCAATCCATAGATGTAGCACAAGTTTTGGTTGCATACATAGATACTTATATAAACACTTGGTGTCTCATCAAATACTATGAACTATCTATTTGTGTTTGTGTGTATATAGATACTACTTGAATTATTAATTTTATTTTGAAATAGCTAATATTAAGTTTTTCTTCCTGGGGATGTTTTTCTTTTGAAATTAAATTTGAATAAGAGTGATGCTTTTTTTTTAGCATATATAATACACTCATTCCACAACTCAATGCTGTGTTAGAAAAATAAAAATACTTTAATCAGAACCTAGTCTGTATTTTCCCAAATCTTAAACATGTCTCTCATTCTATTATCTGTAGAATACATAATAAATGAGTCAGACCTTTATCCTATTAATTTCTTGATAAACTTCAATAAAATTAATTCTTAGTCTTTACTTTCACAACAATAAGTTAAGAATTCTTAACCTATCCCCATAAAATAACTTTTCTATTCCAAGAATCATCCTAGTAGCCATTCACCAAGCCTTTTCCTTTCAGTCAATATCCTTTCTAGAAGCACTGCTCTGCACTAGTACACAATACCCATATCCTGATTCTATTTGACCTTTCCCCAAATCCCCAGTTTGTATTTTGAAAAATCAGAATAGAAAATCATGATAAATATCATAGAAATACTATAAATGCTCATGTCTGAATCTTACAAGCAACACCTCTGATCCATTCTTATATAAGGATAACAAAACTGTACACAGTGTGCTAAGTGAGGCAATGTGCACTTTGTGCTTTTGTGGACTCCTTTGACAGAAGCTATTTAGGTCATTCAACTGCCTTTTAATGGGATATGTCTATGAGATTTCCACACTTAACTTCCTCTTTTCAATACTCTTAGATATCTTGTATCATTTGGAGGAAGCAGTATCTTCATTGCAGTGGAAGCTGTGAAGCAGATCCTTAACCAAACACTAGAGTTTTACTTTCATCTTTTTGGTATTCCCAGGTAGACAGGAGATTGGCAATCTATCACAAATCTATCACCAGGATTTATAGTCAGTACAAGTACTGACAGTACTTTGCATTCAGTACTGATTTATGGTATATTGAGAATAATATCTGTTATCACATGTCCTACATTTGAAGATTTGACCAAACACCTCCTCTGATATTTTAGATTTAATTTTCACAGAATTATACATGTTTCATGTGATCGTTTTGAGCTCATACTTAAGTAAAAATTGATAATAGCATAAAATATGAGAAACTGATGACTCCCATGCTCTTAAAGAGAATGAGAATGTGTCTATGTGACCAACTGCTTGATATAAGAGGCTACTCAGAATATGGGTAGGACAAAGAATGCACATCATGATGTTTTAGTGAGTTACATTCAACATTTAATTAAACTATTTAATTCTCATGGTATTTGAACAAACTTTACATCAAATCATAGATTAAAAAAGCAAATTCTAATATTATACACATTTTAAGTCCTTTATTTGATATATTTGTTTATGAGCTGTCACCTCTTCATATATGAGGGTGAAAGAGAGACAAAGAAGGAGATGAAGATCACCAAGCAGGAAAAAAAGAGGCAAGAGATAGAAACTTAATAAAGATAAACAATCACAAGCCACAGAATAAGAGTCTGAAGGTCTGAAAAGATGCTGCTGCAAAGGTTTGGTATAAAGTTGAAACAAAATCACATTGACATAAACAAGAATACCAAAGAAGAAGAAAATAATAGATAAGAAGAAGAAGAAGGCTCTGCAACAAGGTAGCCCAGCATTTTGCAAAATTTCTATATAAAGAGAAAGAAATCTACATACTAATGTAATCAAAATGGTAAATATCTGTTGCTTGTCAGAAAAGAAAGAACCCAAAGCAAAAACAAATGGTAAAACTAAACTAACAACAACTCTTCAAAAGACAACTGATGCAACAGAAACAAAGGATCAGGAATCCTGGATCCAAAATTAAAATGGAACCAAACACGTTGTGCACAATGGTGGTAACATCACTAGCTGTCAGAATGGCTCCAGTTACCAGTGAAATAGTAAAAGACAACTTATGTTAGGAGCATCAAGACATCAGACAGTGTCAGGATCAAGGATTCATTCATAGTCGATATGATCCACAAAACCATACATTTTTTAGTACAATTAATGCACCCATTGCATGTAACTTTGTTCATTGATATAATAATGAAAGTTATAATTTTTTCTGTACTCAAAAGATATTTCCAATAGGTATTTTCTTCTTTCCATGTATATAACTATTATAGTTCAATGCTGCCCTCTATATGCAAAACATTTTTTCACACGTAACAAGCCTAGCACTTGCACATACCCCACAATCATTGTCCTTTAACTGTCTCTTCCATATAAACCATCATGTAACAATCCAAGACCAATAGAGTGCAATACACCCTCCTGATACATGCGACTCCCTCTATTTAATTCTACTGATCTATCATTTGGAGTTTAGGAATAAAATGAATCACTGGTGTTCAGTGAGGATGTAGGAAGGGATGTGTGAAAGGAAGGAAGTTTGTTTCTTTTGTTTATAAATTTTGTGCAAAGCTACATGAGGGCTATCTGCACTAGGCTTCCATAATTTAGCAGTGTAAGACTAGAGGGAAAGCAACCAGTCATTACTCATCACCAACTCTTGGGCTGCTTTTTTACCAATGAATAGTGGGATTGACTGTCACAATGTAATGCCCCCATGGCTGAAAGGGCGAGCATGTTTGGTGTGACGAAGATCCAAACCTGTCACCCTCGGATTACGAGTCAAATGCCTTAACCCACCTGGCCGTGCCAAGTCTAGGTGGTAAGTACCTATTGAAAATGTATTTTCAGTGTAGGAAAATTACAACTTCTGATATGGTACATTATACCTTACTACTTCTTTTATACATAGCTCAAATCCCACACTGAATAAGCAGAGAGCTGGTGCAAAGAATAGAAATAAGCATCTTTCAAAAGTATCTGATGAAATTCTAGAATTGTTATCCCCATAGTGGAGGGTCATACATGGGAAACCCAATCACTTCTGTGTTAGGTATACTCTGTAGCCACTGTGGAAAAAGGTGTTGTACATATGAGCAGAAAACGTAGCACAAAGGAAAATCCACACCATCATCACCTCAATTTTAGTAGAACAGAAGTATATATACTGTCCAAATTGATCTATGAAGTGAAAACGTGCATAAATACACAATTAACCATATTTCCAGGAACCCAACATTCATATGGTAGCAGTAAAAAATGTGCTCAGGTGGGAGATCACATCAAACATATTCATATTAGCACCCCACTGCATTACATTATCCTCAAACCAAGACACCCTTGAGGAAGAGCAACAATAAAGAGAAACTAATCATCTGACTTAACATTATCACAGAATCTGGACACATCATCTTCTGGGACTCATCAGGTAAAGTTGGTGATCCTTAGGCATATTGAGTGAGGAAAACAAAATGCACATAACATGTATTAGGACTTATGTTGATTGCTTTGGTGTAAATACAAAATCAGCCTCTAGTAACCAATATCCCTGTGATGGTAGAATGAGGGACCCCAATCAAAAGAGTGAACTGGAATGTGACAAATCAATTCCAAAGCAACATCATTCTCTGGATAGGACTATACAAAGATTGAAGTGTCAGAGCAA
The DNA here is from genome assembly GCA_011833715.1 of Carcinoscorpius rotundicauda. Lineage (NCBI taxonomy): Eukaryota > Metazoa > Arthropoda > Merostomata > Xiphosura > Limulidae > Carcinoscorpius > Carcinoscorpius rotundicauda. Next base: position 84,678,786 of record CM022397.1, on the reverse strand, counting down.
CCTCTGTGTTACACCACACAAAAAATAGACTGTATAAATATAAATTATAATTCAACATGACCCTCCTGATATACCTACACAGAAGCCATGAACAACATCAATCATCAGGACCCAACACAAAGAGATGGAACATATTCATTAGTAGACATGTGCAACTTCATCCACTTAGACTGGGCCATATAGAACTGGAACTCATCACAAGCTTCTGAGTCCCATCACATGGAATGGGATTACCTCAACAAATTATATGCAGCTGCACCCACCAGACAGAACTGTAAGAAGCTGGGTGCATCAACCTCCAGAGCCAACTGTATAGAGATGGAGCACACAATGGGAGGAACACATGCCATCTACACCAGTATTTCTCAAGTTTTTTTTGCCTTGTGAGACACTTTTGATATCCTCAACACAGTTTGGGAAGCATTGATTGATGCCAGCAGAACATCACTGCCCTACACTTTACCAAACAGATTTTTTTAGTTTTTGTTAATTATTGTAGGATCACACTTAGGAGGATACCTTCATGACAGAACCATGAAGTAACAACTCTTAGTTTTGTGAACTCCTCATTATTCAACCTATCCTATTAATTTCTTTACTCTTAATTTCCAAAGCTATTTCACAACTATGTAAGTTTACATCACACTGTTTTTAATCATTATCTTTAGTTTCACCAAACATCCTACCACCTAATCTGACTAAGTGTAGACCATCTCTATCCCACCTGTTACCCTAAGCATACCCCTGATAATCTTTCATTTAAAATTCTTTGTTCCTGCTGATTAATTTATTACCATATCTACCTTAATACTGCACCCAAAAAGGCTATATTTTTGTCTCTGTCTTTAAACACCTGAAGGAATTCTTTATACGTTTTTGGCACCTTTTCTGATTTACAACTTCCAACTTAGTATGTTTAGTTAAAGACTTTCCTTTCCTTGTGCTTGAAAATTATAAAATTATGGTAATAATGGGAAGTAGGTCATTTCATTTGAAATGTCAAGTGTATAAATGTTGCATATCAAACTGCAATAAGGATGGCATTTAAAGTTTAATAAAATACACTGTTCTTGTTTATTTGTTTTTGTGTCCTGGCTGTGTTAAATGAACAACTGCATATTATTAGTATTTTTAAACAAGTCTATTTGTAAATAGTTCATTAGTTCACAATAAAACAACTTGTCTCTGCAACCTTAACTTTTTCACTACTGCACTAATACAACTAGTTTTTCTAACTATTACAAAAGTAGTAATATTTGATTAAAACTGAAATGTATTTATCATTTGAAGTTAGTTAAAAGCACGTAGAATAAACTTTTATATTTCAAAAACTTTAATAACAATCACACAGACATTATCAACTTGAGATAGAAATTAAAACATAAGTTACACATATACAAACACTAAGCACATTTCACCAGGTTGTTGTAGTCAGATATAAATCATTTTCATGGTTATTTGCAGCCTCATACAATCCCTTCATTATTCATCAGTAAGTAATTTTAATATCTCTCTCTCTATATATATATATGTGTGTGTGTGTGTGTGTGTGTGTGTGTGTGTGTACAAGTAGCACTGCTTATCCCCTGCTAGGTCAAACTTACAATACCAAAATCCAGGATTTGATTACCAATGGTGGAAATAGTGCAGATAGCCCATTGTGATGCTTTACAATAAGAAAACCACTAATTACTAATTTTCTAATGCTGCCATCATGAGATGGATTATTTTCTGTACTAGTAGTAACCATAACAATGATTGAAAAATAAACTTTAATTTTGTTACACATTGCAAAACACACTATATAATGAAACTATCACAGTCGTTTCATAGTGCCTATTAGGTACAGGTACAGATAGAATTGGGATGTAAAACAGTATTAAGGCTTATTTTTTCTGCACTTACTCTAGCATGTTTACAAATTGTTCCATAAGCTGACAGCTGTTCAACAACTCTGACTTCAAGACGACGAACCTAAATGAATACAACATCCAATTACTAAATATTTTGAATCATTAGACAACTAATTTTATTACAGCATAAAATAAAAATACTTGTTTAAATATCTCTCAGATAGTCAAAATATCCATAATTGGTTTACTGAAAATACAAATCATATGATGAACACATTAATGTACTATGTATTACCACTTGATAAATGAAACAAAATATTTTATAGAGATCATAAAAAGTTGTATCATATGAATCTCAAAATATTTAATAAGTAATTTTGCTGAAATATGCACAAACAGTTACAAAAATTTCAAAACTATAAACATATTTTTAAATCTTGTGATAACCCAATGAACATATTTGTGTGATTCAACTCTATAATTCACAAGAAAATGCTTAAAAACTAAAATTAATTTTAAAATTTATTAGGTTAAGCTATGTTACATTATATAATATAGTGATATCTAAATCTACAAACTGTTGAAGAGCATTTAAAAAGATTCATGATAGATCTAAAGCACAGTAAATAGAAATACTGTTAATAATACTATGAAAGTTAGACCATTTATAAAACTATTATTCAAATAAAAATTAAACATACATTTATAAAAAAAAATTGTAATAATGTCCATAATGCTTATTTTATGAGCTTGTAATACATGTTTAATCGCATTGATCTACAAACACTTACTTCTGCCTCTCTATAATCTTGAATGCACGAGAGTTCATCTGCAAAACACATCAAACTGTTTCTCAGTGTCAGATTCAAGTTTTCACTCTCAGAAAACTTCAAAACACTTCTTGCTAAACAATCTCCATTATCTCTAAGTCTTGCCATTTTTCTCACATAACTTGCAAATTGAGAACACAAGTCTGCCATGTTCTTCTCCAATGTGTTAATTCTTTCTTGAAAAAATCGGCTTTGTCTGTCACTAAAAATACTTAAAACCATTAATTTCTAAATTACTGCCCATAGAGAAGAACTTTCTTTTCAATGTGTAATTAGAAGCATCAGTAGGTATATCAAATTTTGTTAAATTTATGTGTCATACTTTATGAACATGTTAGTATACTCATTTTAAAAACTTAAGATACATCTTTCTTACAACCGATAATCATGACCTTTAATAAAAGACACTCATGCTTTTAAAAAACCTCAAAATGGCAAACTTTTAATTGTTATTATTTTCTTAGACCTCTTTTTCTATATCCTGAATATGGAAAAACACCTTAAATATTTCAATTCTTATGAATCATTCCAGTCTGCAACAATTTGACATTGCAAAACTATAAAAACCTCCATTAGTTACTCATATAACATTGTATTAGCTCCTATTGGTAGGTTGTTCTTTTTTTAAATTTAGTAAAACAAATGCAAAGTTCAGTCTGGTAAACAAAGAAGTATTGATTTCTACTGAAAGTTTTACAGATTCATCAAGCAATAAGAAGCAATAGGCTTAACTTCACAAATAGCAATACTTACTTTCTATCATATGTATCTAGAAAATCTTTTTATGGTTTTATTTTCAGTGCTTTCTTTGACACTGGTGTAGTTCCTTCCACACAGGTGGTTGAGTAAATCCACTAATGGTTAAATCACTAGCAATACTATGAAAGTAGTCTCAACAGGTATCTTTGACTCTTCAGCAGTTTGATTTACTTGAGTTGAATTATTCTTTGAAGCTAACCATTTTCCCACCAAAAAAGTTTTAAAGATTGTCAAACCTATGGTTTGGAACAACTGACTTCTTGGATTATGTTCTTTTACACTTTTGGTTAGTTTCATTCATTACCTTGTGTCTATATTCTGTTGTAACTAGAAGTTCGTCTTCTGGAATAATTGTTGCGTAGTGAATATGGACGTCCTGTATGTAAATAGACTGTAATAATGTTCAAAGCTAATGAAAAATGTTTCCTTAACAAGTCTAATCCCAATGTGCATTTTCTCTCTGTGACACCCAATTACCCAAACATCATGTTGCATAACAAAGCTTTCCACAGTGACAGTGACTTCCAAATATCCTTCAGCTGGAACTTGCATCAACTCACCATCTTACTTTATGTCTGAGGGCAATTCCCTACCTTTCATAAGCAGATCAGGTTAATCATTAGAACCTGTGTCAATCAACATATTGCAAGACTTCCCATCAGTAAACTTGCAGAATGTTTTATAAGTAATGCAATCCTGACCACAGCTGGGCCAAATAGATTATTCTCATTTTCAGAATTTCACCTCCTTGGTTTATTATCAACATCTCATTAATCACAGTCTCATACATAGTGTCCATCTTTCAACATTTTTGGCATTTTCCTTTTCCTGTCATCCTCTGGAAAAAGTTATTTGCTGAAGTTCTGTTTTCAGTTTCTGGCAGTGTGTCTTTTTTACATCGTAAATTAAACACCTCCCATCCTAGCTGTGGTTTAATACTTCTATCCTGGATAAACACCTGTCTAATTAAAGGCTTTTATTTACAGTTCCTGTAAATTGTAACTGACACACTTACTGCCTTGAAGTCTTCTTCTTCTGTTTTTAGTCATTATTTACCTAATTAATCCTTTGCTTTCTTCTGGACTTCCATCAATATGTGATGTTTCCATAATACTTTGTTGTTTTTCTGCAACTTGACTAAACAGTTTTCCATAAAGATATACATCCAATTTACTTTAACCTGAACTTACATATCCTTGTCTATTATAACATCTACAAACTGGTCATGTGAGCCAATCATTTGATTTGAGGCATTCAGGTACAACAACTGGGAAAGTCTTTCCACATATTAAACAAGTTCAGTTAATGTTTCTTCTTTCCTTCTCCTACTTCTGCTCCTTAACATTGCTTTAGAAACTTCTTTTTGGTGCGACACTTCAAATCTACTTAATAATGCACCACTACTGCATGATAGTTGTTATGGCTTTCTGTTAGAAGGTTGCTTAATATTATTAAAGCTGTTTCTTTTAAAGAAGCATAAAAGAAATGCAGATTGTTATATATAAATACAACATTTCTCATTGGAATTTATTTCAAACTGTGATTGATATGGCCCCAATTACACCTTTCCATCATAGTCTGTTGGCTTCTCAATTGGATAATGTTATTAAACTGGCCTGTTAAACTGTGTACATTGATACAATAGTAATACAGCTGTAGTAACTTAGGTAAGTCTTGTGAACATCAATAGTGGTAACATGTAAACAAAATGGGTTCTCCTATTCCATGTTTCAAAGTCAATAGTATATGAGATTAGAATGTTTGAGCAGATGTTTGGCTGGTTTGACTTTTACATTTGCTAATTTAGCTCTCAGGTATTTTATCCTGGCATTGACATATTTTCCTACTTCTTTTTCTTCACTCACTGATGATGTTCTGTACTTTCTATTTATTCCATTAAAATCCTTCTATTATTTGACCTTGTTGTCATAATCCTTCTATATTTCACTGGTATCCTTTTGTATATTTTTAATTTTGTTGTTAAAATCTTAAATACATTTTCTATTTGTTTCTAAATCTTCTTTTTGGTCAAATTTATTTTTGTTTGTAATTCTTCTGCAAATACTACATCATATTCTTGTAATTTCTCTCAATTTCTTGTCTCCCTCCTTTTTTTTATTGTCTTTCAACTTTATCTCTTTCTGCTAAACTGCTGTCTCTTTCCACTATTTCTATATTTCCAGCAAATTTTCTAGTCACACTTTTGAGCATAAGCCATCATCTTGCACTTAACTGCTGATTTTATTTTAATTTTACCCAAACAATTTGACTCCTGGTACCAATGTTGTAACAATTCCTAGCAACGGGCACGTTCTTTCGAATTATTTGATAAAATATAATATACAAAATCAACTTAACTAAAATTAAAGAGTTCAACTTCTTTTAACACAAGCTCACGAATTAATATGCCTAACCTTATAAACGATGTTAGTCACTCACAAACTTATCTCATTTTTATAGCATTTCAATGAAACACACAGGCTCAGAATTTACAAAACTGAAACAAAACACAAATCTAACAGTTTAGGTGATCCTCATTCCACGAATTACCGAAACCATCATGCAGTTGTTTTCTATAGTTAAAAAGAAATATCTTTATTCGCTTAACGTCAGGCTTACCTCGACTTAAAATCCATGACTTCAAAGCAAGCACCACCACCAGCTCACAATTTATTATACTGATTCAGGCCTAATGTTAGTTACCTTTACGCTACCACAGTTTATATTCTACGTTAACTCACAAATAATACTCTTCGCTATGTTTCATGTGAAGTTTAAGAAATTTAATTAAATCCTAAAATTTAACATAAACAAAAAGCAATCGCAATCCTACTTTTTCGTCAACTTTGAATTTTAGTAAATATCAGTATACATATAACATATCTTTAGTGATATACGAATAAATGACACACAAAAGCCTTCCTTGTTTCGGTTTCAAGTGCAGCTTTAAAATTAAAGTGTTTCGTTGTCGCAACCATGACAACGATAAGTGAAGTATTAACTCCTGATTGAAGAAAATACCCATAATTCCAGTACTTTTCTTTTCAAAAACAAAACAAAATGTATTGGTCAACACATTTATGTACATGGAAATAATCCATGAAATGCTGAAAAATACTTCTTTTATCGTTAAATTTATACATTTCTTAACATTTCCCACTGTATTACTTTCCTCTTGAAATTAGAAAAAGAAAGATAAACAAGTAATGTGAAATAGATTTGTAAAAAAGGCTAATGAGCCAAACTTTTACACAAATAATTTTATTTTTACGGCAAAGCTAACATTTTGTCAGTTACCATCCCTAATTGTAAGCTACTAACCAAAGGAAATCAAAATATTCAAAACGCGTCCTGCTATCCATTATCCACAATATGAAATCAACTGTCATTCTTATAACCCACACACACTCTTTCAAGTGCAGAGAATATGTTATCGTAAAAAGTAAGAAAAAAGAGAAAAAAACGGCCTTAATTTAACTAATATCCCAATTGCAAACAGTTATGTATATCAACCCTGAAGAAGCCGCAATGGCAAAACGTTGGCTTAAATAAAAATATATTATTTTATACTTATCTGGAATGCAAAGGTCGTTTTTTCTTAACTTTTATCAAAATATGTAAATCCCTCCAGTGCGCACTACAAATTTTGTAATACGAGAAAAAATATGTTGTAGAATCTCACACAGTTGAATCCTGTTCACCATCTCCGAAATCTACAGCTCTCTCAAATGGCTTGCCCCCCGCTAGTACAGCGGTAAATCTACGGATTTGTAACGCTAATATCAGGGGTTCGATTCCCCTCGGTGGGCTCAACAGATAGCCCAATGTGGCTTTGCTATAAGAAAACACACACACAAGATACTGGACCCGGCATGACCCAGCGCGTTAAGGCGTGCGCTTCGTAATCTGAGGGTCGCGGGTTCGCGCCCGAGTGGCGCCAAACATGCTCGCCCTTCCAGGTATGGGGGCGTTATAACGTGATGGTCAATCCCACTATTCGTTGGTAAAAATTGTAGCCCAATAGTTGGCGATGAGTGGTGATGACTAGCTGTCTTACACTGCTAAATTAGGGACAGCTAGTAAAGATAGCCCTCGAGTAGCTTTGTGCGAAATTCCAAAACAAACAAACTCAAATGGCCAATCTATGTACCATTATATATCAGGTTGTCCATAAATAAATCCGGTTTGGGGGCTGCAAAGATTGGAAAAGAAAAAACTGTGTTGTAAAACATGTTTAAATCAAAGCAAGCACCATTTGCTCTAACACATTTTCACCAACGTGTAATGATCCTGTTTGTGCCCCATTTGTAGAAATCAGAATTTCTTTGGTCAGTGAACTCTCTAAACGCTTCTTCTGCAGCTGCTTGGTTTTGAAAGGGTTTGTTGTTCAAAACGTTATCAAAGCGCTTCAAAAAAAAAGAAAATCTGTAGAAAAAAGGTATGGGGAATAAAGTGGATGAGGTAGAACCTCGATTCCAAATTCGTTAAATTTTTAAAGCGTCATTCTTGACAAATCTTTAAACGCCAATTTTATTTATCTTCGACCAGCTCATGTGGAACCCACTTATCCAACGCTTTCGTCTTTTCAAACGCACTCAGGTTAGTTGGCAATGCTTCATTTGCTTGTGACTAACTTTTTTTGCACGTTCACATACTGTTGAGCGAGGGTATATCTCAACTGCTTGCCTTAATGTGTTTTTATCAAAGGATAGCTTCCTTCCACGACCTTCATGGTCTTCAATACTTTCATATCCATGTCGAGACCTTTGGAACCAACGTTGAAATATACGATCAGTAACAGATCCGTAGCCGAATGCCTGATTGATGTTCCACATAGTTTTTGTAGCTCTTCATCTAAGTTTGAAGTCGTAAAGGAAAATCAGATGAAATTTTTCTTTTGAATTAAGCACAAAGCTACACAGTGGACTATCTGTGCTCTGCCTACCACGAGAATCGAAACCCTGATTTTAGCGTTGTAAATCTGTAGACATACCGCTGAACCACTGGGAGAAAAAATAGATGGAAGTCCATTCTGTCCATGCTGCCTTGAGGGTTGCAAAATTTACTCTGGGTAGAGTTGAAACGACAGACAATTAAGACACTTTGTAAGCGACAAATGTTGGATTAAACCAACCAACCAACTACAAGTTACTATTTAACATTCATGACATCATGAAAAATCCGGCATTTATTTCTGGACAACCTAATATAAGTAATTAAATTTTTTTTAGTAACTTCCATGTTTAATAAAATAAAGTGTTACAAATGATAAAACATAATTATACACTTAAAGGCTAGAAACTGGAATTTACTTCAATAAAAATATTTCGAAACTTTTGCTGAATTTAAGAGTTAATGTTAGGTAGTCTTTTTGTTGAAGTTTGGGAAAAGCTATTCGGAATCTACCTGTGATAGCTGTTCCTAATTTTGTAGTAGGCTAGAGGTAAAGCAATTAGTTAACACCTCACATTGCCAGCTCTTGTACTACTCTTTACTAACGAATAGTGAAACTGTCTGTAACATATAACGCTCCAATAGTTGGAATGTTGAGCATGTTTGGAGAGGGGATTTAAACCAATGGCACACACAATGGCGGTGTCAAGGGGGCTTTGAGCTCTCCAATGAGCCCAGCCCCAAAAAATATTGTTATTTACATATATTCATAAAATATGGGAAAAACAAACGTTGTTGTAATTTAACAATTAACATCAAAGAGACATAGATCTGTAGAACTCAACATCTTCATTAAGACGAAAGTATGTGTCATGCGTCCCATAGCAACGTACTGAATGCACTGAAACTCATGCGCTGTATTGCCACTCCCTGTGTAATGCCATTCTATCATGAGCTTTGACGAAGATCAGACAACCACATTGATTTTAAGTTACAACAGATCATCAGGGATTTTACTTGATAAACCAAAGGTTTCACAGGTATTTACTTATTAATTTCATTTATCTTTTATTGAAAAGTAAAGCATAGCATGCATGTATAAGTGTATTGTGTATAGGTCAAAACTATGAACCATTCAGCCGGTGTTGTATCCTCTGTGAGATCATTTTGTATTGTGTATCAGCCATCCAAAATTGTACTGATGATTGTGGCATACACTTAAAATTGTGACTTACAATCCAATTAATTTTATACTTATGATTAGATAATAACCTTATATGTTAACTGACCAAATAATATTTCTAAACAATTCTAGAATGAATTTTTAAATTGTCATTGGGCTATTTAGAAGTGACTAATTTAATGTAATGTAGTAGTTACATTATTGTAACAGGTGTTTGTCACACTTGTGATAATAAGTACAAAATCACAATAACAGTTTGGCCTGTATGAATAATGTGAACTTATGAAGAAACCAGCCTTTTTTGCAAAAATCAACTGTAATTTGACATTTTGTTTTGGTGCTACTATGACAATTCAATATCCAAACTGCGGGTTTGCTTTGTTCGAGCGCACGATTCCCGCATCGAACGTCTTAAGCGTATAATCACCGAGCCGCTGACCACGGTGTACGCTCTGCAAATGGCTAACGACCGGATCAGCCAGATCGAGATCCAGATGCCAACTGCACGCCACCTCCTGCTCACTCCCATTAGCTGCCCACTGTTTTGCAACATGCCCTATCCAAGCTGTGTATGTGTTTCCTAATTATCCCTGCAATTTTACATTATCACTACCTTCTATATAAGTACTTGTGCTATATGGTTAAAGATAAACACTTTCTACAACAGTATTTTATGGATACGTTCTGGATTTTGATATGCTATTAATATGGTGATTTCAATGCTGCAGAGCAGTTGTTTGTAATGTTGAACTATGTTTAATTGTTATTTGTTCCTTATTTATGAAATGACCCAATAGAATGAATGTTACATCTTTTTCCTTAGATTTCGATGTTTAAAATGAATATCCTTTGTAAGCCCTAATGCCAATATAAGGAGAGAAATTCCCATTCGTTTCATATAAACTAACACAACTTGGAAGTAAGAAGTGGTACTAGCAGTCAGCTGGCTTGGAAGTCTCTTGGGCGTTCGCGCGCTCTGTATAAAAGGGAGATATCTTTGTTTACGTGTCTCTCGCTCTCTCTAGTACTCGGCCTCACACTGGAATACACACTCGGTTTGGATTGATAGAAGGAGTTCAAAATCAGCGACTCATTTTCAAACAAGAACACCAACACACAAGACAAGAGTCAGGCATCACCTACCAAAACAAACCAGTCATACTACACATAGGGTTGATTATGCAACACTATCTGCAATCCAAGAAGAGGCATCGAGTAGATGGTCCTACAAACACACGTGGTGCAAGTGAGGAGGACAGTGGTGATCGTGATGGTGAGAATGCGGACACGACTAGTGCGAGACTCCAGCTGCAAGAGGGGACCACTCAAACCCAGAGTGAAAAACTACCACCAGGACCAGCTTCCAGATAGTGGTCCTACCTGTACAGACTTGAAGAGATACTTGACCACAGAATACAGCATCCAGTCAAGTTCATTCAATAAAAATTGACGTGATCAGCATTCGGGGTTGGAGTAATCTGTGACCCAAGATGCTGCATTCTGCTTCGAATGTTGTCTTTTCAGTCACACACACACTTCAGTAAAACTGAGAATTCATTCACCCATGAAGGCTTGTGGAACTAAAAGAAGGCGACCACATCACTGAAGTCCCATAATAACTCTGCGAGACACAAGTTTGCCATGCAAGTTTAACTTGCAGAAATCAACGGGTGCAAGGATCCAACATGCTCTCGGTGGAAGCCATGCTAAAACTGTGGAGGAAAACCGACATTACATAAGAGCCGTAATAGATGCACTGCTCTACACAGCCTGCCAGAATGAAGCCCAGAGAGGTCACAGGGAAGGTAGTCAGTCAGATAACAGGGATTATTTCCTGGAACTTGACATAATTTCCAGGTATGATGAAATCGTGAAGAGGAAGCTAAGTGGTCCTGGCAATACCAAGTACACGCACAATGATATCCAAAATGAACTACTTGACATCATAGCTGGAATGATCAGGAAGGATATCAGCAAAGAGGTCATGAAAGCTGAGCATTTTGCTCTAATGGTGGATGAAACAAAAGATGTAAGCAAAAAAGAACAGCTGTCTATTATGGTAAGGTACCTCCACCAACAGAGCCTTCACGAGGAGTTCCTGGACTTCACAACTGCTGAGGGTCTGGATGCAGATTTATTGCTCAAGTAAATCATGGAGACTCTGGCTAAATGTGGTATTGACCATAATGCCTACATTGACCAGTGCTATAACAAAGCTGCAGTCATGTCAGGGCACATCAGTAGCACACAGTAGAGGTTCAGGAGAGAGGTGTCTCAGGCTGTGTATGTCCACTGCTATTTGCATAGGCTCAACCTTGTGCCAGTTGATTGTGTGCACAACATCCATGCTGCATCAGAGTTCTTTGTGACAATTCAGTAGCTGTACAAATTCTTCTCTACATCGGTTGTGCATGAAGAATTTCCGAAGGTACAGAAGGAGCTTGAACCCGTGAACCAGCACATAGAGTTGAAGTGACTATCAGACACAAGATGGGCCTGCCAACAAGCTGCTTGTCTGGCTGTGGAAAGAACCCTTCCTGCTATTGTGACAACCTTAAAGCGTCTTATGGAGGGAAACAATGTCCACAGAGCCACTGAATCAAAGGGCCTATGCATCCTCCTAGATCAGCAGTTCGTAACTAGTCTAGTGGCCATAGAAAAACTACTGCTAATGACGAAACAGCTATCAGACCACCGCCAGTCACCTGACCTGCAGCTGGTTTCTGCAGAGCACCTAGTACAATCTGTCATCTCTGGTCTCTCAGAAATGAGAACTGAAGCAGCATGGAAAGACTTGGAAGAATCTGCTGAGGATATATGCAAGAAAGTGAGAATATGCACTGAGACAGTGTGTCAAGATGGATAGCAATCTACCCCCAAACACCTGGACGAATTCATAATCACGTCTAGTACTGGTCAAAGAGATAAACTAACACCAGATGCCAGAAGACATACCTTCTATGCCTTCATAGACAGGATGCTCAACAAGCTGAATAGAAGATTCTTCTCTGATGCCTGCAGTGTTCTGATGGGTGTAACTGCATTGAACCCCAAACACTTCACATTTCTGGACAAGCAAGCACTCTTAGGAATGGCAGCAAACTATGGTGTGGCAGAGGATGACCTTGCAGTGGAGGTCCACCAGTTGAACCGGCTAATTTCCAGGAAGAAAGACAAGGAGCAGAAAGTAGCCACACCATTGGAGCTTGCAACCACGCTGAAGCCATACAAGGATGCCTTCATGGATCTCCACATACTTGTATGCATCGCTCTGACCCTGCCTATGAGAGATGCTTCTCAAGACATACTTGCGCAACAGCAGTGGTAACAACTGCACCAGCAACCTTGCTGTCATGTCAGTAAATTCCAGGAGGGCAAAACAACTCGATATTGATACTGTTATAGACACATTTGCTGCCAATCACCAGAACAGGCGCATTGGTTTGAAGTAAAATTGACAAAAAACATGATGAATGAAGTTAGCCTGAGAGTAACCTTACTTTTCCTCAGTGTTTTAACTTCATATGGGATAATTCGTTTCTGCTATGTAAACTATGTATTTATGTTATATTTCTTTTGATTTGTAGCTTTACTCTTAATGGTATATTAAATGTTCAATCTAAGCTAATCTTGATTTTCTTTATTATTATGTATTACCTTGGGTGGAATTTAGGTGAACTTCCTCTTTTACACATACGCATATTTTCATAAACATACTATTATTAATAATGAATTATTAATCAGAGTATGAGTTTCCAATGAAAACTGCATTGTAAATGCAGTTCAAAATAGCACACCTTTCTGAAATGTACCTTGGTATTTACATTATTGTAATTTACCATCTATACTTCATATTGATGGCATTTTGGGAAGCTTTTCCACAGTTTACCTCAGCCCCACCAACGAAAATATCCTGGCGCCGCCACTGGACAAACAGATTACAAATCCAGTGCTCTAACTACAGACCCAGTCAGGTCCTGTCATACACCCTTGTGCAAATTAATGGAAACAAATGGTCACTTCACAATATTTTCAATATGACGGCCGGTGTAGACTCGCTGGATCTGCTGATTTCCTTTTATAGTCATTTTTTCACACAGATGACGTCATTAGCTGTATTTTGCAGTACGGTTGATCTGTTTTTGGGATATATGACGAAATTTTGAGGAATATTATATTATTCGAGATTGCGTTAGAAGGTCAAGGAGACCAGTCAAAAAACAACTTACCAACTCAATGAAGCAAAAACGGTATCAATGGGGTCTGAAATACAAGAACTGGACGCAAGAACAATGGAGGAAGGTGTTATTCAGTGACGAGACTCATTTCTTCGTACAGGATAAAAGAAGTCTGCATGTTCGCAGATCTCCAGGTGAGAAACTTTGAGAATCTCACATCAATCAGTTCGTTTGTTTGTTTTGGAATTTCGCACAAAGCTACTCGAGGGCTATCTGTGCTAGCCGTCCCTAATTTAGTAGTGTAAGACTAGAGGGAAGGCAGCTAGTTATCACCACCCACCGCCAACTCTTGAGCTACTCTTTTACCAACGAAAAGTGGGATTGACCGTTACATTATACACCCCCACGGCTGGGAGGGCGAGCATGTTTAGGGCGACGCGGGCATGAACCCGCGACCCTCGGATTTCGAGTCGCACGCCTTACGCGCTTGGCCATGCCAGGCCTAAATCAGTTAGTAAAACATCCCTTGAAGATGTTTTAGGGCTTTTTCAGCTACTATGGCGTCGGAAGCTTACATATTGTAGAAGGTATGATGCGAGGACCATAGTACATCGAAGTTCTGCAAAGAAGGGTCGTTCCAGAATTGAAAAAAAGAGATTTCCAGATTGATCTGACATTTTTCTACAAGATCTGGCTCCGTGCCACACATCAAAACTCGTAAAGAATTTTATAACTACAACGCGAATAAAAGTGCTGGTCTGGCCTGGAAACTCTCTGGACTTAAATCCTATTAAAAATCTTTAAGAGATTTGTAAAGAAAGACTTCGGGGAAAAGACTACTATGAAAGATAAGCTAATTGAGGTGTGGTACCGCGATCCAAAAATTAGTAAAGACTGCAGTCAACTCGTGGGCTCGATGCCAAAGCGGATTAGTAATCTTCTAAAAAATAAAGACGGTCATATCATGTATTAATTTCTGAGTAATTTTTAAATTCTCAGAAATAAAACGCAAAAAACTGAAAAAATCGTAATTTTCCGTCTTGTTTCAATTAATTTACACAACGGTGTATAAGGCGATAAAAACATGAAAAATTGATTAATAGCTGCAAAAGCATATTTCAAAATGTAATTAAAATACATTTCTTGTGAAAAAAGAAACAAATTTTGTAACTTACTGATCATATCTTTCAGATAAATATGTGATATTTTCAAAACAACAAAGAGTGTAGATGTTGAATGTAGGTGGGATAAATAGAAAGCTGTAACCAGAAGGAAACTAATCTACTGAAGTGGGAAAATTTCAGCAAATCTCAGATAAAGTTTAAGCGAAGATAACTTTTATTTAGTCTTTTTAGACAAAAGTCAGCCGGAAGCCACTAACTCAGGAAGAGAGTTGCCCCAGCAGATCAAGAGGATATCTTGATCGATGGGTTTATTGATGAACTTCCCATTTTTCTTATGTGACAGCATCTTCGGGGGTGAGGGGTATCATGACTCTCACAGAAGTTTTTTTTTCATCACAACACACTGTGAGAGGTCACTTATAACCATATGTCAGAAGATAAAAACATGGTAATTGTAGTGGCTGTTCGATCAGATACATCTACCAGTGTATTATACCCAATCAAAGGGTTAACAACAAGCCACCTCTATAGGATACAAATATGAGATAATCACTCTGGTCTTAAATAAACGGAAAGGGTTATGTAAGTTTATCCATGAGATACATGTTGCAACTAGGTTTGTCCAAAAATTATTCAGCATGACAAGGTCTATTCACAGGATATATATTTTATATCCAAGTTTATCCCATTCACTTTGTTTGGGACATACATTTCCCAGTACTCACACTGTGACTAGGACAACTGTTTTCAGTTGTCAATGCTGTTTACGCCTTTCTCTGCTCGTTGCATGTTCATTATTTTGAATATCATCACTAGATAAAGAGCTGATATCCTATTGTCTTGTCGCCTCCTCATCAGAACACACATTAACACCACTTTCATTATCTTTTAAGCCACCTGAGTGGCATTAGTCATATTAACATGAAGATTAGGGTTACTAGTTATCACTCCAGCGATGCTGATTTGGACAGCATGCAGTTGTCATATATTCTACTAAGACATCTTGTTGGTTATTGAGGAGCTGAATGGAAAACATTGAGGGAAGTCATATATCAGCATTAGGTGAGATGCTAATAAATACTAAGTTATTTTACTCCTGCACATCAGTCTTGACAATACTGAATGACAATGGGAAACATTTGCCTCAGCTTTAGTTAGTGTGAGTGTTGTGGGGAGAAGCATAGGGAAGTATACGTACAAGTTGCTGTGAAAGAGTTCATTAAGAGTATATTCAGAAAGTGTATATTATTCATTGTATCTCCCTTCACAAAGCAATACATATTTCATATGTATATAGCCCATAGCTTGGCAATCAGTAGAATGTGTTAATTAATTACATTCAATTAATGAATTATTCTCTCACTAGAGTAATCTTCCTAGTTTTATAGTGTGTGTTTTTTTCCTTTTTTAAAACATTTTTCAAACTATCCTTTGTTTAGGTACAATAATTGGGAATTAAGTTACTTTTTCAGCACTAAACTGTAACATGTTTGTAGTGCAGTACAAAATGACACAGGCAGTTTGCTTCAGATTCTTACAAGTCAGAGTTCAAGGTGACGACCATGTAAAGAAAAATATACTTTCTTGTCCATCGTATTTGTATGAATCTAAGACAGCAATAATTTATAGAATTAATAGTTTAACTCCAATATCGGCCCGGCATGGTCGAGCGCGTTTAGGCATGCGACTCGTAATCTGAGGGTCGCGGGTTCGCATCCGCGTCGCATCAAACATGCTCGCCCTTCCAGCCGTGGGGGCGTTATAATGTTACGGTCAATCCCACTATTCGTGGGTAAAAGAGTAGCCCAAGAGTTGGCGGTGGGTGGTGATGACTAGCTGCCTTCCCTCTTGTCTTACCCTACTAAATCAGGGACGGATAGGTGCAATGGGCTAACAACCTACTCATTTAAAATCTTGTTACGAAACCGCAGTATTTGCGGCCCTATGTTTCTTAAGGAATTAAGTGACAGATGATGATGATGAACCCTGATATCAAATACATAGTAGTGTGTTGAAAGGCTTCCAAACTTTGACTTCCATCCATGTGCTCAAGATTAATAGCAATCAGTAGTTATTTTTCTTCATTCATATTTTCACAATGCTAATTCACGAGTGCTATTGGAGTTTTGTTGATTAGACTAAACACCATCTTGTGACATTCTCAAACAACTTTTTATCTAAACTTAATAACATTTATCTTCCCTCTCCCAGCACTAGATGGAGTACTTATTTTAAACATTTTTCAAGTTTGTTTTTTGGAATTTCGCACAAAGCTACTCGAGGGCTATCTGTGCTAGCCGTCCCTAATTTAGCAGTGTAAGACTAGAGGGAAGGCAGCTAGTCATCACCACCCACCGCCAACTCTTCGGCTACTCTTTTACCAACGAATAGTGGGATTGACCGTCACATTATACGCCCCCACGGCTGGGAGGACGAGCATGTTTAGCGCAACGCGGGCGCAAACCCGCGACCCTCGGATTACGAGTGCACGCCTTAACGCGCTCGGCCATGCCAGGCTTAACAAGCATATAAACATACCGATAATTACCAGAAAGGTTTTTCACCAACACAAAAAATACTTCTACACAGGTTTTTTCCTGTACTCAGTTTCACATTACCCTTTTATGTAAAAAATAGCTATTGCAGGACAAATTATGAAGATCAACCTACTTTGTAATTCTAAAGAAAGCAAAGGAATAAAAAATCTACAATACATGCTTGAACTTGAAAGTCAATGAATTTTACCTCTGATACATTAAAAGTGCTAAAAAGAAAATTCAAAGAGGAACTAATAGTACTTGGCAGTAGGATATACAACTTTGACAGTACCATATGTTAGTGTTGTACTTAAAATGTGTGGAATGAGGATCAGGTTTACGTATAAAACATATACAAATAACAAATATAACCTTAAAATAAATATTTATATGCTTACAATCCAAATAATGCTTATAAGAAAATAAATGTTTCACTAAAGATACATGAGGTAAAAAATGAGGGTCATGGGTTCGCATCCGAGTCGCGCTAAACATGCTCGCCCTCCCAGCCGTGGAGGCGTTATAATGTGCGGTCAATCCTACTTTTCATTGGTAAAAGAGTAGCCCAAAGGTCGGCGATGGGTATTTAAGAGATTGATTAAACTTCAGATCTGCTATTAGTTCTTACTTCAGATGTGTTGAGGAATGATTTAAATATGTTTATAAATAAGATCAAGAGCTTTCATTAAGTACAGTGTCACTTGTTTACAAAATTCTTCATAAACTGGATAACACTCTTGACATCAGTGTATTCCTTTCTTCCTATTCTTGCTCGGTGCTGCAAGCTATACAATGACGGTTGATTCAAAGCACACTAACAGCATACCATCTTAATATACCACATCTGAAAAAATACTTTGTAATTTGTTTTTCTGATTATACCAAGATATTTTAAGACAATATGTAACTCACATAGCCTATTATACAGAGAAATCCTGAAGTCAGTCGCACATTCCGTGGCTGATTTTTGATGAGATTATTCAACATTTAACAAACATTTTAGAAACTTATAAAGTGTTATAAAAACTTGTTTGTTTTTTCAGGTTGTATTTTTCAGCCTTTTTAAAGCCTTGAAAAAGTTTAAGATGGTAATTTTGGACTAGTCTGTAAAAGTAATAAAGACTAAATTTCAGTGTACTGATTTCTAAATTATGCATGAAAATAAACTTACACAATATAAACAATTTTTTAAGTAGTTCTAACTGACAGTAAGTGGGTAGAATAAACTAAATATTGTATGCTGATCATTTATCATATCTTAATGTTTCAGAAGTGTCTAACACATTTTCCAGAATATTAAAAAAACACAGAATTATTTCAGTACATCTTCTCTGTTTGGGATGTTAAGAATGAAAGAAACCCCAACTTTTAAGTTCTGCTACTTTCTTCAACAACAAATTTCTTGACTTTCTAGGTTTAGAGTTTTGTATGTGTGAATCTCAAGATTGGCATCTCTCTAGATACTGTTGAAGAGAATAACTTCATGTTTTATTATGGATATTTGGTATATGTTCCTTTTTCTAGATTTCTGCATTTCATTAAACATTCTGATGTATCTCAGATGCATTTACTTCCTGTGTTTCAGTAGCTGATTAATAATGTTTCCAACTACATAGATTAAAGCTCTTAAAGGTGAATTTTACAGAGAAAAGAAAAATTTGTAGTCAAAAGAACTACTCATACTGATTAATTTTGCAGGTTCACATTTTTTATAAAAAATATGCCCTAGTAAATGTAACTTGGTGCAGAGAGACCTTTCCGAGCAGCAATCCGAACGTTTTAGTTTTTACGTTTGCCTAAAAAAAAAAGTACTGTGACGTAATAGTTTCCAAACAAACCGCCAGTGCATAGGAAGAAACAGGCGAAGCCTGTTTTGACTTTCTGTACTGAACAGTGTTGAGAAGCGCTATATCAATTCGAACCTAAAACAGTTACTTTTGGCACACATCTCACAAATACTAGTGATGAGGACAGTTCCACGAGCGGAACTGTGAGTGATACTGATAATGCCTAGGCCAGTTGCGAGTCGGTCATACCTCCAATGGAAGAATGGTAAGCCTAAGTCATGACAACAAATATGGTCTATTATTTCACGTGCAATTTTAAGCATTTCGAAACCTGTCTGTTGTTTATAAATTATTGTTATCACAGACTAGGTTTTAATTGTTTATACTTTGCCGACTATGATAACTAATACTCGGCCCTTCCACAATCATTGTAACAGGTATTTATGACTCGTTACAAAATGAATTTCAATTATACGTCATAATTCTGTCTATAAAGTTGTTTTTGAAATTCGCACAAAGCTACTCGAGGGCTATCTGTGCTAGCCGTCCCTAATTTAGCAGTGTAAGACTAGAGGGTAGGCAGCTAGTCATCACCACCCACCGCCAACTCTTGGGCTACTCTTTACCAACGAATAATGGGATTGACTGTCACATTATAACGCCACCACGGCTGGGAGGGCGAGCATGTTTGGCACGACTCGGGCGCGAACCCGCGACCTTCAGATTACGAAGCGCACGCCTTAACGCGCTAGGCCATGCCAGGCCCAAAACGAGAACTTCCCATGCCGGGAATCGAACTGTCTATACAATCAAACTAGATGTAGCATCCTAAATAGTTAATTTATCTTGAAATGTTAAATTTGAAAAATTAATTCTTCAAACTTTTCCATATTTAAAAATATCTACAAAATGATCTACCAGCTTTTAAACTTGGAATATACTCTATTTGGAATAGATTTGTCCACTGTCTAGACTAGGAAATCAAGATTTCACTTACTTTCAGGTATCACCAATGCAAAACACGCTCATGAATGTGAAATGTGTATGTCTAGTTATATTCTTCAAAAACTTTTACTTTTTAAATCGTTATATTATGCTAGTTATTTTTTATCACTTTATACTGCACATATATATACCTTTAAGTTTGTTCCTTTCGTGATGGCTTCAGAGGGGTGAAACCTGTACACAGGAGGCTGAGATCAGTCCTCAGCTCTACACGAGGAAAGATGGTGGGGACGATCCTGTCTACTACCGATGGTTTTCTTCAGTTTCAACCTGCCTGGCTTGAAACCCACGGAATCCCAAACAGTAGGATCCGACACAAAACATGAGCGTTCAAACTGATCTTGACAAAGCTTTGCATGATGTGAAGGAGTACAGTTCTTCCGATTGACCATCCGTATCCACTGTCGCCATCTTGCCGGTTTCTTCTCCTTGCACGGAAACGAAAAGAAGCTTTTGACCGATGTTAACCGTTTTTACAACAATAAGAAACGCAGTAAACCATGTTATCATAAAATAAGCATAAAGTTGCAATATAAAAACAAAAATAGTCCCACAAAGTATGTAATCTGAAAAAAGCACCGATAGATTTACATGAAACACCAGCACGGAAAGGAACACAATAGTCGGCGCGCAACGAAGCGTGTTTGGCAACTATTGCGTCACAGTTATGAAACGTCATGAAAACAGCCGAATGAGCGAGAGGAACTTGAGTTCGAGAACCCGCATATTTTGTTTCATTTTTACTCAAAAACTAAAGTGTTTAAAAATATGGCAACCACACAGAAATTATATCTAACCAAAGTACAGTTTCTAAGGCAATTATTAAATTTGTTGCAAATTCACCTCGGCCTGGCATGGCCGAGCGCGTTAAGGCGTGCACTCGTAATCCGAGGGTCGCGCTAAACATTCCAGTTCATTAAATAATCAATATTAGCCAATAAACGATTAATACATTCTAAAACAGTTACAGCATTTTTACATTTTGTCTTTCAAAAAAGTCTAAAAAAGGGGAAGAGAGGGTCATCAGTGCACTTTTCTTCTTACTCTTTTATACAAGACAATTTGAAAGCTGTATAAGACCATAGATTTTTTTTTTGTTCTACAACTTAGTGTTTATTTACACAGCACCATATTCTACAGATTTTTTTTGAAAATCATAAAAATCATTGCCACTTGTTTGACTCCATTCTAACACAATTATAGTTGCAACTTTTAATGTGTTAAAACTTTGTGTCATAAATACTTCGGTACAATCGTTTTTAATGAATATTAAGTTTATATGTGAAACTGCAACATTTATCTTATGTTCAAATGTGGCATTGTATTGTAAAGGTTTTGTCGTTTTATGTGTACGTGTTAACATCCATCATCAGAGCTGGCTGGCTGAATTACCACTGTAGTTGATTTGGAAACTTCAAATCATCTGACAACATACATGCTCTATTTTATTTCAGGAGCAAATGCTTTGAAACAGGGCACTTTTCTTTTATATAAACTTTTTGAATTGCATCCCCCAGAGTTGACTAGCTCAATTACTGCAATCGTTTGGCAACTGGAAATTGATCGGACAATGTATACAGACAACTTTTTTTTTAGGATTTTCACACAAAAAGAAATATTATAAAAACAAATCTGAAATAGGAGTTTTTTTGTTATTATAAATTTTGACTTTGAACTTAAGTCAGTTGTTACCTTCCACAATGAAAGGTATGTACTTAGCATCTAACAAGATGCTTAAGGATTTAATAACAAGAGAAAGAAGAGAATATTGAACTTCATACAGTTTTTAGCTTCTGAATGTGTACCCCTCATTAAAGGTGATGTAACGATATTCTGAAATGGAGCTGCACAAATTATATAGTTATCACCAGAGTGGGATAAAAAAACATTACCTATTTTATTACATCAACATTATACCAATACTGCATTCAGTAGCAAACAAGTTTAATTACACGTTTAACTAATTCACATTTTTAGTGTAGTACGTTTCTCAGTATTAAGATGTATTTACAACAATGTTAAATTATGCATGAAATGTAGAAAGCTAATTTATTAACTTGTACTTAGTGTATACAAAGTTGGTCAAAGAAAGGTAAGTTTATCATCACTTTTGCATACTTCGTTGGGATGTTCAGATATCTTGCACAGTGGCGTTTTTTTACTTTACAAGAGGTGCTGGGTAATTAACTCACAATAGGCAGTATCTCCCCCATCCCCCTGACAGACTGCAATGTACTTAACTATTAAGGATATCTAAGAAACTGGCATAATTCTAGGATTATGATTTCCTCATTTCATACTTTTATTAGCTAAGAGTAGTACGTTATATCAAATGGTGTAGCACTATCAGTCCAGAGACTTTGGAAGTTAAATAGTTTGATGTTGATGCCACATTTCTGGTTGTCTTGAGAAATGTCTCTAAAAAATCTTCAGAAAAACAAACAGTGTAATAGACCACACAAAGGCATTAGTTACTGATAATTTTTGTAGAAAAAAACTGGTTCTGCAAAAGCCACACAGGCATAGGACAGTTATTTACATAATTATATACACCAGCGTACGTATGTATACGTGTGCACGTCTTTCAGCTATAGCAAAGTAACCAGTGGTAAACTAAAAAATCCTTTTAAATGTAATTTCAAAATGGCATGAACAGAAATATATTGTTTGTTGTTTTTATTTAAAATTCCATTCAAATTACCAAACTTTTATTAATTCATGATAGAATATAAAAATCAGCATCAACACGTTAAAACAGATTCTTCTTTTGAAGCTTAACTTTATATTTCTAAAACAAATAGTTATATATAGTTACAAATTACACTATTTAGCTTCAGACCAAATGTCTGGAGCAGACCAATGACGCTTTCGCTGTGGGTGGAGAGCTGTAATTGTAGTAGTCACTTCGGGACTCTGCCTTGAAAATGTGACAGTAGCTGTAGTGCATGTTGATTTCTTGTATGATAGTGAAGAACCAGAGCTAATAGATGAAGGGCCAGCGGAATCTTTCCCCACAGAAAGATGGACTGGTGCTTTCTCTGAATAACAAGAAGTCAAGTTTGGCACTGGACAAGTTCCAGCAGATGTTCCCGGAGAGGAAAGCTGGTCAAAGGCTAATTGTACATCAGGGCTAAATTTCGGTGTTAGACAAATACAGATATCACCAATCTTTAGTTTTTGGCAGACCAAGCCATACCTGTGGAGAGATCTTTCTGGAGAACAAGATGACCAACCCTGCTGAAAAACGTAGAAAGGATGCTCAACTGGTGCCTCTACACTTACCTGCAACAAGATTGGAGTTATGCAATAAATACATCTTCCAATAGCACATGAACTTGTTGTAGCATAACATCAAAAATACAGACATCTTTGCAACAGTTGAATTTTAAATAAATAGAAATACATAAATATTAAATACTATCAAAAAGTAATACTTAAAATACTTGCAATTCTAAATCTTTCAGCTTGAGTTTATGACTTGCAATCTCTCTTGTACATTGTACAAACCATTACCTACCAAAGAAACCTGTTTGTACACAATTTTTCCCTAATACTTTTCTAAATAAAGTCTTAATAATAATAATAATAATAATATTATCATTTTAATATTTGTAAACATAAACATTTGAAATTAATTTAAAGCCGTTGCAAAGATTTGTACAAGATAGCACAGAATTTTATTTTATTTTGTGGAAAGTAGCTATAATGTTGTTTTCTCAGAGACAATTGTTTTAACTTCTGACCAATTTGACTTCCCCCCCCCATGGTATATTTTTTACATTAAAAATTACTCCAGAAAATTAAACTAAATGTAGCAAGTGTATTTGGAGTTAACATTTTGTTTCCAGCTAAAAGCTGAAGAATGTAGCTTCTTAAAACCTAATCTGGAAGCATTAAAAATCTAGTTCAATAAATATGGTTGAAATTCTGCACATGCATGTACACACCATAACAATTAAAGTGCCATTTGTTGTATCAAATGGCTTCTATAAGTAGTGTTTCAATCCCTGCTGCATTTGTTATATCAAAGCTGACCTGAAAAACTCTAGATTGAGCAAAAGGAGTTGTTTACAATAGATATGACAGTGCTTAAAATACTGCTATGCAAGTACAAACTCTTAGAAAATCCTTAAAACTAAATCAAGATGATTGTGTTCAAAAATGTAATAGCCCTAATACTCATGTCTTATAATAATAATAATAATAATAATAAACTAAAACTTCAACTACGAAAGATGCGATAGAACAAAGAATAATTATAAACAATGTTTTTCCACTGTTAATGTGGTCAGATACTTGGCCCAACTAAATAATGATAAAGTATGCCCAGTTGGTGACATTACAAACTTAACATTCTGTCTAGCACAAGTATAAATCTACATGTTTTATTTATTAAAAGGTGCTCATTATTTTATTAAAATAGCTTCTTTTATTTGTTTAATATCAGGCACTTTACAAATGATTTTAATAATTTTATTTTTTACATTACAATGTGCTTGGCACTTAAAATATCAGTAAATATGATAAAGCATGTCCATGTTCCTTTTTTTTTTTTTTGTTTTGTTTTTAAACTTTAATTTTTACCAGTCTCCCCTTTACAGTCATGTGAAAATGGACACTATGAAAGCCTGCGTATTTTAGTAATATACTTGGATGTAAAGATATTTAATATCAATTTTCAAAATACCGAGAAATAAGAATATAACTGAACATTTAAAACTGAAGACTTAAGATCTTCTGTAAATGCAATTCTACAAAAATTCATATTCTAACCGGGGAAGAAGTTAAGACACCCTAACCTCTAATAGCTAGTGTTAACCCCTTTGGGTAAAATAACTGCAGTGAGATTCTTCTTGTAGCCATCTACCAGTCTCTGACATCAGTTTGAAGAAAGTTTGCACCACTCCTCAATGCAGAATTATTTCTGCTGCAAGATGTTTGAGGGTTTTTTTTTTTTTTTTTGCATGTACAGTTTGTTTGAAGTCGCCCCACAGCATCTCATGGATTAAGATCTGGGCTTTAACTGGCCATTCCAGGACTCTCCATTTTAGTTTTTAGGCACTCCTTGGTGGAGTTAATGGTATGTTTTGGGTCATTGTCGTGTTGCAGGGCCTACTTCCACTTCAGCTTTAAATTTTCTTACAGATGGTCTCACATGATCCTCAAGCACCCTCTGATACACAGTAGAATTCATGGTGGATTCTATGATTGCAAGTTGTCCAGGTCCAGCTGCAGCAAAGCACCCCCAAACCATGACACTTCAACCTCCATGCTTCACAGTTTGTATGAGGTTCTTCTCCTGGAATGCTGTATTTTGTTTATGCCAAACATGTCCTCTGTTGTGGTGTTCAAATAATTCAATTTTGGACTCATCTGTCCAAAGAACATTATTTCAGAAGTCGTGGTCTTTGTCTACATTCTCTCTGGCAAACTTTAGTCTGGACTTATTGTTTCTCTTAGAGAGACAAAGGTTTCATCCTTGCACACCTTCCATGCAAGTTAAACTTGTGCAGTCTCTTTCTTACTCTAGAGGCATGCACTTTTACATCAACAGTAACCAGAGTCTGCTGTAGGTCCCATGATGGCATGTTTGGAGACTTCTTAGCATCTTGCAGTCTGCTCTCAGGGTGAACTTGCTTGAACGATCACCCCAAGGGCAATATGCAGTTGTTTTGAAAGTCCTCCACCTGTTAACTATTTTCCAGACGGTTAAATGGCCAATTTCAAAATCTTTTCAAATTCCTTACCAGACTCATAAGCTGCTACAATTTTCTTTCTGAAGGCCTCAGACAGCTCTTTTGCTCTCACCATGGTGCTCACTCTCACTTCAACAGTCAGGAGCACAAACTAAATGTCTGAGGTTTAAATAGGGCAAGCCTTATTCAAAATGCTGTGTAACAATCTTCTAATCATGTACACCTGGTGTGATACACCTGTGTGCAAGTGGAGCCATTTTAAGTGCGAATATATGTGGGGGGATGTTCCAACTATTTCCACAGTTAGAATATGCATTTTTGTCAAATTACATTTTACAGAAGATCTTAAAAAGTCTCTTCTTCAGTTGTAATTGTTTAGTTGTATTACTTTAATCTCACAGTATTGTTAAAATTAAGATTAAATATCTATATATCTAAAAATGTTACAAAAATACAGACTTTCATAGGGTGTCCTAACTGTTTCACATGACTGTATACAGATTATTATTGCCCATATATTCTATTCCATAAGCATTACTTGATCAACTTTTGTTGATTTAATTCTATTGTTTAAGATTCAGCTTTCAAAGAATACAGGATATTCTAGTAAAAATACAACAAGATATTAAGAACTTTGTACTAATAAATGCAAGATAAAAGAATACAAATCTTCAATAAATGAAACATGTGGAGTAGGCTCATACTATACTAAGTACAAGATCATGTTTGCAATGCCACAAATTGGGTGTAATTTAATTGTCATGTTTAGGTATGCAAAGCACCTGATGATACATTTAATGGTGACAAAATGTTAATTTTTAAATGTTTTTTCTGTATCCCATTCCAGCTTCTTGCTGAATTTCAAAAATGTTGAACAGTATTAAATATCTTCATTTATTATCACAACTTTTTTGATCAGTCCACATTCCTAGATATACAGTATTAGTTTTGTCTCATAGCAACACACATTTCTCAATTAATGATCCCAATACTCTCCCATTCTCAAAATGCATTGCTTATGTATCTTGACACATTAGCAAAGTACTACATTAAGATACTAAAGGAGATACTCAAAACTATAACAGTAGATACTATTGCGTCCAATTCTTTAAAGTAACGATTTATATTAGAAATAATACTGACAGAAATCAAAATATTCGAAAGGTGTTCAAACATACAAAAAAAAAAAAAGTTTTGAATCATCTCACTAGCATACGCAAAGATCTTTTATATTCCATATAGCATCCACCACCAACAGAACTTCAACTACTGCAAATGTTTCTGTTGGCCCCAATGACCTAAAAAATGGGTATCATAAATTAAAACTGTTCTGTACATTTCAAAAGGATATTTCTTTGATACTAACGCCAATATTACTAGTCCTTTCTCTTTTTAGCCGTGTAACTTAATACAGAAATTATCAGTTTATAAAAGTTTAATAAAGGGCATGATCAGCTGAGAATTGCAGTTTACAGCATATTTATTGGCTCCTTTAGGGTAACACCATAAACCAATGATTAATGGAACAATAATTGTTCTAGTCCTGCCACCAATGTCTATTTGTGTTGATATAAAATATTGGATAGTGAAAAAGTTAGACTTTGTTACTTATTATGAGAACAAAAATGAAACAATGGCTGCATGAATGCAGTAACCTTTGGATTTTGTTAGTAGTAATACAAAAAATTTAGGACTCCAAATGTGTTACTTGTTTAATTTGAAACTCGGCGTTTTACTTAACTGCTGTTTCAGGATTTATTACACTTAAACAAATTGTAGCTAACAATACAAAGCTACAAGAAGCAAAGAAAAACACCAAAATGTCCATTCTTTGATAAGTAATTTAGGCAGAGCTTTCCAACAGAGTTGACCAAAATGAACAGAAACTGTTTGTTAAAGAAACACTTGTAAAAATATATTGGCAATTATACAAAATAGTTGTGCAAGTCAAATGTAGAGTATAATGTCTACTATTAATTAAGGATGATTAAAACAGCTTTATCAATATACCTGTACTTCGTTGTTCCCCACACAGAACACTAATGTGACTGAACTTGAATTAGTTACTTCCTCTATTTTTAGAACAGTGCTATTATCTATACGAAGATCAGCACTCTGACTAGCACTACGTATGAAATCTTCAGTTGTCAGATTTTCCACCTTCTTCAACTGACCATCTGCAAGTTGTATGATGGACCCTTTTCTGAAATAAACTGGATAATGAAGTTGAGAAGATTTGTTGGACTGTTCAAATATCACATCACTGGATGGACTTAATACATTAGAGACTGCATTTCCTATTGGTGGAGTCAGTTGTTCAGCTGTATGTGATGAGAATGAAAAGCTACTCTGAGGCACAGGCATTCCCAGACAAGGTTGTTTTGGTGATGGAAGTTCATCTCGTTGTCCATGAAATGGAGGAGCAGAAAGAGGTGCACCTTGGAGTGCATAAGGTGGTGGTTCAGTTACAAGTATATTTGAAGGCCTCAACATGCGATGTTTAGGAATACCTTCTTTTCCAGCCGGAATCTTGTAGCTCATACCTTCAGCTACCTCACAGTCTAATGGCATTTGTTTAGTGCCAAAAGTAGACATGGAATGTTTAGACAGTTGAGATTGGAATTCCTCACCTGGAATTGACTTGGAAGGAGTAGGTTTTTTTCCCATTCTTGAAACTAGAGAATACAACTCACTGACGTACGGCATTCTTTCAGGAGACTGGCTAGGATCAACCCGGTAATGAGATCTTGCTTGTATCAGAGGTCCCTGCTGCTCACAGGAGCTTACCATTGGCACATAACTCTGTACAATTTGCGGTAGTTGACTAGGTACAGAAACTGAGTGACTAAAAGCAGCAGATGACTGGGGATGTACTAAAGGTTGATCTGCAATACTTATAGTATGGCTACTACCACTTGGAAGAACTGCAGAACAAGATTCTGATGAATAGAAATTTTGATGAAGTAAATTAAGTGCATGGTTAGGATAAGCAGAATAAAGGGAACTGCAAGTTGCGAGTTGTGAGCTTTTATTTATCCTGGTCCTGAGAAGAGAACATGAATGTGGTGAGCAAGGGTTTGAGAATTGAAATTGTGAATCATAAAATCTTTGATAACTTAAATTACTTCTCAATGAAGCTGGTGGATGGAACAGGCTATCAAAGTTTGAGTCGATGAATGAAGCTGGCAGTCCAAAAGGGTTAGACAAATGTACTGCTGATGATCGAGAGGGTGACAAAAAACGACTCTGGCTAACTGTACCCATGTTAGTCTGCCATTTTAAATCTTCTGTTACTGGGTTAAAGCTGCCACTCATGGCAAATCTGTTTGGATCCATTCATTGGAGATATCCACCAACCACATGGAATAGTACTATTGGAATAACTGCTTGATTTATTTACTCTGCTTGAATAAAAAGTGAGATAACTTTTGTTTTTATGTGTATCTTCTGGATAATCAATTGAAATAATCTCCAGCACTTATTTCTTGGCATTAAACTCACATTTCTGTTCTTGAGACATGAACTTATTACAATAACCAAATCCTATGTTAAGAAGGGACGAGGAAAGTTTTAACTGCAGGTGTTGGAATAATTGTTTGTTTAGGTAATGGATGGGAAACTACATCAGAATCAAACGTTAATGATGGAAGAAAGAAAAGGTTAAATGGGATGTAATTATCTTGCTGTAATTCAGAAGGCCCTTGACAAATAGGATGATCTGACATTACACAATCCAGAGTATTTGAGGGACCTATAAAAGATAAAAATTTTAATATTAAACAAAATAATACTGTGTACATTCATACAAACAAAATATTGCATCCAAATAGTTTCAACCATAATATTAATAGCACTGGTTGATAAACTTTGAAGATAGTTTACCAGTTTCGAAACAAACCATTTACTTTGTAAAAAGATGTATTACTTCAAAAAGAAATAAAATATCGTTAATTATAAAAATCAATTTTTATTCAAATTATCACCGATTTAACCAGCTTTTATTAAAATTTCAGTATAGGTCATTTACTACTTAAATTCATTTTTCTAAAAAGTAATGGTTGTTCAAATAACCTAAAATACATCTACATAGAATCTAGCTTTAAAATATTTCTTTGGATAATGTAATTGGGGTATAGTAGTTAAATTTTTATCATATTAATACATTCGTTCAGACATGATATATGGATGCTGCATATCTTGACTAAGATTTATATTCATATTATCCAAATCTTAGCTAGCAGCCATTATGGCTTCATAAATAAACTTCAGTTGGAATTAGTGGGGTATCTCTGGATTCAGCCTTAGGAATTTTGCTCTTTTTGATTTTAAAAATCAATAAAAAATAATGTTTAATAAGTTACTTAAATCCGTAGATAACATTAAGGCCTTTAGCATTGCTGCTAGTTGAGAAGAGAATGCTGCCGATTTACACAGAATTTAGATTGTTTAAGAGTTGGACAAATAAATGGCACACGGGTTTCAGTCATAATAAATGCAAGATAATGCATGCGGATTATTATAATTTTAATTATAAATATAAAACTTATATAGGAATAATTTGAGTCATGAAAGAAAGGGATCTAATGTAATAGTTGATCAGTTTATAAAGCCATTCAAGCAGTGTGCTGTTATCAATGGTACAGCAGCTACAAGTATGGATTGTATCTACAGAAATATTGAATACACGTTTAAAAAAAGTTCTAATTTCATTGTGTTGGTCACTGGGTAAGACATATTTGGAATACTGTTTTCAATCTTATGTTCCTTGTTTTAGGAAAGACACTGAATTATTGAAAAGGGTTCAGAGAAAGTTACTAGAATGTTTTTTTTGGGGATGGAGAGGTTGATATCTCTCCAATTGTTTCTTTTGAAAGAAGAGAAAGGGGTAATATGCTTGATGTGTTTGAGATTACAAAGATAACTGATGGTGTTCGGCATCATCTTTTTCATACTAAACCGTGAAAAAAATAGAACTAGAGGATAAAAATTACATTTTGTCAGGGTAGGAATCATCTTCAAAAGACAGTTGTATTTTTCTAACAAAATGGTTGGCTGTTGAAATGCCTTTGGATGTTGTGGAAGCAGTAAATTTAAGCAAATTTAAGAGAAAGCTCAATAAAATATACAAATGATAAAAGCTGGTTTTAGGCATTAAAAGTTTAAATTCATTGAAAGTTTAGTTTAGAGAATAAAACAGCCGAGATGGACCAATAGTTCCCGTTGTCGCAAAATGTTATGTTAACACAGTCTATACTGAAACTACTCCATGGTTCATATTGCAAGTTTGATATTAAATGGAGCCACTAAAAATTAAAACTAATGAGCACACACCAAAAAGTTTAATGACAAAAAATTCCAGTAAAGAACTCATTATATTCATATTTGTATATTAAAAATGATTTAACATTTTAAAAAGAAAAATTGGTTCAATGAACTTTGATATGCTATTTCTGAAGCTTTGCAAATTTGCATTTCTTGGCTATATACTGATAAAAAAATAGCATACTGTAAATTATTCATTAAAAATACCAAATTGAGTTTTATGTCTAGCAGTTTGAATCTTAAAATATAAAAGATAAAGTTTCTTCCCAGATGGTGCATGTACCATCCACATGGCAGGACCACAAGGAATACCACTTCCTTGGGGCTATTGCATGGTCTACTTTCAGAGTAGATCACTGTTTTCATCTATTTAAATACTACAATGATCTCCCCTATTGAAAAAAGAAAACCAATTTGATGCTCTTGGTTACTCATCTAGTAAAAAAAACTTAGCAGTTCCCATGACTGACATTCTACGTTAAGAGCAAAACCTAAAATATTTTAAAACTTTGAAACATTTATCAAGTATGTATCGAAAAGGGAATAGAAAATGTACGATATGCCCATGTATAATATACACAAAATGGGTACATAGTGTTAGTTATTTAGACTTTATGAACGCCATTTAAATAGAAAACTTAAACTGCTTCATTAAAATATACCCAAGTTAAAAATTTGTTCTAGTCCTTGATTTTCCAATATTACAGGAAATTAGCATTTCATTTGTATAAGCTATTATTTTGCTCTTATGTACGTTTGTTTAGCTAGTTAATGTTGACACAGAACTTTGAGCTTTACCTTTTGTCCTTACTGTAGATGTAATGGGTGTAGTACAATGAAAAAAGTATTCTGTTGCAGTTGGTTTTTCACCCACTGTGTTAATTTACTAAAACACTAAATTTGGTTCCAAGACCAAAAGGATTTAGTTTTGCAAAATTTTCCATTATCTCCACAAGTACATTTTATTGTGTTCTTCTTACTTGTGTAATTTAAGGGCTTTTTAAAAACTGAGAATGGTTAACCATAAAGGAGAGTGCATCACTAAGGATAGAGGACTATGAAAGAATGGTTGGATATCAAAAGAAATCCTCTACAAGATGTAGAAATTTTGCCATTAATTCAAAGATCTATGGTAAAAAGACTTAGAAGAGGGAGAACTTAAAATCTTTTGTCTCTAAAGTTGCTGATGAGGATAAATCTTTGTGCAACATCAAATGAGGCAGTCATTGTGGCAATTTGCAGTTTAGTAAGATTAAGACTAAATGAGGTAGGACTCTTAAGCTTTTTCCAATCACAGCAACCCAATCTCAAATTAGGTCACTGTCATATGATGAGATAAAAGACACTGGTGGACAGCTTCAGCCAATCTGAGCTATTTTACCAACCAGTCAGAAGACAAAGTAATGAACAGCAAAGATAGCAATTCATAAAATAAACATGAAGCTTCTTCATGAAGGAAGCAAATACTACCAGAACAACATGTCTTGGAGAAACCTGGAGTTATGCAGAGCTAATAGGCTAAATGCCCTTAGCAACTTGTCATTCTGCAAACTGTTTCAGGATCTAACATTCAATGTAAAGCTCCTAAACACATCTAATACACTATATGCCTGAAGGTTAGAATGTCACAACCTGATATTATCCAAGGTTTCAAGAAGAAAGGTTATTACTGCAACCACAGGCCCCTATAAATGAAGTTAAGCAAATTTTTTCCATGACACTTAATGCTTCAGACCTTCACGGTTTCTTCAACACTTCACACAAAATCAGTGTCTAGAATGAAAAGATTCAGAATGCAATTTCTGATGCTGAAACATTATTAAAAAAGGGAATTTTCTTATGTAATATAAATGTTGTACTTTATTAAAATTTATTAGACCTAGCTTGAGGACAATAAGACTATCTTGTTTCTATGCCAGTTCTTTTGAATGACGAGTAAATTTAAATTCAGTAACAAAACCAGCGTCAGAGTTCGTGCGTTTTGTTTAACGAACTTAATGTTTACAGGATTCAGATGTAATATTCTTTAAAATCTTTTCGTATTATTTATCATTATGTCATTGCCGTTTAGCGAGTGTTAAATGGTATATACGTTATGGACGTGAACCGTTTTTGTTAAAGAGTGCTGAAAATTTCAGCAAAATGTAGTGTTGTGCAAGTGTTTTAAAGGGGCGGTTTGGTTTGTTTTGAATTTCTCACAAAGCTACCCAAAGGTTATCCGCGCTAACCGTCCCTAATTTAGCAGTTGAAAACTAGAGGAAAAGCAGCTAATTATCACCACCCACCGCAAACTCTTAGGCTACTCTTTTGCCAAGGAATAGCGTCCGTCACTTTATAACGCTCCCACGACTAAAAGGGCGAGTATGTTTGGTGTGAGGGGATTCGAACCCTTACCCTCAGATTACGAGTCAAACGCTTTGACCACCTGGCGGTTTCACAGCGATAAGAGCATTTATCTATCCCAGTTTTACGACCAATGCGTGGTTTTCATTTATTTTATTGGACTTTAAAACTTAAGTTGGAAATGCCCTGAAGGTGAATAAAGGGGTAAGCGTGTTATGCAACTCTTAATGTTTCCTATTCTCTCCAGTTTAGTGTGGTGAATGATTTGGGGGAAATCACCTAAAATTTAACTATTTACACATTCACATTTCTAAGCTGACCACATGTGCAGTTTAACTATAGGATGCTGGTCATAGGATAACTAGATTACTTTCATCATGCTTACCATCAGCAAGAATAGAAACAGCTAATAATCTGAGTGACGTATATAAGACAGTCACGTGCCCTTTCTCATGGAAAAGATTAAAGCGAAACACACCATGTAAAGATCGACACTGGACTGACTTTTCACCTTTGGAATGCCACAATACTTTGAAGATACGATCTCTATTTTCTATGGGAACGACAAAAAGTAACAAGCAGTGCTTCCACAGGAGGGATAATGTTATTTTAACAGGTTGTGCTCTCCCAGTCTTTCAACTTTTCAGAGCTTCACACTATTCAGATTATATTTGGATCATAGCCAAATGAACCTTCTGGATAAGAACACCATTATCTGGTGTTCTGGGCTCTTGTTAATTTTGATTTGTACACTGTATTTGGTCTCTTTCTCGAAGTTCAGTGTAAGGAAAATTAGGTTTCCTACTGTGTAACATTTCCCGAGGTTCCTGTAGCTATTGTAGGTTTTTGTTTGTAATATAATAAGGACGGAAACAAAACAGTAATGTTTTGAAGTAGCAGAGGAGAAACAGGTCAGAGGGTAGCACAACAGAATATATCAATTTCTTTCTTTGTAATGGAAGTATGTCACGATTTACAGAAGCAACTATCCTCTCAAGTTGAATTATAGTATACAAATAGCATTTGGTAAACTAGGCAATAGGTCAATGTCACAGGAAACGTCACAAAAACAAAAGTGAATGCATGATGTGATAACAGTTCTCAGCAAAAAAGTTTGTTGTTTTGTGGGGGGGGGTGTTTGTTTTGTTTAAGTTTAGCGCAAAGCTACACGAGGGCTATCGCCCTAGTTATCCCTAATTTAGACTAGAGGAAAAGCAGTTAATAAATCACTACCAACTGCCAACGAACAATAGGATTGACCGTCACATAACTCCTCCACGGCTCAAAGGGCAAGCACGTGCGACAAGGATTCGAACCCACGACTCTAAAATTACGAGTCGAGCACCTTAACCACCTGGGCATGCCGGGCCTCAGCAAAAAAGTACTGCAATTTTTTTGTGTGCTGGTTTTTAACCATATTACTTTAAATATAAAAATGTTTAATGGTAATACATTACAAATGATATGGTAGGATTGTGAATATGGTAAAGATTCACAGCTCTTGGTAATAAAAAGTTGTTTTACTATCTGTGCGCGTGGAGTTATGAAAAGCACTTTGATTTATAAAATAAAAATGTGCAGCAAAAAAATATTCAACTTTCAGATTAATTAGAACAATAGTATAATGTCAGGCTTAATAATTTTTACATTACGTTAATGATTAGCAATCGATCGATACAAGTTATACCCAAATTTACACGTGCACAAAAAAATACAAATTCGTTTATTTAATAACAACGTTTTTATCATGCACTCCATTGACAAAGCGGTAAGTCTGAAGGCACATAAAAACACCAAAAACCGTGTTTGGATACCAGTAGTGAACACAACACAAATAACCTATTGCGAAGCTTTGCGTTTAATAGCAAATTTTATTATCAAGACAAGACTGTAGCATAGCGTATTAAGTTACACGAATACTGTCTTGATATCTGCTTTTGGACACTGAACGTCACTACACTACTAAAGCCCAGGTGAAAGCAACATACTCTCACAGCTCTGACTGAGGATAAGGTCGTTTGGAGTAATGAGGTCCTTAGCCGACACGTGCTTTTCTATGGCAGGACGCGACTTTACAACTGGTAACAATTCAGAGAAGCTCCAATGTCGCTCGAAAAGGAAAGTAAACTAACAAAAAGGATTGAGGAATATAGTTAATGAGGTGAGCAACAGTGTATAACAGGGGAGTGGATTCTTTCCTCCACGTGTGTATAGATGTCTAACAAAGTTTGTTTCGTTTCAACACCAAGTAGCACACTTAAATGTACAGATAATAATACCAAACATTACACTGAAGTTTCTGGGAAATCATCGGTGCTTTTATGTATCAGATCACCAAAATAAATAGTCCGGGTCAGCTAGTAACGTAGCGGAATAAGCCATAGAGCACGTGCTCGGTCCCTCACCACGAAAACTTGGCCATGAACGGAACAACTGTGACAAGTCTGTTATATCGCTTGACATTGCCATGTCAAGTTTTACTAACTGAATGAAGTCTTACTTAGCTTTCACAACCTAACTGTATGTGAAAAAGTGTGATAATTAAAATTTTTCTCTAAAACCGTTCCAGTCCCGATATAAGCACAATAGGAACCTTAACAAAAAAAGTTAAAAACTTGCTTCTTTAAATGTAGAATTATGTATACTTGTTATTGTAAATATATATTATTTATTTTCATAAAAAAATAAAGCAATACATTTTAAACCTAAGTTCTTCTTCCATGTAGAAAGGCTAAATATTGTCCGTTTTGTGACTACATTATTAGTTGTACATATTCATTGCACCTGTATTGGTCACGACTTTAAAAAAAAAAACTAAATTTGTTTGTCCCCCCCCCCATAATGGGAGTATCTTATTTTAATAAACCTGAATGGAATTTCCATCGAAAGAACCATTTTACACCTCTTACAAAAAACACACATGGCTAAACTGAGCAAGAATAGAAATTTCTAAAACTCAATAAAGTTCTGACTTTATAGTACACGCAATATTTATGAAATATCTAGAAAATGGTTTTGTTTGCGTTTAAAATAAAGTTACACGACGAGCCATCTGTTGCGCCTGTCACAGTATCGAACACCGATGTTTTGCACTATAAGCCTATACGTTCACCACTGAGCCACAAGAAATAAAACAGGAAAGAAATACTCAACATATAATTTCAAAACATTACTAAGAATTTTTATTTCTTCACGTACGAAATTATATTAAACACCATTATCACTGCTCGCTTACAAGAAAATAAAAAAAACTTTGGGCTCTATGCTCAACGTAGATTGAAGGCCGAACAAAAACACCAAAAATAGAATAATTATAGAGAGGCCTAGTGACAAAGTGCTTTTATTTATCAATTCTATAAATGGAAATTTATGTCAATCCACTTAAACTTATATAGGTAATTTTTAACTGCACAAATCGTTTTACAGGCGCGAGATTTGTAGTCAAGTGCACACTAAGATAACCCTCGGCTTCAGAAGCATAACAACCTTGTGATATACAACATAAGCGTTACCATCACAGACGTGATGGTCAAGTAGGTTAAGCCTACAAATATTTAAGAGAAAACGTAATTTGTTCATTTAAACATTTAATGTTTACTTATTGTTGCAATTGTTGCCACGAGCGGAATTAAAATCTCTCTAGTGATTTATAAAATAAGTCATGAAAAAATGTGCTATAAAATTTTATTATACAGACAAACCGTACCTTTCTTATAACTAAGAGTGTACAGAGCAATAGAGTGGTTTTTGGTTGGAACTTTATCATGATATTTGAATTCGAAGAAAGTAAATCCGGAAAGATACAGAACTAAGATTTAAAAAACAACAAAACTTTTAGTTTGCTTTTGTACACAGATTAGGTAAATTTATACAACACGTTTAATAAAATGTGATCATCATAGTGCCGCAAAGCTTGTACGCTAGCTTTGGATAAAGATGTTTAGTTAGATATTGTAATAGGGTTCGTTTACAAAAAAAAAAAAAATCTGTTTGTTTTGGAATTTTGCACAAAGCTTCACGAGGGCTATCTGTGCAAGCCGTCCCTAATTTAGTAGTGCAAGACTAGAGGGAAGGCAGCTAGTTATCACCACCCACCGCCAACTCTTGGGCTACTCTTTTACCAACGAAAAGTGGGATTGACCGTCACATTATACACCCCCACGGCTGGGAGGGATTTCGGGCTCTATGCTTAACATACACTGCTTTTGTTCACTAAAAACAGATAACTAATACGTTCTTCACAACACACAGACTCTTAACGTGACGGAAAATTTAGTTAGATTTATTGTTAAACAGTAACACTATACAATGAAGCAAAGCGGACGTGCTATTCTTACGTTAGTCTTAAACCCAAGTAGAAAAGTGGTGAAGGTTATGCAAAAGAAGCAACTAAAAAAACGTTGAACACGAATCATACCAGTTCTTGAGGTTTATGAAGTACGGTGTGTACTAATCGTCGTCATGATTATACCAATTTTTAAGGATCACACCGGTTATAAAAAGGAAATAATTTACATCGCGAATTAATATTTCGTTAAAAGTATGCAACTACGCAACTCCGATCCAGCCTCATCAGAAAACACAATTAATGACGTTTAAACTGTTATGTTCCAAAGCTCAAAATTCCCTCCCACCCTTCTACAGCGACCCAATAACAGTTTGTCTTTAGTACGTAGCTGAAGACATTTGTGTGACATAAAAGATACGTGGAAGAAGGAAATTCCAAGTC
This sequence comes from Carcinoscorpius rotundicauda, assembly GCA_011833715.1. Lineage (NCBI taxonomy): Eukaryota > Metazoa > Arthropoda > Merostomata > Xiphosura > Limulidae > Carcinoscorpius > Carcinoscorpius rotundicauda. The sequence goes on along the minus strand of CM022397.1, from coordinate 84,640,547 downwards.
AACTATAGACAGAGTGAGAATATGTAGACGTGTAAAGGAGCAATACACAAATTTTGCGTGTGTCACCTCGAGCAACTATTACACTGTACTAAGAAAGTGTGATTGGCCGTAACCTTATAACGCCCCCACGGTTGAAAGGGCGAAAGTGTTTAGTGTATTTGTATTTTTTGAAAATTCGCACAAAGCTACTCGAGGGCTATCTGTGCTAGCCGTCCCGAATTTTGTAGTGTAAGACTAGAGGGAAGGCAGCTAGTCATCACCACCCACCGCCAACTCTTGGGCTACTCTTTTACAAACGAATAGTGGGATTGACCGTCACATTATACACCCCCACGGCTGGGAGGGCGAGCATGTTTAGCGCGACGTAGGCGCGAACCCGCGACCCTCGGATTACGAGTGCACGCCTTAACGCGCTCGGCCATGCCAGGCCAAAGTATTTAGTGTGACGGAGATTCGAACCCGCGACCCTCAAATTACGAGTCGAATGCCTTAACCACCTAGCCATGCCGGGCCGACTGTCTGACGACTTTTAACTGATCACACACCGGACACTTCCATTTTAAATCAACGTATAGATGTACAGTTTTCACCGTTGAATGGGTATTACAAACTGCACTCAGCTCCATGTTGTTATGTTATAATTCCAGACACACACACACACACACAAATTAACATTAAAAAAAAAAAACTCCTTTCAAGCATCTTTGTAGAGCACCGCCCACAATTAACTCCACTGCAGGAAACATGCGACAATTTAATTTTGTTTCTGCCCTAGAGCTCAAGTCTCACGCACCAGTCCTACTAGCTCTAGAAGAACCATACAAGAGTTCAACACCACTAAAACCTACTACTCGCCGTCTCTTCTCGGAAGCTCGGCGTACGGAGTCATGACATTTACGGTTGAAGCAGCACTCATATTGCCTTGTTTTCCTCCGAGCAGGTCATGACATTTCAGTAACTGCGAGTTAGTCCAACAACACCTTTGTGTTCTTCGCTTGTTAAGGTTAAACTTCGTAATCTGAAAGTGTCAACAAGTGCACTCCTTACGCTTCTAATAAAACAATAATAAAACTACAAGCATTCAAGACCACTCTGTGTCGGGATAGTATGTTTTTATTACAGGCGGCGCTGCCATTGGCCCATTGCCACCTAGCGTTCTCGTACGTGGCTTACGAGGTCACCGCCCAGGGAAATACAATTCAAAATTCAAACTCACATTTATCAGTTTATGAGCTGAGTCACTTTCAAAATACATCACGTGGTCATGTGTTAGAAAATGTCAAGTCTATATAAATAGAAAAGTATTCGTTTGGGTACAAAGTTAGTTCAATCAACGGCAGAATACAATCTCATTATCAACCGACCAAGGCTATCGGGCTTGCTTAATTATTTACCTTTTCTTAGCGTTATAGCAAAAAGAATCAACAATATTCAAAACAGTGTATATTAACAGAGTTACTTATAAAAAGGTACACGACATTTGGGCTCCTTGCAAGATCTAATAGATGACAAGTATGCGTACGTATGGAATACAAAACAATAAGAAGTCACGGGAAAGCGAAAAAGCCATGGTCATCCTACCTGTTTGTTTTTTATATTTTTTGATCATGAAATATGAATGACCTAATAAAGATAGACATACGACATTTGCAGTAGCTCAAACGGACACTAGATTTTGAAATAAAACTGTTGAGCTGTGTCCAATGCATACCCAATTCTAAATTATATCGTACTTGTTAATGCTGTTGTTGTTTTGAATTATGCACAAAGCTACACAACGGGCTCTCTGTGCTCTGCCCACCACGGGTATCGAAACCCGGATTTTAGCGTGTAGGTCCGCAGACATACCGCTGAGCCACCGGGGGGCCTTGTTAATGCACTTGAGTTATTTATATGGAGTGGAGAAATTTTTTTTTTTTTTCAATATGCAAATTGTTACTAGTCAGCTTTCCGAAGTGTCCTTTCTTTCAATTGTAACTGCCTCGAGTAGCACAGTGGTGGGTCTTCGGACTCACATTGCTAAAGCCGTGTTGGGCAGGGCACAGACAGCCCATCGTGTAGCTCTGAGCGTAATTCCAAAACAATCCATTGTAATTACACAAAACAAAAACAAATTAGATTAATGCACTTGTTTTCCTTGCATAACCTCAGGTTATATTTTGGAACATTCAGATATACAGGAAATCGTGTGAAGCAAACATTTCAGTAAAACATGATTTTGAAGTTTTAGTTACCCTAGCTTTTGGACAACTGATTAAGTCACGCAGCTTACAAACTTTAAACTAAAAGTTCACCTGGTGCTGAAGATGTTTATCGAAATACTCACAAGGATGACAAATTACCTGCGTTTTCTCAACAAAAAACAGGGACATTTAACCCGATACCTTGGTTTAGTTGATTCTATAATTTTAAAAAGAAGACACTTGAATACATATTCAAATGCTACTTCATTAAGTTCTATTCTACAAGAAATCTATAGATTATTTAACCCTCACAGACCATTAAAAGTTTTAAACAAACAATTTAAAAGCTATTCTTCTGTATTCAATATTAGAATTCAGTTTAAATGTCTTGTGATACGTGTTACATATTATAATGTATCCCAGAAAAAAAAAAAATTATATTACGTATTACGATTACAAATAGCTTGAAACCAAAGTTAAATTTAAATTTAGAAGTTAATTAAAATGTCAATACGTATCAGAATTATCATGTTTGCTATTAAGAGCGATATACACAATGTTCTTTCTTAACACAAATATATTTTAACATTGTAAATTTATCAAACTTTTGTGCACAACTTATTTTTAATAACCGTTATACAAACAATACAATCTTATAAACAGCACCGAGTACTCTATCTGGACTGAAATTGAGCATTTTATCGACGGTTCACAATGAGCAAATAAATTTCGAGTTTGTATCGGTATTGTTCACCAAGCGGTTAGATAGTTGGATATTTTACAGTTTTTCGTGAACGAAAATACCAAATTCTCTCGTAGAAGCATTAACGTTCCAAATTAATTCTCTGAATTAAGTAGTTCGTAATGTTCTAAAGGGTATAAATGTTTCTGGTCAAATATCCTTTTCTCGATAAGCGTTTAATCACAGGTATAGATTCCGAAATTTATATTATACTAACTGTATCAAACCCACAAATATAAAAAAAAATGTTTGACGCTTCGATTTATAAATTTTAGGGCAATGCTCTCTAATGTTCAATGAGCAACAACATTCGAAGATACGCTCGTGCTTTAGTAAAAAACATTGTTGATTCTTATACTCGAGAATAGGCGGGAATTTCGCGATACACATTAAAAGAATAAAAGTTATAGGCATTTCTAAATATATAAATTTAACTAAAACAAGATGACAATATTAGGAGTATATATTAGCAAATCAGTTACATACGTGTAAACTTCACACATTACAACACTATTGTTTTAAACTGTTCCTTTGAGTTTCAGAGCTACTCGCTATCTGTATTCTGATTTGAACTGTAGTGTCTTAAATTCGCGCAAAGCTACACGAGAGCTGTCTGCACTAGCTGTCCCTACTTTGGCAATGCAAGACCAGAGGGAAAGCAACTAATCATCACCACTCACCGTCAACTCTTGAACTATTCTTACCAACGAATATTTGGATTGACTAACATTATAACGCCCCCACGGCTGAAAGGGCAAGCGTGTTTGGTGGAACAAGGATTCGAACTCGCGACCCTCAGATTACGAATCGAACGCCTTAACCTAATTGGCTATGCCGGGCCAATTATGTACACTATAAAATGTACATAGATTAGGGTGGACTTTATACACCTTTCCTGTGAAGATAAAACATTTTAGGTATAATTTTAAAAAACACCTTTTTAGGGCATTAAACACATCTTCCCTATACATACCTACAATTATACACGCTGCAATTAACACGTTTGTTTCAGATTTTCGCATAAGGTTATTTACGTATAGCCAGCTTTTATTTTGAATTAAGAAACTAGAGAAAAGACAGTTAGCAAATAACAGTAACCGCTAACAATTGAGCTACTTTTATTTGACAGATTATTGGGATTCAACAGTCACTCTTATAAAGCACTTGCAACCACAAAGTTTGAACGTGTTTTTACGGCGGCCATGAATTCAAGTCTCTACACGCTTCTCACTCAGCCACGCCCGGCTTCACACATAAACAAAAAAACTGACATGCGATGTAATCATTTGAAAGGACTTAAACAATGCGTTTGTTGGGGTTTTTAAGTAATTCAGCAAAATAAATGTTTCACGGACTTCATCGAACAATTCCTAGTTCTTAAGTATTCCATTCAGGAGTTTGTCATCCGATGGTATCATTAAATGTGTAAAATATTTAGTTTCTTTTTCTTCGTATCATCTATAGACTTGTGTTTACAGCAAAGACTTTTTAAAAGAAAGTTTGATATATAAAATCTATGCTAGAAGATAACACGTTTAGAGATTCGTGTTGAAACGAAACTTGGATTTTAGCTTCCAAAAATCTGGAAAATTAACGCTGTTTCACTAGGGACACTCGTTAAGAATTACAAATAAACCTAGAAAACAGGAATATCGAACTGAAACACGTTAAACGAAAGAATGCATAAACAGACTACTGCAATTGTAAAATCAACAGTATTAAACCTATGTGGTATGAATTTTCATTCAAAACCAAGAGATGATACCTTTCCTATTCCATAACAGTTCAGTGATAAATCGGAGCTTATAGTGCTAAAATAATGTTTCGATACCCCCCGATGAGCACACAACACAGATAGTAGTGTGCACAGTTACGACAGAAAGTGTTCGTACCCCTGCGTCGTTAGTAGTTTTCCTCGTGACTGAAAATGTATCATGATTAGGATAATGAAAGTATAGTGTTATAAATATTACACTAACCCACATCTACACAAATTTATGTAAATTGAACGACAAATAATCTGTTTATAAAAACAAATAACCAAACATAAGAGGGCCAGAAAGTGTTCGTGCGTCTACTTTAATGACAGTTGTGTAGCTTTTCAAGTGAAATTACTTAGCACAATCTCTCATCATAGCCCTTCATGATCGTTTGACAGTACTCGAATGGCATTTTCTTCCATTCTTCTTTACAGAAGGCCTCCAACTCTTGCAAGTTTTTCGGATGACGTCAATGAACCCTGGTCTTCAACTCATGCCAAGCGTTTTCAATTGGGTTGAGATCGGATGACTGCGGTGACCATACCAGAACACTTATATGGTTTCTCTGCAACCAAATTGCACATATTTTGATGTGTGCTTAGGGTCATTGTTGTGCTGGAAGATCCAACGACACCAAAGCCGCAAGTTCCGAGCATCATTCTTGATACAAGTGCCCAATATATCAAAGTACTCCTACTTTTTTTCACGATTCCCTTAACGTGGTGAAGGCTGCCACACCAGAAGAGCTGAAGAAACCCCATTGCATGATCGAGCCACGTCCGTGGCTAACTGTAGAGACTGTTCTTTGCTATATTTTCCATAATAAGGGGGAACGAAATCTTCCAAACATCATTGTTACCGAAAAGCTTGATTTTAGTCTCGTCTGACCAAAGAATAGTCTTCCAGTAGGTAAAGGGTTTATCTACATGCTTTCTTGCATACCTTAATCATGCTTCTAAATGGAGAGGCTTTATGCATGTGTATACACACACGCGAGTTCTACGAGGGCGGCCTTCTTTGAACCCAGAAGAGCGTAACATGTTCTTAAATGTACAGGTGCTTACTTCAACCAGAGTTTCCCTTACCAGCTTTTGTATGTCATTTGGTGTTAAACAAGGGTTCCTACTAACTTCTGAGAACCTTCCTCTTGGTTCTCTCTGGAATTTTGGTGGGGCGTCCGGAACGAGGGAAGTCGGCAATTGATCCTGTAAGCTTAAACTTAGCAATGCTTTTAACAGTATATTTCGGCACATTAGGTTATGTAGCAATACCGGAAAGACTAGTATTTTACAATAATTAGGTGGTTTAAATCACTGGACAGTTGTTTCTTGTTCGCCATGATGAAACGGCGCTAAATTGCTGGAAGTACATTTTTTGCTGGCTAAATTCTAATAATTATAAATTCAGTGTCTAGTTCTGGAATGGTATAATGTTGTTTATTCGCCAAAGTATACAATTTTTTTGTTCCCGGGAATATCAGTTGTTTTTCCCACACGTCCTGAACTGTACGAACACTTTCTGCTCCTCCTATTTTTGGTTGTTTGTTTATAAACAGTTTGTCGTTTAATTTACATACAAGTTTATGTAGATGTGCGTTAGTATAATGTTTACAACACACACACACAAATTTCTATTAGCTTAATCGTAATACTTTATAAGTTATGAGCAAAAAACATTCGGGACGAATACTTTGTTGTAACTATAGATTTTCATTAAACAAATAACCCAACAGATATTATGGCCTGGCATGGCCGAGCGCGTTAAGGCGTGCACTCGTAATCCGAGGGTGGCGGGTTCGCGCCAAACATGCTCGCCCTCCCAGCCGTAGGGGCGTTATAATGTGAGGGTCAATCCCACTATTCGTTAGTAAAAGAGTAGCCCAAGAGTTTGCGGTGGGTGGTGATGACTAGCTGCCTTCCCTCTAGTCTTACACTGCTAAATTAGGGACGGCTAGCACAGATAGCCCTCGAGTAGCTTTGTTTTGTTTGTTTTTGAAATTCGCACAAAGATATTTTTAAAAAATCTAGCCAAATTTCTGATAGAACGTATGTAGACTTAACTTTTGCATTTTGAAAATATAATTTCAAACAAGATTATACCGATAGCTCAGAAGCACTTATTCTGTTATGGAAAACGACAGCAATACCGATATTCAAGGGGGTGGGATAGGTACGTACGTTGAAGGGAAATACAATAATACTTTTCTCACAGCTTAAATAATTTTGTTTATTTACAAATGTTTGCACAAAGCTACTCGAAGGCTACGTGTGCTATCCGTCTCAACCGTTGAAGTGATAGAGTAGAGGGAAGGCAGCTAGTCGACACAGTCAACCTTCGGCCTATTGTTTTACCGAGCAATAGTTAAATTAGCCATAACATAACTCCCTTACGACTAAAAGGCCGAATTCGTTGACTGGATTCGAACCTGCAACCCGTAGATTGGAATTACGTGTCCTGATGTCCTGACCATCAGGTTAGGTCAGGTTGCGCTTAATACTTTGTTTTAAAGGGGAGATATTTAAAACACTTGCTGTTAATTTCACAAGTGCGTGTATTTTCTAACAAATCTGGAGTTAACGAGATTTACTTTATTGTGAAGTATCACGATTTAGATTTTTAGGGGAAATTAAGTCAAACTGATATTTTGAGAAAATTTCATATTTAGAGGAGATTAAAATATTAACACTATTACTGTTGACCTTAGAGTATATATTCATATACTCTAGGTAGTGGAGTTACGTTGATATTTCAGGGATGATACATTTTTTAATAATTGCTTATAATAGTTTAGGGGCGATTTTAAACCAGAAAGGGAATAAGATCCATGCCCATTCAGCTGCAAACTTAATGGTTTATTAAAATTCTCTTGGTGGATGGAGTAGAAATAACCAATTGGGTAGGTTTTACTTTTAAAATGTGGTACAAGAAAGAGTTCAATTTATAGTATCCAATTTCCTCACGTTTTACAAAAACTTCTTAACTGAATGCGTACACTTGATAAACTATATGAGAAACAGAAGTGTACTTGATGTCCACTACAAGAGTGATTTAGTACTGAAGTAAAGTGCCCTCAGCACAATTATTGTATAACTGATATCTTACAAGTGAAATTGCTTGTAGGCCTAACACAGAACAGCTTGAACAAGTGTATTGTTAAAAAGTATTTGTCGTGTCGCACATATTTGAGTAACACTTGTATTCGAGCGCAGACCTTTACTAGTAACGATGGCTTAAGTACAAACCCTTGTTAACAGTTCTAAGAACATACATACGAGGTCAGAACAATACGAAATATGTTAAACGACATCTGCCAAATACCAAGGCTGGACGGGTCGGCTAGGTTAACAGCTGTGTTTCTGACGTGGTTGTTCTCCGACTTCTGGTGTAAAATTATAAATCAAATACTTTCAGATTTGCGCAAACTTTCTCTTAAAGTCACTTGAAACCACAAACACAGCGAAATACTATCTGAAGCAAATTGCTTCAATAACGTGTTTATCCTGAACAGGTAATAGAGCTGTATCTTCAGTAATGAAAACAAAACAATTATTAATTTCGCAATATCAGAACAGAGCGGCCAAGTGTTGAGCTACGTTTAACCTTATATAAAAAACACACAATGAATTCTTATCCATATTGTGAAGCTAGAGAACCGAAGCTTCTAATACTACTAATCTATGAGTTAACTTTCTGTAAAAACAATGAATTATTATGCACACTGTGAAGCCGGGGAACCGAAGCAGTCATAATGGGTCATCTTCTTTAAAAACTTAAATGCAATACCAATGTTTAAAAACTGTGCATCCAGATAGCGGAACCAAAGACTTTTTTCTTTAAAAGAGAGGAAAACAGAAAATTAAATTCAGATGAGATGTATATACCTTAACTGTTGCCTCGTGTTCTATGAGCACATCAAGTGTTGTCAATACACTTATTCTTACATCACGCTGTAATATTCTACGCAGCAGCACCACAAGTAGCATTTGCTAAATGACTATATCCAGTTACATTCAATCGTCAACACGTGCTATAGTTCGAGTGAGAGTATAAAATTTCCCCATGAAGGAAAATTATTGAATCAAGTTATATTCTATCGGAACAAAACAGTTTCCTTAACACTGTTTAAATCAAACTTACCATTTGGACAACTATACTACTTACCTAAAACTTATTTTATATCCGTACTTTTCTTCTTTAACCACTTTTATTGTAACAACAGTTAAATATTCCACCGCTAGTTGTTACATCTTCTCGATGAGCGAGTGCAAAGTTTACGATTCAGATTTTAAAGAGTTAGTTTTCCAACGGTAGACAGAGCGCATAACCCATTGTGTGGCATTGCACTAAAAGAACGATCACAACTATTTATTGCATTCACGTCTTTCATCTAAATTAAAGTAATTTATTCATCTTTGCTCCACGATGTTGGTTTATAATTGGGATCACACAACAATTTGCTCATAATTTTAAATAGAATATTAGAGGGGGGGGACCTTTGAAAGCAAAAACTTTTCTTCAAAACAATCCTGTCAGCTCCAAACTTTCCTTTTCAATAGTTAAGACTGCCAAAGCATTAATACATAACACAAGCTATTTTATTAATGTTATACAAAATCTAACTTTGCCTATTTGTTCCTAATATTGTTTAACAAGTCTACAGCAAATTCGGCTAAAAAGGTTCCACCAATACCTAGATGTACTGTATGCAACACTCCGAATGATCGCGATTCATTTAAGAATTGATTATTTCTCATGAAAGAAAAAGTTTACCTCCTTATAAATACAGGTGAAGCTAGCAAACCGTAAAACGTTGAAAATACCGTTGTTTCCTGTACCATGTTCGTTGAAGTGCCATATACGATATTGATATATCGTAAGAAAATTTTAAATACTTAGCGCGAGTCAAACAAACAATGAAAAGCAAACTGTCGCATTTCATTTTTTGATATGGCGAAAAAGTTTGCAACAGGGACGAGTTGGATAATGGAAATTCTCAAACCGAAACAAAAGGCAAAAATCAGTTAAGTGATTTGATTAGCAACGCGCATTTGTTAGTTGATAATGACAGCAGTTGCTCAGCTTGTATGGAATACTTCAACAGCAAATTGGAAAAACGAAAATATTTCAATAAAGGAAAACTAGAATTTAAAGAATGGGCTTAAATGAGATACAGAAATGTACGCAAGAATCAGTTTCTTTCGGGAAATGCTGCAGTAGATTTAATGCCAGGAAATGCAAGTAATATGGAAACAAATTATAAAATAACTTAGTTTTAAACCTTATGCAGCAGCTGCTAAAGGTGAGTAACAGATAGTTAATACCAAAACTTATAATAGTGGTATTTAACTTCAAAGCACATTAAATTCGGGCAATTAGTTTCCATAAAATTTCATTTTGATCCAACAGAATAAACTTACAGAAGTGAATAAAGACAATACAAGATGGTATATTCAAACAGACTGACGATAATTTAAAAAGATTATTTAGTGGCCGAAGTGCAATGCTTATATTGCACCACAACAAAAGTCCTTCAATCTTTTGTTGAAAGAAATGGCTTTGTAACAACTCGTGAACAGCTAACTTTAACAAGAATGACAACTACGTTAAGTTGTTATAGAAGTGTTAGCCTAACGAGTTACGAACACTTTCTATTGAAATCTGGACAGAATGATTAACAGATTGTAGTCTTGTTTTTATCATTTCTGATTTAATACAACCAAGCATAAAGAGAAGTAATTTAATAAGCTAAATAACGAGTAATAAGATAAATCCCAATACGTTTAAACAGAAGTATTAATAATAAGGTAGATAATACAACTCCATTTTTTACCGTGACTTTCAAATGTCATATTTCTTATATTATTAAATTATAATGTGGATTTAATTAGGCATGATGGTGGAATTATTTATAATTGACCTGGATAAACATAATAACAGAATTAAGTTTAGATTTACTATTGAAGATTTGTTTTCCTACTGCATTTATCGTCCACCTTCTGGAAGGTGGAATGAATTCAATGATAATATCAGTTTAAATAATTTATTATATATACACCTATTCGAAGTGAATTTCATTTCAATTTCTTTCAATATACCCAAAATACAATTGACAGAAGTCGTACTTTAAATGAATCATTTGTAAATGAATATAATTAACGCCACTTTCCTATTGACCAACCTACTACAGTTGTTAGGGCTGCAGCATCAATACTAAATAAATGTTTTTAATTCTGAAATTACAGTGGAACAATTTGTAATCTGTAGAGATATTTCTGATCATTGCGTTATTATATTTTACCGCCTTAAAGCCCTCAAGTGATACAGCGGTACGTTTGCGGACTCACATAGCAGAGGACGGAGTTTTGATACACATGGTACACAGAGCACAGTGTATTGTGTAGCTTTGTGCTTAATCCTAAACAAAGAAAGTTTTAAGTCAGACTAACTATAGACATTCACACGAAAATACTTATTAAAACTTACATTCAACAACGTCATTTCTACTTGAAGTTCCGTTAACTGGAATTATATTGTAAATAAAGAATCTGATGTCGATTCAGCATTTTTTCGAAACATGTATAATTTATCTCTTTAAAACGACAATAAAGTATTTTTGTCTAAATAATATTGTCATCTAAGTTGAATACCTTACATTATTTAATTTTACAGCTTTTAAACAAAGTGGTAATCTCTGTACTAAAAATAAATACTTGGAACTTCAGATGTTTTCTCAGCATCTAGGTGTCTGAATTTAGGCCAAATGCTTCGATATTTTCAAAAATAAGACTTTCGTGACATGTAGCGAACTATTAAAAAGAAAAAGTTTGTAATAAAACCGGATTATTGCGTTACAGATCTTAAGATTATTTCGAATAGTTTTAATTCGTATTTTATTACGCAGAGTCACTCCGACTGACGCTAAATGTCACGATAATCCAATAATGCGTCATAATCATGTGTCATGATAAATTAAGAGTTTAATCCAATTATCTTGAACCTACCACCACGAGTGAAATTCGTACAGGAATAGGTGGATTTAAATTCTTCTCCATCTGGTTGAAATGATGGGCCACCTTTTATAATGACACCTGCTAATGAACCAATAATTTAGTTCTTAATTCTACTTGTACATAAAGCATGTAATAAAACTATCCAAGCTACCTCAAACTACTAAGATCGAACCTATTTACAATTAGCCGATATCTTATTTTATCTGTGCGTGTCGTTGAATACGTCCTTTATAACAGAACTGTTGTATTTCTGCAAAATAACAACGTTTGAAGTAATTCACGATTTGGTTTCAGTTAGCATAATTTCTTGGTTTCATTAGTCTCGTAATTCCCAATAGATACATTTTAGTTTATTTAATTTGTGCTCTAAGCATCACCCAGGATTCGATAATGTTAAATATAAAGTTTTATTTTTAAAAATAAAATCATTATGGTTTACAAGGTAGAATGTATAACATCTGAAAATATTATTTAAAAAACACGCAATGTTATTACTTCAATTAATGGTATGGAGTCCAAACTTGTGTAATATTATTTGAGAAGTTCTTCACGGCTCAGTGTTTGGACATTTTTTTCTTATTTATGCTAAAGATTTAATATCCGAATGTTCAAAGGATAGTAGCTATCTTTGAGCTGATGATATGATCATTGTTATAGAAACAGATTATAAATAGTTTTCTATCGTTACATGGCTCTTTGAAATATTGCAGTTTTAAATATTCATAAAAGTCACAATATATATTTAAGTGTATTAGTCAAGTTTGAATATGAATAACAACAAGTTTTATATAGGGTTGGTTCAAGTAGAATATTGGGAATTATTCTTCAGAAATAACAACCTTATTTCTATTTGTTCCAGCCTCCAAAAATTGGCAAAACAGTATATATTATGACATTGTGCAAGGAAGTATTTCCCCGTCAAACATTCTATAAAATTAAAAATCACGCGTTCCGTTATAGTCAAATGACATACAAGTTTATGGGTCACAAATCTATTAAGACCAATCCAGTTATTATAAAAGAGAATCTTAAAACTAAGGATTGGTCTTCCATATGAAACATCTGCAACTATATTTCAAGAATATGTAGCAATAATGACCTACGAGGTCTGTTCAAAAGATTCGGACCGTTTGAATTGCGCGGCTCCAGTTGGTTCCAGGGGAATTCACTTGGTGTAGCTAGGTTCGCACAGATCAGCTGATTACGACGCCATTTCCCGATTGCAGGTATCTTCATTTGTGTTTTAGCTGCGCGGTTTTAAGTGAAGTGCGATTTTTTTTTCGTTTGGAGGATTTCAGAATGAATTACCTGAAGGAGCAACAACTTGCTCTGAAATTTTGTGTTAAAAACTTCAGAAAATCTGCGACTGAAACTTTTGCTATGCTTAACACGGCTTACGGTGATGTTGCTATGAAGCGTACGGCATGTTTCAAGTGGCATGAACGTTTTAAGGATGGTCGACAGTCCATTGAAGATGAGCGTCCTGGACGTCCTTCCACGTCAACTAACGACCCACACGTCGACAAAATTAACATCCTGGTGCGGGCAAATCGACGTCTGACTGTCAGGGAGCTTGCTGAAGAGTGTAGGATACCAGTTGGATCTTGTTAAGAGATTTTAACCGAAAAATTGAAGATGCACCGCGTTGCTGCGAAATTTGTGCCTCGGAACTCGCGAGTTTTTGGGCAAACGCTCGATCACCGTTCTTCCCCCTACTCACCTGACCTTGCGAGTTTTTCTTGTTCCCAAAACTCAAAAAAAGACTCTTGAAAGGAAGAAGATTGGAATCGATTCCCGAGATTAAGGGAAATGCGACGAAGGAGCTGGAGGACACTACAAAAGAAGCGTATCAGGACTGTTTTAACAAGTGGAAACACCGTTGGGATAAGTGTGTGCGTTGGGGAGGAGAGTACTTTGAAGGGGTCCCAGACCTGTAACTTCTAAATAAAAGTACATTTTGTTTCATGACGTCAGTCCGCGTATTTTTTTGAACAGCCCTCGTATTACACTTGAGTTTACCGATACGTTTGTATATTAGAATATTTAATGCTGGTATGAACTTAACTAATCTCCGAAAAAAAGTTTATATTCCTATTCGGAAGAACAAAATATTACACATGTCCAAAGTAATTTAGTTTTGACGTCCAAATACTATTTTCATTCTAAAGTTCTGTTTAATAATTGGTTAACTCGCAGTACCAAATTATCAGGCTAGGTATATTTTAATTACTCTGTTTTGTTTCACATGCGGATAACGTGTGCGTGTGTTAGCTTTTTGAATTAAAAAAAAAAAAGCATAATGTGATATCCTGGGTTGCTGCCTCTTTACTCAAAACACGTTAAATGCACGTTTATATGAAAAATTAGGCATAAAGCCACCTGGTTCGGTTCAGAATTACTTTCGACGACACAGCTATATTTAACATACGTTTTAGATGTACCCGTTTTATTTGAAAAAGGCTGATTTTATACTGGTAAAAATGTTTTACGCACTTTGGAGTTGCATCATGCTCTAGATATATTTGACCTTTGATATGCATGAACAAAGCCAATATTCAAGTTAAATTAAAAACTGAGAAATTAAAATCTACAACTAAAGGAAAAACAAAAAACGTAAAACAAAAGGATGGAGGTTTACTGCTGACAGTTTGCACAAGCTACAAATCCTTGTTATGGACTCCATTATAGTATAGTATTAATTTAAGTGTTGTATACTTCAGCGTGGAATTGCACAGTAATTTTGAAGAGACAAAACAAAAACGAAAGAATACTTTTAATTCGATTATGTTGCTGCAAAAATTAACATTCTTCGCTGCGCGTTAGTTGGAAGCTACAACAAGAGCATTTTCTAGCGCATTAATTAGAAAATTCCACTGAAAGGTTCCAGATTTTGCTGCTGCGTATCATAACTAATGTTAGTTATTACTCAAGCCGAGACTATTTTAGAAAAGTTTAATATGGACGAAGACGATAGTACATTTTTCTTCTGGGATTTCAATGGCGATTCTTTCTACCGTGTTTTCATACTTAGCTAAAATGTGTGCGAGTATTAAGTATTTTAGTATTGCATGTAGTATTATTTCATATAGCTGCTGCTGTATTTAAAATGTTGGGGTTAAGTTAATGGTTCTAAACGTGTAATTTTAATAATTGTCGAGTTAGGCCAAATGTTTCGCTGTTGTCCTGTCTTCATGCGCTATTTGCGTCACCTTATTTTAGGAACATTTATGTACAGCAAGGCGTTGAATAAAATAGGTATGCATCACATAAACCTAAAAAGGTAAGCATGTTACAGAATCTATTTACATATCATTAAATCTGTGTTGCATTATCTTAGAGGAAACATTATTCAGTTTTCTTAAGATTGTTCTGTTGATGCTCGTATTTTGTTACATTACGCTGTAACATTGGTGGAAGCTAGAAATTAAAGTTTGTGATAAAATAGTTTTCTTTAAAATGGCCCTTTAAGAACAACTTTACGTTTTGTTTGCTGTAGTTACACAGCAGAACCTGTTTATACTCTGTTGTACATGTTATTTATTTGGAATACGTTGAACTTAAACGATGCAACAGCACAACATGCAACATTAAACTGAACATATGAAGTTTACAATTTTTATTCCATAAACGGGCGTAGAAACTTAAGAAACAAGATTAGTTAGAACAGTTATTTTATAAGAAGATGAATGAGAACTAAAAGCACAGAAACAAATTGAATCAAAATGCAAAATATTTATTTTGAAACCTACAACTAAGGATTGAAAGAATCAAACAAAACTAGGCTGGAAGTCGCGTCCACGTTATTTTCCCCCATGGCTATTTTGACTCCACTCTAACTGATTAAGATCTGTAGACACGGACTCAAAATGGCTGTATCTTTTATGAGTCAATTATGAACAACGGGAGACAGACATCTCTACTATTTCCTTGACACACAAAACTTGCCAGACAGCTTGTGGAAAAAAAATAAATAAAAAAATCCAGTCTTATTTCAGTGCTATATCTATTCTACTAGGTGTATAGTTTGTTACTTTCATTGTTAAAATCAATGGCGAATTAAGCTTATACCGATGAAACAAGGCTAACGTATTCTTAGCGGCTCCTCTATGAAATTAATGCATTTTTTTTCTAAAATGTTGAAGATGGAGGGGTCTCTGAAACAACATCAACCTTTGCATTAAGCTATCACTGGTCAGAACTAGTGTCGATATATTTAGTTTATTTTTGTTGCGTTCGATAAAAAACAAAAAACGAAGGAGGGCGTCATGTTCCGAAATGTTAAATAAGAAACGTAATTGTTCATATACGTACGGTACATGTATTTATGTTTTCGCGCGCTTTTACCAATAGATTAATATCACAATGATATTTCAGTTAGTATCTTAACGCATGCCATCATTTACTGTACATTTTAAATTACGTTTGCCTTCCTCTTCCACTGGTGGGTTATCGATAAGGATGCGAGCTTGAAACGTTAAAAATCTAGGTTCGATACCCTCGGTTAAAACACATCATATAGTTAATAACTATAGACGACTTCTTTATTTATTGTTAACAAATAGCTTCATGATGGGCTATCTAAGTATTTAATATTTACCTAAGAGTTTGCCGCACTTCGTTGTCGTGATGTAACGCATGCTACGTTTCTCCTGTCAATTACTAGTCTTCCATCGAGAGACTGAACGGCATGGCCAGGTGGTTAAGGCATTCGACTCGTAATCTAAAGGTCGCGGGTTCGAATCCCCATCACACTAAATATACTCGCCTTTCAGTCGTGGGGGCATTATAATGTGACGGTCAATCTCACATGGTGGTGATGACTAGCTGCCTTCCCTCTAGTTTTACACCGTTAAATTAGGGACGGGTAGCGCAGATAGCCCTCGTGTACCTCTGCGATAAATTTAAAAAACAAACTAACCATCAATGGCATATGTTATAATTCATCTATCATTTAGAGATGATAACTGTCTTTTAGTTGTTCTTGTGGATAAAAACACAGTTATTCATTTTTCTTCGATTTTGCACTGTAATGAACGTTGTTTTGTTGGAGTTTTTTTCGATAGATTCGATTTCTTCTGGATCATCTTTTATAGTTTTTTTTACTTCACAGCTGCATCTGTAAACCCTAGAGTTTATGACTTGCATTCACATTGTCATACATAAAAATCACTCCGCACTTTGAGCAGCCTATCGAAAAGTTAGCGGTGTATGATGTTAAGTAGCTGTGGATGGTTGTGTTCAGTTGGTCTTTGTACGCCTTCACGAGAGAGTTCTAAAATCACAAACATCTAAAGTGCTTGTGGGAGATTTTCGCGCAGGATGAGACTGATGGTAAACAGTCAGTGTCTGCCCTTATTTACTTGTTACCATATAATAATTTGAAATGTTTCAACACCAAACGTGACTTTGGATATTCCTCGATATATTTTTTGACAGCAGATATTTTTAGGAACATAGGGTTAGAATTTAAAAAAAAAAAAAAAAAAATTAAGGCCGCAGCAGCGACAAAAGGTCACGCATGAAAAGTTACCTTGAACGTCCATGTTAATATATCACACCTGAAGATATCACGACCTTAATATTTTTAGTCGCTAACGTATGTTAAAGTTTGATCGCGTTTAAGCTTTCATTCACCGACAGTGAGGGAAAAAAAAACGCATACAAATTATATTAAATAGATCTATTTCTGTTTCGCTGTTGTTAAATGCAAAGCTACAATTATCAAAACCCAGTTATCAGTGTTATAAACCTTCGAACTCTACGCTGAAACACTGGAGGCGTATTTAATAGGGTTAAAATTAGAAGTAACTTGAAAACACTAGATAAAAAGGTATTTACGTGATAAAAATATTCTTTCGCTGCAAGTTATTTATATCAGGTACACAACACAGAAGGGGATTATGGAATATTTCCGAGCTTTTCATAACTGTTAATTCATTTTACGTATGCACAATTGTTGTTGGATGTAAATAATGCATTATTATATGAATACAATTTTAATACGCTTTACTGTTTAAATTTATTAATTAAGCTGTATTATAACAAATAAAAGGGTTTATAATGTTGTAATTTAACCCCGATGGCAAATTGATAGTCCATAATACAATTTCGCGCTTCATACAAAATGTAAATAAATACAATTTTAACAGATACAGTACTAGAAAATAACTGCAGTTTTGAACATTAAAATAAAAAAGACAATGAATAATACTTGTAATAAAAGCAGTAAAGGAAGTTGTAGATAACTGTAGTCGGACATAAAAACTGACAAATAGTTGAGCATAAAAGGCACGAATCTATTCTAAACATCCACCGAGAAGGAAAGAGAGATGTAGAGAGGTATTTTAACTCTCTCATCGCCCAAAATAATCTTAGAATATTAGTTAAATTAATTAGTACTGGTACCCTTATATCGTTTCGTTGTACATCTAAAATGACATCTTATGCACATAACAGTCAGGGCTGAACGGACAGTTTTTCAGGTATTGTTGTCTCTAACTTAAAGCTACCGAATGCTTCGGAATTATTCTCAACTCAGTAGACCCTACTCTCACAATGTACCTACAGCCGAGAGTGTAAAATGCACTTGGTAACGTCACATTTAGAATAGAGAAACTCAAATTCCTAGTCAAGTGGAGGATTTGGCTTTGTTTGTTTTGAATATTACGTAAAGCTACAAGAGGGCCATCTGATCTAGCATTTCCTAATTTAGCAGTGCAAGGCTAGAAGGAAGGCACCTAGTCATTACCACCCGCCGCCAATGAATAATAGAATTGACCACGACTTTTATAAAGCCCCCACGGCTGAAAAGGCGAGCACGTTTGATGTTACGAGGATTTGAACCCGCGACCCTCGGATCAAGTGGAGGAAGCAACAGTTACCAGTTCTCCACATCATTCTTGCCAAGATCAGAACGCTGCTCCAAGTTGCTTCTGTCAGTTTCTCCCAAAGATCAGTAATTCAGTGTTGTATCCAAGCGAAACCATAGTGGTTTATGCAGCGGTTGAATTATTTATAAGATTAAATGTGTTAATAGTATCTTATTGTGCATCTGGCCTGAAGAAAGTACTGCAAAAGCATATACACAATTTCCATATCTTTATTTTTAATCGTCTTAATTCTCTGTTAAATACGGTCGTAAGAGTCTCACTTCTTTTCTTAGGAAAGACTCGTTTTAATTGCAGAACTGGAATTATACAATGAAAGTTTTAAGCCTAACAGTACAATTCTCGTTAAACAGTTACCTTTCCAACATTCATAGAACATCTTCGAGTCCATTTTGTACAGGAAAAGATTCATTCACAATCAACGCTTGTTATGCAAAAGCATAAAATTTGTTTGTTTGGAGTTAAGGACAAACATACACAAAACACTATCTGTGCTCTGCTCATCACATGTATCGAAACCAGGTTTCTAATGTTCTAAGTTCGCAGTACAATTTTTTTTTTTTTTTTTTTTTTTTTTTTTTAAATACAGGCAAACAATTTACTTGAAATTAGAGTAAACTCGGAATCATAATTGTTGATTGTCCAATACGGACTCGATCCATTGAGCGAGCAACAGTGCTAATAACGGATGTGATAAGCGCGCTCTTAGTCTTCACAGGTGAGTTGCAACCGTAAAACCAGACTAAAACAAAAGAGAAATTACTGAGAAGACGTTTAACTAAAACAAATCGAAACAGGGAAAATAACGAACTTTTTAAATTATCCAAACAATCAAGAATTCAGAGTGCTATCTGAGAATTATAAAAATTAAAAAAAAAAAAAATTACAATCGGAACGTTTACAATCTACCGATAGTTCAATGTATCATTACACAACTGGTTGTGGTTCGCTTTCTTTTCAAGCACGATGCATGTGGAAAAAATAGCCATTTTTCACCATATACAACCAATAGTCAAACCAATTCCTACTGTTGTGTATATATCAGTGATAATACTCGTAACAGACACGTGTGAAACAAAACATGGCACGCACTTCCAAAAGAATAATTATTCTACGTGGACACGTCAGATGTTTGGACCACCGAGTTACCTGAGCAAGGTACACCCCTACTCCCCAGACAAGACAAACTTCAAATGGAGCAATTTCTAAAATACACCTGGTGAAATGAGAACATTTAGTTCCACAGTTAATGTGTAACATGTTCCCTCTCCCTCTAGCCCACCAACTGTAGATGCGTGTAGAAAAACAAATTTGTTTCCCCCTACTTTCTCAGAACAAAAATATATAGTTTTTCTTGTTCTAAAGTATAAGGTTGTACTGAAGAGTTAGTCCATGTTGTGGTATTCAAACCTGATTTTCAGTATTACAAGTCCTCAGGTCTTACCGCTGATCCACTTGGGGGAGGGGATAAACAATATTAGTCATCGCATTTACAAAATATCCAGATAAAATTCTAAGAGATATTTTAAAAAAAGTTACTTTTAAGTTACATTTTGGGATATCCTGTATTTACTACTAATACACAAAAACCACGAAACTAATCTTAATACATTATAAAAAAGGTGTATTCGTAGAGATTTTGTTGAGAAATATAAAATCGGTCATGGAGGTATTCATCATCAAGCCGCATACATGCAGTGGTACGCCGTTTATGTGATTTTTCAGACGTTTATTGTGTACATGACTGAAAAGACGAGAACCGACAAATAGAGAGTTATGCGCTCTAACCACCACACTATGCGAGTGTGTGGAGCGCGCGCAAATTATTTTTAAAACTTAACGATAGTAGAACGTTATCTTCAACATCCAAATCACTATAATCCATAATACTTAACTTTCTTGTCCAGAATTATTGAATATTGTTGCAAGTTTAAGCACTAAAATACTAGCCAGCATAGTAGCGAACCAATTTTAAACGATAGACAAGGTTAACGCTTAACAGTTTTCAAAAGAAGGTTATTTAAAGCTTACACACATTAAATAATAATAAATATTATAAAAAATTTTGCTGCAAACTCTTCGGATTTAATTAAGAAACCTTGGTCACGAAATAAATTTCTTCCAAAGAGGACTCCTGAAGAGATAGACAAGACACTACCGTATAGGGATGAAATAGATTAAAACAAGTCTTCTGTGACAGTCACTACAGACTACAATGACAGCACATAAGAAACAACTATCGTCGTAATTTGTATAGTCGTGACGTCAGTAAAAACGCGCGCGTTCTGCGTGAATCACGAGAATTATAAAACTGTGTTGGCCACAACACAGCATGATATACACGAACTTCGAAAGCAAGAAATAAAAATGTGTTATTCTTAATTTCGGTTTATTTACTTTTGAGACAAACCACTTTCAGTGATCCTGCGCAAGTACATCTACTCTAAGTATTTTATCGTTAAACAAAGAATGTTTTCAACGGTACCGATACGTATAATAGGTGTCGTAACATATCACTGTCTCGTAGATAAAAGATGAGAGTCAGGCCATTCACATCGGAACCGGCGTGCTACAAAGTATAGTCGAAACAATATCCTTAACGGAAATCAGTAATGTGTCAGTAAATAATGACGGGACTGAAGTTAGTATCGGCCTTATCTTCGTGATAAAATACCGTACTAGATAGAAAGTCCCTCCTCACTCACGTATACAAATATTGCTGTAAATGACACCGCATAACGGATTTCAACTCACAGGTGTGTGTTGAAACATCGCTTCAGAGGAAGAAGAGGTCAAATGTAAACTGCGATAAAGATCACAAAGAGAGAGACCACTTCAGACCTGGGCGAGTTTGTTTTGTTTGTTTGTTTCTTTTTACAGTTCAAGTTCAAACAGAATTAACTGAAATAAGAAAATGATCATTAATAGATCAGAAATAAAAAAATAAAAAAAAGTTCACTTTTAGTTTCGTCGGTGTTACTCAAAACAAGTATTGATATTTAAATTGATCATACAGGAAAAAAAAAAAAAAACTGGTTAGTCACTAATAACGAAAATGTAAAAACCTACTACTTTCTCCCAGTAAGCGGTTTATTTACATTGTCAGGGAAATCATTTGTAAAGGATAGCTTTTGTGTGCTTTATTTATTTTTCTTTTGCGATGTCAGTTGTAGTTTAACTGTGAAGGAAACAGTTTACTTAGGAGATCCGTATCAGGATATTTCGTAAGCTAGAAAACCACGTTACATAACACCCAAGTCATTCAGAGGAATCTCAGCGTCGAGAGAATCGTCACTAAATAAAATAATGTTTAAGTTACATGGTCTGACAAAAATTAATACTCAACGTAAATGACTACCTAAGTAACAAGCATGCGATTCTTAGAGACTCGGCTTTAAGAAACCCACGTGGGTGTCAAGTAAACATCAAAATAATGCATCATTGATATGAAACGACGAGAAATATGAAATTTATTATTATTATTACTACTACTACTCAGCGCAATTAATAATGTACTTGTTTGTTTAAATATTCATCAGTACAAACAGTTCCAATACATTAATTAATGACAATACGCTTTTTCAGCCTGTCTTACAATTTTTTTTTTTAATTTATTAGATTTTTTAATATACATTGCCATTACATTAACTTCATAAAATTTACACTTGGACGTATTACCATAAATACTACGTATTAAACGTGTCGTTATACAATACTTAACATTACATGCCAGAGGACCCGATGGTATAACCTAATAAGTAATGAAAACATCACTAAGAACATTATACATCACATGTTATAGATGATGTAGTGTTATTATTTAAAACAACAAAGAACAAAAAATTATTAAAACAATATTAAGACAAATGCCTCGAGATTCCTCGAACAGTGTCACACGGAGCCTCATAACACCGTCACATCGTCGTTATGATGAAACATTTAAAAACGACATGACAATACATCTTAAACACGTCACAAAATGACTCCTACCTTAAAATAATGAGTTATTTTCCCCTTCTTCTATGAATACAACTCAACACTAATCGGCCAACTATGAAAGAGTACTACCAAATAACACAACTCAACTACTTATATACAGGTGGCTATTTAAAAGCTTTATCTAAACCTATCTGCACCTAGTATCACAGAAGCAGCGTCTCTATGCCCCGAGTTGTACGTGCAAGATATGCAGACGGGCGTGAACTACTATACTGACGGGTGACGTAGGATCTGAGTCAGCTTCCATGCTCCTGATAAACCCGAAATACCATTTGATCGTGTAGTCACAGCACAAGAAAAACCCTTACCTTACCACGCAACGGATTATTCAATTCTGTTCAGTCAGGCCTCAAAAGTATGGAATAAAAAGTAACTTTCAGAATATTAGAGAGTATTTTAGCTATACAAATGTTCATCCAAAACCCTACAATTTCTACACGATAAACACAAAGTGATTTGTGCCATTCTCTAGTATTATTTTCATTACGAAGATTTTGTTAGCTGAGGTAGAGAATTTTTATACAATGTCATTCCGATTTGAGAGCCAAGGAATTTGTTGTAACCGAAATAAATACAAAGGGCGTGTCAAACGTCTTTAGTAGAAGGAAGGAACATTATAGTTTTTAATACCTTATTTGCGAGTCCTAGTTTCAGGCCCCAAGGTCAAATGAATATCTATATAACAATTAGCATACATAATCAGTTGTCTTTTTCATTTTATTAACTTAAACTTATCATGAAATACTGAAAAACCCGTATTTTTAACTAGCATTTCTAACAGGACAACCAGAACTACTTAACAAAAAAGTTATACTTATCAAATATGAGTAATATGTTAAGAACTTTGGTTCTACGTGCCCGATAAACAAATTACACCATCTAAACATAAATATAACGCTAAAAACTTTGGTTCTAGGTGCAGGGGCGTAGCCAGAAATGGCCATTGGTTTTTTCTTTTCTTTTTTTTTAGTTCGAGTGCTTGATGCAAGCGCCGCAGGCATGAACCCATACAAGGGGGGTCAGGGGGGCATGCCCCCCACGGGAAAATGTTCAATAAAAACATAAAAGAAAAGCCTGAATTATGCATTCTGAGACTACCTTTTTGGCAGATTTCAGAATGGCACACTGAGGCGTTTGTCTTTCTTTTTTAATCATAAATAAATATATAGGACTATATATATAATATATAACTTAAAGTTATCAGGCCCAGCAAATTAGGCCTACAGTCCTGTCATCAACATATAAAATATATAGTCACTCAGGAGTGTGGAAAATATATGTATAGTGTCTATAATCTGTATTTAAATATCATGAACAGTGGGTGGTACCATGGCACTACCCTAGTACCATTGGCGTCATCTCCCTGAAGAAAAACGTATACCTTGTATAACGTTAAAAATTTTGGTTCTATGTACCTAACAAACAAATTATACCATCCAAACATGAATATAACGCTGAATACTTTGGTTCTAGGTGCCTGATGAACAAAGTATACCAAGTATAACGTTAAAAATTTTGGTTCTATGTACCTAACAAACAAATTATACCATCCAAACATGAATATAACGCTGAATACTTTGGTTCTAGGTGCCTGATGAACAAAGTATACCAAGTATAACGTTAAAAATTTTGGTTCTATGTACCTAACAAACAAATTATACCACCCAAACATGAATATAACGCTGAATACTTTGGCTCTAGGTGCCTGATGAACAAAAGATACCAAGTATGACGTTAAAATTTTTGGTTCTAGGTACCTGATAAACAAAATATACCGAGTATAACATTAAAGTTTTAGTTCTAGATACGTGAGGAACAAAACATATTTGGGCCTGGCATGACCAAGTGTGTTAAGACGTTCGACTCGTAATTAGAGGGTCGCGGGTTCGAATCCCACTCGTACTAAACATGCTCGCCCTTTTAGCCGTCGGGGCATTATAGTCTTCGGTCACTCCCATTATGCGTTTGTAAAAGAGTAGCCCAAGAGTTAACTGCTAAATTAGGGACGACTAGCGCTGATGGCCCTCGAGTAGCTTTGCGCGAAATTCAAAAACAAAATATATCAAGTATAACGTTAACACTTTGGTTATGTGTGACTGATAAACAAGTTACACTAAGTATAACGTTAAAAATTTTGGTTCTGGGTACCGTAACCAAAAGTTTACATTCGACGAACAATGTGCGCTGAAACGCAAGAAGCGAAACCCATTCTAGAGAATCATTGGGAGAGTTTGTTATTTTGTGTAACGTTATACAAAGGGCTATCTGTGAGTTTGTAATTAAGTGTTACGTGACACAGAGGGGTATCTGTGAGTTTGTTATTTAGTGTTACGTGACACAAAAGGCTATCTGTGAGTTTGTTATTTAGTGTTATGTTATAAAAAGGCTGTCTGTGATCTTCTCACCGCAATTATTTGAATCCAGTTTTTGGTGTTATAAACCCTCAGCAGCTGGATCGTTATTCGATGAGTTGATAATTAAATAATAATATGTGCTAGTGTTTAAGAAATTCGATATTCCAATAATATCACTCCTTCCTCTTTTTTTGCAGGGGCAAACTGGGCTATGAAATACTGTCGGAAAATCAAAATCTTCTTTCTCCAGAAGTAACATTTCTATTTCAACCCTGAAAAAGAAATGGTGTTTCCCCAAAGTGATCGAGTTGTCAAGTTCCCTTGAGTGTGACCTGTCTACTTTTTACTTTATGTGTTTTTACTCGCATGATAGAAAGTAATAACCTTGTGGAACCTAAGAAGCCTATACACGGTTACTTGCTACGTATTACCATGCCCTCTTTCTTTTATGAACATTGAATATGTGTAAGTTGTAGTAATCTCAATATTGACTATATACAACATTAATAGAATGTTTATAACCGGAAGTGGTTTCTGTCGCTTCTAGACAAACCTAATCTCGTTTCCACGGTCTTTCCAGTATTTCTCCGATATCTGGTGACATAAGAAATGAAACACGAAGAATGTCAGATAAAGCACAAGCTGAAGTTGAGATTTATGTCATCATTTATTTATTTTTTTACGCTTGGTGGCGCGCTTTCACAAGGACCACCGATGTTCGAGGATTGCAACACAAATGTTTTTTATGATGTAAAGCCAAAAACAGGAAACAATTATATAAAACAGCTGGGAAAACCTTACCACACAAATTTATTAAATTGGAGAGAAAGAAGAAGTGAGAAAGTATTTGTACTTCTCAGCTCGTACGGCATTAAACGGAGAAGAAACAATTTTCGTGCATCGCGCGCCGCGCCTAATGAAAAACCACAATAGTTTCCACGTTTGTTTATATAAAGGAAAAATAATTATTATATTGTATGAAAGCATTTTAGTAAGCCTCTGCCTTTTTCCTAGAGAACAAAATAAGTTTTTTTTTCTGTGATTTGGGTATACCAGTTATCTCTGTAATTTATCGAGAAACAAACAAGTATACATGCAAGATTGCCGTTGTCTGATGCACAACAATATCAAATTATTTCCGTGATCAAATAACGGTCTGTTTAGTTACCATTCGTTTGAACACATAACAATATCAAATTATTTCCGTGATCAAATAACGGTCTGTGTAGTTACCATTCGTTTGAACACATAACAATATCAAATTATTTCCGTGGTCAAAAAACGTTCCGTGTACTTACCATTCGTTTGAACACAGAACAATATCAAATTATCTTCCCGGTCAAAACACGTTTTGTGTAGTTACCATTCATTTGACGTACAACAATATCAAATTATTTCCGTAGTCAAAAATAAGCGAATCATAAATTTTGAAATTCACGGTTTGAGACTGCTTGGCTCGACCAATTTTGCTCATTTATAAAATACAGTTTCTGTGAATAAACTGTTGTAAATATTTATCATTTTTATAAAAATTAAGATAATAAAAAATGTTTCCGTATATTCTAGGTGGTTACCCTCTTCTTAACATGCAAAATTAAGAAAAGTTGCTTCTATGAATAAACCAGTCTACATGGTACTATTATTTTAATAATAATTAACAAAGTTTGGCTAGCTTAGGAGATCTAGCTTAGTCCCAGTTTATATACAGAGCTAATAGTGCAGAATAAACAGACATTCTTTATAAGCGTCAAATTAATAACGATAAATATAATTTATAGTGAGAGTATTAGAATATCTTAAATATAATAACCCATAATATTCAGTGGTATATTTAGATAGGGGCTACAGGAGGCTCAGCCCCAGGGGCCATGGTCTTATGGTTTTAATGAGGGTTCAATGATAATTTTATTCTATGTAAAATTACATGGGATGCAGATATCACAAAAATTATTAATCCCTGGACTCGCACAACCTTAAATCTATCACTGATAATATTAAGTACACTTAGTGTAAAGTATTTCTTTTTAAATGCACAAATACACAACGAGCTATCTGTGCTGTTCCCACTGCGAGGATCGAACCGTGAAATTTAGCGTCATAAGCATCGTAACTTAACGCTTGTCTAAAGCAAAATTTAAACAGATTAAGACTTCCAGAAAAGAGAAGTTGTTTCTCTTACGGTTCACACAACTTATCTATACAAGAAATTACGTTGTGTTTATAAACGTTAAATTTTAACCCGTAATAAAATACATTCAACAAGAATCTAAAATTCATACACAAATAAACACTAGAGAATTATACCAGTGTTCTGATAACGATCCTAAACAAACGAGTGACTCTTAAGTACAGTAAGCAGAACATCCGTACCCTACCAGAGTCGTCGCTTGGTACTGGGACATGGGTGCTGTGTCATAAATCCCCAGTTGATGTCTTGAAATATCAGAATAAAAAAACAATGAACAATATCATATAAAAAAGCCAAAAATTCCTACGCTTATGGGCTCGAGAACCAAATCTTTTAAGCACCCAGCGACGTCTCTGAAACCCACTGAAAAAGAAACAAAAACTAAAATTGCATTATTTTTCATTTGCAGCCCCCTAGTGTTTAAGCAGTAAATCTACAGGATTGCGACTCTGAAAATCAGGCCTCGATACCTAGAGTTGTATATTTGTGTAGTTTTGCACCAAATAACCAAACCAATCCTTTTACAGTGCACAGGGGTGAACATCTTTGAATTATAACGTACACTTGAAATCCATGATAAAACTACTAGATGAACCAATCTCCCACCGCCTTTAATTTTGAATTATTGAATAGAGGTAAAGTAGCCTGTAACAACCTTCTATCTACACTAAGAGATTTACTGCCAATCCCACAACTTAAAGTAAAATGGGTGGATATTTCTGGACACGCACAGATTCAAACCCACTTCACCAACTTTGAAATACTGTGCCATATATACATATACACACATATAATATAATAATATAACGGTAATATAACGATATTTAATTTTAAAACTAACGTTATGTATTTTTTTAGTGTAATCAACAATTTCAACGTTATATAATTTCAGAAAAAAATCACCTCGCTACTTTCACTATTAACTTTTACTGCATTATTTGTCATTGACTAAATTCGGTAAAATATAAATAATAAATAATTTAACATTTTGTACTGCTTGCGAAATGAACTTCGATTTATGATGTTCAGCATGGAACCTGTTATAAGCTGATCAAATCTGTAATTTAGAAATAATAATAAATCTAACTCTCAGTGTCCTTCTCCCTTTACCTAAGAGCCTTAGTGCCTTTACCTAGGGATTATAAAGTAAATTAAATTCTCATTTTGCTACAGAGATGAACACCCAATTATATTTGATGCGCACGCTCATCATATAAATGGCAAGGTCAGAGACCTCTAGGACTTATATATATCAGTCCCTAATTTTTTCACTGATAACTAGAAGAAAACAATCAGTCAGCAACACCCATCACTGCAATTACGTTGTCTGACTTTGAAATGAATACTGAAATTGACTGTCACTCTTATAACGCATCGAAAATTTTGCATAATGTTGAAGGCTTAGACCTTCAAATACAACGACACATTTTGAACCCCGTGAGGTTTCTTTTTAAATTATTGATACACAACTAAATTTCATAAACGACAGTTTACAAGTTTTCAAATTGGCTGTATGTGAAACTGGAGCTAATGTCTGAGGATCCGATGACAGAGCTGTCACACAACAAACTTTCCAGGGAAACTGCTCGTAAAAACTGTAATATGTGGTAATAACATAGAAAAGTCCTATAACCATTCAGATCTGCACAGAGGTAGAAAGGGACTTGGTTATAAAGCAAGGACAGGTTCCTATTACATCATTCACATCAAGTTTGACTGAGTTAAGTAAAGGAGTTAACAAAATAACCTTCATTGAATATGAAGGAAGCTACAATTAACAGCAACCACCGCCAACTCTTGAGCTACTCATGTTTGACCGAATAACAGGATATGGCCGTCACTCTTATTACACTTAAAGTGTGGTAACGTACCAGGTCGCAGAGTGCGTTTTTGTGGCACTTAGACACGAACTCTGCACTTAGCTTAAAATAACTAGCTTTGTACTGTCAGTTTTGATTTGCGTTTCAATGAAGGCTCCTAAAGAAGGTGTAAGGCGAAACGTTGAGTGTCTAATTAAATAAAAGCAGTATTTTGGTGTTATAAGATCGTTTATTTCTAGTGTTAAAAATATATCTTCTATACACCAATACGCACCACAGAAATTAAATAATGAGTCACAATATATTGTTGTAATGTTTTGTTTTTTTTCTGTTGTTGTGTGGTTCTATTTTGATTAACCTTTAAAAAAAAGTAATATTTGTCTTCTAACGCAATGTTTCTTTATGTACTATCTACTTCCTGTCCACCGTGGGAATTCGAAACCTAGATTTTAAGGTTGTAAGTAAATTTGCTGTTGACTCACCATAAAGTCTAGTGCAATAAATAATAAATACATTTTATTTCTGCGACTGTAAATTTTAACGTTTACATGGCCCACAGTTTCACGTAACAAACTATACGTCTAAATTTACAAACAAACAACGTCTAAGCATAAATTCCACTTGGTTTTCAGTTTTCGTGTATCTTGACTACATAGTAAACACAAACTAAATAAACACTGAAATAATAAACTGGCTGGAAACAACGAACAAGCATAACTAAATTATCAACCGTTGCTCACTGACTAAGTAACGGAAATAATTGGCTCTTTATATCCGGTTCAAGATGTGTTAAAACTGTTCTAAAACTTAACGGACGCCACGCATTATGACGTGATATCGAACCTCTCCCCAACTATATACTAAAGGCTAAATTGAAAACGTAGTGTAAAAAAATATTAAAATAAAATAAACAAAAAGTACTAATAGTTTTGATTGTTTAAGACGAACGTATTCGGCCAGACATGACCAGGTGGTTAAGGCGCTCGACTCGTAATCCGAGGGTCGCGGGTTTGAATCTCCGTCACACCAAACATTCACGCCCTTTGAGCCGTGGGGGCGTTATAATGTGACGGTTAATCCCATTATTCGTTGGTAATAGAGTAGCTCGAGAGTTGGAGGTGGGTGATGATGACTAAGTGGCTTCCCTCTAGTCTTAAACTGCTAAATTAGTAATGGCTGGCGCAGATAGCCCTAGCGTAGCTTTGCGCGAAATTCAAGCAATACAAATCGAACGTATTCAATTTTTTACATCTGTAAACATAAAAACAAAAAACAACAACATTAAATACCGTATTTTACACTGCTGTAAGGTGCTGATTTATCAAAACTTGCATTTGCACAAAGATGCTAAATATTTTGCACAGCCACCATAAAAAAAAGAACATCGTTAAATAGGAGTATTGTTTATTACTCGTTCGCTAAAACTTTCCGACATTTAACACGAATATAATTTGTGCATTATTTCAATAGCACAATTTCTTTCGAAATTTTAAAGGTGGAATTCAGAAGCGCATAACTTGAAATCTGAGGAAATGTGTTTATTTGCTATTGGGAGGGAGAGGTCTAAACAAAACCTGACCCTCCAGGGTCGCGCACAACACGATTGAACACCGCTTTCATTCATAATCCATTCACTACTACATTGGTGTATCGTACAAGAGGTCCCCAGTAAGACAGTGGTAATTTTTTTATTTATAATACCAAAATCGGAGGTTCGATTCCGCTCAGTGGGCACAGCAGATACACCGAAGTGGCTTTGCTATAAGAAAACGCCCACGCACTAGAGATCCAAGGGTACGGTAGGAAAGTGACAGTTAATCCTACAAGTAATTACTTCAGGAAACTAGTGATCGACTCCTTGCGCAAACTGTGCGCAGAAAGCGATGTAGATGAACCACACAAGCGAAAAGCCAAAAAACATCTTAAAATTCTAGGCCCATCATAAACTGATGGTTAGGGTGCTTGACTCGTCATTTGGAGTGCGCTCATTTGAATCTCCTTCCGCATCAAATATGCTCGCCCTTTCAACCATGGATCGTTTTAATGTTATGGTCAATCCCACTATTTGTTAGTAAAAGTGTAGCCTAATAATTGGAGATTGGTGGTGGTGATAACAAGCTGCCTTCCTTCTGGTCTTTCACTGCTAAATTACGGACGAATATCGCAGATAGTCCTCGTGTAGCTTTGCGCGAAATTCAAAACAAACTTAAAATTATACTAAAACACGCATCATATCTAACTAATACTACATTCACTATTTTAGATCCAAGATATGACAAAACAAATGTAGATAAATCAGGATTTAAAAAATTAAAAGTTCAATATCTTTCTTTAAGACTGGACTAGGTAAACTGAAGGAAGAAAAAAAATCAATAAAACGTACTGTCTTATGGGTAATTTTCCCAAATACGGATTTGAAAGTCCAATGTTCGAGCCACGACGAGTTTAAACATTCTCCGTACTTTTTGCTGAAAACGTAGTATGAAGCCCCCAGTGGCACAGCGATAAGTCTGGGAACTCACACCACTAGAAACCGAGTTTTGATACACGTGGTGGCCAGACCACAGATACCCCACTGTATAGCTTTGTGCTTCAAACCACTCACTCGATCAATCAATCGTATTATAAAATTGATACTCAACACTTTTATCTGAGTCCAGAAATCGGAAAAGGTCTTGCGGCGGAGAGTGCTGCTAACGGGTTGTTCTCCATTATTTCTAAATTAGAGTAGGTTATACCCAAATTCTCAGAGCCGTTTAGCCTACGTGAGCATAAGATACCATTTAAACTTATTTCTCTCTAAATGTGTTTCATAACTGTCAAGCCTTCACCATAGTTTTAGGCATACGTAATTATACTGACAATTATCAAGCGGTAGTTGAATGACAAACAGGGAGTATGACGTCTAACGTGTACTACTAACATGCTGCGTTAATA
Source organism: Carcinoscorpius rotundicauda (assembly GCA_011833715.1). Classification (NCBI taxonomy): domain Eukaryota; kingdom Metazoa; phylum Arthropoda; class Merostomata; order Xiphosura; family Limulidae; genus Carcinoscorpius; species Carcinoscorpius rotundicauda. The sequence continues at coordinate 84,608,667 of CM022397.1, read as the reverse complement.
CCACGCCCACTCCATGCGCAATAAAGACTATTGTGATTTACCAGTGCTTTGTGATAAGTGTAATTATGTAAGCTATATTTCAATTTTGATGTTTCATAATTATGATGATGAGGCAATACCTAGAAATAAGAGTACCTTGAAAGTACGATAATTAGTGAAGCATTAATAGAGAAATTAAAGTGTATTCATTGAATGAGTCATAGCGCTCTTAGTAGAGAGCGTTAACACATCTATTCATTAACTCGATCGTTTTAACCGTGGAATAGCATTTTTATTTTTAAACTGACTGACTCTTTATACGTCGCATGGGCTAAACGCAAAAGTCAGAGACTCCAAGATGCAAACATAACTATTCGTAATTTAGAAATGACACCATGGCGAACCGAAAGTGTAGAGCATGTTCAGCGGCACAGAGCAAGCTCGAACCTTGGATCTTACGACACGCAGCCCGACATGTTAACTACTAGATCAAGCTAGAAAAGTGTTAGTTATTTGTTTTTTCTACACCACATATTTTTTATTCATTTATACGTATGTTACATAATACAGACTACAAAACCAGCTTCTACTGATGGGGATCAAATGGAACTGGGAAAGTTTAAATTATATTTGCAGTTTAAGTTGACTCGTATTTGTAATTTATATATTGCAGTCTTAATGGTCCGTTCATTTCGGGTGCCAAGTAAAATGCCTCTCAGAAACAAAGTAAAACTGTATATCAACTTGTAAATTTATAAACGTCATTACTATTTGTAAAATTGGCAAGCTGACTGAGAAATAATATACTGGTTGAATGACGTATTGAATGTACATAACACTTTATGACCTCCAGTTTGGTTTTATTAATCTACTTGTATATGTCGATTTATAAATCTTTATAAATATGCCGATTTACAAATTTACATAATTTATAAATCTACGAAGAACATTTAATACAACGAAGGGGACATTATAAATTGCTATGTGCCTTTAACAAGATCCCCAGTGACTCAGCGGTATGTCTGCGGACTTACACGCTAAAATCCGGGTTTCGATACCCGTGGTGGGCGGAGCACAGATAGCCCATTGGGTAGCTTTGTGCTTAATTCAAAACAACAACAAGAACAGCCTTTAACAAATTAATAAGTAGATTTATCAGCCAAATTATCAATGTTCAATTAATAATGAAAATTATAAACTATTTATGTACTACATAAATTGCACATTTAATTTAAAGTAAAATTGCTTAGCGCCGTAGGTTATCGTGATGAACCTCGATTATTTGTATTAAATCAACGAATTGCTACGAAAGACTGTTAAGCCTAACAGAGGCTCTTCACTACCACGTATTTTTTTTTTCAAGATTTTAATAGCTTGTTAACCTATATCAATAACCAATTTTTCCTGGGAGGCTCGAGAGTCTACCTAATTTGGAAGCGAATACCTCGATTCTGGGACACATGTATGTTTTAAAGAGTCAAATCTTTTGAGTCTAAGCACAACCTAATTCAGTTGCAAGAAATTTGAGTGGAATACTTTGTTGTAACTAACACAAAATGTACATTTTTAGATTTTGAACTCATTTATCATATTTGTGAATATTATTTTAATTGAAGACAAGAGAAGGCAAAGAACCAAGACTTTGCTTTTAGTTATTGGACTTTTGCCTCGTATTGGAGTCACCTTTGCATTTTTTGTTTCTTCCGTAGAATAAACTGGTGATAAATCACATTTAATTGTATGAATTCTATGAAGAAGGTTATTAAAACGTACGTTACAAAATTAACCTATTATAAGCATCTATATGTTACTTTATTATAAAAACTGAAATTGATACCTGCAAACAAAAAACTTCAACGGTTGTATTTAATTAATTACTCACTTCGAACTCACAAAGCCATTATATAGTGCTGTCATCTAGTGATAAAAGTTTGTAGGATAGTTTTCAAGAAGGAAAGTTACAAAGAATCGAATCAAAATTATTACGCATTGAAGTCTCTACGAATTAAGTGCGTGTTTTTTATAGCAAAGCCACATCGGGCTATTTGCTGAGCCTACCGAGCGGAATCGAACCGCTGATTTTAGCGTTGTAAATCTATAGACTTTCCGCTCTGCTTACGGGGGGGGGCTACGAATTAAGAGTTTAGATTTCTGAACAACAGAAAACACGATTTATTTATGAATAAGCATAAAAATTACAATCACATAGATGAACACTTCACATATTCATATTATTTTAATAAACATAATAATGATCAGGTTTAATAAGTGCTTACCAAATTAGGAACATTTTTTTGTGAAATTTACATATCGAAAATAAGATAATTTCCCAGTTACGAGAAAATCTATATATGTTACCTGTTACATTTTGGACATATAATTTTAACTAAACGACATTAATTTGTGTTTTTTTCTTAACTAAATTCATATTATAATGCTTGTTAAAAACATTAATTAATTCGCGCATTCATGGTTGAATACTCGTTACAAGGCCCGGTATGGCTAGGTGGTTAAAGCACTTGACTCGTAATCCGAGGGTCGCGAGCTCGAATCCCCGTCACACCAAATATGCTCGCCCTTTTAATCGTAGGGGCATTACAACGTGACGGTCAATTCCCCTATTCGTTGGTAAAAGAGTAGCCCAAGAGGTGGCGGTGGGTGGTGATGACTAGCTGCTTTCATCAAGGAACTTCAACCAATACTTATATCGATACGTTAGTTATAAATACGTGTGTGTGTTTTCCTTACAGGAAAGCCACATTGGGCTATCTGCTGACCCCACCGAGGGAAATCAAACCCCTGATTTTAGTGTTGTAAATCCATGGACATACCACTGTACCAGCGGTGGGCCTTATGAATGAGTAATAAAAAACATTTTGTGAAGTATTTCATACGTGTTTTAATTATATTTTGCTGTTCGGTCACTGGTTTGTTTGTAGGTCAAAACTCAGTAGGCTAATCTATTTGTCATCAACCAAGAAAATTTCAACTAGCATTATTTATGTTCTAAATCTACCATAGTTTAAGGGAATATATTAAAATAGTTTTTTTTTATGAACTTAGGCCTACAACATCCGTCAGTGCGAAGGTATCCTGAAGTAAACGTAAACGAAGGAATAAATTTATTGTTACGTGTACTGGATTTATTATTGTTTGTACTAAATAATGAAAAATAACTCATCTAAAGAAATTACAATATTAAAACCTACACTGCTATGTGAAGGAAAAATAAACAAGAAACACTAACGTGTATAAAAAATGAATTTACTGAAGAGCAAGGCTCGAAAAACTTGTATGAATATACCTTTAAGCGGCCCCCCAGTGGCACAGCGGTATGTCTGCGGACTTACACGCTAAAATCCGAGTTTCGATACCCGTGGTGGGCAGAGCACAGATAACCCATTGTGTAGCTTTGTGCTTAATTCAAAAACAACAACAACCTTTTAGCGACCTTACTGGAAAACTAGTATGAAGTAAGTTAAACACAAATAAGAAACAGACAATCGGTTACGCGTCTGAATAGTTGTACTGGGCCTAATACTTGCGGCATTCCAGACATGTCGGGTTTATACGCATCTTTTTCTCACCATAAGGCCTGGCATGGCCAAGCGCGTAAGGCATGCGACTCGTGATTCGAGGGTCGCGGGCTCGGGGCCGCGTCACGCTAAACATGTTCGCTGTTGTTGTTGTTTTGAATTAAGCACAAAGCTACACAATGGGCTTTCTGTGCTCTGCCCACCACGGGTATCGAAACCCGGATTTTAGCGTGTATATCCGCAGACATACCGCTGAGCCACTGGGGGGTAAACATGTTCGCCCTCCTAGCCGTAGGGGCGTATAATGTGACGGTCAATCCCACTATTCGTTGGTAAAAGAGTAGCCCAAGAGTTGGCGGTGGGTGGTGATGACTAGCTGCCTTTCCTCTAGTCTTACACTGCTAAATTAGGGACGGCTAGCACAGATAGCCCTCGAGTAGCTTTGTGCGAAATTCCAAAAACAAAATTCTCACCATAAACTGACCGTTTTGAACATAATCGTTATCCATAAAATGGGCAATAAATGTAACATGCAACCCCTGCCACGTGCAATATTAATACTTTGCATATATTTTCAGTTTATTATGTGTTTTCAAAGCATATAAACGAGAAAAACAAAACCAAAACGTTTTATCTAAAAAGTTTTTAATTTCAATTTTACAGAAGTGTCGGTACATCGTTTCCTCATACATACTACTTTTGGACTCTCACATACACTTCAGTCTTTACTGTTTATTGATAAATTATTTATGAATAAATATTAAGTTATCACCTGATTCACATAACCATACGTACATTTTTAACACTTACTCAATCTGACACGATGTAAATATTTTTACATTTAGGTAACCAAACAAGCAATCAAGCCGTAGCACGCGGCTGAGGACATTCATCAAAGTTCCTTACACCTACTCTCACGTCATAGAAACTCACTCATATTAATATCTGGATAAATGATCCCCCGGTTGTGATATATCGCTTAAATGAGTTATTTATTACACAGATTATTAGGCCTACAGTTTAATATAATTATTGCAGTTATTATAATATAAAATATATTAAGTAAATATATACACCTGATAATTATTCTTACCCAGTCAATACACCATCACAGACATCTGCGCTTTAGTGTATATAAGAGAGCAGTTGCTATCCAAAATGAGTTCTTATTGGCCAACATTACCAAATAGTGAAATGAGATCCAAGTTCTTATTGGCCAACATTACCCAACAGCGTCACTATTTATGTACTGGGCAAACGAGAATATTCGTATTTCACCCGCACGTGGCATTGTAACCATGTTGATGACATCTATAACCCTCCTTGGAATCAGGCTTGCGCGTTTATTAACACGTGGAAATTAGTCTTATCTATAAAATATTCTAGAGTTCCTAAGCGCTTTCCTTAAGATATTCAGAATTTCAACATCGCACAAGCAGAGAAATAAAGTTAAAATTATCTCGTCTCACTGGATAACTAAGCTGTGAAAAGTATAACATTCAAAATATCATAATATCATACCATGGGTATCGAAACCCGGAGCCCCCCAGTGGCTCAGCGGTATGTCTGCGGACTTACACGCTAAAATCCGGGTTTCGATACCCGTGGTGGGCAGAGCACAGATAGCCCATTGTGCAGCTTTGTGCTTAATTCTAAACAAACAAACAAACGAAACCCGGATTTTAGCGTGTAAGTCCGCAGACATACCGCTGAACCACTGGGGGGGCAGTGGGACTGACCGTCAAGTATTTAGATAGGGGCTAGAGGGGGCTTACGGTCTTAATGGAGGTACATTGATAATTTTATTCTCTCTAAAATGAAAATACATGGGATGTAGTACCCACAAAAGTTACTAGCCACTGGCTCCACACAACTTTAAATCCTCCATTGTAAATAATGGAATTTGGTTGTCACGCTTATAACGCACTTATGGCCCCAAAGTGACGAGAGATTTTTTTTTTCAGTAACTGACCAAAAACACACAATCAATAGATCTACAAATCCGCAATCCGGAACATTAATCGCTCGTTTGCCATGCCCTGCCTCGTGAAATACTGAAGTATTTTCCTTTTTTTTTCGTTCCCCTGTGGGACAGCGGTAAGTCTTCGGATTTACAACGCTAAATCAGAGATTCGATTCACCTCTGTGGAAATAACAGATAAGTGCAACTACTGCAAGTGGATTTTGGGTAGTTTTTTGAAAATGATTGAAAACAACAACAACAACACGCATAACGTTTCCAGACAATTTACGAGTGTTGGTGTGAGCGAAAATTTGAAGCTCTAGCATGGCTGTCTGCTGTGTCCACTTCCCTCACTTTTGCTCCCAGAGGCACAGTGTTATGTCTGCCGACTTACACATGCTCACCCTCTCAGCTGTGAGGCTGTTATAATGTTACGGTCAATCCCACTATTCGTTAGTAAAAGAGTGGCCCAAGAGTTGGTGGTGGGCGGTGATGACTAGGTGCCTTCCCTCTATTCCTACACTGCTAAATTAAGGACGGTTAGCGCAGATAGCCATCGTGTAGCTTTGCGCAAAATTCAAAACAAACAAATCGTTGTATGCCTCACTTGAGTAGTTGTAGTTATGGTTGTTCGCTTGGCGTGGTATTATAAAATACCCTAACATGAAATATTCGGGTGAAAAGCTGAATATTTGACACAAACTATTTGATTTGATCAGTATTGTAGCCATATAGTCACAGAAATAGAAACTCTAAACGGTTGCAGGAACATTTGAATTCTTTAGAAATTAAGATCTTTTGAGCAGTCTACCTTAAAAAGTGAATATCAATATGACTTTAAGTAATTTCAATCTTATTTGTTTAATTGACTTATAATTCCAACTAAATGAGTCAACAGCGAGAAACCTATGGAATCTAATGTCAATATAATACATGTAGGTTTTGTTCATCTCCCATAACCAGCTATCAAGGTCGAATTAAGGGTTTTATTGGGTCTAGGCTTTTGAACAGAGCCCCCCCCTTCAGAAAGAGCACCTACCTGCAATACATTTATAGTCATAGCTTGAGGCTAATAATTAGTACGAAGCCCTGATCTTCACCCCGCTAAGCCCATGCTTTAATCTGGGGTTGCCAGCTACAAATCCTTATTTGACAAAGTTGGTCCTCTTCAATTTTACAATCAACCAACGTGCTGCATCGTAACAGGTATCTTCAGCTCTTAACAAAGCCACAGACTTTGGACTAATTAAGTGAGTGAATCGTTCAAGATCTACTCGAATGCCCTCTGTTCTCTATTTCGTAATCATTTAAAAATGTGTAACGGCCAATGAGCCCAAATGTAAGTAACGTTGTACTCTTTTCACTATCTTTCTTGAGTAATTTTAAGTTAAAGGCTAGTAATTCAGCAGTGTAAGACTAGAGGGAAGGCAGCAAGTCATCACCACCCACCGCCAACTCTTGGGCTACTCTTTTACCAACGAATAGTGGGATTGACCGTCACATTATGACGCCCCAACGGCTGGGAGAGCGAGCATGTTTGTCGCGACTCGGGCGCGAACCCGCGACCCTCAGATTACGAAGGGCACGCCTTAACGCGCGAGACCACTTCAAAGTAGCTTCATTCGGTTTTATTGTTAAAAAGTAACACTCGTGATATTGAAGCAACATATTTTCCTTCTACGTTTGGAGGTTATTTTACAAAATCAGTATTTATAAGAACAAGATGTTTATGGCACTGTTAAAAATATCACCAGATATAATACAAAGTGTATATGTGAGGGAGAATTACTAAGTAACTTCAGGAACATACAGTTTTGTTCTTCCTACCATTTTGACCACAAACTGTACCATACCCTTCTCCTCCATAGTTTATACTTTACAAAACTCGTATTGGTTTTAATAACGGATTTTCCATAATTCAACAACGTTAATTTCGAAAATAATATATATATATATATTATCACGTAAGGAATTTTTACAAATGGGAAGAAAAGGAAACTCTTTCTTAGGTCAACTTATTATTTCGTTTACCACAATAAACATTTCTCATTATTATGTTTGTTAACAAAAGTACAAATAAACTGAAGAAAAAGGAAGAACAATGACGTCAGACGTATATATATATATCCTCATGCTTCCTGACTTTTTGTGGTGTGTGGGAAATTATGTCTTTTAGCCTCAAAACTTCATGCTGTGGTCTTTTTTTATGTGTTGCATCTAAAGTATTTCATTTCAATGATAATCAGTCATCATACATATGTTCATCTTTCTTCATACCTGCTCTCCATTCTATTGATGTCTTGATGAACTCTTTATCTTTGTTCTTTGCTGACTGCACCGAGATTTCCAAGAAAATAGTCAGTATGTGAGTGTAGGAAATGAGTTCTTAGGCTCATACTGTAACCCAACTCTTTGAATTTATCGAGAATATCATTAAGAATGTTTTCGTAATTTTTTTTATATTCTAAAATTTGACAATAACATCTTCAAAGTCAATCCACGCTTCCTTTTCAACTTTCCTCATTGTCCTTTTAAACTGTTAATCCAAAGCCAATATCTTAATCTGAGGCCCAACAGAAATTCCTTCTTTAAGTTTCGCTTCTGAAAGATCTGGGAATTACAAAGATGCTCGAAACAGTCATTATCCTTGTCTATGGATTTTAGAAAGTTAGTCCTCAAGCCCAGTTTTACATAAAGTTGAGTAATGGGACGTTCTTTGTTGAAACCAAACTTTAACAGTCAATGTTTTTCGATTATGTTATCAGACTGACATGGTCATTACTTCTTTATCCAGTTGTTTGGTGCTCTGCTGTCCCATTCGCACAAAAAACATGAACTTTTGTGTGACCAGATTGTTGACCCAAAAATATACAAAGGATTTTTAAGTCTCTAAAGAGTACCTAACCATGTTATTTGTACTAAGCTTTATTAACTAACAAGAAGTTTGATATTTTCGAACTTTTCCTTCAAGTAAATCAAAACATTTGCCCCTCACTTGATTCATAGACTGCGATAAACCAGTGAACCTTTTTACAAAGAAATATATTATAAACTTTTTCTCACGATTTCTGTACTAGTAAAATGTTGTAGCAGGAGAAAATGTGTTCTTAACTCAAAGTCGGAACCCCAAAATCTCTGAAGAATCTTTCGGAAGACCCAGATCTCTCGCCAGATCATTAATCTCATGTTAATTTACGAGGTTGAAAACAACTCATATCATCATGTCTATTGACGTTAATTCTATTGGCATCAGATACAGAATCAGATGTAACCATATTAAGAGTTTTCAGCAAAGTAGGTACAGGTACATAAGGTCCATAAGCAACAGGTTTTATAGCAGATTGAAGATTCAGATATGAAATTTTATTTTTATTTTGGATATTGTAGCCTTGCACGTTACATGAGCAAAAATACCAGTCATCTCCATGATTTCTTTGTTCAGTTAAACCAGTGGAATTCCAAAAGGCAAAGGCCTTTTCTTACCTTTAGTCCATTGTCTCAATTCTTCGACACAAATGTTAGGGTCTTTGTACACAACCTGCAGTTTGTCATGGTTCTCAAATTGTATTCCAAAATTATTTAGTGCATTAAGACCAACAATTTTGTATGGGCAGCAAGCTGCATTAACTTTATCACTTTCCCACCTGTTCATTTTGGAACTCGTTTCGAACCGAGTCTGATATGCCTTTTATAGTACCTTCTTATTACAGCCTCTGGTTTCTCAACTGGCCAACTAACTGTAGAATTGAATTTTGTAGTTTCATAGCTGAAGTAACTCAAAAATGTTACGTAGTAACAGATGGCATATCAGTAGTAGTAGTAGTTGTTGTTGTTTTGAATTAAGCAGAAAGGCTAAACAATGGTTTATTTGTGCTCTGCCCACTGCAGGTATCGAAACCTGGTTTCTAGCATTGTAACTTAGCAGATATGTTGCTGTACCACTGGAGAGACACATAAGTAATTGTAATTAAGTGTACTTAAGCAAGGATGAATATCATAGTAATGTGATAAAAGGTTGGCAACCAAAGATTTATAAACACAATGAAGTGATTTATTTTTCAGACAGCATACCACATCTTTTGACATTAGTCTGTCCTCTCCAAGTATTGAAAAAAGGAAAACCAATATTATATCAAAACATGTAATATCTTCTCCCAAAATAAATATTTTCATCGTGTTTATAAATCGTTGTTTACGACTTATTATTATGGTAATAGGTGACCAAATGACTTTTCTCGTTCCGTATTTTGCAGTAGATGGGGTTTTAGGCTAGAACTCTTAAACTGTTGTCCGGCTTAATATTTGCATTTAGTTATACATTTTCCATATCGGTTTTTCTATCTGTTGATATTTTTCTTTACTTTATCAAGCTTCTACTTCTTTGATGTTTTTATATTTTTTTTCAAACTTCTCGATGTAATCCTAATCCCTCTGTATATCTCCAATAGCTTCATTGATCGAGTATTCAGTCAAAGTTTTCATTTTTAATTCTTTAAATATTACTCCAATTTCTTTTAAGTTAAATCCTATCTTAAATTCCAGTCACTTACCTCTTGATCGTATTTCAATATTTTATAGATTTATTTCTTTTCAGTTTTCTGTAAATTTCATCATTATTTTCTTTTCGTTTTCTCTTAACTTCTTATTGGTCTTATTTTATTTTGTATCACTTTATTATACTTTTCTGTTTTGTTTTTCTAATATTCTGTCTCATCCGTTTTATTTTAACTGTTTCATTAACTTCAGTAAATCTTTTATTGTCTCGTAATGTCTTCAATTACCCTTGGTGAACTCAAAAAAACAAACAAACCTGGCATGGCCAAGTGGTTAATGCACTCGACTCGTAATCCGGAGATCCCGGGTTCAAAACCCCGTCACACCAAACATGCTCGCCCTTTTAGCCGTGGGATTATTATAATATGATGGTCCATTCCATTATTCGTTGGTAAAAAAGTAGCCCAAGAGTTGGCAGTGGGTGATGATGACTAGCTATCTACACTGCTAAATTAGGGACGGCTAGCGCAGATAACCCTCCTGTAGCTTTGTGCAAAATTTAAAAACCAAAACCGAACCTTGTAGAACTTTTATCAGATGTCAATATGTTAACGTAGAACTTACTAACTTTCTGTGACGTCATTTATAACGTAAGAGGTACTCTAGGACTACTTTAACGTCATGCGCCATGTAGCTAACATACAAATTGAAACACCGAAAACATGGCAAACAACAATATAATTGCTATGGCTGAAAATTAACGGACTTAGAATTAAAGAAACAAGAGCACGACCCAGACTGAGGTTTTTTTCTACAATGAAAAGCATAGTTAGTATCTGTAAGCTATTGATAACTTTGATATCAACGAAAATCATAATAACTTGATAAAAGTGTATTATTGGAGATAATTCGTAAAAATCAAATTTTAAAGTATTTTAAAATATTTTTTTGTGTTACTAAATGTGGGCAGTCCCAAGGATGAGGTCCCCGGGTGCCTTTTGAACCTCAACTGTATTTTGATGACTGGTTGCTCAAATTTAAATTTAGTGTTGTAAAACCTGCCAAATGTGGTGTCGTATGAAAAAATCTTATATTCATAACATCTTTCTATTCTATTGTATTTCTTCAAATTGACATGAATCTAACAATGCTAAAAGCAGGGGTTCGATTCCTCTTGGTGGGCTCGGCAGATAGCCCAATTTGGCTTTGCTATAAGAAAATACACACTCACACTGACATGAATGTTACTATGTGTCATGTGCTGGACTGCTACTGATTCACAGATTACATGCACTTACATGTGCATCTGATTTCAGAAATTACCTTCCAGAAAAATATCCCGTTGATTCCCAAGTTGAAGGTCTTTGAATATTAATAAGGCAAGGTACTTTAGATTAAGTCTTTCAGTGAGGAAGAATGTACCACACTGACAGTAAATTCACCTGGGGATATTAAGATACACAGAAGCTTGCTAAGAGACGTGACTGGTTAATGGTATCGAAAATATAAGAAAGACAACGATAGATTTCTGATTCGTAAACTTACTGACTGAATTTAAAAACACATAGTTGACATTAGAAGACAAATATCAGGATCTAAATATTCTAGATTTGGTATTTTACACGAGAGTTTGTTTGGCAAATGAAAGACTACAAACAGTTCGTAGCTCTGTAGCTCAATATTAAGTCTGTGTTATGGTTCCCGTAGCTTAATATACACCTTTCTAGCTCATTGTCATTTGTTTCCTCTCACGGTATGTATATCTCTTGCCCGTTTATTATAACTCTGGACCAACCAAAATTGTATTTGGCTATACCCTTAGTCGAAACTACAAACTTGTTTCTTTTTTAATTTCGCGCAAAGCTATGCGAGAACAATCTGCGCTAGCCGTCACTAATTTTGCAGTGTAAGTCTGAAGGGAAGGCAGCTAGTCAACACCGCCTACCGCCAACTGTTAAGCTACTCTTTTACCATCGTATACTGAGATTGACCGTCACATTATAACGTTTCCACGGTTGAAAGAGCGAGCATGTACAGAGTGACGGATTTTCGAACCCGCGACCCTCAGGTTACAAGTCGAGCGCCCTAACGACCTGACCATGCCAGGCCGCTACCAACTTGTCTAAATATATTTTAAAATAACGACTTGTTATTTCTCAGACACCTTAAAGACAATTTACGTACAAATCCATAATCCTTTTAGGTACACGTTAAGCTGCTGGTAGATACGGCTAATACTAAATTACTGTAACCGCATTCAAAAGTAATCCTCAATTAGCTAATATATTCCTTGTTTAAAAGCACTTATGAAAATATGACGACTATTATAAGCTATTTTAAAAATCATGCTAGTTTTTCTGACTAATTTTAATTGCTGCTAAGTGTCATATGTCACTTTGCAAATTCGATCAAATTTAAAGTTTTCATTGAAACAAAATAATTTAATTTATCTGAAGTAGACCCCTTTTACAACTCTCCCGAGGCATCGACAGGAGTTCACGTTCTTAGAACACTAAAAATTCAGGGTTTAGTTCCTCCCCGCAAACCTAATACATATAGCTTAGTGAAAAGCTTTGCACTACTTTCATTCTCCAGACCATTCCACCACAGGGTCTGGGATGAAGCTGGAGTGTGGGTACGAATTAAAATTTGACAAAATGGAAAATACTGGATTCCACACATTTTCAATCATATATTTTGTTATTATGTTATTGTTATGAATTTGTAAAAAGACAAAATAGTTGAAATATTTTAGAGGAAATTTTTTTGCATGGAGAGAAATCCCCTCTTTAACTCCTTGGTTTCAACACTGCTTAAGAATATCTTACAATTTATTACCTTCGATTACTCGTAACGAAGAAGAGATCATATGATGCTCAATCCTTCCTCGTGGTCATAGGGCCTGCTATGACCAGGTGGTTAGGTTGCTCGACTTGTAAGTTGAGGGTCACGGGTTTAAATCCCGTCACATCAAACATTCTCGCCCTTTCAGCAATGGAAGCGTTATAATGGTACATTTAATCCCACTAGTTCTTGATAAAAGAGTAGCCCAAGAGCTGGCTGTGAGCAGTGATGACTAGTTGCCTTCTCTCTGGTTTTATACTGTTAAATTAGGGATAGCTAGCGTAGATAGCCCTCGTGTAGCTTTGCGCGAAATTCGAAACAAAAGCAATGATAGTCATACGGCATAAACTTGTATTGCATTACGTATTTACAATTTCGAATAGCCTGAAACTAAGTTAAATTGTAATTCAGATTTAGAAGTGTTGTGGATATGTATCTTATAATGTCAACAATATTTATATGAAGAGTTTTATTTTTTTAATAAAAATATATTTTAACATACAAATAGTATTGTTTGTTTTCGGAATTTCGCGCAAAGCTACACGAGTGCTATTTGCGCTAGTCATCTCTAATTTAGCAGTGTAATACTAGAGGGAAGGCAGGTAGTCATCACCACCCACCGCGAACTCTTGGGCTACTCTTTTACCAATGAATAGTAGGGTTGACTGTCACATTATAACGCCCCCAAGGGCGAGCATGTTTGGTGTGAAGGGGATTCGAACTCGCAACCCTCAGTTTACGAGTTGAACGCTTTAACCCACCTGGTCATACCTGGCCTACAAATAGCAACACAATTTACAATAACAATTATTACATATAATGATCCGTGAACAAATTTTTTTCAGACTAGAAACATAATCTTCCACCTGATTTGGAACTTCTTTGATATTATATTATCGAAGGTTCACGATGAGCGAATTAATTTTGAGCTGATGTAGGCGCATACATTTAGCAGAGAGATAACTCGCTTTATGCTCTCTGCTAGCTACACGCCGATTATAGATCGAGCTGTCCATTACTGAGTCATATAATGTCTTCATAAAAATATTAATATCCGATGTGAATTCGCTTAAATTCAATGGTTTGTAGTGTCCAAATTCTATAAACGTTCTTGAATATCTGAAGTTTCTCCATTAATAAGCGTTAATCACAAACTGTAGAAAACTAATAATATTTTCTGTCTTTTGACACGTCACGTTGGTTATATTTATTGGAGTGAAGAGAGTCGAAACTTCAGCTTAGTTATGTAACAAATTTACTATTATATAGTTATTTTAATATTGATGTTTGTTTTAGTTATATATATATTTAGAAATGCATGTAACTTGTATTGTTAAACGGGTATTGCGAAAGTCCCACCAAGTTTCTAAATTTATAGAAGATTCTCTAGTGTAAAAATCAACAATGTATGTTTAACGAAAGCGTTATCTCCGTATATTGTTGCTAAATAAACTTTCGAGAACCCCGCCCTAAACTTTATAAATTAACGCGCCAAGAGACAATTTTACATTGTTACTTTGCTACAGGTAGTGCACTATAAATCTTTGAAGCTATAACTGTGATAAATGGTTATTAATCGGCGAATCATAGATTTTTGACCAGGAACGTTTATAGCTTTCGAACATTATAAACCATTTAACTTCGAGAGTTAGTATTTCTACGAGGATGTTAAAAATCTTCCCCGCTGAAAAGTCAACTTGTAAATTGCGTGAGATCAGCCAAAAATAGAGTTAGCTAGCTATCAAATTAGTGAACGGTACTGATATCATCTCAAAACTAATTCGCTCATCGTGAACCATTGATAAAATATTCAGCTCAATATTGTTTGTAACTTTGTAAAACTTTTATGTCATCGTGAACCATTGATAAAAAATTCAGCTCAATATTGTTTGTAACTTTGTAAAAGTTTTGTGTATGAATTATTTTTTGTAATAACCGTTATTATTAGTTGTACTATTGTTTGTATATTAAAATATATTTGTGTTAAGAAAGAACATAATGTGTATCGATCTTGTTGGCAAATATCCTTAACTTGAAACATATCGACATTCACGTATTCTCTACATACATTTTTATTTTAAGTGGGTTTCTTGTCTTAACGCAATCCACATCTAATTAAGTTATAAATTAAAATTAAAATTGCAGACTGTTCGAAATCGTTATATGTAATATAATAAATTGGAAAGGCGTCTGAGATCAATTATAATACGTAACAGGCATCTGTATAGAAGATATACTATTGTTTACGTACACGCATATATTGTTGATTCTTACAGTTTTAGTGAATATGCGGGAATTTCGTAATACATATTTAACAATATAAGTTATTTACATTTCTAAATGTATACTTAACTTAAACAAATATTGATATTAAAATATATGTATAACAGTGAATTTATCACGCGTAAAACTTCTTGCAAAGAAAAATACTAGTCAAAAGTCATACTTAGATAGCTGAATATTTATATCTCACCGGAACCATTTGAAAACAATGAAAAGTACAAATATTTTTGTTGATCGTTCAGCAACCACCATAATATGCACTGAAGACATTCAAAGTGCTTTGTTTCAATCGTTTAAATCTTGCATGTAAAGTTAAAATAATTACTTCACTCTCTTGTACACTGCTATAGTATACCATGTGGCTCAGTTCATTTTGGTTTATTTTCTGTACATCATTTTTATGTATTTCCAATGATAATAATGGTTAAATATAATTCAAAAGAAGAAGAATCCTGTGATGTTTCTTGTTAAAAATACAACGACTGTCTGGGGGTAATTTTTTATAAAAATATTTTAATATCATTAGGATTCGTTTAGTAAAACAAAACTCTTTGTTTTACCGTTCTTTGAATTTAATTTTCAATTTCGCGCAAAGCAACTCGAGGGCTATATGCGCTAGTCGTCCCTAATTTAGCAGTGTAAGACCAGAGGGAAGACAGCTAGTCATCAAAACCCACTGCCAACTCTTAGGCTACTCTCTTACCAATGAATAGTGGGATTGACTGTGAAATTTTAACACTTCCACGGCTGAAAGGGCGAGCATGTTTGGTGCGACGGGGATTCAAACCCACGACCCTTGGATTACGAGTCAGGTGCCTTAACCACCTGGCCATGCCGGGCCTCTTTGTTTGGATTATGATTTTTTTATTAAATGAGGTAGGTGCTACAATAAATAACATAAAAATTCCAACTTTCACACAAATTATTTATGAGATATCATTACAGCATTCATTACTACCTCACTTAAAGTTTTATAAGCTTTAAAAATGTAATACACGTATAAAATTAAAATATTATATACCCTACGTGATAGTTAAGGTGACTTTTTACCTAGAAGTAACAGCTAAACAAGTTGCGATAGAGGAGTTTTCTGCTACTCTGCTTTCAACATTCATCTCGTAATGTTTTTCAACAGTGTTTCACTTGATTAGCTGATTCACGGTCATTGGCCACAATAATTTGGTATTGGCCAAAGTTGATAGGTCACGAGTCATAGTAGGAAGTGGGTAAAACTCAATAAACGGCTCTTCATGTCAGCGTTATGACGGTTGTTGGTGTGCACTCTGAGAGATATATAAGACTTTTGTGTATCCTCCCCCACATTGTGTGTATATTGTGTTATACAAAATGTAATCGTTTTGTTTTATTTGCACCAGCTATGAATATAATTAAAATTGACTTACGTTAAAGACACTAAATACTCAATAACATCAATAATAATTGGGATTAAGGGACTTTGCATCTCCAAATAACATGACCCTTGTTCCAAAATATCATCCCACAAAGTTTAGTTGAGGCTAGCCCAGCGACCTTGGAGTAGTTATATAACAGGCAAACAGACAGACACACAGAGAGTTGTGATTTATATATATATATATATATATATAATTCTTAATGTTCTACATATTATATATGTTATGTATCTTTTGTCTAAACTATATTTTACCAAATAAAATTCATAAACTGAAGTAAATTTATTAATAATTTTAAAAATAAAGCAAAAACTAAATGATGATCTCATATTGTACTTTATAATAACTTTTAAAACTGTAAGTATTTTAATGCACAGCATTGATATTATGCTAGTTTCTTATAATTTATAACGCTGTTGCAACATGCTTTATACTTCTGCACGTTCTTCTAGATTATTTGGTAAACGTAATACCAAATCCAGTTCAAGTAGCAGTAACGAACTAATTCATTTGTTTAATAACATTCGCTTTGACACAGGTTGTAGACTTAAGTTTCACAAGTAACGTTTCAATAAAAATTCTGAGATTAATGGCATATATACCTCACTTAATTTATTTTGATTATTAAATAAAGCTTAACTCACGAAATAATTGAGTAGAAGAATAGACGTAATAACCCTCAGTGCTGATACTGAATGATGCTTTTGACACTGAACTTATATATTCTCAGAATGCTTATTAACTTCACTCACTGTTCATTCATTACAGATGTTCGTATGTATAATGTACTCGCCTTCTATTTACTACAATAATTTTCTAGATCATAACATAGTGCATTCGCTGTAAGATACCTAAATTAAAATATTGAACACATAGCTTACAAGACTGCATCTTCGTGGACTACGAAGTGACTTGAACAATCCTAATACACAAATAAAACAGTGCATTACACCATATATTTATCAAGTCTTTTGGTGCTTTTTGTTTTTGAGGATTATAGTGTACAGATCGGATAAATTTAAGCCCCTTATTGTTGTATGCTATTCTATCATCAGTGGAGTTCTCCTTTGGTAGATGGTCGATCGAATCCACTAGTTTATCTATATTTGTTGTTTCTTTGTAAATAGTCTCGACAAAATCTAGAGAATTTAATTAGATTGATTTTCTGTAAGGATATTATTTTTTTCACTAACGTACTTGCGAAGATAATCATAGCGGATGATCTTTGTCTTAGAATGTCTGCCCCTCTGGATTCTGTAAACTATGACATTGATATTTTTAATGAACATGTAGACTTTCTCGATTATGAAATGTAAAGGACGTTTCAAACAGTAAGGATAACTCCCAATTTTTTTTGCTGTAAGTTTATGTCTACCGGGTGTTACCATCAGTCCTTTTTTATTCATCTCTGGAGGCAATCTCCCCTTTTTCATGACCAAATTAATTTGAACAGCTATAGCTGTAGAACAAGTGTAGATCAAAATACTGTAAGGCTGCCCACCAATGAAATCGTGGACTGGTTTCTTTAAATAATGAGCTTCTTTTAGAGAAAATTGGTATTTACAGCTAATTCTTACTTTTTATGTCTGATTTTCTCTTTCTTTTCATTAAATCTGATGAGCCTCAAAAATACCTCTTGAAAGCATTTTTTCCTTTACTTAAAAACATTTGTTAATTTGTAATGGTCTTGACTGTAATGACCAGATTTACCACAATTTTATCAGTTTCTTTATTTCTGACAACCTTTTGTAGATGATTTTATTCAATACAGGCAATTCCAAGTAGCATGTCTTTTTAAGTCACACTTGAAAAGTATATTGCCTTGTGGTTTATTTCCTCAATTCTGGGGCTCGGCATGGCCAAGCGTGTTAAGGCGTGTGACTCGTAATCTGAGGGTCGCGGGTTCACATCCCCGTCGCGCTAAACATGCTCGCTCTATCAGCCGTGGGGACGTTATAATGTGACAGTCAATCCCACTATTCGTTGGTAAAAGAGTAGCCCAAGAGTTGGCGGTGGGTGGTGATGACTAGCTGCCTTCCCTATAGTCTTACACTGCTAAATTAGGGACGGCTAGCACAGATAGCCCTCGAGTAGCTTTGTGCGAAATTCAAAAACAAACAAACAAACACCATTTGTAAAACTGTTTAACTCTATAACTTACAAGTTACGACAGTCTACTAGTCAGGCACCTAATAAAAACGTTAAGAAAGAAATACACTTATTTGTTACGTTACGTAAACTACACATCGAATTATTTTCTCTAAATGATGTAAAACAACATATTCAAAGGAATAACAATGTTGCAACAGTAAATATGCTTAATTTACACAGCTTAGATTAATAAACAAACATGTTGACTTCACGAGCAACGGCCATGCATGGCCAGGTGGGTAAGGCGCTCGACTCGTAATCTTTCAGCCATGGAAGCTTTATAATGTGAAGATCAATCCCACTATTCGTTGGTAAAAGAGTAGCCCAAGAGTTGGCTGTGAGTAGTGATTGATTAACTTCCTTCCCTTTAGTCTCACGTTGCTAAATTAGGAACGACTAGCTCAGATAAGCTATGTAACTTTGTACGCAGCTCAAATACAGACAAACAAACAAAAATCATGAGTAACTGAATAGCAAAATAGAAGACATAATATTTCTGACAGTGAAATGTCTCACTGTTTATTCCTCAAGTAACTCTGCAATGGAGCTACTCTTTTTGTACTCACTACACGAAAGTTCAGTATCGTTACATGATTTACTCTCAAGTAAACATCTAAAAACATTGAAAATATAACTTAAAATAACGTCATTTAGAAATTGGTGTTTTGAAAGTTGCATGTCTGTTACCTTAGGAGCTCCGATGTGGCTAATCTTTCCTACGGTTTAACGTACTGACCTGTACATCAACCTGTCAGGAGTGATGATCAAACGGCATTGCTTGTTTAGAGTAACTCAAAGAAATGGCAGTGAGTGCTGTAGATCAATTATTTCTTCTCTTGTCTATCAATTAAAAATCCAGACTCAATGTAACTTTGCGAGAAAACCTGAAACAAACAAACAATAGACTATAAATTTCAACCAAAAGTACCCATTCCCAGTGACTGGAAAAGATGAAGTTAACTCTATCAATTTACATTATTTCATGGACTTTGAAAAGGTTAATTGTGTTGCACTCTTTGTTTCATTCGGAGCCAAAGCTCTGAGTTACTTATCGAAGGGGTCTTCAAACCACGGCCCACGACTTAGGTCTTTCTAGCCCGTCAAAAGTCTATTAAAGCAATAATATAATTAGTTTAATATTAGAAAAACAAAAAAATAAAACGTAATTGAGCAAAAGCGAGTTTAGTTATGATACAGTCCGCCAAGAGTTCATTAAAATGACATAATTATATCATTATCATTTTCATTTTTAGTGACATAAAAAAGTAATTGAGCAAAAGTCAATCTAGGTGCGATGCACTTTTCTATTTGTTGGAAAAATCATGCTAGTTAGTATTGCGTCACTTTGCTTTTCGATCCCACTCCCTGAAGGCAATGTATTTCTTCTTAGTATGTGTCAGTGAATGCTGCTGTTTACTTTATGTTCGAGTTCATAGTAATTCCTAATTATTATGTAAGGACGAGGAAAGAAGAGAAACGTTTACTCTGAATATCGTGTTTTTAAAGAACAGTGAAGTGTTTGTTTACTTCGTTATTGAATCACGTAACAAAACGTTGTGCTTAATGTACTACAAGATTATCGCAGTACTAAAAGAATACAACATTCTTAGACAATACTAAACCAAGTATTCATTAAACTATTTTCAGTTCACGGGAAAGCTGCGTCAAGACAAATTAGAAACCTTGAAAGATAACTTATCGTTACAACAGTTTGTATTTAAAAGAAAGCCAAGACATAGAGGAATGAAGCTGCAACAAAAGCAAATTTCAAAGTAATACACCAATTAACCAAGCAAGGAAAACCATTTACTGATGGTGAGCTAATTAAATTATGAATGATTAAAGCAGCCAAAGAAATGTGTCCAGAAAAAATAGACTATTAGACTTTCGGCAAATACAGTTGTTCGTATAGTCAAGGACATTGGAAGCAACATTGTGTCTCAGCTGAAAGACAGGGCCAAAGGGTTCGAGTACTTTTTTATCGTACTTGACGAGTAACAGATGTGTCCAACACTTTACAGTTGCTGTTACTTATTCGTGGAGTGAATATTAATTTTGAAGAGATTGAAGAATTAGCTTCTGTACACAGTCTGCATGGAACAACCACAGGGAGGACATTTTCAAAGAGTTCGAAAATTCACTAATTCAGTACAACCTCGAATGGAAACCACTGAAGTGCGTTACAACAGATGGTGGTAAAATATGTGTGATGTAGAAAACGGTTCAGTTGGACAAATTTACAAAGATGTTGAAAGTACGGATTCTTCCAAGCCTATGGTTCTTCACTGCATTATTCATCAGCAGGCCTGTGTATAAAATATTTAGATCTACCAGATGTCATGCAACCTGAACTTTCAACAGTAAACTTCATTCGCTCATGCACTCAACCATCGGCAATTATGTAAATTTTTGGCAGAAATAGAAGCAACATATCTCGATTTGCCCTACCACACTTCAGTTTGATGGCTTAGCCATGGGAACGTCATGTCGCGATTTTTTTCAGCCTAAAAATTATATTGAAATTTTCTTAAATGAAAAGAGTGTGTGTTTTCTTATAGCAAAGCCACGTCGGGCTACCTGTTGAGTCAACTTAGGGGAATCAAACCCCTAAATGAAAAGAACCGCCTTCAACCGTTACTCACAAACAATTAATAGCTTTGGAAATTAGTTTTTCTGTAGGCTTGGCCATGTACCTGAATGAATTCAATCTTAGATTACAAGACAAAACCGCGCTTATCTCTAATATGTACACCGAGGTGAAAGCATTTCGGCAAATACTATTAATCTTTGAGTCCCAGTTGATGAGAAGTTGCTCCACACATTTTTCATGTTGTGAAAAGTTCAAGCAAGAAGTGGGATCCCTGTTCCCACGCAGGTTTGCTCAAAATATCCTTTCTGACCTGAAGCTACAGTTCAAGAAGTGTTTTTCTGATCTTGATACAAATGCAACAGAAATAAAGGTCTTCAATCTCATTCGATTGTGTTACTGATGAACTGCCACCTAAATTTCAAATGGAAGTGATTGATCTGCAGTATAACATACAAAGAAGGAAAAGTGACAGAGTTATATAAATGCCTTCCAAGTAATCAATATGTTCATTTAAAAATTTTAGACATAGATTCATTTCAGTTTTTGGTTTGTTTGTTTTGGAATTTCGCACAAAGCTACTCGAGGGCTATCTGTGCTAGCCGTCCCTAATTTAGCAGTGTAAGACTAGAGGGAAGGCAGCTAGTCATCACCACCCACCGCCAACTATTGGGCTGCTCTTTTACCAACGAATAGTGGGATTGACCGTCACATTATACACCCCCACGGCTGGGAGGATGAGCATGTTTAGCGCGACGAGAGCGCGAACCCGCGACCCTCGGATTACGAGTGCACGCCTTAACGCGCTCGGCCATGCCAGACCGACCAGTTTTTGGCACTACCTATTTCTATGAAGACATTTTCAAAGGTGAATCACGTGAAATATAGTTACAAATCAGCCATATCTAATGAGCATTTACAATAAGTTTGGACGATAGGGAGCAATAACTTTGAACTTAAATAAAGTGTAATTTTTTCAGAAAAGCACCAGTTTCATGCTTCTCTCTAATGCTAAAAAAATGTGATTGTACATCTCAAATATTTTCAGTACGTGCTCTTGTGAGAAATAAATTAGTAATGTTGTATTCTGATCATGTATGCATTCCTACTTGAATTTACTTCGACCCATCCTCGGCACGTGAAACCTAAAAAGATCTATCTTCCGGTCCTTGTCCTGACTTATACCACCTACCGTGAAAAGTAACTGTTGAGCATTTCAGACATGGTAAAAGCTGCTTAGCAATAACATACGGTAAATCTACATTTTTGTTATTTAAATTACGTCACATATTGAAATGTGAATGATAGTGTACTAAACTCCTCACCAGTTGTTGTAGAATAAACTGCCTGTGAAATGAAATTTGGCCCCAACATTATTCGTGTCTAGTCTCAAAAGTGAATATTGAGATTTGCCTGCATGCGCAGTTTTTCAAACTGGAAGCGAACGAACACTTGGACATACTCCATGGTTCGTGTTATAAATATGGCCCGGCATGGCCAGGTGAGTTAAGACACTCAACTCGCAGTCTGATGGTCGCGGATTCCCATCCCCATCGCGCCAAACATGCTCACCCTTTCAGTTATGAAAACGTTATAAAGTGACGGTCAATCCGACTATTCGTTGGTAAAAGAGTAGTCAAAGAGTTGGCGGTGGGTGCTGATGACTAGCTGCCTTCCCTCTAGTCTTACACTGCTAAATTAGGGACGGCTAGCGCAGATAGCCCTTGAGTAGCTTTGTGCGAAATTCAAAACAAACAAACAAACGAATTATATACATAAATAAAAGATCAAGACGCAATTAATTTGCAAATTTATTAAGACTATTATTTATTATATGGTACTTGTACAGGTTGGACAACTTATAGTTGAAGAAATAAAAACACTTTTATTATCATTAACAAGATTTAGCAGTCTTTTTTTAATAAATAATAAAAAACAGCATACCCAACAATAAAAAAACCGTTGCAAATTTAGAGACAAAAAGTTGATGGTATTCTTTCAGTATAAATCAAATAAGGTCGAGATTTAACTTCAAGATTCATGACGCGTGTTTAAAAATGAGATCGAAAGACAGTTAGAAATCACGAAACAGTGAAAATATAATAAAAAAAAAGATTTGAGGTAAGAATTACAATACGAAACTAAAAAATTAGAAAATAATTTCAATCAATTTCCTCAAAAATAACATTGATGAAATTATACGTAATATACAAAATTGTTTTAGCAAAATGATTGAATAATTAAAGAAGGATTATTGAAGTAAGTTAAAGTTTGAAATAACAGTAAAGAAAGATAATACATCAACAAGATTGGAGAAACCACCAGAAATGTAAAGAAGGATAATATCAATAATATTGGAAAAATCACCAGAAATGTAAAGAAGGATCATAGCAACAAGACCAAAGAAATACAAAATGAAATCAACCAAAAGATAAAGCATTTAAAAACTAGATTGACAAAGGTGAGAATCAAAGCGTCTTCACCTCTTTCTGAATCTACTGAAAAATTCCATGCTCAGGTTCCACGCAATCTACAAATATTAATAATACTATTGTGTCATCCATGGCTGTTGCAACTTCCTGGACTACCTTATTTATATCAGATTCCAGAATTTCGTAGGTAAGCTCAACAAAATTGCCCAATTATTAAACAATCAGATGCTGAGAGAATGGTATTGCGGAAAACTTCTCAAGTAGAATTTTAATTTATTTATACAATGAATGGATGGGAATATATTACTATAATGCAAAGCTACACAATGCATTATGTCTGAAGGTAATCAAGCCCTTATTTTTGATATTGTAAGCCTGTATAGTTGCCACTGCTCCCCCATGAGACGATGGGTTGTTGTTGGTAGTTAAGCACAAAGCTACAAAATGGGCTGTCTTCGCCCCATCATGGGTTTCTAGCGTTGTATGTCCGAAACATACCGATGTGCCAATGGGACGGGGAATGGGATAGTTATTAATTTTGCTGCACATTGAAAAAACAGTAATTTAATAACGTTAACTAATTAACTAACTGAGAAAATAATTATCAGGCGTTGCTAGCTACTTCATTAAGCAGATGTGAAGTGTCATATCAAAATGAAGTTTACAAAACAAAGTTTAGGAGCATAATAAGAAGGAAAAAGAACAATAAGTAGTCGAACTTGCTGATAATCTGAAAAGATTTGGCCACACATCTTATCCAGATTCTCTGTGTGAAATGTGGGATAAATTAACACACAATATTCTATATACACAGTCTTCTTAATTTCCGTAGCAGAACATCAGTATGACCTAACTTATTTAACCTTTTAGACGCTTGATAAGTCTGTAAAACCATTGCATACAAACATTTGTACTAAATGACACACAACATCTAGCTTCATTGTAGCAAAACCTGGGTTTTTGTATGTGTGTGTGGGTGTATATAAACATCAAATTAAATATCTATAGGCTTAGACGTACTACCATTGACTAGATAACCATTTATACAGCAACCACAAATGGTTACTGAAGATTACAGACAACACACACAAAATTTTGAAAAATTACATCAGTGTGCTCGTTTGCAGTTAAGCACAAAGGTACACAAGGAGCTATGTGTGCCCTGACCACCATGAGTATCAAAACTCGTTTTTTAGTGCTGTAAGTCTGCAAACATACCGCTGTGCCACTAGGGGAGAATTATATCACCTAGAATGAAGATATTAACACATCAACAGTGTCTGATGAAGATCGTGGAAAACTCAAAGAATAAATTAAAAAACTATTTCCTCAGAGTGGAAGAAATAAACTTCAAATGTCATGTTGTTAAGAACTTCACAAACCTCTTTAGGAAGTAGAATTTGCCTAAAATGGATAACAGAAAAAGGAAGTTGATACACGTATAAAAGTGAACTTTATAGCCGATAGTATGATGATTGATTAACAACGAACAAAGGAAACAATATTCTGAAGACAAGAATACTCCACGTGGCTAACATGTGTGAGATAAGTAGTTAGTTATTTATAAACACAATCTACAAGTTAATGGATTCATTGATGGAAGACCTCACAACATCCTGATTGTCATTGGTTCTGCAGTTACCACTGATGGACTTGATGTAGTAATTGAATTTTGGGATTTTCCAATGGAGGTGAAGTGAAGCTAGAAGATAGATTTGAAGAAATAGCAACAATCATAAGGTTCCAGCAAAAGGAAAGTTTGATTTTGTTTTTTTGTGTGGTTTGTTTTGAATTCCGCGCAGACCTACACGAGGGCTATCTGCGCTAGCCGTCCCTAATTTAGCAGTGTAAGACTAGAAGGAAGGCAGCCAGTTATCATCACCCACAGCCAACGCTTGTGCTACTTTTTTACCAACAAATAGTTGGATTGACAGTCAAATTATAATGCCTCCACGGCTGAAAGGGCGGGCATGTTTGGTGTGACAGGGACTCAAACCCGTGACCCTCAGATTACGAGTCAATTGCCTTAACCATCTGGTCATGCCGGGCCTGGAAAGTTGGAAATAAATCTTCTTTTAGGAAGTTTATAGAAGACCAGATGTATTAGTCGCTGAAATTAAGATAGAGCTGATGTTATGAATAAATTTTTCGTGTAAATATGGATATGAAGATGAAACTGTTTGAAACATGTACACAGTTTGTAATCATGGAATTATCGTGCATTAAACAACAAATACACCACCAGAGGTAGAATTTCCAGAGATAACATAGACAGAAGCATAAAATAATAAAAACAATCAATTTTAGGCGCAATAAAGCAGATTCCAGACAGACATGAGGTCTATACTGCTGGTCATCTCTCATGAACGTCTTTATACATATGTCAGTAAGAGAACAATGAATAAGTTAGCTTGAAAGAAAACTTTACCAGACTTAAATTAACCTATTGAAGAGTCCAAGGTCTTTCTTAAGACGTCTTACAGAATATCTCCAGGAATTGAACCAGTAGTAGATTCCCTAGACCCAGTAACTGAAGATAATTCTTCGGCAATAAGACAACAACTGTTGACAAAGAATAGACAGGCATCACATCTTAGTTTTGAAAATTATGCAAAATAAAACTTTAAACATATTTAGTGATTGGGCATTTTAGGTATAGTAAATAAATAAAGATATATAATTATGTTGCTTTTTTGTCGAAATATTTATTGTACTTTGTTTCACACGTATACAAATAAGGGTTATAGTGTGTATATTTATTATAATTAATGTTGTTACTTGTAAACAATTATTTTGTGTTCAGTTATGGAAGTTTAAAGTACAGCTATTTTCGTAGTTTAATAGGACTATTCAATAGACTTCAAAATCCAGAAAGGGATTGTGTTATAGGTTATAGATTTTTTTTTAACTTAAGATTTTATATTGTTTTTGGCTAGAGTGAGTTTATCATTGATCCATACCTTAATGGCTAGAATGCTCTTGAAGTTTGGAAATAAATTCGATGATATTAAACACGAATTGGGCAAAACTAGAGTAGAGTGTTAACCTATTAGTATATCTGTTACAGGAATTTGCTGATTATTATTTTAACACGCTTATTTGTTAGTTTGTCTATGACTGCAGTTTCATTAATTTTCAGCTTGTATTTTCAATAAGGTGTTCAGACACAAGAAGTACCACACATACGAAAATGGCCGGCACAGCCAGGTTCTTATGGCACTCAACTCGTAATCTAAGGGTCACTAGTTCGAATCCGAGTCACACCAAACGTGCCCGCCCTTTTAGCTGTGTGAGCGTTATCAAGTTACGATCAATACCACTATTCGTTGTTAAAAGAGTATTTCAAGAGATGACAGTAGATGATGATGACCAGCTGATTTCCCTCTAGTCTTTCATTATTAAATTAGTGATGGCTAGCACAGATAGCACTCGTGTAGCTTTGCACGAAATTCAAACACAAACATACGAAATATATTAGCAAGTGAAATTTATATTAAGATGTTATATATTTCAAAAGTAAGTTATATCGCTATTTACGAGGAATTTATCAACTTTAAAACTTACAGTTCAAAAAATAAAATACTCTCATAACCATCAAGTGAACAAAACCTTACATTTTTCTTTATCCTCAGTAATCAAAAGGAACTGCCCCCAGTGGCTCAGCGGTATGTCTGCGGACTTACATGCTAAAATCCGGGTTTCGATACCCGTGGTGGGTAGAGCACACATAGCCCATTGTGTAGCTTTGTGCTTAATTCAAAAACAAAACATCAAAAGGAACTCGCCCAACAATAGAAACCGTTACAACAGTATGTAGATTTTAGCTTAGAATACTTCTGAATTTCTTCGAGAAGTTTAATTTACAATTGTAACTGTAACCTAGAATCATCAAAAACACGTTGGAAAAATCATTGCAACATTTTCTATACCAGTTTTGAAATATCTTGTCTCTGGTGGGATTATTTTAAATTTTTCAAACTTCTGCAGACACTCACGCACGTGCCTCATCCAACGTGATAACACGTTTCCAGTTGTTAAATCTTAAATACCGCTTGTCGAGCTTAAACAGTTGAATTTTCCTTTCGTTAGGGTATTTTTCAGAGAATCTTAAATTTCTGTTTGAAACTTAAAGGTAAAATTCCCATAAGAGATGAGTAAAAACATAATTACTTATATCAACTATCAAACATTACAGTAAAAAAAGTTTTTAAGTTATATAAAAAAAACGCTACATTATTAATGAAACAATATTTTTCAATTCCTGTGATCAATTTCATCTTTCCTTACCGAAAGAAAATAATACAAGATTGTATTCCGTACTATAGATCTATAGGTATGTTATGTAACTGATAATAAAAACATACGTAATGGTCTAAAAAGTGTTGTCCAAAACTGCCAGTAGATGATATGGACTTGCTTCTTGCTCTCTATTTTATTACTTAAAAATTAGGGACGACTAGCGTAGAATAAACAAATGATGTTTTATATATACATACATAAACACATCACGTTGGGTTTTACTCGTATGAAAGTCATACTCAGTGAGTAACTGCGACTAAAGTGTCAATGTATAATTAAGATAACACAATATTATTGTAAAAATTACCAGAAAAGTGAATTACTTCTACAATGCACTAATGTTTTATATTAGCTTTAAACAGTGCTATACACATTGTTATTGTTATACCTAAGTTTACTGGTGTATTATTATAAAACATTATTTTAAATATTCTTCCAATTCAGCAGAAATGTTTTGTTTATAGTTGACTTTCTTCAGGCCAAATATAGTTGAAAATTTTCTACTTCCTCTTTTCTTACTTCCTTGTATCATTTCACCACCTTTATTGCATACTTGTGATTACTGTCTAGCTGTAAGATGAATTCCAACTCAACAGGATTTGCTCCTTATTGAACGATTTGATGGACTAGAATATGTAGCACATGTCAAAAGTCATAGTGCCATTAGTTCTCGTCTCGATTTCCAACACCAATATATGAGATAAAGCCCACACTTGTACTGATTCCTCATCATATTCCAGTGTATATGTTGTGCGTTGCTTATGATATTCTTGCTCCTTATTTCATCAAACAGAATATGTTTGATTATTCCGGACATTCTGAATTTAGTTACATCCGTAAAAAGCATCCTTTCAAACTTTACTCTCATCATATTGTTTAAAATATTATGCCATACTCAACCTTTTGATTTGTTTATCTCTTCTAAGCAGTGTTTTTTACAGCTGCACATCCACCGAGGCAACTTTGTGGTAATGTATATCTTATATCTCAAAAGGTAACATTCACGCCTGCACTTACGTTGGCAAGATTTCAAATGGAGCTTATCTTAGTTCCTCATTACTACATTCAAAGAAATTTGTTTTTCTACTTCGATTGCTTCTGTTATTCGACGACAAACTAATTTGTTTCAAGCATTTTCTTCATAGTTTACACACGATTTCTACTGAAAAATATAGTTTAGCCTCAATCTACAATAAGGGGCAAACTTCTTCAACCAAAATTTTGATTTATACGTATTTGGTATGTGGTATATCTCTCAAGATAGATATAAAGACATCACACAAAACACTGCTGCTAGGAATAAAATGACTTCATGTGATTTTATAGGCATTGAATTCAAGTGGCATTATTTGATTTACTGAACTATCAACATATTATTGTATTCTATTGTAGTTCATTTTCATTCTTGGATTTTATATGCAGCCTGCAATATGTAACAAATTAACAAATTAGTTATCATTAAATTTTCTTCACAGATTTATACATCACGTAACTTGAAAGTTGTAAATCTAAGTCGTTTTGCAAATGATGCTTAAACGGAAATACCTCGAATGATGTAAAAATATAATTACTTGCACAACTTCATGGTTGATCGATCAAGTAATTTAAAACACATTTAAAAAGACAAGCTTTGACTGATTAATTCCATCTGTGCTTCACTAATTTACTCTGCAAGCTTATCGAATTTAATGAATCGCTGATCCGTATTTATATCCAGTCCTTGTACTGAATAATGTGTAAAGCCTTTAGGTCTTTTTGACGTCAATTTAGGATATTCTACGTCTGAACTGACAAACTTACTTGATCTTTATTTTATGCGCCCTTTAGATAACATATAAACTACAGTTAAAAGTATAGCTTATAACAGTATTATAACAGAATTAAGCACAAAGCTACACAAAAGGCTATCTTTGCTCTGCCCATAATGGATATCGAAACTCCGTTTTTAGCATTGTAAGTACGCAGACATACCGCTATTCCACTGGCGGTAAACATACAGTTAGAGAATAAATATCGTTATCTGTAATAATCTGTATAATTATCTGCATAATAAGTATATTATATTGTTAGTATAAAATGAAGTAGCGCGAGATTAGTACAGTAATTACAATTTTAACTGGCAGAACATCGAGTTTAGAATTTAAAATTGTTGTTACATTTTTATATTCAGTTGAACCTGCTGCATGAGACGAAGCGCCCTCTCTTAATGACGGCTGAGAGCCGTGTTGTGTTCTTTGGAACGGTGAATTAAAGTATCGGTAATAATCTTCTGTTATTTCAAATATCGGGCAACACTTCACTATCAACAATATGCTTAAAAATCTGATATTGGTTTTGCTACTAATTTTGCCAACTTCACTTTTTTTAAGTAGCAATGGTATGTATTTTGATATTTTGGCGAGATTGTAGTCCTATATACCGTAGATATGTATATATATACATACCTTCATGTGTGTAGCCTCGATCAACGTGCAACCTGTATTGGGAACTTTAGTATCTACTAAGCTACGTGTGTATATATGTACGTGGCACTCGTGTTGAGCATAACGTGAGCTGCAAACTACAAATAGTGTTATTTTGAACAGTTAATAATACTGTTAAAGTCGTAACTTACCGAATTATAAAAAAAAAATCTTTAAAACTACGATTTTAGACATTATTTTGAACTCTTTTTATAATAAATATAAATTATTATATATTAAGAAAAATTACTTAGTTACTTAACTAACTATACAGTCCTGTTATGGTACACTCATAATAAAAATAAAAAACCTTTACATGTTAGACAATAAGTTAAAATTTAATATATTTATACATTTTTCACTAATTCCAACGTGTCATTATAATTTGAACCTTTTACATATTGATGTCGATATCAGTTTAATCTACAGAACCAGATTTATGTAGAGTTGCAAACATAAGTGGAATAGCAATTAGAAAAGTTTGGTTATTTTTAGTAAACTGCAACTGTAAAAGTATTGTAGTTTGCAAGTAATTTTTGAATCTAAAAGGAGCTATTTTGTAGCACGTTTAATGATTTACGATTAGTTAAACCTTATCAGCAGGATGCTAGAGTCAAGTGACCGAAGGCCAATTGAACAAAATTTAGATATTAAATAACTACTGATTTAACTATAGTGCCCAACTTGTACATACTAGTGTGTACTATTTTTATATTCAAACTTTATAATAGTATGGGGTGCCCTTGGCATGAGTCCAAGCATATTATATGCAAGAAATTTGTTTTGATTCCTATATGGCATTGTAATCTTAAATTTTTATTTTTTAATAACAGAAAACATTTATTTAAGCTGTATAAACAACTGATATGTATATATTCACACACATCAGCTGATTTACTTGTTTTACTTTGTAATGAAAACTGTTTATTTGCACATTATCAAATTACCATCTGCTGCCTTGCTCTTATTCAAATTCTGACTATTATTAGCCATTAAAGATTAATTTAAGTTTATTATTTTCTATTCTGTTGGTTATGCCATTTATCGATAAATACTTTATTCTACATTATTTAAAAAGTGTACCTGTCCTAAGCATTTTGGAATAATATATCTCCATATTGCTGTTTACCTAACTACCCAAATGTATCTAATTACAACTCAGGTGATAAAATTTGAATATAATAAACATGAAAACCGAAATTCAGATTTCCTGTAAATATTTTAAAAGATGAAATACTTTTACATGGCCTGTATATAAATTACCAGTTTTTTTTCTGCTGTGGTTCTAAATTAAGACGACAACTTAAGATGCATTGAGTACATTTTTCTAGAAGTCTTGCTTGTAGACAACTTCAAGCTGACAAATTCCATTAAGAACATATGGTGTGGTAAGATGAGACAAGTGATTTTCAGTTTCAAGAATTAACCATCCAGATGTCTCTTATTGAGAAAAAAACAAAAACTGGAGGGTTTTCATAATTTAAATCTACGTAACAGGCTCTTTGTAAGATCAATACACAACATTTACTGCATAAAATTTTTCCTAATTATATAAAAAAAAGCAAACCTGATTGCTTAATCCCGTTAGTTGTTAAAAGTTCATTATAGATCTAATTGAATAACTTCATTTCTTATGAGCATTAATTCCTTTGTTTAATATTGCATAAAATAATTAATCAACTGAAATTATGATTACTGTCACAAAAATAATTTTGATTATTTTAATCATCCAGATAATCAAAATTTTATAATTATTATTTCTTATTGTTATTTTCATTTAGTTCAAGGTTGTTCACTACTCATAAAAATCAACTAATCTAAATTAGTATTTCCAGTTACTACAGTTTTAGGTTATTTCAACCATCCAGGTTTCTTGTGAGAATAATTGATAAGATGAACATAAGTTAATGGCCAGATGGTAAATTGATGAGAAAATTCCACTAATCACCCAGCTCTAGTATGTTATAATATTTACATTTTTTTGTGTATAAATAATCCTACCTTATCATTACATATGTAAAACCATAAGTGTATTTAAAAGTGTAAAGGTTACTGAGTGCCAGTTTGGAAGGTTTAGGATCTGTTTATAATTAGTCAGAAATATAACAGTTTGCTATTAACTTTTCTATAACTCAGAACTAAAGAGGTGCTCTTTTTCTTTTCATGTGTACTTTTTTTATTTTACTAATTTGTAGGTCTAGCATCAGCAACTCTTGCATATGCTCAGGAGGAAGGGGATACCTTGGAGGGAGAGGATGATGTTCAGGTTGAAATGGATGAAGGAACTCCCCTCTCAGATGATGATACAGTTAGTGTAACAGAAAAGGTAAGTTAAAGCATTGAGATGTTAAGAATGACTTCATATCTTACACCTTGAAGTGCGTGTATTATTTTACTCCTAGTGAATATTATTAATATAACAATGTTTTGGGACAAAAAAGGGCTACTTGGCCATTCCAGCTGTTCCATCCTCTTAACTATATTAAACTAAAATTACTAATAAATAATTTGTATTTAAATCTTAAAGCTGACCCTTGTCATTGTTATATTTATCAAACTTTTCTCTTAAACTCACTTAACGTTATTGTCTCCACATCAGAAGGCAACCCATTCCAAAGACCAACCACCCTATTAGAAAAACAATACTGTCTAAGCTGAAAATGATTCCTACCCTACCAAAAATTGTACTTAAGTTTTCTAGTCCTTCTGTTCTTACTGTTATGTATGAAAAAAGATGATACATCAACATTTCTCATTCCTTACCAATAATATATGACTCAAAGTATTTTATTTGTCCTTGATATATAAAGATATAACAGATGAAAATCTGTAAACATACCATGGCTCCCAAACATTTTGCTGCACTTAACAACTTTTTCTACAGATACACATAAATTTCATGATTTCAAAATAGTTATATACTATTATAATATATATTAATTTTAAATTTATTTAAGTGTTAAACTTTTTATCTGTATTGTATGTAAGATGGTACAGTTTTTACATATCAAGAAAAAGTCTGCATGCTTTTTTTTTCTGTGGTCATATTAAGAATATCCAGCCATACAGTTGACTTTGTTAATATTATTTACTTAACTTTCAAAATTATTAGTTTGTTTCTGTATTAATAAACAAGTTCACTATCAGTGAGGTCTCTGTCCCATCATATTATTTAAGTAATTTTATATTTTTGCCTTTTGCAACACTTATTTTTTTGTTGCTCAGTTCCTTACACTGAGTAAAGTCACTTTCTGTGTATATGTATAGGAATTTCCAGTAGTGGTTGGTGGAATCAATTAAAGTATTGATGATATTTTTGTTTACATTTTATGTATGACTTGTATTTTATTAGGAATCTAATAGCCAACAAAATTATGGACTTTAAAAACTTGCTGCACAAATAACTTTCACGTGGGCTCCAACAGTAAATATCAGGCTAAATGTTGTTTGGTTATCATGCTCTTGTTTAATTTGAAAATCAAAATTATTGATTATACAAGGCAATTTATGATATTTAACAGGATTTGAGCTTCTTTATCAATCTGATAAGTTTCCAGGATGTAAAGTCCAGCAATGTTAATTGTCATACATTTGGTTGTTTGAAATAATTTCTTGCACACATTTTAAGGATATTGTTATATTTTAAAACAGTGAGAATTGTTTTGCTATGTATCTTATGTTACTCAGTTTGACTTTCTGTGCTTAATATAATCAGCTGGGCAGGAAATGTAACACGATAAATTATTGCAGGTTTTGGTTAAAACACTTAATTTACTTGCTGTTTTATATTTGGAATTAATTAATCTGTTCTCTTTGTTTTATGATGTAAAACTAATTTGTGAAGCTTTTCAAAATTAACAAGTCAACAACAGCTTGCCAAGCAACCAGTACTACAGAGAAAGTTTTAAAAACATTTGTATGTTGTTATAGTAAGGGTCAAAATAAGGTTGTTTGCAACTTGCAAGGTATAAAATATCTACAAAATTAAAGTTTTAGTTATAAAGTAAATTCTTATATTTTTATCTGTCATAAAATATGTTTTTAAAAAAAAAATTTACAATTACAATTTGTTATAGAAATTGTAGTTGAAGTTTCATAACAAAAGCTATGTTTTGTAACTTACAGGATAAGGATGTATCAAAATTGTTTTAACTTTGTATTTGATTTCCTTTCCAGATAGATATTGTAATTTTTTATTTAATTGCAAAATGAACATATTTCTTATAAATGCTGCTACAAGCTTATTTTCTATTATTTTCAAATCAGTATTAACCATTTTTATTCATCCATTTCAGGATGAAGATGAAGAATGGCAGTTGAAACCTTCCCCTGATGCAGACACATTTTTTCTCTTTACTAAACCCTCTGGATCATCTACTGGTAGGTTCAGAACATTGTAGCACACAGTTTAGTATTGTTTGTTTGTTTGTTTTTGAATTTTTCACAAAGCTACTCGAGGGCTATCTGTGCTAGCTGTCCCTAATTTAGCAGTGTAAGACTAGAGGGAAGGCAGCTAGTCATCACCACCCACCGCCAACTCTTGGACTACTCTTTTACCAATGAATAGTGGGATTGACTGTCACATTATAATGCCCCCACGGCTGAAAGGGCGAGATGGGGATGCGAACTCACGCATATTACGAGTCGCATGCCTTAACACGCTTGACCATGCTGGGCCCACAGTTTAGTAACAAATGTGTGTATAAGTAGACAGTATGTCATAGCTCTTATGCCTGTTACCTGTTGTCTCATTACTACTGTTGCTTTTAAAACTTTGTGAATTTACATTTTGCTTTAAAATTGTTCATTTTTGCCTTTTTATTTTGTTCCATTTCTTAAAAGAGCTTAAGAAAGTAAAATCACTTACGTTCTTGGGTTCTTTCCTTTTGTTAGTAATCGTTATGATTTAAAGCTGTAAAATTTGTTTTTCATACAAAAGGAATTTTTGAAGTCTTAAATTGAATGACACACAACTTGAAAATGTTACTACTGTTTGTTTGCCTTATACTTTATTTTTGATGGAATTTTCATGCTGGTCCACTGCTTAATTGATAATATGTATTTTAACTGAAATTTTCTATTTATTCTGAGGTTTAGGTTTTTACAACCCAATACAAAAAAGTAAATTATAGTCATAACTGAGATCATAGAAAAACCAATTTATAAAGGTTGACACAAAAATAGATATTTCACAATGAGAAAGAAAGTTATAACAATATTGAAGTGACAGAGGCTGTAATTATTTTATCAGAGTTAAAGAAAGTAACATGATAATAATGTGGGTGGCAGAATGGTACACAGAAAGTATAATGTGCTTCTTTTGTTTGGATATATCAGTGTATATCTCCTTCATTCTGAGTTTACTAGCTTCTGATGGCATTAACAACTAATATCCTGTGCAGAATGTTTAAATTGAAAAGCACAATTTTCACATACATTTATAGTATTGAAAACTGACTTGAATATTAGTGTTAATTATTTTTCGCACTATTAGTTGGATCATTAAATTGATTTTGGACTAAACTAACTCTCCTACATTGGCTGAACCTTTAAAGATATTGTGACCAAATAAATTGTAAACAACAATGGCATCCAGCTAATCTAGTTTTTATAATTTGTTTCATATGTGTCTGTTATTTAAGAGTATTTCTGGTCAATGTTTTATGTAAAATTAGCTTCACTAATTCATAAATAGCTCTTTAGTTGTGATTTTATTTTTTTTACCTATTAAAAGGGCATTGTAGTTTTAATAAAACGACTGACTGTGCTCGTGATTGCAAAACAAATTCATAGTGTTCTTGTGAGGTTTAATTACATAAAAATAAAATTAATGAGAAAAAGATGTTCTGTTATCTTAAGTATTTCAGTGAAAATTCACTATAAAAATAAATATTACTGCAACACATCGTGGTAAACAGTACATTTTTACTAACATCTAGAATGTTTTAATATGTTAACACCAGTTTATGAACAGTTTAAGTATTTTGCATATTTTGTACTGTATGAATAATGAACCTGTTTTAGTGGATGGAAGAGTAAAAATCATAGAATTTTATGTCCAACCATTCATGCACCTTCTGGTTGATTCTTTAACTAGTGAGAAAAAATTGTAGTATTTATGGTTTTCTTACAACCCGTTGACTTTCTTATCATTGTGGTTCAGGGAAAATTTACAAATGAATGAAGATAATTGTGTTACTTCTCTTCCTTGGTGTATTTTACATTATTACGTATTTCAGTAAATATTTTCTTTAAAAATAGATATTGCACTCTTTTGGGAAGGTATCAAAAGTGATCATTTGCTTTTCTTCTGTTATAATTATAGACATTTCTGGACAATTCGTTTATCTGTTAGAGAATTTTCCTTTTGTAAATTGTAGTTAACTGTTATTGTAAAATATAAAAAAATCACCAAATATTTTGTGTTTTTTTATAATTAAACACAAAAAATTAATTTGTGGTCTTACTGGTTAATTAACTCGGTTGAACTGATTTTTCTAGATCTCCAAGCAGGGAAGGATGTACAATTTCTTGTTGGTTTTACAAACAAAGGAAGCAAAGATGTCATCTTAGAAACTATGGATGCATCATTCCGTTATCCAATGGACTTCAGTTTCTACATTCAGAATGTGAGTAGAACCTTATCCAAGAATACACAGGCATTATGTGGGAACACTAAAAATGTAGAAAGTAAGAAATGACAGAGAAAATAGTTTTTATCCTTATGATATAAAATTATTACCTTTCTATACAGTTAATCTGGTCTCATTGGTTTGCATACAAAAAGAAAATTTAAACACTTTAGTTGCTCATCTGGTAATATCTCAGATCCACAGGTTATTTTTGTTTGTTTTAGGTGGTTGCATGTTGCTTCAGGAAGTAAAGATATTGTATCTACACATTTGTCTGCAATTCATCTTTATCTTTTCAGTATGGTTTTCCAAAAGATATTTATGAATATATAAAAATGCAAATTACATGCTATTATTTACAGTAACAGTATCAAAAACTAAGTATTATGTTTTTGTTTGTGTTGTTTTTGTTAATTTATGGTGACAGAAATGTGGTGTATAAAATGGTATAGACTTTTTCATTTGGTTATTAGTTTTATTTTATTTTAATGTTATTAACAGCTCACTGGTGTAGGAATAATGGAAAATGAAGGTTAATTATTGTTGAAAATGTTTGTTTGTGATGACTGACTCTAAAACTCTTCCTAAAAATAAACAGAAGTTAAAAGAATAATTCTTAGTTATCTTCAGTAATAACAAATCACGTGAAATGAACAACAAAGAAATATGACACTCAACCAGTCTGATGAATAGAGCATTGGTGATCGCCCAAATGGATAATATGTCTTTATAACTTATTACCTGAATTAAGTTACAGTTAATAAAAAATTAAAATTAAAAAAAAACCTATTAATTCATTTTCAAATGATAGAAGGTAAATCTTCCTAAAATTGATATCTAATATTTACAACATGATCAAGATAATCTACTATAGATTCCAATAAATGAAAAGAAATTCTCCCTTATGTCTATTGCATAAAATAAGTTTTTTTTTATGTATTGTCTTTTTTACAGTTCACTACTATTTCTTACAATAGAGTAGTAAAGTCAAAACAACAGGCCACTTTGTATTACCAGTTCTTTGTGAGTGAAGCTTTTGCTGCAAGGTCATTTGGGTTGACTGTGAACCTTCTCTATAGAGATGCTGTAAGTTTGATATCATTGCTTGTTCCTATGTAGTGCATTTAATGCTGGAACTGGATACACTAGACCACATATTCTAAACATTATTAACTCTAGTTGTAGTAACAGAGCAAGTTTGTTTGTAGGTCCTGTTTGAGAGAATTCTGCGATACCTATTTTAAGTACGGTTAAAAAATTAGCTTGGTTGTGCAGGAATGATTGGTTTTTCTTCTTTCTCAGCTTGTGATGTATTTTTTTTTATAAAGTTCATAGCTTAATAAATTCCAGATTGTAGTAAATAAATTCTTAATTTTAAAGAGTGGGTAATGTAAAACTTGATTTCTAGAATTTATCAAAGTAATTTGGTATAAATCTGAATAACCAAGTGGGCTACTGCTGATGATATGGGTGTGAGCTAACTATTTTCATTTTTCAGTCTCTCATAAAGTTACTTTTTTATGTTTTCTTGTTGTGTTTAAAAGAAATGTGTGTTTTATTTGCTAATATCATAGGTACTATTGAATGGTCAAAATCAGTAAAGTTGTTACAATTGTAGCCATTGTTGCTACTGACTTAGAAAATCTTCATTAAAACTGTTATAAAAGGTTCTAAAATTGGTGTTAAACAGTGTGCAAACTTGATGCCATTTTTATCCTAGGAAAGTCCAAGCTTTTAAAACAAAAATCAAGTGTGATTCTTCATTTAGTCACAGTTGGGAGAAGTAGTTAAAATAATTAGAATTCTATGTAATGATAGTAATTATGTAATTATTAAATAAACACCCTCTGTTTTGGGTGCATGTTTTGTACTTGTACTTTAGCACAAGTTGTTTGCATTCAAATTTTAGAAGAGTAAACTAAGAGTCATCTTAAGCTCATAATTCCTAGTTTGTGGATAACACTTATTAAAACCATTTTAATTAGTGCATTCTACCTGAAGATTTGTTGATATCTTCAAAATGTTGCTTTATCTTTTATGTTTCTTTTAACATTTTTAGTCATTCTTCAATAAAATTGTCAGCAGTAGCTGTTAATCTTTTTGAGTTAAGAAAAGCATAGATCTGCTTCATAAAACTGTTTTTGATTGTTTCTCACCTGTTTTGTAATGTTTGGTACTGTAGCGTTAAATCAGATAGAAATATTTTGTTGTAGTTTTCAGCTGTAGAACAAACATAGCACCATAAAATAAAGTACAGTTTTAACAATAATTTTATGACATGTAAAAATATTTCAAAGTTCAAAACTTTTATAGTTTTATGTGTAACTTGTATGATTCTGGTTCTTCTTGTAGCAGTTGATATGTTGTAGAAGTTGAAAGTAATGCATTAAATTATCAATCAGCATAATAAATGGACATCTTCAAATCTAATATGTTGCTCATAAAGCACCCAGATGATTTTATAGACTTTAAATGTTAAAAAACCTGTGAAACTACTGACAGTAACATAATTTTTTTTCATGTTATTTCAGGATGGAATGCAGTATTTAAATTCTGTTTTTAATGAGACTATAAATGTTGTTGAAATAGATGAAGGCTTAGATGGTGAAACGTGAGTAAATTTATTGTAATAATATTTAGACTTTGTACATTGAAGACTTTTAAAGAGGATTCCATACTGTATAGTGTTTGAGTTAATCAGTTTGTAATGCACAAAATGGATTCTATAAAAAAATTAAATATCTACCCCTAGAAACTTTTTACCTGTATATCTGTTATTAACTCTCTCAATATAGGCTCAGTCTATTTGACCAACAATGTGAACTCTGTACTTATTCTAAGTCTTTTCAGATTTTTAATGCTTTTAACTTTCAATATAGTGTGTATATTTTCACAAATATTGGCAGATTTTCATCTACAAAAATCTTATGTTTAATAAAATAAAGAATTGTTCATAAGTATATTGAATATTTGTTTTGAATAGTCCCTGTGCAAAGTAATTTTCATGTTCAAATTAAAAATACTTTACCTCATATCAGAAATCTCAAATTTTCTAAGTGTAATCTTTAAAACTTCCTAAATGCATTTAAAACTTTTTTTTAGTAAAGCTACATCTGAAGAGAACATGTCACTTGTCACACTAGGAGAAATTTGGTTTTTTTTTTTATATTGTCTTGCAGAATTAAGAACTTGAAACTTATTAAAATATGGATTTTTATCAAAGATTTTATGCTGTTCTAATTAGTACAATATAAAAATTAATTTAATAAAATAATTGAATATAAGACACTAAAACCTTGTATCATGCAGAGTAAAGGATACTGGTGATAATACCATATTTTGAAATAAATAAGGAACAAATAAAACACATATTGTTTTATGTGAAAAGCCAGATAGGGTAAATTAAGTAGTTTTTGTTCAGTACAGAACTAACTATTGTCTTATTATGGATAGGTTCTTCTTGTATGTGTTTCTGGCTGCCTGTGGAGTTCTGTTACTGGTTGGCGCTCAACAGCTTCTGGTAAACATGGGAGTAAGTGTTATGTTTTTACTGTTCAAGTTGATCAACAAATCAAATATATTTTAAAAATAACATTTCTTTATATTTAAAGTTTTAAGTGAGGAGTGCAATTTATGTGAGTTTGTGTGACCAAGAAACTGGATTTAATGGTTATTTATACTATATTGTTTTCTGTAGAAATGACAGACATTGAAAATTGATTTTTGTGAGCAGTCTGGCCCATATGAAACTGCAAGTAATGTGTCTGTCTTGGTAGCAAAATAAAAACTGACTTTTTAGTTTAGTTTACATTCACAGAATATTTAAGGTAGTATATACCCTTTTATTACCCCTTTTGCAATAGGCTTGGTATAACATGCGAGTTCATATACATATTTGCATACATTAAATACTCATAGTATAACTTTTGATGCAGCTTGTGTATCATCACAAAATTTGGTTGACTTTTGGTAAAGATTGCAAATTTTTGTTCATAAAAAATCAGATATTTAGTAAAGTATTTTTACTAAAGATTTGATTGTGAAAATATAGAGTTCAATTTCATGTTATGATTAAAGAATAATTCTTCATCGCAAATATATTTTGTGTAATCTCTAAAACCTCTTCAACACACCTCAAAGTTTTGTTTTCAGTAAGACTATATTTTGCTAGAGAACTGATGTTCCTTTTTTCTCTATTTTTGCAATTTTCAACATGTCATATAACCGTTACTCTGTACTTTTAGAAGAAGAAATCCTCAGCTAAACCAAAAGTTGAGATGGGAACCCAGAATGTCAATGATGTTGATTATGACTGGCTACCCAAAGAAACACTGAATGAACTAAGTGAGTAATTGGATTCTGGTTTAATTGAAATTACATTTTGTTTTAATAGAAAAAAACAGATACAACAGATTCAAAAAATATTGCATGAAATTCCAGAGAAACAAATATTTTAACAGTTATGTCAGCAAATAAGATTTTATAAAATTAAAGTACTGTGACAAAAAAAGAGAGAGAGAAGTTGTACATAACCTGAGAACTGAAAACTGTGAAGATTAACCATAATTATTTTTTTAACGTGGAATGGAAACTGTTCAGCAACTTTATAATCCTGTTATCTCAAGGAAAATTAAATACATTCAGCAATCATCCTGTGCTGTTCCACTGCATATCCTGTTATCTCAAGGAAAATTAAATACATTCAGCAATCATCCTGTGCTGTTCCACTGCATATCCAACTGACATGTTGGCTTTTCAATTAATGTATATACACTTATAATATTTTGTTCTGTATATTAATTAATTGCTTAAACTTTTTTGACATAGTAAGTTATACTGTTGAATTTTCTGTAGGCCTCATTTGTTTTGGCATGCTGAATTTTTATTATATGGACGAAAGTACTCTGTTCCTTTAACCTCTAGCAGTTCGAGTGTGTAGAAGATTCATGATTGTAATTGCTCAGAAATGTTAAGAATAACTTGTAAACCTAGCTTGCTATTGTATATACTTGGACAGTTCCACAAGTCTTCTTGGTACTAAGCTGTTGGCCCAGCATGGCCAGGTGGGTTAAGGTGTTAAACTCATAATCTGAGGGTCACAGGTTCGAATCCCCATTGCACCAAACATGCTCTTCCTTTCGGGCATGGGGACATTATAATGTAATGGTCAATCTTACTATTTGTTGGAAAAGAGTTGGTGGTGGGTGGTGATGACTAGCTGCCTTCCTTCTAGTCTTACACTGCTAAATTAGGGATGGCTAGTATAGATAGCTCTTGTGTAGCTTTGTGTGAAATTTGAAAACAAATAAATTAAGTTTTATTACTGAGATTTAGACTTAGTCTTAAACAAACTTTACCTGAATATGTATGCATAATCTATAACTAAGTCTAGGATTGTTATTGCTTGCTTAGAAATTGTAATTGTTCAACTTAAGTTAGGGAATAATTGTGTTATTAATTGCATATCAAATAGCATGAGAAGCTTTTTGAGCAATAACTGGTATTTAAGGAACTTAGGTGAACTTGTAAAAGATGTGTTAAAAGTGCAAATGAAAAAGTTTTTTACTGTGAAACTAGCTGCATACAAGGACGTACAGGTGCCTAAAAGGATAATTTATTTAAATAATACTTTCTTCTCTTAACACATTATATTTTTATTCAATAAATACAGAAGTAAATGTCTTATCATTCTTCATGAAAAGGGCCATCTCATTTCTCAATTAAAATTTGTTTCTAATAACTACTAAAATGAAAAGGCAAAATGTATTATAGTAATACAAAATTAGGTCTTAAGTACCAAATATCAGTGAACCATTTAAAATGTGGAAACAGTTTTATTACTATTTTATTAATGTTTTCAGA
Organism: Carcinoscorpius rotundicauda; assembly: GCA_011833715.1. Classification (NCBI taxonomy): domain Eukaryota; kingdom Metazoa; phylum Arthropoda; class Merostomata; order Xiphosura; family Limulidae; genus Carcinoscorpius; species Carcinoscorpius rotundicauda. The sequence continues at coordinate 84,565,731 of CM022397.1, read as the reverse complement.
TAAGTCTCCTAGAAGATCTCCCAGACAATCTCCAAGACAAAGACGGGTGAAGAGAGGAACAGGGTCAGGAGACGAGTAACAATAACTTCTGAGTTGCACAAATACTGCTGTTGCTATGAGTGTGAAGTGGCTTGGATTACGTTATGCTTTAAACATGGTAACTCAGAAGTTCAGACCTTGATTATTGTGAAACAATACATGTAAAAATTCCAAGTCTGTAAAGATTAAGATTTTTCCTTATCGGACAACTTCAAGTAGAATATTTTTGTTACTTTTTCTGTAGTATGGGTAGTTTGCATAAAATAATTTTGATTAATAAAACTGTTGTTAGTCAACTGTACAGCAGATTTTGTCAAAAATACATTGGGGTTTTTCACTCCAACTAAATTTGTCTGCGAGGAACTAGAAATACTCCATGTTATTATTTACCTTGAGAAAGTTGTGAGTTATATAAAGCTATTTCATAATCCTAGCCATACTGAAGAGCAAGAATTTTGATAATAAAAAGAAATAAAGATGTTGTTGTGTGTATGTTTATTTTTCTTCTTGCTTTGTGAAATTCAAAAAAGTTTTTTTATATATTTTAGTTTAAAAAATGAAAGTTTACCAAACAAAGTTTCTTTTTGTTTACCAGATTTAGAATATTTTTTGTAAGTAAAATCAAGACTAATTTTAAAAGTTACATTGAACATTCTTCCTGCATTTTCCTTGTACATCAGTTTTATATTATTTGAAGTTCACTATTTTTTAACAGAAGTAACAAAATATTGCAAAGCACTCACTCACAGAAAGTTCTGTTATGTTTGCGAGATTTAACTACACCCATGATTTGTAATGAACTCTGGTGAACATTGGGTAGTTCACAGTCTGAACATGCCAAATCTTTTAAAAGTTTATTTATTCAAACTGTATTAAATGAAACCCATAAAGTGTGATTCTTACTTGTTTTATTTTTTTCTTACAGTAATTGCTTGTTTAAACCAAAATCTATTAAAATACTATAAACAATATTCTACAAGCTTAGAGCAAAGAGTAAATTATATTATCAAATGTAGAATGTTTCACTGATAACCTCAGTATTAGTTTTGTGCCCAATAGCTACATATGCGCTGTATAATGTGATTATTACTAACATCATTGCTATTCGTAATTTCATTAATGTTTTTTGTTTATCACCCAATCCTTTCACTTTTACATTATTCTTCCCCCCAACCTTTAGTTTTAATCACATCCCCTGATATTTGGGTTGATGTTGAGCATTTTGCCTCCCAGTTCAGTGGCAGCATTAGTTTTTTATCACCCACAGACTTCAGATCAGTTTGCTCTCTTATTGCAAGGTATTCGAATTGCCCTTCTCTTGATTGCCAGCTGTTAGATTTGATGCTGCCTCCTTTTGAGGGGCATATCCCAATTCTCCTATTCCTCTAATAGGCATTTGATCCACCTCCTATCTGATGCTCTTCACAGGAATTCTGTGGATTTTTGTGGGAACTTCCTCACTTTAACTTGGCCTGCTTGTTGTCTTTCGCCCTTCAAATGTTGTTTCTTTGTTATTGAGACTTTTTAGGTCATGGTACCATACCTCTGCAGACCCGTCTTCCAGCTTATTTTGTGTGGTTTCTTTTTATATTCAAGACATGACACATTTGACATGATTCTGGAGTCAAGGTTCACTTTTGTCCAACATTATTTTACCCTTTCTCATGTGGGGTCAGATATGTATCAGTCAGAGCTGAGCTTGGCACTAATTTCTTTCTCCCAGTGCTCACCTTCCTAGCACTTGTGTATTCTTTTTTCCCACAATGCTACTGTTTGCATTTATAATGATGGTGCATGGGATTTCAACAATAATTATGGTGACTACCCCGTGTGTTCTAGTCCAATGGGAGCTTGTCTGGTGGCATGCATTAATCAGTAGAGTTCTTTTATATCTGATATAAGATTTCACAGACTATTATCAGAAGGTTTCATCATCCCATTTCCTTTTCCTTCCTTATCTTACGTACCTGTTTTCTTTCTTTCCTTCTCCTCAGAATGTTTTTTTAGGCCAGCATCTTTTTATGGAGGTACAAGACCTCCTCCCACAACAGGCTATCTAATCTGCCCTATGCAGTTTGAAAGGTTTTATTTCTGCCTGTTTGTGGTTTCCAAAAAAGTACTGAAGACTGGAGTCTAGTTATCAACATTTCCCATCTCAATCAATATGCTTATGCTTCATTATCCACCATGGAATCCTACGTTATTCTTCATTGGGCTTTTTCTGCTGGTATTTAGGTAACCAAAATTGGCATTTCCAATGCTTATCTGCATGTTCCCATCTCAGAGTGTTTCATCCTTGCATTCAGTTTGTCCATTGTGGAGAAGTGTATCAATTTCATGCCCTACCCCTTGAACTGGCTTTGGCACCATATGTATTTTGTTGGGTAGTGTTAGCTTTTGCTGGACATCTTCATGCCCTGGTATTGCATTTTTACTTACACATAGACAAATAGCTTCCTCTCACTCATTCAGAATGGGAGTTGGCTGGTCGTACTTATCAGCTCCTCAGATCTGCTAAGGTGGGTTGGTTGATCACATTGGGTAATTCCATCCATCATTTAACCAGTACCGTATTCATTTGGGTGTTTTCTTTAATACCCATCTCAGTTGAGCCCAATTTTTGCCTCTCTGACATTGTAATATGGAACTGGCCATTTGGAACACCCTTTTGGCTCCTTCACTTTTTTGTTTTGGGGGTGTAGTCTTTTATGACTCCTGTTTAACCCCTTAGTCAGGCTCATGTGAGGTACCTTCAACAGGTCCTCCACAACCAATGGAAACCTGCTTTGGATCCTTTGGTTTCTCCTGTTACCTTTCCTTTCTAAATTATGGATACCTCCAGTGGTGATTGGACAAGGTTCATGCTTCAGTGGATGCCCCACTTCATTCTCCTTGGCCAGACATACATCTGTTCCTAGGTGCATCCCTTCAGAGCTGGGGTGTGTGTGAAGAAACGTTTTTTTCCTATCAACATCCTTGAACTCCTTGTTATTTGTCAGGCTTTGGACCATTTTCTTCCTATCCTCAGGGTCAGTTGATCATGATCCAGTTTCAGAATTTAACAATTGTGACACATATCAATCACCAAGTAACACCTGGTTATAATTCCTATGTTTTCTCACCTTGGATCTTGTTTGAGCTCATGATCTTCAAATTTGTTTGATGGCATGTCACATACCATGTGCTTTCAACAGTGTAGAGAATAGTCTTTCCCAACCAGATCAGATTTACCTAACAGAATGGTCTCTTGATCCCCCTGTTTTCTGATATCTTTCCAGTCAGTGGTGTATCCCCATTTACTGATGCATTTTCCACCTCCCTCAATCCACAGTAACCAATCTTCTGGTCCCTTGTTTATCCTTCCTCGAGCTTTGACTGAAGATGTCTTCACCCAGGATTGGTTGAACAAGTTTCTTCATGTTTACCCTCTTATCAAATTGCTTTATCTTGCCTTGATTGAATAAATTAGTATGGTCTGCTTTTCAAAATAGGGTTTTGTGACCATCTGTTGCATTGTCTTGGATGTATCAGTTCCTGTGGACCCTCAAGCACTTGGGGAATTATTGCTGGAAAAAAACATTTTCATTTAAAAAAAGTTAACTTTAGTGATTCATCAGTTTGACTACCCACTTTATATCATTAGTTAAATCCTGTCATCAATAACTTCTGAACAAATCAGACTATCAAAATAAATCTGATCTAACGGCTTGTCCCCTCGGAGTGGATTCCTGTACGTGGTGAGGGGACCTCCCAGGGAAGGTTCTGTTCTGTCTGGTTACCTTCTCTGGGATCTAAACATCCACCCACGTGTTTGCCGTGCGTGGCGACCCGTGAAGGGGAGGAGAGGATCCTTGTGGTTGAGGGGTCCAACCCTAACACACCACTTTGGCCTCGAATTCCTGTAGACGGGCGGCCCTTGGGTCAATCGGCTGGTCCACCTGGGCTAGAGCCAACCAAGTACCAGTGTTGGAAGTTCTCAACGGGTGTTGTGGACATTGTGCCTGATGCTGGTGTTTGGGTATAGTGCTCACGAAACCCTGGCGTTGCTGCATTGTCCTTGCGTGACTTTGTAGTGCATCCCCTTGTAGGGCTCCATGGTGGGTGGGGTCAGTGAGTACCAAAACTTTTCACTTTGCTATGGATCCTTCAAAAAATTTAATTAAAATTGTAAAAAAACAGTCAATGGGTAAGCGACCACGTCTCGAATACTCAGAACAGCAATCTCCAACTTCAGTAACACACGTACCTCATTTTCTGATATTGCATTCTCTTTCAGAAAAATCGTTAGGGCAAATGTCCCCTTTTTTTATTCAAAAGGGGCTCGAGGGACTTGCTGGCTCTCCAAAGTCAGTAAAGAAGCTTCGATCTGGTGACATACTGGTTGAAACATCCACATCCCAACACAGTGAACTCCTCTTGAAATCAAAGGTAATTGGCGATATACCTATCGAGGTTACACCCCATGCTACTTTGAATACTTCACGAGGAGTTATTGTTGAAAGGGATTTGAAGAATGTTCCTGAATCGGAGATTCTCGTCGGTCTTTCTGCAGTGAGGCACATCTCCACTCGCAAAGATGGAGTTACACTGCCAACAAATACCCTTGTTTTAACATTCACTTCACCACGAGCACCCGCCACCATCAAAGCAGGTTATCTCATTTGCAGGGTTCGGCCATACATTCCAAACCCTCTTCGATGTTTCCAATGTCAGAGATTCGGCCACTCAAAGACATCTTGTCGTGGTTCCCTGACATGTGCTCGTTGTGGAGGCAAGGACCACGATGCCTATGATTGTGACATAACCCCACATTGCGTCAACTGCAATGGTTCTCACCCCTCTTACTTTCATTCTTGTCCAAAATGGTTGGAGGAAAAAGAGGTGCAGCGTTTGAAAACGACACATAACATTAGTTATCCTGAGGCTCGGAAATTGATGTCCACAATCCCATCTCGGACATATGCTGCTGCACTCCATTCCACAACTACAGTGGAAGTGCAGACAGATCTTTCTGTGCCTCCAAAAGAATCGTTTTCAAACCAAATGAAAAGCCTTTTGCCCTCCGTGGTTAAAACAGTAGATGAATCGACTTCCACACCCATCTCTGTTCCTCCCATAACTTCCAACAAACCTCAAGATCCATGTCCTTCAGTTTCAAATACAGGCATTTCTTCTGATACATCATTTTCTCCCACCACAATAAACAAAACAATTACTCGTCCGCGTCCTCAGTCGCTTGATTCCTCTTCCAATAACAAAAACCTGCCCACTCGACCCAGAGCAGGATCCATGGAGGTTGATAGACCTCCTCCGAAGAAAGACAGTAAAGACAAAAGACGAGGTCGTAAACTGAAGGGTTCTCCAACCACTTCACCTGTCCATCCTTAAAAATGGCCACCTTGATACAATGGAACTGTCGAGGTTTACGTTCTAATCTGGATGATATCAAAACACTGATTGCTTCCTACCATCCTGTTTGTCTTTCTCTACAAGAAACATTTCTCAAATCTGCTGATACAGTCTCCATTCGGCAGTTTTCTCTGTACAGAAATGACAAGTTGTGTGATGGTCGAGTACATGGAGGGGTGGCACTTTTGGTTGATCAACATGTGCCTACCCTGTCTTTGTCACTCAATACACCCTTGGAGGCCGTAGCCATCCGTATTTCCTTGGGTCGTACCATCACTGTTTGTTCTCTGTACCTGTCCCCTGGAGAGACATATGATCAATCAGACCTGGATGCTCTCGTTGCACAGTTACCATCTCCATTTCTAATCCTGGGGGATTTTAATGGACACCATCCCCTCTGGGGAAGTGCTGTTATTGATGGGAGGGGTCGATCTGTAGAGCAGATGCTCTCTGATCACGATCTTTCTCTTTTCAATACTGGTTCTTCCACTTACTTTCATGCACCAAGTCAGTCATTCACTGCCATTGATCTCTCAGTTTGCTCCCCTTCATTATTTTCCCATTTTTCATGGAGGGTTGACAGTAATCCACTAGGCAGTGATCATTTTCCGATCATTTTGAGAGAGACTGGCCGTGGGCAATGCCACCCTACCCGCGTGCCCCGGTGGAAGCTGGATCAGGCAGACTGGTCCACTTTCACTGCTCTTGCAGAACTTGATCCTGTCATTGTAAATCAGCCATCAATAGACAACTGTGTTGCAGCGGTAACTGATTGTATTATACATGCAGCTGCTCAGTGTATTCCTAAAACCTCGACACGTTTCCCACGATATCCTCGTCCATGGTGGAATTCTGCTTGCCACTTAGCACGGAAGGCTCAAAAACGGGCCTGGGACACTTTTCGCAGATATCCCACACTTTCAAATCGGGTTGCTTTCCAGCGGGCCCGAGCACATGCTAGGTGGGTAAGACGTCAAAGCCAGAAGGAATCTTGGATTAAGTTCACAACCAGCATATCTTCTACCACCAGTTCCAAGATCGTATGGGACAAGATTCGAAAGGTTAATGGGCACTACACTTCTGTTCCTCTCTCGATCTTACTCTCTGATGGTCAGGAGGTGACTGATGTCCGAAACATCGCTAACACTCTAGGTGAAAGCTTTTGCCGGGTATCTAGCACTTCTGCTTGTTCCTCCACCTTCCTGGCCATCAAGACTCGGGCAGAACGATCACCTCTTTCCTTTCAAACTGACTGTTTCTTTGAATATAATAGTCCCTTTACCCTGGTGGAACTAAAAATGTCCCTTCATCGGTCTGCCAGTACATCTGTTGGACCTGATGATATTCATTATGACATGCTACACCATCTCTCTCCTGATTCTCTTGATGTCCTACTGACTATATTCAACCGGATTTGGCAGGAGAATGTTTTTCCTGATGCCTGGCACCAGGCTATTATTTTACCTTTCTCTAAGCCAGGGAAAGATCCAAAGACTCCTTCAAACTATCGTCCAATTGCTCTGACGAGCTGTCTCTGTAAGACCTTAGAAAGGATGGTTAATGCTCGTCTCGTTTGGTTCCTTGAATCAAACAACCTCCTCTCACCCACCCAGTGTGGGTTCCGTCGACAGCACTCCACCATAGACCACCTAATTCGTCTTGAAACATCTATCAGAGAGGCCTTTCTCAACCGCCAACACCTTGTATCGATATTCTTTGACATAAAGAAGGCTTACGACACAACATGGAGGTATGGCGTTTTGCGAGACCTCCATACATATGGGTTACGTGGCTATCTACCCATGTTTATTAAAAAATTTTTAATGGACAGGAGATTCCAAGTTCGTGTAGGTTCGGCACTTTCACGTTCTTTTGTACAGGAACTTGGAGTCCCTCAAGGCTGTATATTGAGTGTCACACTTTTCAGTATAAAGATAAATGCCATCACTGACCAACTCCCTCTCACCGTTATGAATGGGCTATATGTTGACGACTTTCACATCTCATGTCAGTCATCAAACATGAGATATATTGAGCGGCAACTACAAACTGCCCTCAATCATGTACAGAAGTGGACTCTTGCGAATGGCTTTAATTTCTCTCTTTCCAAAACTGTATGCATGCACTTTTGCCGCCAACGAGGTATTCACCCTGATCCTGAACTTCATATCGGTGAAGTTTTGCTGCCAGTGGTCCCAGAGACAAAGTTCTTGGGGCTTATCTTTGATCGTAAATTGACCTTTATACCACACTTAAAGCAGCTTCGGGTCAAATGCACCAGAACACTGAACATCCTTTGTGTCCTCTCTTCTACCAGTTGGGGGGCAGATCGCCGTTCAATGTTAAAGATATATCGTGCTCTTATTAGATCGAAACTTGACTATGGATCAATGGTCTATGGCTCTGCCAGACCCTCGGCCTTAAAGATACTGGACCCCATTCATCACCAAGGTCTTCGACTCTGCAACGGAGCTTTCCGTACCTCTCCAGTTCAAAGCATATACATTGAATCTCATGAACCTTCGTCGTTTGCAACTGTCTTTACAATATACTTCGAAACTTCGTTCCTTACCAAAGCATCCCACCTGGGAATGTGTTTTCCTTCCTCGGTGGGCAGTACTTTTTCAGAACAGACGATCTGTCATTGCTCCGTTTGGCCTTCGCATCCGGGCGCAATTGGATGAATTGGGTCTGGCCTTGGATAACATTGCAGATTCCACATATCGATGCATCCCACCATGGCTTATTACAGCCCCCAAGTGTGACCTTTCTTTCAATCACCTAAAAAAGGCAGATACTCCAGACTGGAAGTACCGTCTTTTATTCAATGAATATCTTTCAAACAATCATTCAGTTCCCATTTATACAGATGGTTCCAAATCAGGAAATTCAGTGGGCTCTGCTATGGTTTGCTGTGGGTCAGTAGTTGCACACAGAATCCCCTCTACAGTTTCTGTGTTCACTGCTGAACTGTATGCAATATCTCTTGCCCTTGATCATATTGCAGCTGAGCAGTACTCCAACTGCACTATTTATACTGACTCACTTAGTTCTATTCTTGCCTTGGAATTACTTCACATTAGCTCACATCCTATTCTAGCAGATATTCGAAACCGACTGGCCCATTTCTCATTAGCAGCTACTTCAATTCAGTTTTTCTGGATACCAGGCCATGTTGGTATTCATGGGAACGAGCTTGCAGACATGGCAGCTAAATATGTATGCCTCAGCTCCATCACCCCTATGCCTATTCCGTACATGGACTATGGTGTTGTCTTCAAAGCTCGGCTCCGTGCCAGTTGGCAGTCCACTTGGAGTGAACAACGCGACAATAAACTTTTTCAAATTAAACCCAAAATTGGAGTTTGGCCATCTAGCTTCCGTAAAGTTCGGAGGGAAGAAGTTGTTCTCACTAGGCTACGCATTGGTCACAGTTTTTTAACTCATCATTTTCTTTTATCTGGAACTGATGCACCAATGTGTAGTTTGTGTAACACTCAAATCACTATCAGCCATGTTTTACTTTCTTGCCATCGTTACAATCCTCAACGACGGCAATACTTTAAACATATTTTTTCCCAGCGTCAATCTGTAACATTGGACAGAGTTATTGGTGATGGTGACTATGTCCACCTTAATAACTTTTTTAATTTTTTAATGGCCATTAATCTTTTTAATCTTCTTTAAGTGTGGTATCTTTATTCATTACACCTTTTTAATTGTGGCTCCTTTTTAAAGTTTTATTCTCTCTCATTCAATGCGACATTAAACAATAGCCAGAACATTAAATAACTCGACACCAGGACTGGAAAGGCCAACTTCAGGTGACTAACGCTTCTGTTTGAACTGTCTGTTTGAACTACTCGTTAGTCTTCCTGGCGAGTTACTGTTATACTTTCGCTGCATATCATTTCGTGCTTTTACAACCTTTTTGTACTGGCCATATTGACTCATAACCCGGAACCAGGACGGAAAGACCAACTTCAGGTGGCTGACAGTGGTTTATATACTACCTGTTAGTCTTCCTGGCGGGTTATGATCATTCCCATTCTGCTACAGGTTGGCCTTTACTACTTTGTTGACTGGATGTCGTCATTGGTTTTTGCACCATTTCCTGTTTTAATTCCCATTTTGTTTTTATCTTCAATTACCTTTACACATTTTACTCCATTTACTTGACTTTTATCTTTTTACTGGACATTTGGCTACTCTTTATTATGATTTTGCTGAGTGTCTTTTTAAACTTTTATTCCATTACATTTTGATATTAGCTACTATGACACATAACCCAGAACCAGGACTGGAAAGGCCAACTTCAGGTGACTGACGGTGGTTTTTGAACTTGTTCGTTAGTCTTCCTGGCGGGTTATGATCATTATTATTATGCTAGAGTAAATAGTTTATAACTTTGAAGACTGGGTGTCACCATTGGTTTTTACACCATTTTCTGTTTTAATTGCTGTTTTGTTTTTACCTTCATTTTCCTTTACAAATTTTACTCCATTTACGTGACTTTTCTCTTTTTACTGAACATTTGGTTGCTCATTGTTGCGTTTTTGCTGTGTGTTTTTTAATACTTCTATTCTTTTACATTTTGATACTAGTTGATATGACACATAACCCAGAACCAGGACTGGAAAGACCAACTTCAGGTGACTGACGGTGGGTCTTGTACCTGCCTGTTAGTCTTCCTGGCGGGTTATGATCATACCTTTTTGATAGAATACCTACCTTCCAACTTTTTACACTTTGCCTTCTATCTTAACCTTGTAGACTAGGTGTCAACACTGGTTTTATATATTTTTTGTTTTACGTTCATTTCCATTTATGTCTTTTACTACATTTTTACCGGTTGTTTGGCACAGATAGCCTCGTTGCTTTGTGCCATAAAACACTAAATCAATCAATCAATCAATCAATCTAACGGCTTGTTAATGAATGTAGATAATTTAATGTGCTGGATTATCTAGGGTTTTGCATTGGCAAGCTCAGAGGGTTGAGGTTTGTTTAATTTTATATACTAAGCTAACAATACAAAGTAATCCTTGTAAATGTGAAAAATATGTGTACTTGTACTACAAATATTAACCAATGCTGCAAATGAAACGATTCTGTAGCAACATTGTGTATGTGTATATATTTCTTGTTATTCAAAAAAACTAGTTTGTCAAATGCTATACATGAAGAAAAGAGACTGGTCTCCTACCCTGATAGTTCTATTTCCAACAACAAGGTACTGCTATATCTTGCTACATTACTTAGCATATACAAGTGCTTTTTGCAGTAGTTTAGGTATCTTATTTTATCTGGAAACTTAATATAAGAACCTAGCACAAACACATAAGCTACAAAATGTGGAGCATGAAATTTTTACTTTTTTTTCTAATGCTATTTCTTATTTTGAATTAGCTTATTTACATTGTGCAGTAGTCTAATATAACCTCAGAGGATGTTTTTTCTTCTCCAGGATATATATACGTATAAATCAAATCCAAGATGTTGCGAGTCTAACAAAAATAAGTTCCTTTCACTATCCATTAACATAATGGGAATTGTCTGCCATTGCACCCAAAGGTATTGGTAAAATGTCCTCCAGGAGACATGATCCAAACAAATCTTAAACTGGTTAGTCTTTATGGAAAGTTAAATAAGGTGTTAAGAGTTATGTGTTTTGACCCACAACATATTGAATCCTACTTCCTTTTACTCTCTGCAGCCAGCTTTTGGAAGGCAGTTACTCCCAATATGTTAACGTAGATTACAGGCGGTAAAACAGCCCATAATTCGATCTTCCGTAATAGCTAACTAGTCTGATAGATGGTTATTTCCGTTATAAGTTAAAATGAAAATGACAGGAACTAGTAATGACCAGTTTTCTTTTTTCTCAGTCTTATAAAACATATCTAGGATAGTTTTTTGTGCTGTGATTCATCAAAATTGTACATGGCCAAATGTATGTGGACACCCGTTCTAATTAGTTGGTTCGGCTATTTTACTCGCACCCATTGTTAACAGGTACATAAAATGAAGCATGCAATCTAGATAGACAAACATTGGCAGTAGAATGGGTCGTATTGAAGAGCTCTGATTTTCAACGTGGCACTGTCATAGGATCCCACCTTTCCAACAAGTCAGTTCATCAAATTTTTGTCCTGCTAGAATTGCTCCGATTAACTGTAAGTGCTACTGTTGTGAAGTGGAAATATCTGGGTGCAACAACAGCTCAGCCACGAAGCGGTAGGCCACACAAGCTCACAGAACAGAACCGCCAATGCTGAAGCGTGTAAAAATCATGTGTTTAAAGTTGCAACACTCACTACCGAGTTCCAAACTGCCTTTGAAAGCAATGTCAGCACAAGAACTGTTAATCGGGAGCTTCATTAAATGGGTTTGTATAGCCGAGCAGCCACACACAAGTCAAAGATTACCTAGTGCAATGCCTAGGTCAGCTGGAGTGGTGTAAAGCTCACCGCCATTGGAATCTAGAACAGTGGAAACGCATTCTTTGGAGTGATGAATCACGCTTCATTATTTGACGGACTATTCTGAGTTTGATAGATACCAGGAGAACTCTACCTGCCATAATGCATGGTGCCAAGTGTAAAGTTTTATGAAGGAGGAATAATTGTCTGGGGCTATTTTTCATGGTTTAGGCTAGGCTCTTTAGTTCCAGTGAAGTAATTTTAATTCTCCAACATGCAATGATATTCTAGATAATTGTGTTGGATGATCACGTACTTTTGGCCATGCAGTGTATTTTGACGTAGTTTATAGGGTTAGTTTTTTGTTTTACTTATACGTACGTATATATAGGGTGAAAATTTCTTACCTGTTTCTTCTTCGTCATCGCATTTAGACTGATTTAATGTATACCAGTTTTTCTTAACAAATACAAGAACATTTTTTCAAAGAACTGTGAAATGAACCGGTCACTTAGCAATCCTCTACTTACATTTTTAAACAAAAAATATTACTGAAAGAATGTCAAAGTGGAACAATATGTGTTGGTATGGTTACTCCCGAGGAAAACATAAAATAGCGGTATAACGTACCAGTAAAACATCCTATTACAACCTTGGTTTTGCACGAAAATGCTTTGGGCCTAAATATTTTTCATTATACAAGTATATTTCACTTCATATCAAAAACTAAGCTACTTTCTCTCAAACTTGGGCATACCAATACTTTTTTCAGACTACTTTAAACACTATCGTTGAAAGATTATAAAAACAACCGCGCTGAAAGCAAAACACGCACTTATCAACTCTGAAATGTCCAACCTATTAGCTAACTTATCGATCCTTGAGGCGCTATGCATATGCTCCACTAACAGTTTGAAAATGTTTTGAACTCTTAAGGAACCCGCTAAACCAGCAGTCTTCCTGACAACACAACTGGCATGCTATACATCTAGGTTAAACTGAATTATATTAGATAAGTCCGTGCTAAATAACAGGACTTTTATACAAAATCTCAGTGAAGTTGTATTACTAAATATCTAACTCAGCTACTGAGAAAAAGTATGGAGACTGGATACAGCGTTTAGTGAAGAATCAACAACCCCTATTCAATTGTAAAAAAATAACGTGTGCTTACTGCTACTTCACAAGACAATCGCATTCACGAAATCGTAAGACTGACCACAAGAACCAAGTTTTCAATTAACCTTTCACAAATTAGTTTTCCGTTGTTTGTTTTGTGTGTGGGGGCCTTGTCAGAAAACATAATTTAACAAAACATAAGCACACAAATTCATTATAATATTTCAACTAAAGTATTACCTTTCTACATTTACAAACCTAGTTCTCTAAAATTTACCAGCTTTAGCATACAGTCAAATTCAGCATTTATTTGAATTTCAGGATTGCAAGAGGTAAAAATCCCATCTTAAACAGGTATATATTAGCTCGCGAGGTCAGGGAAATAATTACTACTTTTCTTTAGTTTGGATTCCAACACTATTAGTAAATTTATTTTAAATTCTAAACTTAATATACCATCAGAAGAAAACTCCAGCAAGCACTCTTTGATAAAGAAATTAGCAGGTGGGTTATCATTTTACTCTTAGTTTTCACGTATGATTTACGCTTACATAGTCGACTATTTGATATCTCAAGTGTTAGGTTTGGTCAAAGATCAATAAACTATTCCTTTCCATGATCATGAAAACTTCAGATAGATTACCTAAAGGAAGCTCGTAAATCACAGTTAGGAACCTCTCACTTAGATAATACAATTCCATGTTCCAAGCGAGACTGTCCAAGTGTAATGTTCCTTAGATTACAAAAAACCTTGTATTTATCCAGGGCGACTTGTCTAACCACGTGATAGGTCACTCTCGTTACAACATAGGTAAGGCCATAACCTCTAGATTTAACCTAAACAAACACTGAAGGACATTGCTGTTGACATCGTCAACCATGTGTCTTACTGAACAATATCCTACCGAGGTGAAACAGATATTGTCTTTTTATAAGAGCAACGGTAGATTAGAATGAATACAACCTAACAGATTTCTTGACTACTTGATATCTAAAAATTATAGAATGAAATATATGCTGTTATAAGAAGAGAGACCTGGTATATTTATATACCACACTTTACTAATTTCCTGACTTCTAGCTTTCCTCAAGTAGGTGGTTAACTTTGTATTGGTTGAGAATTGTATTAACTCTTTGTCACCGCTGAAAACACGTGTGTGTGTTTTTCTTATAGCAAAGCCACATCGGGCTATCTACTGAGCCCACCGAGGGGAGTCGAACCCCTGATTTTAACGTTGAAAATCCGTAGACATACCGTTTAACTTGCGGGGAGACCTAAAAACACGTTTAACATGTACAACTTTTCAACAAATATGAAATACAATATCACAAAATACCCTTAAATAAAAAATGTAGTACATGGGTGAAAATCTTTTAACACAGAAATGCATTATACCTTGAGACATCACAAGCTGTCTGTCTTTCATGTAAGAAAACATGGTTAATTTTCCTTAAGAGAGAAGGCAGCTAGTCATCACCACTTACCGCTAAATTTTGAGCTACTCTTTTACCAACAAATAGTGGGATTGACTGTTTCATTATAACATCCCCATGACTGAAAGAACGAGCATGTTTGGGGCAACGGGAATTCGAACTCGCGACCCTTATATTATAAGTCGAACACCTTAACCAACCTGGCCATGCCGGGTCTTTATAAAATTTGAAGTCAGTCAAATGTCATAGTGCAATAAGATTCGCTTACATCTGAGTGTTTTGAAATTCCTATACATTTTTTTATGTTGCAGATTTTCATAAGGATATATTTGCTTTCGGTCACAATACCCTCCTCAGAAGTTTTTTTTTCTTCCTTCAAATAAAAATTGCTCCTCACATTCAGTGACTCTGCAGAATGTTTGAGATGAGGTTGCACAATACTAAACGCTGAGTTTCAGTACCAGCGATGGGCAAAGCACAAATAACCTATCATATAGGTTTGAGTTATCACACAAACGAACAGTTTAAAATTGAGAATCATAGGTGGCTAACATCATACAGTAAAGTCGAAAGTATAAAACATTCATGATATGTCAAACAATAACTAAACAAATGTTGAATGATTGTATTAACACTTTGTCAAGCGTATTGTTACAGTGGTCGTATGTGTGGATATAGTAATCTGATTAACCTGTACTAAGTTTTGGTGCGTCTTTGTTTGTGAATTAGGCTTAAAGTTACAGAAGTATATCTTCAGCACTGTATAGACACCTAGGCCAATCTTAATTTAGTTTAGGGTATTTGGCACTTGTTTTCGACTTATTTTTAATACATTTGCAAAGGTAAATTATTTTTATTTTTGGAATTATTAGATAACAATATATACAACGTTAGGTGTATTCTAAATTTTATTTAGATTATGGTTGAATCTTATCAAATACTTTATTAATATTTTTGATTATGTATTTATTATCACGAATTGCTTGCTAACAGATTATATGTAACTACAATAATGTTGTGTCCTGTGTTTACTTAAATGTTCTATTTATTATGCAGTTTGATTTTATGAATAATTGTGAACAAGAAATTGAATTACTATAAGAACAACTATTAGTACTACAATACAACTTTATAGCCTAGGTTAAGGTCAATCAAGTACATTTGAAGGTTTCAGTTTTAGCATTTTTGCTCCAATTTGCATCGTATGATAAATTAGGCGTAGCAGTAGAGTATTGGTGAAATTGTGTACTAAACACTAGCAGTGCTACTAGTACTTTTATAATAATTAAAGCAGTTCACTTCCAATTTCAAAAATTCACAAATTTGACAGTTTTCACTCAGTGTCTTCCAATTCATAAAATTATTGCTTCATGGAATGATAGAGCTTGTGACACTGTTTTATGTGTGTTATTATTAAATGATTTTCTGAGTAACACTTTAAAACACGTGTAATTTATTAATAATGCTTATATGGTGACCTTGTATCTAAAATCAAGGATGTGTATATTACCTGAAAATTAAATAGTTTGAAGGTTTTTGTGGCGTTTAAATAGTGTTGAGTTGGTACTGTAAATGGGAAGGTCCAATATTAAGTGACTTTACTTAAATTATTGGGGTGCTGTTTAGAATTGTGTACTTTGTTAGGAGTAGTGTTGTATACTTACACATCCCAAAATATGAAGTTGGGCTACATGTTATAGCTTAACAAGACTTGTTTACAACTGAATGTCTTGGATTTCCAAAATATATATTTAAACATTCTTGATTTTTATGAGAATATAATTATTTTTGGTCTCATCACCTCTTCTAAATTTTGTCTCTTCAATCAAAAATTGCTTCCCACCTCAGGTGACTCAGGATTGATAGTTAATTGCTAGAGATGAAAGACATGAAGATTTTAAAGTGACAATCATGAATAATTATGTTGATGTTATGTGTAATGAAAGCTTATAAAAAGTATGAAAAGCAGCATATTATAGTTATAGACTTTTTGCTCTGATACTTTTCATTTTTTACTTCATTTAAACCAGGGGTGCGAGATAACATTTATTTTGGCCACTTTCATCTTTATTCTTAAATAATTACTGTGAGGGGTGCGAGAACATATTAAAATTTTTTTAGGGGTGCGGGGCATAAAAAAGGTTTGGAACCAGTGATTTAAATCATAGTAAATTTTCAAGTGATTTACAGCACACACTGCTAAACACAAATTAGCAAGGTGACAGAAGGCCATTTTAGCAGTCGATCCTTTGAGAAATTCATCTAAAGCAGAAAAAACAACTAAAGATATGCCTTCATTCACCCAGTTTGGGACAGCAGTAAAAGTGAAGGCTTGTAATATTATAAACCTGATTTTGAGATTTATGGTGGACACATCACAGAAAGACCAAACAAAGGTCTTCATTCACACATCTGTATTGAGTAAAAAGCTTAAATGATTTTAAATCAAAATATATGCTGCAATATTAGTTTTTATCTTTTATAAGAACTGAAGTTTTTTTAACCTGTAACAAAAGAAGTCTTTAGGTGACAGAAGACCATTCAGTACATCAAATTATAATATTAAGAAATTCAAAATGGTACATGTGTCAATGGATGGAATTAACTGTTAAAATGAGTGGTGTTGAAGTTTAGAGCTAGTAAAGGAAGTTGAGAAAGTTATTATTAAATTGAAATAGGATCATAAGAAACTTAAGTGTAAATATTAAATCCACCTGAAGGGTTTTTTATGAATAAAGAGCAAGAAAAAGTTTTTAATACAAAGGATAGAATATAGTCAAGGTTAAGAACTTCATTACCAATGTCTTTTTGGGTGAAAAATTTTTGATATGGTAATTTTGGAAATAGTTTCCTTAAATTCTATTTTGGTAAAGGAAAAAAAAAACTTTTGAAAGAGCTTTCACCTTTATCTTAAGTTCTGTTATTAGTGCAAAGTGTGCTACATTCTAAATTAAAACTGTTCCAAAGGCTATTAAAATGTAACACTGTTTGAACTGGAGCTGTCTGAAAATTTATACTTATATATTAATTAAAAAGTCACTTTCTTAAGAGATTGTTGGAACAAAGTTTTAAAATGTGGGTGTGTTATTTTATGGAAACAGGCTAAGATATCTAATTTTGTCTAGAGAAAGGAAGGATAAGAGGTGGTATTCTTGGAGTTGACAAGAGTTTTGTAGAATTGATTGGATAAAGGCCTCTGGGTTTTTCTGTTGTTTTATTTTGTATCCTGAAAACAAAAGAATGAGAAGACAAATTTAATATTTTGAAAAAAAAATAAAAGGCTAGACTTATTAAGACAGTTTTATTTTCTGAAATAGTGATTGTCTTTTTAAATGACTTGCCATTGGCAGTAAGTAATTCAGGCTAGTATTTTATGAGTTTAAAAGTTTAATAAGTGATTTCCTTTTAAAATATGTTTAAAGGTTTCTCGAAGTGTGACAATTTTGAAGTATTAAATGCTTGCTAGTTGTCTGGATATTTTGTAAAATGTCCTGGTGGTAGAAAACAGAGTGATGATGGTTGATGTTTGTAATACACACAACTTAATAGAGGAAATCACTTCAAGGCAGTATTAGTGCAAAAACAAAATCTCATTATTTTTAAATGTCCAACTAAACTGATAGTCAGTAAAATTTCAGGTGATAAAAATAATTTTACCTGTTCTAAACAACAGACTATTAGAAATGCTGTTAGTTCAGTTTGGCTTTCTTTTCATTTTTGTAAATGCATGTTTAATCCATTTTGAATTGCCATTACATAGGACTGTTTTTCCAAATTCATTATCTACTTGTATTTACTTGGTGGCATAACAGGATTCTATTTTTGCTTATGCCTTAATGTGGGCCTGGTGTGGTCAGGTGGTTAAGGCACTCAACTTGTAACCTGACAGTCGCAGGTTTGTATCCCTGTCACACCAAAGATACTCACCCTTTCAGCCATAGGAGCGTTATAATGTGATGGTGAATCCCATTATTCAGTGGTAAAAGAGTAGCCCAAGAGTTGGTGGTGGGTGGTGATGACTGGCTGCCTTCCCTTTAGTGTTACACTGCTAATAGGGACAGCTAGCACAGATAGCCCTTGTGTAGCTTTGTGCAAAATTCAAAACAAAGCAGACCAAGCCTTTGTGTGTGTATATGTGGGACTTTAAAAATTGAAATAAAACAATGTAAGAAAGAACACTAAATATATTGACATAGTGTGCTTTGTAATAACCTTTCACTAGTAGTAATTTTAAATGCATATCAGCAAGATAATTACAATGACAGGAGGAGATATCCAGCACACTGATAATCAAGTAATTCTGTGTCATTACATTAAAACCAGTAAAAGTGTTAAGGAAACTATAATGATAAATGTTGTAGTTGCATAAAATATGTAATTTAGCTAACTGAACTGAGTAACAGATATATGTATATGTAGTTACATGTACCTTTCATGCACTTTTCTGTAAGGAAAATATTGTTAATTTACAAATAAAGTTACCAAAAAAATAGAAAGCTAAGGATAATGAAAAACTATCAGGCTTAATAATCATAAAACAACAAAGGAATCAGAACTTAAAAACTAGTACTCTGAAAACTACTCAAATGTAAATCATGTCAGTGTAGAATTCAGTAGCATCCAGGTATGTCGTGAACATACAAGCTTACAAAATCTCTAAATAAGTTAAGTAATTTTTTTCATTATGTCAGTATAATAATTTTTACATATAAGTCTGTTTTGTATTGATTTTAATTTAATATATTGGCTTTATTTTTCTTCATAAGTAAACAGTAATAAAACTATTAAATTGGAAATGTAGATTATTTGCAAAAACCCAAGCCATAATCAGATCGTAGTTTTTATAAACCTGTTCTGTCACAACTTTGTGTCAGCTGCAGTTGTTGCATGATATACTGATTTGCATATTCAAAATAGTTGTAATATAAGAATTTAACCCAAATTTTATTTCTTCATGTTGGTTTTAATTCCATGTTTTCTTTTAGGTAGCCAACATGGACAGGAAAATAGTGCTTATTGTGAGTGGAATGGTTTTTGTTAGTTTTCTGTCCATTACTCACCAGTGTAATGAAGGGGTCTGTGGATCAATTGTAAGCAAATGTATGCTTACTCAGTCCTGCAAGTGTGAGAAGACAAATGTGACTTGCAATAGAAACTGTTTCTATTGTTTGGATGATTTGTATACAGAGTGTTGCTCATGTGTTGGTAAGTAAAAATTAAATGAATGTGAAGTTACTATAGGCATCTACACAAAATACGGAAAGTTTTTAGCCAAGTGTACATGTCTGTTGTGTACAAAAATATTGTGGTACAGTTTTACTTACACTTAAGATATGTTTTGGAATAAATATTGTCAGCCTACTACTACTTTGACATATTGGAGTGCAAATAAGTATTCATATGAAAAATAAAAATACTTTAATCAATCATACAGATCACATTTGCCTAACATTTTAGCATCAGAGAATTTTATCTGGTGTTCACCATGATATAAACTTTTGCTAAATCAGCAGTGTAGGATAAACTGAATAACTGATAACTCCAACAGCAAATACATAATACCATTTTGAATGAAACTAAGAAATTGTGGTATGCACACTTTTTCCTTCCACCTTTGTGCACATAGGGTTAAAGTGTATAAGATAATTTTCTGTTGTTTGAATGATGTTTATAAAGTGTTGTTAAAATGAGGCTATGGTATTTTGGATACAGACATTATCACTAACAAAAATAATATGCAGAACTTTTATTTTCTTTTTATATGTCCACTATAATACAGAAATATATCCAGTTTGTTATTAAAAATTTGTTAAGACTGTCTTAATCTCTATATTGGAGCAATAAAGATGTATTTTGAGAATTTGTTAAATAACATTTAAAACTTATAAGGAGAAAAAATTAAATTTGTGAGCTTTCTTTTAGTCTAAAACTTGCTGCTATAAGCCATTATTATTTTGTTTAAAAAAAAAAATGTTTTGCCAAAGACTGTAAGTGTGTTGTAGCTACAGATGATTTAGTTTAGAGAAAAGTTTATGTAAGATGTTAAATTTATAAATTGCAATGAGTGCAACCATTACATTCTCATATAGAGAATATTTAAAAATGTTTTCTTTGTGGTTTTTGTTAATAAGGGTTTTAGTATTTGTAGAATTTGATTTGATAAAAGATTAGTGGATTCTTTGAAGAAGTTGTTTTATTGAATCTTTAGTTGAGTATTTGCTTCTGTGTAAGAAAAGAAATTCCTTGTTTTCTAGAGCTGTGTCCTAAACCCAATGATACCGATACAGATTTGAGTAAAAAGTCGCACGTTGAAGACCTTCCTGAACCAATTCCAGCACTTTTCACAGTGTTGACTGAAGAGGAAGACCACAAGCTTCGTTGGATATCCTACACATTCCCAGCACACATAACAATTATTACTGCAAATGGAAAAAATGAAATCAAGTTTTCTTCTGGTAAGCTGGGCACGTCATATTTGAATACAAAACAAAAATTAACCAGTTAAAAATACATAAGGTTCATTATGGAGTTTTAATTATTCCTAGGCATTACAATGTACACATGTGATAGGATTATTTAATCTCCAAACCTGTAATTTGTTGTGCATTCTGCTGGAATTATTTTCATGATGTTCCAATAATTATCAACATACCTCATAAAATGTCAGTTCTGATGTGGTAATTTGTTCTCTCACATAAATAGCTATTATCATTCAGTGCTGCCATCTATATGCAAAAACATTTTTATGCATGCCATAAACCTTTAATCCCTCACTCAGTTGGAATTTACTAATTCCATTGTATCTCTCATGTAAATAATCATGTGACAACCCTTTAACAATAAATGTGTGGTACATTCTTTTGACATGTGTGACTCCTCCAACTCAATTTTACTGAACTGTCACTTCTCATTTGGCAATATTTATGTTGTAACATTTGGTTTGTGTTTTATTTTAATATTTTTCCATATCTTTGCATCAGTTTCTCTCAACAGGTTTACTCTTTATTATACAACAGTGATATTTAACATGTTATGCTGTTTCAAAGTAGAATTATTTTATATTTCTACCTGACTTATTATTTCATTACAAAAATTTTTTGTTTCTATCAATGCAGTTTTGTTATTTATTTTACATTATGAATTATACATTACCACTTTGGATGTTTACATGTTTTATTATCACATGAACACAGGCTTCAGGCTGCTGCACTCCATGGGAAGATTTTTGGTTTTATTTCATTGGGAAATTGATAATCCAGTAAACTGACTTTTGTCAGGCCTTGTCTCAAGCTTGGGGGATTACACAGTCAATAAACAGTCTATCGACTAAGGAGAGATAAGATGCTCTACTGTTATGCTTTTTAAATAATTTTATTGTTAATGTTATTATCTGTAGTTATTTGGGTTACATAACACAAGTTTTGTTAGATTGTTTAATGCTCATAGCCAAATTTAGGTTAACAATTAGTGTTAGTTGTATGTTTTATTCTAAAACATTTTTGTGGGCTTTCCATTGCCTTTTTTATTTTAGGATTTCCTGTAGTTCATGTTATTGGTATATCAGTTATTAGCTTAACTATATTGTTGTTTTTTCCATATATCACACTTCATAAATATATTATTGTTACTACACACTTTCTTAATTTTATACAATCACATCTATTTAATTGTTGTTATAAATTCTGCCTTATCCTTCTTTCTGTTCACTTGATTAGTCCTTGAACTTAGGTCTATATAAACTTCTCTTTGTATTGTATTACTTATTGTTTGGTTTTGTTTTATTTATTTTTATTTAGTTTTTAATGATATCCTTTTTCTTTATTGTTGAAATACGCTTCACAAGTATTTGTTATTTTTTGTTTACCTGTAGTTCTTCTTTTGGGTCAACCAATTATTAGGCTAAGTATCTTGTGTGGTTAGGCTTAAAAGGTGTCTGTTACTTTCAGTTTAAGCATAGTTCTACTTACAGGTTAATTGGTAATTAAGTTATTCATCTTTTCATCAAAACATAACATTACATATAAATGTTTACTTCACTGTACAGTTTCTTAACATTTCCACTGTAATGTCTATTTCACTTTCTTTCTTTTATAGTTTTTATGCTTTTTACCATTAATTTAATTTATACTTCTTATCATTAATTTTGTTTTTGAGAACCCCTTGGGCTAGGGTCTACCCTACCTGTTCCCAGTATTGCTTGGTTTCCTTGTATAATGGATGAACCCAGTTTTCATCTCCTATCTTCAACATTTCACTTACGTCTAGGAATTTCTGTGGGATACCTTCTCCACCTTTCTTTCATATTGAGGTTATTGTCATCTTTAGTTCATTTCTTTCACACATTGCTTCTTTGCTTTCAGGATTTTTTAGGGTTGAATGCAGTTGATTGATATCCATTCACTGATGATCTTATGATCAGTTTTCTACACTTTCATTTTGTGGAACTTCTTTAGTTTCAGGTGGGTATCTGTACTGCTGTATTTAATTTTTTAATTATATTTTATTTAATTCTGAAATATTATCACCTTTATTTATTTTATATGTTTGGTATTTTTCATTTGTCTTGTCTGCTCAGTGCTGATTGGGATTCTGGATCAATCAGTTCTATCTCAATCACTTCTTGTGTCTTTCTTGTTTTAATGTGTCTTCTTTGACTACATTTGAGTGGGCTGTTTCTGCAGGACTGAAAATGCCCACAGTACACTTATCTTTTATTTTTTCACCACAGTATTAGGTACCAGTTTCATGCTTTGACCTTTGGACTTGTTTTGCTTTCTTGAGTGTTTTATTGGGCAGTCAGCATTTCAACTGACTTCCACATTTGGAGGGTTTTACCAACATCTTTCATTCAATGTCTAGTTTTGGTTAAATCCTTTCAATAGAGTGTCTTGACATATTCCTTTACTCCTTCTGCAGCTGGATTTTCCAGTTGGATAAGTTTTCCTATTATATACATGTTACATGCTTTTCAAGGTGTGTGTGTTTTAAAATAACCCCTCAATCAGGACCTTCCATTTCCTTCCTCAATTGCATTTGAGGGTATTTTTCATTATCTAAGCCTTTTTGGGGGGGTTTCTTGTAATTTTTATATTTTTCTTTTTGCCTATGTGTTCTGCTGCTGCATTTTCTCCCTCTTCTGGATTTTTTTCTCTTTACTTATGCTCATCTCCAGAGGTGAGGAGTGTGATTCTATCAGTAGGAGATTTCAACTTCAGTCTCTAGTTGAAAAGTCTTGTTCCTTTCATACCTAGACATTTCTATCAGTCCAAGGTGCTTTAGTTCACATACTTTTTCATGTCTGGTTTGATTGATCTGTTTCATTTCAATTTTTTGATTGTGGTTAGCATATCTCATGAGCCAAGAAATGGTCTTTTTTGTTCCTTTTGAGGTTAACAGTGGATTTCCTTTTTAACACACACAAACACATCTCTAGGAAGATCATGTTCCAGGCATTTGGTTCTTGTTGCTAATTGATTTTTTTCAGTCCTGACACTTTCTCCCAAGGACTAACCTCACAATTTCCCAACATATGATGGCTCTTGTCTTTGAGGTACTCTTCCATGTGAATTTTTTGAGTCTCTTATCACTTTCAAGTCAGTTAACTTTTATTTTTGACCTCCTGGTTTGTCATCCCCTTGTCTTAGCTGTGGTTAAATTCAAGCATGGTTATATTAGTTTTTTTTCTCATTCCGTCTGTCTTCTCCAAAATTTATGCATCCATGTTTCTGATCAATCTTTCACACCCAACACTTCCTTGGTTTTCTCTGTTGTTTTGGTTTTATTTGTTTCTTTTGTTCTGGATTGATTTCATCAACTTACATTTTAGTGGCTCATGTGGTATATTACTTTGCATTATTTACTTTCTTAGCATCTTCCACATTTCTTCTCACAAGGATTCCCTTCGGTGTGGATTCCTGAACGTGGTGAGGGGACCTCTCAGGGAAGGTTCTGTTCTTTCAGTTTACCTCCTCTGAGATCTAAATATCCACCCATGTGTTTGCCATGAATGGCAACCCACAAAGGCAGGGAGAGGATCCTGATAGTTGAGGGGTCCAACCCTAACACATCACTTTGACTTTGAATTCCTGTAGACAGGTGGCCTTGGGGGGACCCCTTTTGGGTCAGTTGGCTGGTCCACTCGGGCTAGGGTCAGCCAAGTACAAGTGTTGGATGTTCTTAACAGGTGTTGTGGACATTATATCTGATGCTTATGTTTGGATATAGTGCGTTAATAAGTATCTTATTAATGCTAGAATGAAGAATATTCTTACATTGAATACTTGTAGTGAGAGGAGGGAATGAAACTTCACAGTTGGAATGGCTTCCTTTGCTTGTACAAGTAATGTGGCCATCTGTGCCTGGATTCCACCTTTACACCCCACATACATTCACAGCAGCAGTTGACAACTTGTGATGCTACTGCACTGTGATGATTTTCTGACCATTTCTTTTTTTGATTTTCTTTTTACAGCTTAGTAGCAGTTATCCCAGTGGTAGCATAAATATTTGTTTTCTTCTTGTCTCTGCATAATTTGCAATGAAATGTATTTTGTCGTGAAACATATTCCAGCCAAGGAAACTGTGAAAACCAAGTTTCTTTAACAACTCTGTGAAAATTGTAGGTGTATTTTTTTTTACACCGACAGTTTGATCACTGTTGCAAGCTTCAGTTTCTTCAGAGCTGTCTTTTCTTTTGGAAATGGATTTCCCACCATCAGTTGATGTTGTTGCTTTGACCTTCTTTTGAAAAAAACTTGATATATTTAACTGTTTAGACGTCCTTTTATCTGATTTAGGAGTTGTCATGATCTCAATTCAAACAAATGTCAAATGAAACTTGGGATTATCACTTTGATACACACTATATGTTGGTTTGACAAAAGTCAGGTTTTCTCTGATTACTGTTTGTGTATCATGGGCAGAATCAAACATGTAGCATAAGAAATGAAAATAAAAGAAATCATTAAGACAGCTGAATAATAATTTTTTTTTAAATTTAATTTGTTAGTTGTCATATCCCTGAAATCATAAAAATATATATATTAAAATAATATAGATTACAGTCAGTGGTAGATTTTAAAGACGTTTCATGTTTCTTCAATTCGCTGGTGGACGCCTCTGGTCATTTGTCATCATTATTGGTGTGGATGGTGATAAAAACCACGAAAACTGTTAAGACCAAAACTTGAGCAGAATAAATAAAGGAAAAACCATCCAAGGCCCAAAAAATTATTATCTTTTGCCACTGTGGTAAAACCAACACAAGATTTTTTAGCCACAGGCTGTTTGTCAATGGCAATGTGGCTAATGGCTAGCAGAAGCCTAGATGTATCCACCCTGTCTTTGCCACTTGACACACCTTTAGAGGCTGTAGCCATCTGTTTTTTTTTTGGGTCATACCATCACTGTTTGTTCTCTCTACCTGTCACCTGGAAAGACATGTGATCAATCATACCTTGATGCTCTCATTGAACAGTTGCAATTTCCCTTTTTCATCCTGGGGGACTTTAATGGACATCATTCTCTGGGGAAGTGCTGGTATTGATAGGAGGGGTTGCTCTGTAGAGCGTATGCTCTCCGATCACAACCTTTCTCTTTTTCCCCTAGGTGTGGATTCCTGTTCGTGGTGAGGGGACCTCCAAGGAAAGGTTCTGTTCTGTCTGGTTACCTTATATGGGATTTAAACATCCACACACGTGTTTGCCGTGAAGGGGAGGAGACGATCCTGGTGGTTGAGGGGTCCAATCCTAACACACCACTTTGGCCTTGAATTCCTGTAGATGGGTGGCCCCCTTGGGTCAGTCTGCTGGTACACTTGGGCTAGAGTCAACCAAGTACCAGTGTTGGAAGTTCTCAATGGGTGTTGTAGACATAGTGTCTGATGCCGGTGTTTGGGTGTAGTGCTCACAAAACCCTGGCGTTACTGCAGTGTCCTTGCATGACATTGCAGTGAGTCCCCTTGTAGGGCTTCATGGTAAGTGGGATCAGTTGGCACCAAAATTTTCTTTTTTTCCTATAGATTCTCCAACAAAAAAATTTAAATAAAATAGTGAAAAAACAGTCAATAGGTAAACAACCATGTCTTGAAGACTCTGATCAGCAATCTTCAATGTCTGTACCACCAGATGTACCTCATTTTCTCTTTCAGAAAATCCTTTATGGCAAATGTTTCCCTTTTTTATTAAAAAGGGACTGGACCTTCCTTTGACCTCTGTGGTTAAAAAGGTTGATGAATCGACTTCCACACCCATCTCTGTTCCTCTGATACCTTCCAACAAACCTAAAGATCCACGTCCTTCAGTTTCAAATACAGGCATTTCTTTTGATACATCTTCTTCTCCCATACCAAGAGGCAAAACAATCATTTGTTCACGTCCTCAGTCACTGGAATCACCTTCCAATAACAAAGACCTGCCCACTCGACACAGGGCAGAATCCATGGAGGTTGATTGACCTCTTCTGACTAAGGACAGTAAGGAAAAAAGACGTGGTCATAAACAGAAGGGTTCTCCAGCCACTTTACCTACCTGTTCTTAAAAATGGTCACCTTGATACAATGGAACTGTCGAGGTTTACGTTCTAATCTGGATGATATCAAAACACTGATTGCTTCCTACCATCCTGTTTGTCTTTCCTCACAAGAAACATTTCTCAAACCTGCTGATACAGTCTCCATTCGGCACTTTTCTCTGTACAGAAATGACAGGCTGTGTGATGGACAAGTACATGGATGGGTGATAGTATTGGTTGATCAGCATGTGCTCACTTTGTCTTTGTCACTCAATACACCCTTGGAGGCCGTAGCCATCCGTGTTTCCTTGGGTCATACCATCACTGTTTGTTCTCTGTACCTGTCCCCTGAAGAGACATATGATTAATCAGAACTTGATGCTCTCGTTGCACAGTTGCCATCTCCATTTCTAATCCTGGGGGATTTTAATGGACATCATCCCCTCTGGGGAAGTGCTGTTATTGATGAGAAGGGTCGATCTGTAGAGTGTATGCTTTCTGATCACAATCTTTCTCTTTTCAAAACTGGTTCTTCCACTTATTTTCATGCATCTAGTCAGTCCTTTAGCACTATTGATCTTTCGGTTTGCTTCCCTTCATTATTCTTACATTTTTCATGAAGGGTTGACAGTAATCCACTCGGCAGTGATCATTTTCTTATCCTTTTGAAAGAGACTGACTGTGGTTGATGCCACTTTACCCACGTGCCCCGGTGGAAGCTAGATCAGGCAGACTGGTCCACTTTCACTGCTCTTGCAGAACTTGATCCTGCCATCGTAAATCAGCCATCAATAGACGACTTTGTGGCAGCGGTAACTGACTGTATTATACAAGCAGCTGCTCTGTGTATTCCTGAAACCTCGACACATTTTCCATGATATCCTCTTCCGTGGTGGAATCCTGCTTGCTACTTAGCACGAAAGGCTCAAAAACGGGCCCGGGATATTTTTTATAGATATCCCACACTTTCAAACTGTGTCGCCTTCCAACGGGCCCATGCACATGCTAGGTGGGTAAGACGTCAAAGCCAGAAGGAATCTTGAATTAAGTTCACAACTAGCATATCTTCTACCACCAGTTCCAAAATCATATGGGACAGGATTCGAAAGGTTAATGGGCACTACAATTCTGTCTCCCTCTCGATCTTACTGTCTGATGGTCAGGAGGTGGCTGATGTCCAGAACATTGCTGATACTCTAGGTGAAAGCTTTTGCTGGGTACCTAGCACTTCTGCTTGTTCCTCCACCTTCTTAGCCATCAAGACTCAGGCAAAGCGTTCACCTCTTTTCTTTCAAACTGTCTGTTTCTTTGATTATAATTTTTCCTTTACCATGGTGGGACTGAAAATGGCCCTTCATTGTTCTGGCAGTACATCTGTTGGACCTGATGATGTACAGTATGACATGCTGCACCATCTATCTCCTGCTTCTCTTGATGTTTTTCTAATTGTCTTTAATCGTATCTGGCAGGAGAATGTTTTTCCTGATGCCTGGTGCCAGGCTATTATTTTACCTTTCTCTAAGCCAAGGAAAGATCCCAAGATTCCTTCAAACTGCCATCCAATTACTTTGAGCTGTCTCTGTAAGACCTTGGAAAGGATGGTTCATGCTCATCTTGTTCGGTTCCTCGAATCAAACAACCTCCTCTTGCCCACCCAGTATGGGTTCCGATGACAACACTCCACCACATATTACCTAATTTGTCTTGAAACATCTATCAGAAAAGCCTTTCTCAAACACCAACATCTTGTATCAATATTCTTTGACATTGAGAAGGCTTACGATACACAAGATGGAGGTATGGTGTTTTGCGAGACCTTCATACATATGGGTTACGTGGCTGTTTACTCATGTTTATTAAAAAATTTTTAATGGACAGGAGATTCCAAGTTCGTGTGGTTCGACACTTTCCTGTTCTTTTGTACAGGAACTTGTAGTCCCTCAAGGCTGTGTTTTGAGTGTCACACTTTTCAGTATAAAGATAATGCCATCACTGAACAACTCCCTCTCACTATTGCGAATGGGCTGTATGTCGACAACTTTCACATCTCATGTCAGTTGTCGAACATGAGATATATTGAGCGGCAACTACAAACTGCCCTCAATTGTGTACTGAAGTGAATTATGGCAAATGACTTTACTCTCTCTCTCTCTAAAACCATATGCATGTACTTTTGCCATCAACGGGGTATTCACCCTGATTCTGAACTTCATATTGGTGAAGTTTTGCTGCCATTGTTCCTGGAGACCAAGTTCTTGGTGCTTATCTTTGATTGTAAGCTGACCTTTATACCACACTTAAAGCAGCTTCAGGTCAAATGAACAAGAGCATTGAATATCCTCCGTGTCTGCTCTTCTACCAGTTGGGGAGCAGATCGATGTTCAATGTTAAAGGTATATCGTGCTCTTATTCAATCAAAACTCGACTATGGATCAATGGTCTATGGCTCTGCCAGACCCTCAGCTTAAAGATGCAGGACCCCATTCATCACCAAGGACTTTGACTCTGCACTAGGGGCTTTCCATACCTCTCCAGTTCAAAGCTTATATGTTGAATCTCATGAAACTATTCTGCACCTTTGCCGTTTGCCACTATCTTTACAATATACATCGAAACTTCGTTCCTTAACAAAGCATCCCACCTGGGGATGTGTTTTTCTTCCTCGGTGGGCAGTACTTTTTCAGAACAGATGATCTGTCATTGCTCTGTTTGGCCTTCGCACCCAGGCACATTTGGATTATTGGGTCTGTCCTTGGATAATATTGCAGATTCCATAGGTCAGCCCATTCCGCCATGGCTTATTACAGCCCCCAAATGTGACCTTTTTTTCAGTCATCTAAAAAAGGCAGATACTCCAGATTGGAAGTACTGTCTTTTATTTAATGAACATCTTTCGAACAATCATTCAGTTCCCATTTATACAGATGGCTCCAAATCAGGTAATTCAGTGGGCTCTGCTATGGTTTGCTGTGGTTCAGTAGTTGTGTGCAGAATTCCCTTTACAGCTTCTGTGTTCACTGCTGAACTGTATGCCATATCTCTTGCCCTTAATCATATTGCAGCTGAGCAGTACTCCAACTGCACTATTTATACTGATTTGCTTAGTTCTATACTGGCCCTGGAATCGCTACACATTGGCTCACATCCTGTTCTCACTGATATTCAAAACCGACTGGCCCATTTCTCATTAACAGCTACTTCTATCCAGTTTTTCTGGATACCAGGCCCTTTACAGCTTCTGTGTTCACTGCTGAACTGTATGCCATATCTCTTGCCTTTGATCATATTGCAGCTGAGCAGTACTCCAACTGCACTATTTATACTGATTAGCTTAGTTCTATACTGGCCCTGGAATCGCTACACTGATTCTTACTGATATTCAAAACCAGCTGGCCCATTTCTCATTAACAGCTACTTCTATCCAGTTTTTCTGGATACCAGGCCATGTTGGTATTCTCGGGAAGGAGCTTGCAGACACGGCAGCTAAATCTATCTGCTCCAGCACTATCACCCCTGTGCCTATTCCGTACATGGACTATGGTCTTGTCTTCAAGGCTCGGCAATGTGTAGTTTGTGTGACACTCAAATCACTATCAGCCACGTTTTACTTTTTTGCCATCATTACAATTCTCAATGACGGCAATATTTTTTCCCAGAGTCTTTCTGTAACATTGATAACGTTTATAATTTTTTAATGGCCATTAATCTTTTTAATCTTATTTAAGTGTTGCATATTTATTCATTACACCTTTTTAAATGTGGTTTTTTTTTTAGTTTTATTCTCTCTCGTTCAATTTGACATTGGACAATGGCCAGAATATTTAGGAACTCTACACCAGAACTGGAAAGGCTAACTTCAGGCGACTAACACTACTGTTTGAACTACTCGTCAGTCATCCTGGCGAGTTGTTATTACACTTTTGCTGCATGTCATTTCACACTTTTACTACTTTAAGGGAATAAAGTGAGTAAAGGGAATCCAGTTCAAATACCTTGACATTTTCTAGGCAAGGATTTTCTTTGCAACTAGTGCTTTGGAATACTCATTGATATCAGTGATAAGAGCATTACTTAAATTTTTTTTGCAAATAGAACTCTGAAACAGTGAAAGGGTGATATCATTGATGTCATTGTATACACCAGTATCATCCTTGTTCATTGGCAAAAACACAGTTATTATTTGTAGCTGACTTATCTTGTAATTCTAACTCAGCCCAATTATTATCTCTGGCTCTGTAGTGGAAATAGATCTAGAAGGTGAATCAGTGTAGCTAGGGCATGCCTTCTTAGTCTCTTCATACTTTCAAAGTGCTGGTTGGGGTGATGTACCCCTCTGAAAAGCACTTTAGCTAGGTCTTGATGACAGATCTGAATCTCTTCTAAAGTAAATTTAAGTTAAGAATCAACATCATCTTTGACTGATTGAACAGGCCTTTTACTTGCTCAGTAAAACTTTTCAATAGCTTTTTTCTACTCACCATATGTGTTTTACAACTGATTTAAACAAATTGCTAGACTTCACAAGAAAATGCTGAGAAAATCATCTCAGACACAACTTGTTTCAAAGCAAATAACGGTGCTTTATGTAACTTACAATCTGTTTATAGAAACATGAATAATAAGATGGTTTGGATTAGTTTTCAACTAAAAGGACGCAAATGGTATCGCTTTCTAGTGGGTAAATTGGGAATTTTTGGCTGGACACTGTGTTTACATGGGTTTAAGGATTTGAGTCTTTAATCTTAGAATATATAAAATTTAAGTGTAACTGAAAAAAAAAACAACCATCATGCTTGTTTTTGAGTTTAAAAATCACCATGAAAATTTTTTATTAATTAGCTCTTTAATCAGTAAAATAAGGGTACTGATAACATATTTTTCTCAAAACATTTTCTGTTAGATGATCCAATGGTCATTAATCTGAATGTGTCATTCTGTATATTTATAATGTTTTGTGTTCACCGTTTGCTCAATTATTAACTGGGTAATTAATCAGTTTGACAATTAATCTTGAGTACATTCAAAAGCTTATGATACTAATTGGTTTCTAAGATTATTATTATTATTATTATACTTAAATGATATATTTTGATTATATTAAATCTGCAAATTTGATTTGCTTACATTTTAATGAAAAATTAGTTTAGTTGTTGACATTATGCAGTATCACTGACAATAATTTAAAAATTACACATGCTAATTATGTATATATATTTTACCTATGTGTGCTCTTATGTGCACTGTAAAAAAATATTGCAATGATTACATAAGTTACTCTGTTATGAATGTGTCTAGCATTTACTTAAAATAGTTTTCACGTTTGTATCATTGGCAGTCATTCTGGGAGCAATGTGAATATACACTGCATGGTCAAAAGTATGTGGACACCCCTTCTAATTAGTAGGTTCGCCTATTTCAGCCACACCCATTGCTAACACGTGCATAAAATCAAGCATACAGCAACAGTTTGGGGAAAGCCTTTTTTGTTTCAGCATGACAATGCCCCCGTGCACAAAGCTAAAGACGTTGCCTGCTAAGGTTGGTGTGGAAGAACTCGACTTGCCTGCACAGAACCCTGACCTCAACCCCATTGAACACCTTGAGTGCCCAACCTCCCTAAAGCTCTTGTGGTTAAATAGGAGCAAACCCCTGCAGCCATGTTTGAAAATCTAATGAAAAGCTTTCCCAGAAGAATAGAGGTGATTTATGGCAGCGAAGGAGAATGATCAACTCTATATTAATACCCCTGGTTTTTGAATCGGATATTCAACAAGCACATATAGGTGTGATAGTTGGATGTCCATATACTTTTGGCCATGTAGTGTATCTGTTCTCCACATCGGGCTCAATTTTGCTAAACACTAGGCTTTGTTTTAAAAAATTGTAAAAGTAGTGGAACATAATTTGTATTTTTTTTGTGATATTATGTGATATCTTTCTGAAAACACAAGTAGTTGGAAATGATGTAGAAAGAGAAGCAAAAAGCATTTTTTCCTTACAACAATATCTTTTTTTGGGTGGGTTGGGTGGGGTAGAACCTAGTGAGAATGGCATTCAAAAGGTTCTGTTGTTCTTTCTAAGTGCTCTAACTATTTTGTATTTAAGAATATATGCTGCTATATTTCTGTTATATTTTTATCAATAACTGATTGAATGACAATGATTCATGATGAAGCATTAGTTTAGTTACTAGTAGGTTTGTATTATCACAGAAAGAGAAAAACTCAATATAATTCAAATTTTCAGGTTTTGAAAGTACTTGAAAGTAATTTGTTTTTAGTTCATGGAAAAGTACAAGTTGTAAACACTATATTGTTATAGCCAGTTTTATATTAAAATTAAATTTATAATTTAAAAGTATGTTTAAAAACTCATGAATAATCATTCATTTGTCATACCGTGTTTTCGTTTTAATTTCACTATATTTCAGTACTCAATAGTTTTATAAATAACACTAATTATCCACTGATTTTAGATATGTGCATCCATCAGTTAATTGAAGTTATATAATTTAATATGATGGAAAGTTGTAATTTTAATTAACAATCTGTTAACAAAGTATTAAAGCTTACTGAATAAGGGCACTTAAGGTAAACATAACTAGAGAGTATGACATGAATTAGATCTCCACTGAATACCATTTCTTTATTGGTAGTTTGTGTCTTTGTTAAAATTAGCTTATTGAAATGACAAGACTAAAATATGTGCCAGCTAACCCAGTTTACATTGTAATTTTTTACTATAATTTATTAAAAGTTGGAATTCCTGCTTTCTAACAGTAAGAACAGGAATTGAAGATGAAGACTTGGAGGACCAAGAAGTCAACTGTACTGTTGCTTACATGTCTCAGTGCATGTCGTGGAATAAGTGTAAAAGTTCTTGTAGGTCCATGGGAGCAGCAAGCTATCGATGGTTTCATGACGGTTGCTGTGAATGCATTGGCTCTACTTGTATTAATTATGGAATAAATGAAAGCCGGTAAGCAAGCAGTACAAGTTCTCTTGTTAATGTCTGTTAGAGCACAAATCATTACTGGCTGGAACAAAAATTATTTGATGCTCAGAAACTTTTAATTATTTACTGATTGTGGAAAGTAAATATCTGATATTAATGTGTTTTTTTTACTCTTTTTTATTCTGCCTTGTTTATATTAACTAGAATCTCAATTTAAACATATTGTGATGAAGATCCTTTCCAATATTTTTTTCATTAGAAAAAACGAACAGATTGAAATGCAGTAACCGTAATGAGTGCAATAATTGTATATTATTAATTAAAATGATAACTCATTTCTTGATGATAAATATTTTGTAATGATAATCACGTTGAAACTGAAATTACATGAACAGAACCTGTGTTTTACTTAATTAATGATGGAGAAGTAACTCGTATTTAAAAAATATATAAAAGCTGTAATTAATGAAAATATGATTTTACTCATTAACTTAGAAGATTTTTCTGAATTTTACCAGTACAGTTAGTTCCATTTTAAGGGACAGCCTACGGTCTAATGCTAACAGTGATACGTTACGTAAAGCCCCTCATTAGATTGGCAATAAGTCTCTTGGCTTAAAATGTTAAAAAACAAGTTTGAGTACTTGTGGTGCACACGGCACAGATAACCTGTTATGTGTAGCTTTATGCTTAACAAGAAGCAAATCTCGCATAGATTGCTTGTGTGCTCACAAATTAGCAGATACCAGGTGTTGCTTGCAGTAAATATCACTTGTACTCTTCAGCTGAAATCCACTCAGTAATTTAAATTACTGTTGGACAATAGGGAAGTGCAACTATAGCATTTTTTAAAATATTATACTAGTTTAAAGATTTCATTTTCAGATGTTATCAGTGCCCTATTGAGAAGGATGAAGTGAGTGAAGAGGAGGAAGATATAATAAAAACACAAAAGAAATCTTTCGATGGCTATGAGAAGAAGTTTGGCAAACCTGATATAAAAGACAGTGGAAAGAAAACCTCGAAAATATAGATGGTCAGTAATTTTCAGACTGGACAAAAGAAAAAGCTGGAGTCTGAAATCTTACTTTTTGTCATCAAACAATGAGAGCAGTTTTTTGAGACATTGGATAAATGATGAGGATCTGCGTGTACTTAAATGCTATATATTCATTAATATCTAACAGGTTAGACAAAAAGATTCATAACAGGTAAAGCCAAATACTGTTTCTGTGTATACTGGAATAATATTTTTTATAATTTGTGTAGAATGTTAAACAACTAACTGATGTAGGTTTTTCATGATGACGAGAAACCCACTTGAACTAGAAATGTATCTCAGGATGGCTTTTATGGTTATTAACACTTTTACTAATAAAGCAGAGAAAAATGTTTTGACCATTATAGGTCATCTTCAATCTGTTTTATTTGTAAAAATTGTTAATACCCATACCAGCTGTCCTGAAATACATTGATACAGGTTTTATCAAAGTAAATAGTTGCATAAGTAACCCATATAATTATGCATCTATAAGTATATGTATGTGTGTGTGTGCTCAGATAGTGTAATTTTACTTGTTACAATATAAGCAGTGAAACTGAGCACAAAATCTATGATTTTCCATAATCACCAAAACCATCTGTTAAACTTTAGATTTTCTAACACATCCATAATTAATCTTTATTTTCTGCTACACAATAAGTTATATTGTTTGCCCTGAGCAACTAAGTTTTTTGCAGTCCCTACCAATGTTTTAAGATTACAGTAAAGCATTATTGATTACAAGTACTTGAATTTGTATGAACTGTGAACATGGATAACAGTATTTTATATAAAAAAATTCTAAGGTGATTTATGACTTCTTATTTTTTAAATATATATTTTTAATATTCAGTTACATTTTTTGGTATTTATATAAAAGTGCTATTATTTGACACCCTCATTTAATCCATTACAATGTTTTTTTGTATGACATTCATAAAACATTTTAAGTCATTTTGTTAACTTGTATAACATTTTAAGGTTGTTTTTCTTTTATTGTGTTTAGTGGGTCTTCATTTGTTGTTATTTAACTGCTTCATTAATAATTATGATAATTTCTTTACTTGACCACTGTTAATATTGAAAAAACCAACTTAACTTTAAACTGTTACGCTTAACATCAATATAAAAATGTTAACATGTTAAAAAGATAAAACTGTCGGTTTTGAATTTAAAATATAACAGAAATGTAGGAAAACAGAAATTTTAGCTTACCAAAATTATTTCAAAAATTCTGCTGACAGTATAAAAAAGTTTAAAAAAAATTGCATCTCAGTTTTCGTTATTTATATACTGAGATTTTTTTGATAAGTTAAAATCAAGTAGAAGGTGAAAAGTTATTCTTTTTCTAACTTGAGAATGAATTGTTATTTTATTGTGTCTTCCTGACTGTCACTTTGGTATTAAGTTAAATGTTTATTTTTTATTATTGTTTGTGCCACATTCATGTTTACTTTAAATCTCATAGTGCCCACACTTCATATCTTTCTATTATTATAAATTGTTGAGCTCATATGTTTGAATGCGCTCTTGTTATTAGTTGTTTTATATAACACCTCTTTTTTTTGTCATTTTGTTATTGTAACCTTAAAAAAATCAGTATACCATAATCAAATATATCATCTGTACACAAGTTTAAGTTACATTATAATTCTAACTTTCTGTCATGTTGTTTTAAGTCATTACTCTGACACTACAAAAGTTTATTGTTGTAACTTATAATAATTGTGTTGTGACTAATCTAGAATGTTTATTGAGTTGTGTAGTTCTTATAACTGTTTAGATGTTTTAAACAGTGTCAGTCATGTTTATTCACTTCGTTTAACACACCTTAAGATGGTGTTATTTAGTTTACAATGGTATTTTGACTGTAAGTATTTATCTGATTAACAAATCAATTAGTTGAAACAATTTATTATAGTCAAAAAACATGTTAGAAATATTATTGATATTCTAGTTACTTAATTATATAGTGTTACCCCATAAGTAGTAGGATGGGAATATCTGTAGGAAAAAAATTATTTTCTGATGGCAGTCTCTAACTGAATGCATGAGATATGTAAACAAAAGATGTGCTCAGTCTTATATGATACAAAGAAAAAAAGTATTAAATTTATGATGTATCAGTCCTGTTACTTTTCGGCCACCTTTCAGAACAACTTTGTAAAATTTTCATTTACTCGTTTACATAGTGCTTAATTCATCACACTTTTTATTATGTTAAATGAACAAGTGTGTGATAGATTGAGATGCTGGTTAGTTTTACAAAATACACATTGTTTTAAGTATTGTGTGATTTGCGTAATGTGTATATTGGATTTTGTGACTGCTTTCTGGTTTTATTCATGCTCTGTACTAGATTATACTGATTGGTTTTAAGTAACTTAGTGACTGTTTTTAACTAAATTTAATACATTTTTACATAAAAGATAAAAGTACAAAATTATTAAACTCTGGACTTAGGAGTACTACTATAAAAATTTATTTATCGTTTTTATAAATATTAGAGGTACTGGTACAGATTGTTAACTATAGTTTTATAATTGCAGAATGTCTTATAAAAGCTAAAAGTGTTAGAGTAATTTCATTGTTAATATTTTTTATTTCTAATTCACATATACTTAAAAGCAAGTGTGTAATATTGTTTTCTGTAACATTATTGAACAACTCTCTTTGAAAAATTAACATTTTGATTCCAATACAACAGTTTTTTATAACTTTTAGTTGCTTTATTTTCCCCTGTAAATGTGTTTTCTCATTTAGGTTGAACTGTTGTGTGATTTTTGTTGTGTCTTAAACTCTGACAAAGAAACTTAGTCATGGAAACAATATCTTTCTGAATTGTGTGGTTACAAGCTAACCAACCTTCAACACATATTGTGTAAGGAAGTTCTTACAAGTGTGAGATCTGATCTAAAGAAATTTTAGTATTTGAAACAGATATTCTTTTTTCTTGATAGTGTGTGTGTGTAAACTTGTTTTCTGTTTCCTTCATCTGTGTCAGTTTTAGCCTTCAGGTTTGGTTTTCCTTTGTGTCCTGTGCTATCTGAAGTTATAGTTTATTTTATTTTATGTGTGTTTTTTGTCACTAGACTAAATTTACTTTTTTCGAGCAAAATTCATTCCAAAATAACTAATAGGAGTTCCATACAGATATCTTGTGTGCCAAAACAAGCATCTTTTATCCCTTCTGTTACAGAGTGTATGTTTTTAATAATTAATCCAACAGCGAAGTCTAGGTTGTAAGACTTCTAAAGTATGATTCTTAATCAGACATATAATAAGAAATTTATATATAGTAATTAAAAAATAGGTCAAACAATCACCTTTTATATATACATATCTTTGTTTGGGGGAGGATGACATTTGAAGCTGGCACTTTTCATCTGTACAACCATGGTGGAATGTTTATTATTTCTTTCATTTCTGTACCTGAAAGTAGTGTATTGATATAGATATATTGATGTGTTGAAAAACTTTATTATTCTGAAAGAACCTAGCTTCCATATTTTAAATTTAAGCTTGTTCTCTACTTTTTGTTTTTAATTCCTACAGTTCTAATAGCTTCAATTAAAGTCCAAGGTTTTTAACCTTATGCTGTTATCAATAATGAATTGTATTGCTTATCCACTTGTAATAATTTGGGACATTAATGTAGCTTCTGTACATTCCAGTTTTGGATAGATAAAAGAGCTTTGTCTTAAGTATAAAAGAGCTACAGATATATCACGAAGTACAATTGTTGTACTTATGAATACAATATCTCTTTGTTTTCAACTTCATCTTTAAGAATTCCATTAGTTGAAATTAGTATAAATTTGTATAGTGGTATTTTAAAGTGAATATATTCACTATTCAGAACTATCTGTACTTATAATTTGTATTTTTTTATTTTTACAATGTAGTATTAGGTTTGTTAACATGTTATGCTCAAAAAAAGTGAACTGCCTAACAGAATTGGATATAGTATTAAGGCAGATAAATGAAGCTAGCTTGATAGATATAATCAGATTACCTATTGGACTTCAGAAGGAAAAACACAAAAAAACAACAGATAAGCATAACTCTGTCAGAATCAGATGAAATATTAGGTTTAACAGAAGTTATACTGACCACCTATCAGATGTATTGTAATTTGTAGCAGAATTATGTTGACCGGTAAACAGTTAAGATCTTGTGTACAGAAGAATTAAATTGACCAACAGTGGCATTAAAATATTGAAGTTGAAATAAGTTATATCAGTACAGTCAGGTGAAGAATGTAAATTGGGAAAAAAACAACTTCCAATAGTGAAAAGGTACTCTAAGTAAAATTCATGTTTTTAAAATTGTATTAACTGTCTTTAAATGCAAGTACAAATATATTCTTAGTGTCAGAGCTGCCTTCAGCAATTT
Organism: Carcinoscorpius rotundicauda; assembly: GCA_011833715.1. Classification (NCBI taxonomy): domain Eukaryota; kingdom Metazoa; phylum Arthropoda; class Merostomata; order Xiphosura; family Limulidae; genus Carcinoscorpius; species Carcinoscorpius rotundicauda. The sequence goes on along the minus strand of CM022397.1, from coordinate 84,526,407 downwards.
CTCCCCAATGTTACAATAATTGGAAAATTTCTCAAAACAGTTGGAATGTAGTAATGTGATTTCTATTTAACTGTTGCAAATAATACACTGATATAAATGTTTTTATATAAACTAATTTATATTTAGCCCATTTGTGGATAAGGAACTGGTAGGGTTATAAAAGCTAACATTTTGAATTGGTAAAATGAGGACATGTTATCAGGAAGAAAATACTTTGATTCCTCATTTGTAATTACTATAACAATGGCTATTATAATCACAGGAAGTATTAGTTCAAAGTGTTTTGAAACCTAATTCCACAATTATCCCAGATTTTAACATGTTAAAAATTACATATATTAATCAGAATGAGATTATACTGTGAATGTTACCTAAGGAAAACTTCAAGGATGTTTTTGAAGGAATGTGAAGTGTAACAATTATCATGGTGTGTAACACCTCAAGTTGTGGTCAAGTATGATCTTTTGATCAGAAATGTGTTACATGAAGATTGATGGTATTTTTACTGGCAGTGTTATTATGATTAAGAATTTGAAGTGTACTTGTGTTTATGAGTAATGTATTTAATGTTTTTTTTTGTTAACCAATATGAAACAGTTAAATAATTATAGAAAATATATTTTGTCTGAAAGTGTTATTCATTAATTCATAAAATGCATATATTTTAACTGTGTTAAAAGTGGGAAATACTTAAGGCTTAGTACTAGTAATGCATTGTAATGTAAGGACAAAAATTAGTTCAAAACAATGCTTGGTAAATGTACTTACAATGATATTAATGTGAGGAAGTGGAAGTATCAGAAGGTTTATTATGTAACTCAGCTAATTCTTGTCATTGTAGAGGTGAAACAATGCAGCATTTGTTTTTTAGTAACTATATAACAGTATTTTCACTAAGAGTGTCAAGGAATCTCCGTATTGTTCTTTTTAATCTGTTTTAAATATAATTATTCAGTTAAACTGGTAATTTATTGTGCTCTCATGGTTGGTATCTGTTATGAGGTATACATTGTTGTGAAAGGAATACTTTCAAATAGCATAACTCAAAATCACCATATTTCATGTAACATTGCTATAAAGGAGATGTGGTTGGTAACTTAAAACATGTGGTACAATTCCAGAGTTTATATTACAAATAATATCAGGATTTTCTTTCAAGTGTTTAATTTGCACCTGTTTTGTGGCAGTTTAAAAAAAGTATTTTGTGCATAAAGCTTTTTTATATTGAATAAAATAAACATAGAAGTTATTTTATGGGGAAAGTTTCATGTAACAAAAGAGTAGTAAAGAATTTGAATATTTTTTTCTGTTGTGTGTGTGTGATACCTGTGTTGTCATTTTCTAAGCAAACAGAAACTTTTTAATTGTTAAATCATGAACAATAGAAACAAAACCATTTGGTGATAATGAATTGTACAAAGAATAATTTTGCACTCAAAACTTGGGATTACACACTACTAAATAGTGAATAATAACAACTGACACCTTGTTTTGATGCAAATATGTACCACTGTGTACTAATGTAATACCAATGGGACCTGACTAAAGGGAACTAAAGAGTTAGTAACCTCTCTGATATGTTTGTGTTGCTTTATCGAACAAAATATCTTTGCTTATGCATACCTGTTGACTCTTAAAGTATTGTATTGGTAGCAATTCTAAAATAGTCATCCCAAGGAAAATGTTTTGTGCATATATAAACTTTGTAATTATCTTAACATGATGCTATGCCTAAATTATACTTCAGTATAGATACTAGCTCAGTATATTATTAAAAGGAGCGTATATATTGTTTAAAGCTAAATAACTCAACTTTTTAATTTCCAAAAGCTTTGAGTTGACATGGGAAGTTGACATGCACACGTCTGTGACATTATCATGTGCACTTTTTTCCCCTCTAAGAGTAATCTGGTAAGAACAACAGAATAGTTAAAGACTTTGATAGAAAATGCATTATGGGTGAACCTGAATTCTTTGACCTTTACTGAGTTTGAAGCAAAGAAAGAAATTAGATGCAATGAAAACACATTGAAACTATTTATACCTTAAAGCTAAACAAGTGTATGTTATTCTGTTTTTGCTGGAAAGATCTCTAAGAAAAGAAGCTTGTTTCAAATTGAGAAAGCATTAACATTATATATATAAAGCAATAATGCTATGCTTGTTAAGATGTGTATGCTCTGCCCATGTGACATGTTAATTTTTAATTTCCAACTTGAAATAATGGAAGTTTGTTTCTCAAAGAATGATTTGACCTGTTATACTAAGTAACTTGTGTGTACTGAAAATTTGGGAGAAAAGTGTAGGAATGGGAGGATGTTTATTTATCACACATCCTTATTTTATATATTTTTAATTACTGATTCAGTTCTTCTGCTGAGCAATAAAAATACCTTTAATAGATTAGATCGGAACTGTTTGTGAACGTTTATTTAACAATAACGCTGATAATTTTGAACAACTTCTTTACTGGCCATAAACTGATTTCCAGTAAGAAAGTAATAGTAGGCCTGGCATGATCAGGTTGTTAGAGCATTTGACTTGCAATATGAAATTTGACTCCCTCTTTCATCAAATATGTTTGCCTTTTTAACCATGGTGGCATTATAATGTGACAATCAATCCCATTATTCACTAATAGAAGAGTAGATGCTGATGACTACTAAATTGGGAAGAGATAGCCCTCGTGTGGCTGTTAATACCCATACCAACTGTCCTGAAATACATTGATACAGGTTTTACCAAAGTAAACAGTCCCATAAGTAATCCATATAATTATGCATATAAAAGTATATATATATGTATGTATGTATGTATGTATGTATGTATGTGTGTGTGTGTGTGCACGTGCTCAGATAGTGTGATTTTACTTGTTACTATATAAGCTGTGAAACTGAGCACAAAATCTATAATGATTGTCCATAATTACTAATTCATCTGTTAAGCTTTAAATATTCTAACACATCCACAATCAAACTTTTTTTTTGTGCTACACAGCAAGTTATATTGTTTGCCCTAAGCAACAAAATTTTTTGCAGTCCTTTTCAAAACAAACCAAGCTTTCATAAGGTCTTCAATATACACTTTGCATGTTGCTGCTAATGAGGCCTTTATGTCACATTAGGTTGGCTGGGCATGCAACACATGAAGTCTCAGTTGAAACACTACATACATCAGTTCTTTATAAAATATCAGTTAAGTTTGGGAATAAAAATATGTGCAACAAGAATTAGTAAATCAACAGTAGTTAAATATAAATTTTGAGGAAACATTTTCATCTGAAATTGGAAGTTTTGTGTGTACAGATCTACTGGAGGGATAGCAAAGGTAATGCTTAACCTATCATATAAGGTTCTAAAGGAAGGGAATAAGGAAAAAAACATTTTGGCAAATTCTATGTTAATGGAGTGCAGCAAGAACAGCATGTTGTATAATTACAATCAAGAAAACTAGACTCATTACGGAATTAGGGCAGTAACTAAAGAGATTGTGAGGATTCCACCACAGATCAGATATAGAAGGAATGGCATTATATGATTTGGAATGATACTTTGTAGGATATGAAATTGCTACCCACAGGAAATATGCACGTGAAAATGTTAGATTGTAAAATTTATAAATTGTGATTTACAAATGACTAGGTCTCACGAAATTTGGTTTGGTTTGTTTGGAATTTCATGCAAAGCTGTCTGCGCTAGCTGTCCCTAATTTAGCAGTGTAAGATTAGAGAGAAAGCAGCTAGTCATTATCACCTGCCGCCAACTCTTGGGATTGACTGTCAGATTATAATGCCCCCACAGCTTAAAGGGTGAGCATGTTTGTTGTGACAGAGATTCGAACCCACGACTCTCAGGTTACGAGTCGAGTGGCTTAACCACCTAGGCATGCCAGGCCCAAATAATTTGGAAGGTACATAATCTGTATAGAAATTGCTAGGCAAGATGAATTAAATTCTATAAACGTTTCAAAGGCTATTTTTTGGCATTTTTCATCGTAAGCAAGTGAAGATGTATGCACTGGAATGCCCGTTAAGCATTGGCAGTTCGTCTTGAAAATAATTTATTACGAACCAACTACAATCAGAATTCCACATCAAAAATCTTCTGTCTATAAGTCTACTGGTATGTGACTGATATTGTTAAGAGTCGCTTAGGCCAAGGACAATAGGACGCTGCGGTAGTTTTATGAAACCGATACTTCTATCATCACCAAGATACATACTTGAAGCATCTACTTAATGTGGCTAGCTGATCAAGGTTTAGAGTCTACTGACGAGAGTGAAGCACGTGAGCAGATTAGACACAAACATGATTTGTTTGTTTTGGAATTTCGCACAAAGCAACTCGAGGGCTATCTGTGCTAGCCGTCCCTAATTTAGCAGTGTAAGACTAGAGGGAAGGCAGCTAGTCATCACCGCCAACTCTTGGGCTACTCTTTTTCCAACGAATAGTGGGATTGACCGTCAAATTATACACCCACACGGCTGGGAGGGCGAGCATGTTTAGCGGGCGCGAACCCGCGACCCTCGGATTACGAGTCACACGCCTTACGCGCTCGGCCATGCCAGGCCCTCATGATTTGTTTTAAATAGATACCGTGCCATGCATCAGTACTGATATTTTGCCTACCCGTTCTACTATGTGGCACCTATAATTAAACACGATGATGTAATTGTCACAGTCTATTTTCATAAGACATAATTTTTATGAATACTTATGGCCAGGTGAGTTAAGGCGTTCCACCCGTAATCTGAGGGTCGTGGGTTCGAATCCCGGTCGCACCAAACCTGCTCGCCGTTTCAGGGTGAGGGCCATATAATGTGACATGCCCTTTCGTTAGTGAAAGAGTAGCCCAAAAGTTGGCGGTTGATGGTCATGACTAGCTGCCTTCCCTCTAATCTTACACTGCTAAATTACGACGGCTAGCACAGATAGCCCTCGAGTAGCTTTGTGCGAAATTCCAAAACAAACAAACAAACAAAATTCACTTACGCTGTCACGTGAGTTATCGTAGTGTTATTCTCTACTTCTGATAATTGTCTACTTTTTCCTGGTTCCAAATGCTCATCTGCTTTTTGTAAAAGTCCATTCAGGTGGGTTCAATTAGCTTAGAAAACCTATTGATCAGATAAGCTATTCTCTTTATCTCCTTCAAGTTAGTAATCTCACTCTAACATATTAACCATTAGGCCTTTTATTCCTACGATGGTTCACTTTAACGTTTTCTAACTTTATATATGTGTATATATATATATGTACTGAACTTCTCTTTTCGTTTTAGTCTTTCTTTGTTTCCACCCGTCTGGTTGCAACTACTTTTACTTCTCGTGATGACGAGAAAATCATTTGAAGTAAAAATGTATTCTCAATACGATTGGTATGGGAATAAACATTTTAATTAAAATAAAGTATAGAACAATGATTTGACCTTCTTAGGTCATATTCATGTTGACGTCACATCATCTATATTACTAAATGATAATTTATATAAGTAACCTACTGTCATTTATTTATCATTTTGTGACTAAAAGGCTGTTAGGATTTGGAAAGGCCTTCATCCTCCTTGAAAAGTCTGGAGATGTGTAAACCATGGTGAATACAACTTCCATTTAAGAAGTATAGAGCCAAATGTTGCAATGAATGGGGATAGATACATCGATCTCACCTGCCAGATACAGCACTGAAGTAACATTAGTACGCCTTATTGGCTGGAGAAACACCTTACCACATCAAGAAACTATTGGGTCTTGACAAAATACTTCATGCTCCAAGTGATATGTCATGGCATTTTATATTATAGTTTGTCCACAATTTGTATTAGTGTTTTATCCAGTGCTAAGTGAAACGGTCTTCTTTCTATTTCTAAAGAACTACTTAAAGCAAGAAAATAAAGATAGTAAAAGTTATCTGTTTTATTCTCGGAAGTTTTGGGTGAATTAAATCAACACTGCATGGATAAGTATTTGAGTTCTTTTGATTCCCATTGAGACCACCATAGTCTTATGAGGTGTAGAGTGATCATCTATACCTTTATTGCTCTTGTACTTCTACGCGTGGAAAGTAGTAATCAATCGAGGTCACCTAAAAGCAGTCCACATTCTCCTTTAGCTGCTTAAAAGATGTTTTGTTTCAAGAATAGGTCGTAAATGTATACAGGGTTTCACGATAATTAGTAAAAGCTCTTGGTCTAAAAGAGTATAGGAGCTAGTTTTTGTTTTACCTTTGGATTTTGAACACAATATTCTTCCTTTTACTATAAGTTATACAGACTACGGTGTGATTTATCATGATGATAATGTTTTTACAGACTTTACGAAAAGAGAAAAAGAAAAGAAATACATTCAAATCAATTCTGTAGCAAACATATCTTTTAATCATGTTATTAAAATGTAAATTGGTAACTTATCATGTGATATTCAAGTACATTGATGTACAAATCGTATTATATATTTAATTGTTGTTAAAGCATTGATTCTCGAGTATTTGTGCGAAGAATAGTATGAAACGCCAACAATAATGAAAGTACAAGAGTTTCTTTGTTTTTAATTTCGCGCAAAGTTACACAAAGGCTATCTGCACTATCTACCCCTAATTTAGCAGTGTAAGACTAGAGGGAAGTCAGCTATATCACCACTTACCACGAACTCTTGGACTACTCTTTTACAAACGAATAGTATGATCGACCATCACACTGTAACACCCTACGACTGAGACAATGAGAATTTTTGGTATGACGAGATTCAATCCAACAACCTTCAGACTGCAAGTCGAGCGTCCTAACCACCTGACCATGACCGAACAAACAAACAAGATCTTTATCCATTCTCAGTTTAACTGTAGTTTATTAACTGGCTTTTAATTCATAGTTTAACTTCATCTGGTTATTTGTGGCAAAAACCATAATAAAAATAAAATATTTTGGATAGTTTGGGTAGTTGTAACATAGGGTCTTCTATCAATGTAACTAGATCTGATTTTTAAAAACAAAATTTGGAAAAGTTGAAAAATATTTTGGTCAGCTTACATTCACATTGGCTGATGCTCGTGTGACCTTTCAATATTCGATTAAATTGCTTATGATAACATTTCTACGTAAATTTTTAAAGATAACAATTTTATATAAACATTTTAATCCTAAAATATGGTATAAATATGGCTGATATCATTTTAATAACATTTTCTTAAACATGTATACATTCATTGTAAAACATTTGACAGCAATAAATGTATATCATCTTATAAATAGGCACCTTCTAGTACAGTGATAAGTCTACCGATTTACAACGCTAAAATCTGGGGTTTAATTCACATTGGCTGATGCTCGTGTGACCTTTCAATATTCGATTAAATTGCTTATGATAACATTTCTACGTAAATTTTTAAAGATAACAATTTTATATAAACATTTTAATCCTAAAATATGGTATAAATATGGCTGATATCATTTTAATAACATTTTCTTAAACATGTATACATTCATTGTAAAACATTTGACAGCAATAAATGTATATCATCTTATAAATAGGCACTTTCTAGTACAGTGATAAGTCTACCGATTTACAACGCTAAAATCTGGAGTTTAATTCCTCTCGGTGGGTTAAGTAGATAGCCCGATGTGGCTTTGCTATAAGAAAACACTAAATACTAGTCCTTATAAATATATATTATCGGTATTTTTCACGATTTGTTTGCTTTTTTTGATGTATGGAATGTAGGTGTGCGCTTCCATACAAATTACATATTGTTACCTATACCTGTAGAATAACATGGTACCACAAGTTTTCTGCATTCTTAGTTAATATTTGTAAAATATATATTTCATTGTAGCTTAGTCTGAATGTAGAGGATTCCTTAAGCAAGGAACATAACGTTTCTTTAGCTGACACGAGCCTCGATCAACCAATATGATGTTTTCTTGCAGGAAAGATAGCTATGACTCCAGCTGTCTTTTCTATCAGCACATTGTTCAAAGGCTGGACTTCCCTTTCTCCCTATGTTTGAACGTGAGTGGTTCTTCATTACATAAAAAGGATGAGTGACGTAGAGATCCAGACGTTTTTCCTTGCATAAATTCGGGCTTTCTCTTATTCGGTAAATTTAGATTGGATTTTCAGTGATGTCGAGAAACCCACTTGTTGAGAATTTTATATGCAAAAAACGGCTCTTTTGGGCTCAGAAAACACTTCAAATAGAAGAGCGAACAACGTTTCGACCTTCTTCGGTCATCGTCAGGTTCACAAAGGACCTAAGAAGAAGAAGGTCGAAACGTTGTTCGCTCTTCTATTTGAAGTGTTTTCTGAGCCCAAAAGAGCCGTTTTTTGCATATAGATTGGATTTTACATTGATTGTTTTGACTCAGTCTTTGATTGAGATTCTTTGAGCTTTGAATTTACTAATATTATCTTGCGATTGGTCGTTCTGAAACAACACAGTTAAGACTGTAATCTGTAGATATATTTAATCGGCCAATGAAACACGTTGCTGTCGTTGACCTATTTTGCACAAATCAACGGTTTTGGACCAGGTGTTTATGTGAAAATTTAAAGGAATAAGACAAAAATCAATTTTAAAAATTCCTATGTTAAGAAAAGAAGGTAACAAATACGTAATATAACGGCATTCTACAATCCTTTAGTGGGCGTGTCTCTGCTAGGTTTTGTTAATTAAGATTGTTATTTTGTACATTTTATGTATTTGATTCTTTCTTGTTGACGAACCTGATCATGGACTAAAGAAATACGGATCTATTATTGCAGACTCTGTTTTCACACAAAAGCTTTTTTTCTTCGCAGTTAACTGCTTTTTAATTTTATTAGATAAAATTCTGTGCACGGATTATTTAAAGGTTTTATTGCAATACAGTTTAATCTGATTAAACAAGATACAGCTCCGTCCTGTCCTAAAGACAATTGTGCACTTCAATACACATAAACTGTGTAGCTGACATTTACTTGCTGCCTTAATAAGCTATGTGTGAGTTTTGTTTAAACGAAAGTACCTCGAACTATCTACTGTATTCACCTAGGAGAATCGAATCCCTAATTTTAGCGTTGTAAATCCAAAAACTTATCACTGTCCCACCAGGGAACGTAATAAGAAATAGTAAGTTCCTTTATAACAGGAAGCGCAGATAGCTTTCATGTAACTTTGCGCGAAATTCAAATAATAAACAAAAACAAACAAGATATTGCTATTCTTTATTTCTTATGGCGAATGGAGGCTATCCTAATCGCTATGTAGGTCTTACTTCTGGAGTCACCTCCAAAACTTAGGTTACATTTTATAATTACACATTTTAGCTTTTACTCTGGAATCTTTTTAGTTGATGCAGCTGTTTTGTTTAAATTATATTTAATGCAATAAATAAAACTATATATAGTTTTAAATACTCTTAAATGTTTCCTTAAATGTATTAAATACGCACCATTGATGATAAAAAAAAACAAAAAACTTGTTTTACCGCCCTCCAAATTTAAAAAAAAATTCATGATGCCACTTATTTTTGTTATACTTAAGCTTCCATACAGCTCGTGAATAGAGGGAATTTTGTAGTAGAGTACAACTTCATGTTTCAAAACGGTTTTGCTGGCGGTATAAGGTAATTTTTGTCGCTAAACTTGTCTCTATTTGTATTTTAAGATAAGAACACAATTATATATAAGTAAAAGGGTCAATGATAGAACATGAGAACTGCGTAGGTGAGGATTATTGTAATTTACCTCACCAAAACAAGAAATAGTTTTAACACTAAGAAGACGTTGGAAACATGCTGCATCGTGTCCATTAGTTTAAGTGCTGTGATTAAACCTTGATATAATTCAATGAATTTGATACTTCTTCCTTTGTGAAACATCACACGATTCCTCTTGAATCTAAGAGTCAAGAGATTAAAAACTCTAGTGTGTGCTCTTTCTCGGTAAGTGGAAAATCTAAGGTATCTAGTAACAAAGTAAAATGATTTCGTATGTATTACTACCAAAACTAATTAGCAACAATTAATTCTCTGAAACGCACTTTATAGTCAAGGTAATCAGATTGATAAGAATTTGTAAAAGCCATCCTCATTTCCTAAGAACACTGATGGTGAGGCAGCGTAACCCACAAATAACGATTCACTGTATATCGAATATATTAACTATCATCCTATCATCTTATTTTCTATATTGTTATTTATAGTCCTTATCATAAATATTTTATATATTTATAATTCAAGGTAATTATTCGTCTGTGATGTAAGCTTTTTCAAGTTCACTGTTGTTGAAAAAGTAAATGCCTTCACACCTTCAAGAAACGACTAACAAGTTTTATATGACGCTGAAACACTGTACTTGTAGTTTATAACATAGGAAATTGTTTAACTGAAGTCCATAACATTGCTAAAAATCTAATACTTCACTCGGTCTTTTCTTAAGGTAATTTCATTTAAAAGTGATGATATACTAGCTTCATACATATGTAATGTGTGGAAATACTTTTTTCTTTGTTTTTATTATAAGGTAACACAGCTCTAAACAGAATTTTTGTGTAATGGAATTACATACCCATACAATTTCTTCAACTATGTGAGATTGTTATATTGAAATTAATTTGAAGCAGTGGTTTAACGGTTAATCGTGAAAATATATTTACGTCCATGTCATCATCGTTCTCACTTTTGGAGACGGCGGACGCGTTTGATTTAGTCAGTCACTTGTCAAATTATTAAACTGCTACGGTGTACTGAGAACTTGAGGCAACGACGGGAGAATACAGCTCTTGTGCTTCCAATACTTTAGCTTTGTGTTTTATATGACCTTCGTGATTTCCTTTATTATTATTTGCAAAGGTAAGCTTGCTATAAATAGTTTTACCTACATTTTGTGTTGTATAAGATTGCCGATAACATCAAAATTGTATGGGGTCTTTTCTCGTTAATTTCGCCTTTCTTATGTAGTTAACACTATAATATTTATTAATACTAGTATCGTTGTCAGTTAACCGTTAGCGATTTGCTAACTAGTTTACTTTTAATGTGACTTAATCTTGATATGATTTTTAAGTTTTCAGTTGTTGCCTCCTTATACGAGGAATTATAATGTGAACTTTCCGAACTTAATCATATAACAAATTAAATTTTCGAGGAAGACATTCGCTTATTTGACTAAGCAAAAACAGAACAGCGCGAGGTGAAAACGAGGTCTTAACTCGCAAGTACAGGGTGTGTCTTGTTTGGTTCACTCACCATGAGTGGGGCGTGATAGTACTATTTGCAGAAATTAATAACAATATATTGCAGTGTAACTCGTTGCATATAGTACTTGTTAAATGGTTAGTGACTATACAATATGTTCTAACATATATTTAATGAGATTGAATTAATCTCGCTATTGACTGCAGTTGTTTCAAATTGACTTAACTTTGGTGAACAGACTCCAGTTGTGCCGTATCGTTGACGGGTAATTAATCTGTACCAGTATCACCACTAGATCAGTGTACTAGTGCAAATGACAACAAAAGAGCCTTTCACCGTATGTGCACGTTGCAGTGATACTGGAGGGCAGTGTTTAGACATTTTCTTGACTGGAAACTGTGGAGTGTATATCCATTTGATGATATCTGCTTGCTTTGAGTTTGATATACTTTATAATACGTATATGTTTGGGTAATGCATTGTTTCTTGTATTTAGATTTGATGTATTATGAAATCAAGGCACCACGTTTGAAAATATTAACTTGATAACTATACTATCACTTTAGATGAAGTGTAAACAGGTTATGTAGGAAACTTGCAAACTAATATTTGAACATGAGTCATCATATTTCACAAAGACAAACATACATTGTCATAGATATTAAAACTAAAACGTATGAAAAAATAAAGCAAATTGAAGCAAGCCTCCCTATTTATATATATATATATATATATATATACAAGCCTTAAAAATATTTTATAGTCCATTGTAATTTCTAGTTGTAACCTTTAAGTCATAACAGAAATTGTCTGTGTATACATATTTCACAGTTTAACATATACTATTCCAATATGACAGTGTGAGTATCTTAGGATTAACAACCTTGAAAAATTGTAGGTAAAATTTAAGTAAGGGAGGGATGAATATAAAAATATTTAAATTTTACATTTGATAAGAAACTTAGCCACATATCTGTTATAAGTTCTGTAATAAAGTGAGGAAGATAAGAACTAGCCAGCAAGTTAATAGTTTGACTTTAAGGTAGCTCATACAGCATTGGGAAAAGCTGTTTTTTTCTGATCATCCATTGAAATGGGACAATCCATGTGCAACATGACAAGACACAAAATTGTCGGTTAATGTATTTATGAGTATTTTATATGTAGTAGAAAGAACACATTCGAGCCCTGGAATGTAGACATATATGTATAAGTTAAAAATAACAAACAATCTCATGCAAGTTTTTTTAATGTTATTGCTTGGATAATCCATTATATTTCAGTAACCCTATTATACAGGTTTTAACTCAATGAGGAATCTGAAGATATTTGTGTAAATCATGAGTGTGTGAAATGTGAAAGATTTAAGTACTCAGTGTATATTATGTAAAAAGTGATGCCAAATAATATCTGTGAATGTTCTATGTAGGTAAAATAAATGAATAGAAGTCATAGAATGTTCAGGAGTATCTGATAAATAGACTTTTGCTTCAGAGAACACACAGATAGTCACTTATAAATGTGATGGCAACATAATACGATAATTAAGGCAGAAACTAAAAATATTTTATTTACAGTAAAGGTTTTGTTGCATAGTATCTTCACTTCCAGAAAGCTTTTTTAACTGGAAATTTCAGTATTTCTAAATATGTGTGCTCATTTTAGCTTTGTAGTGTTGCTGTGATTTTGTTTTTCCCACCAATAGATGTTAGCTTTAGTTTTTAGCTATCTATGTTGTTATCTACATTTTGCTTACATTTATCTGTAAATATTTTCTATTTCCTGAAATTATGGCTTTTAATTCCATCACAAAATCAATGGAGAATCCTTCTTAAAGACCAGAAGTGAAATTTAAGCAAGTTGTACTAACATTGCATTAAGAAACTAAACATTTGTAAATGCAAGGGAAAATATTTGTATACAGTTTAAGGTTTTTTTACTTTTACATTATTTGAAACTTTTATTGTTCTAGATGATATGGGAATATAGTACTTTAGAATGCTGGTGAGGTGTTAAAAGTTTTTCCAAAAATATTGCAAAGGAAATGCTTTCAAACCCAGAATTTTTTCCTATCCACCACTGCCCAAATTTAGCAGATGCCAATAACTAAAGCTTTTACTGTACAATGTTCATGATAAATGATAGACTCAAGGCTCTAAAAATTAGAAATTACTTAACTTGTAAAAGATACACTGACTTGCTTATCTTAAGGTATTCTGAATTAACTCTAAACATAATCTAACTTGCAAGTTTAGCTATATTTCAGCAATAAACTCCTAGTTACAAACTTAAGATTCTGTTTCATTGTGATAGCTAAATCACGTTATTATATTTGATGCTGCTGTTGTTCATTTTAGGGGAAATTTATTTAATGTTGAATCTTAAAGTTAAGTAGATAAATGTTTGACAAGCCTGTTAGGTGTATGGGAAATGGTTAGATCAAGGCATTCAGCAAATTTAAGACTGTGTAGTGAGTTATTTGGAGCTTCATGTAGGGAGCACTTAGCTGTATTTGGGCTTCCACTAGAAAAATAGCTCTCTTAGCCACTTTGGCTTGATAAAGTAATTTTCTTTTTGCCACAGTGACAGTTGTTTAGCCACAATTTTAGGTTGCAAAACTGTGTAGTGCATGACTTTTAATATGCATCAATTCTATCCAGTAAAAAAATAGTTGTAAATATGTGAAAATCTACAAGACATTAAGTTTTGTACTATTTTTTATTTCTTGGCAATCTTCCCTGCCAAAAATAACAAAACTAACAAAATAAACATGATAAAGAGGAAAATAAAGAAATGCATTTCTCAAAATAGAAACAGAAACAAAAACTGACTTAAAACTAGAATACGGTAGCATGACTAGTAAGTAGATAAATCCAATGGCAGCTCTTCAGCCAAATCATTCTCAACAGGTGTGGTAGAAGTTGACACCTGAGGTTCTGAAGCACATTTCTTCAACAGGGAATGGTACCCACATCTGTTTTTGTGAGTGACCCAGTATCTGAATGCAGAGTGTAAGTTAAAATGATCTAAAGGTTTGGACTTCATGGATAAGTTCAGTAACATTTCTGTCTTGGCTACAGACAAACTGCTTCTGGCATCTGTTTTGATGTTGTTGTACTTGCTAATTCCCCACTCACAGTCAAAAGATGTAAGTGGAATTATTAATTCAATTGCTACAAGCTAAGGCAGGTTTGGAAAAATTTGATGGGTCTGGTGGATGTATTCCCTGTAGAAGCTCTTCATGTTTCTGTTTTTGTGAGCATCATGTTCCATTATGTTCCTTAGTAGCAGCCATTCAGTCAGTGCCTCATCTTCATTGATGAAAGGAGAGAAGTACTGGATGAGTTTTTCAGATTATCCTCTCCATGCTGTGACATGGGCTAAATATTGAAAAAAATGATGTTAGTATCTGGGAATGCTACTTGTAGTCTTGTGACTACCTCTTCAACAAACGACTCAGCAGCCGATCTGTTTTCATGTTGTTTATCAATATCTTTGTCATGGGCTCTGTAAGAAGTGTAATCACTGGCATCAGGAGCTTGTGGTAGTTCCTTCAGTGCATTATGTGTGTAAGGACCCAGGGATGTGTACCAGTGACAGAACTGACCCATCAATAATTGCTTTAGCCTGATCATAAGATAAATCAGCTCTCTGTACAAAAGTCCAAGAATGCCAATAGCGTCAGCCAAAAAATGTGTCGTCATGACCAAGCTGTAACATGACATTTGCTGGACTAGACCATGTAGCAAGGCTTTGACTGGAGTACCATATTCCATTTCTACAACCTGTAGGCTGCTTATCACAGATGCAATACAGTTGACTAGTGCTTGGACAGAAATATTAAAAGAGAGCCATTGTGTGAAGAACACTTGCTTGATTTTGTTGATTTTCTCTCCATGGAGTGCTTTGCTGTCTTCCAGAACCCAACACAACTTGGGAGAATATTTCAGGCTTTTTGTAAACTGGTTCAAAATTGAAATGTACTTCACAAGGTATGGCACCTAGTTTGCTGCCTTTTCAGCTGCCAACTGTAATCTGTGTGCCAAACAATGACTTGTTATTATCCAGGGGCATTCCTCCTTAAATTTTGTAGCAACACCTGTTTTTACTCCCACCATGACATTTGCACCATCATTTGCAAGTCCAACCAAGTCAACATCAAACAATCCTTGATCGGCCATGACTTAGTGCATTGTGTTGTAGATAAAATGAGCTCCAATGTTGGTCAGCTCATGCACAGCAAGGAATCGACTTGTAACCTCACCTAATGATGAAGGTACCTGATATATATTATCAGTATAGAGGTGTTTCCTGTATCAGTTGCTTCATCTGCTTCAAGAGCAAAAAATGGGAAATGTGATGCCTGAAAGTCTGCCTGCATTTCATACTGAACTACGTGATTTAGGGCACTGTACATATCCTCTAGAGACTAACTGTGGGTTTATATGAAGCTCTCTTTTCCACTTTGTGACTGAGTCTGTAGTATTTTTAGAGAGGTCACTCCCTATTAAAAAAATTTATAAGAACTTGTGTTTTGAAATAAATTCACCAATTAAAGTAATGAACAAAGATATTTGGAAAAGTTGGCTAGCTACTTAATTTTTGATAGATATTTTTAAAATGTTTCACTTTTAGAAAGTTGTGAAATTGTCTTTTGTTTTAAGAAAATACTGTAGAAAACAAAGTATCTTATTAATACTAGAATGAAGAATATTCTTACATTGAATGCTTGTAGTGAAAGGAGGGAATGAAACTTCACAGTTGGAATGGCTTCCTTTGCTTGTACAAATAATGTGGCCATCTGTGCCTGGATTCCACCTTTACACCCCACATACATATTCACAGCAGCATTTGACATGTCCTTCTTCAAAACTTGTGATGATTTTCTGACCATGCATGCTTCACCAAGTCGTCTTTTTTCTGCTTAGTAGCAGTTATCCCAGTGGTAGCATAAATATTTGTTTTCTTGTTGTCCCTGCATAATTTGCAGTGAAATGTATTTTGTCGTGAAACATATTCCAGCCAAGGAAACTGTGAAAACCAAGTTTCTTTAACAACTCTGTGAAAATTGCAGGTGTATTTTTTTTTCACACCAACAGTCTGATCACTGTTGCAAGCTTCAGTTTATTCAGAGCTGACTTTTCTTTTGGAAGTGAATTTCCCACCGTCAGTTGATGTTGTTGCTTTGACCTTCTTTTGAAAAAAAACTTGATATATCTAAATGTTTAGACATCTTTTTATCTGATTTAGGAGTTGTTATGATCTCAATTCAAACACATCAAACAAAACTTGGGATTTCCACTTTGATACACACATGTTGGTTTGATGAAAGTCAGGTTTTTTTTTTATTACTGTTTGTGTATCATGGGCAGAATCAAACATCTAGCATAAGAAATGAAAATAAAAGAAATCATTAGCACAACCGAGTAATGTTTTTTTAAATTTAATTTATTAGTTGTCATATCCCTGAAATCATAAAAATATATATACAAAGAAAATGTAGATTACAGTCAGTGGTAGTTTTTAAAGACGTTTCTTGTTTTTTCAACTCGCTGGGGGGTGCCTCTGGTCATTTGTCATCATTAATGATGTGGATGGCGATAAAAACATAAACTGTTAAGACTGAAACTTGAGCAGGATAAATAAAGGAAAAGCATCCAAGACTGAAAAATTATTATCTTTTGCCACTGTGACTAAACCAACACTAGATCTTTTTTAGCCACAGGCTGCTTCTTTTTGCCAATGGCTAGCAGAAGCCTAGTGTATATTTTTCAGTGAACTGAGTAACCAATCACTTTTCTTCTTGCCTATGACTCTATTCTGACCAGTAATGGTTTGTAGCTCCATTCTCTATCTTCACATTTCTTAAAAAGTGTGCAGTGCCTTCCATTTTTGCCAACACTTTAGAGTTTGCTTTCATTAGACTTATCCAAGTAGGAGGTCCTAATGGATCCAACCTGGCTTTATCTGCTTGCTTGAAAGGAAGTCAAAGACTTCCAGGTTGAATATCTGCATAATTGGATTTCAAAAGATGAAACTAAGCATGATGTACTCTTTCTTGAGGACATGAATATGGTGCTGCAAGGTTAGAAGTGAGACAACAAACTATTTCATTTTGGTCTGTTTCTGATTGCTAATGTTTCTCTTGATCTGGCTGTCAAAAGATAAGCCCTTAGTAACAAAAGTTACTTTGAATGCTTTATGATTTATTTTTGTAGCCACTCACATTTCATCATTATTCCATCTACATCAGTTACATTTATTGTAGAGTACTTTGTGACTTTGCAGATGTCTCAGACATGAAGTAGTGAGTATATCATAAGACAAATCATGCATGACTACAGCATGATTTGTGGTAAAATGTTCCTTACATGAACTCTCATAAAATTATCAAAATATCTTTATCTTGTAACCATTTTTGATGATGAACTCACCATTGGATAAAGCATACGATACAGTCTCTATACTGGAATAAGGTCAGCAGGATTGGTCCACTGCCAGAATTAGGTGGTCAATACTGACTTCATAAAACTGCTTTACTTGTCTTGGAGGTTTTGTGTTAAGTGGATTTATACTTAAAAGTAATGATATTAACAACTGATGTGTTTGAAGGAAAATGAAGCATGATGGTAACAGGTGTTATGACAGCTATGATGAACAACATGTTTACTTACATACATCATAAGGGACACAGATAAACATTTCAGAATTTTAAAGGTTTAATCTTATGTAAAGGATAGGTTTAAAGCCAGTGGGGTTGATGTTGAACCATTTTTTAAAATGATCTAAGATCTATCCTTTACAGAAAATACTGAAGATTGAATTTAAAGAATTCCAGAACATTTGTGTCCCTTCCATTAGAATTGTTATTCCATAAACAATTCTTTATTTACATTGGTAAGTTGAAAATTTCAACAATAACAAAAAGTCTGTCTTGCTCAACATATTTGAAACATTGGGTGGGATAGCACATTTATCAAGATATTAAAGGGTTTTTTTTTGTTGGAACATTTTCTAATTTTTAAATGGTTTTACTTGAAATGAAAGTTACACTTATTATAATTGTATAAAAGCATAGTGGCTTTACAAATATGTTATGGTAAATAATGTATACAAGAATTCCAAGTAAAGTGGTTCTTCACATTTTAGTTCTTAGTTTTTGTTTTTCAGCCATTTTTGACTAATCAAAATGTCCAATTTACGACGCCATTTAAATTTTGTTTTGAACAAGCCGCTACCCCACCATGCTCAAGGAATAGGGAATACTACAATGAAGTCAGCTTCAAAATCATCATTTTTCATTATGCCAAGTGATTTGTACAATTGCCTTGATATCTGCTCATCATATATTCAGGTAAGGAGAGTTATTACAACAAGATTACATGTAGACAAGTTGGTAGATTATAAAAGTAACAACACAAGCAAGTTCTATAAAAATATTAAGAGGACCACTTGAGTCACTACATCTTTTGAAGATTTATGTTAATCTACTTGTTGGTTTGTTTTAATGCAATATGATAGCAGAAAAGCAGCATGAGTGATTATTTTCATAATATTTTTTAATTTGTAGATATTGTTTTTTTAAATTCAGATCTTGATATGTCAGCAATTTTGATCACATTTGACTGTTCTAAGGCATTAGAAACAATACATTTATATGGGTGAGGAATAAAATATTTATCTTACATGTCAATCTTTTGATATTTGAAGAAACTAGACATTAGATATTAAAATTAATGTCATTATTTCCACTTGTGAATTTGTTATGTGTAATTGTACAATTTGCAATATGTTTTAAGTAGATTATTTATTCTAAGAACGTATAATGCATGCTGAAAATAACTCAATAATTCTTTTATGTATGCAGGCTAATTAAATTGTTTTCTTCTAGTGTACAGTTTGTGTGATGTAACTTCTTTGTCATATTTCTAGGCCCTCAATACTCTTTGTGGTGCTGGTACTCTCTTAGCCCAGAATTTTCTCAAAGTATTCAATGAAGTACCTTCTCACTGGGAAGTAGCTTCACAGTTTCTCAATGCGTGGGATGAAATCAGCAAAGCCACAGCTGGTGCTAGTGCTGCTGTGAAAACCGAAACTTTAATGAGTCTTCAGGACATCCTGAACAGATTAGAGGAAGGAGAAAACATGGATGGGGATGGAGAAATCGATGCTCACTTTGAACATATCCATGTGAGTGTTTTTTGTAAGTTGTATTTTTATAATTAACCATGAAGTACTGTGCATAACGGAGGTGATTTTATCTTGCTAATAACAAATTTCTATATTTGATAGTAATTCTTTAGATTTTTTTTGTATTTTCTTGACAAAGTATTTTGACTGCAATGATATTTTTTTTCTGAACAGAATTTCAGTTTCTTCAAGAAGTTACGATAATTACAATTATGCTACAGAAAGTCCTTTACAATTTGTATTACTGTAGTTTTTCTCTTACTGTTGTAGACTAAATGTAAAAAATTCGGTTTAATGTTGTATATGTTTTTTAATTCAGAAATTCAACTTTGCCTTGTTTTACTTTAACTTTTTACCAGATGTTTGGCAGAAATAGCCTAGTTGCTTTGCACCATAAAACAACCAACCAATTTTCAAGAACATATTTTTAGCTTAGTGTGATCCTACCAGATATTAGCCTTATAAATAAGGTTTAAGTATCTTTTTTTTTTCTGAATGTACTTTGTTACAAGGTTAGACTTTTGTTTTACAGTGTAGTGGTGTCAAAGCTCAGTATATAAAGAATGCAACTTGAATGGTGTTTCTCTACACAAAACAGAGAGTTAATTTACTTTTTTAAGTATTTGGATAAACTGGTTTTAAAAACCTGTTTCCTTCTTTTATATATGTGTGTGTTGTTAGAGGCTCTTCTTACCTTTTAATTATTTTGGTTTACAAATATAAATAATACACATGTAAATATATTTCAAAGGTATGATAATCTGAGACAGTAAATTGATTTACCTTTTAAAATTAAACTTGTATGTAGCTCCAGCTTTTATAGGTAAAAAATAATAGTTTTACTATACCCAAAAGTCATAATCATTGTGTATTTAATTAAAATAAGAATGATAGAAATGATACGAGTAAAATATTGGTATAATTTATTTCCAGGCAATAGGACTGTGTCTTCTTTCTTATGTTGAATTACAAGCTCAGTTCTCACTTGCTGCATGGAAGGCATTATCACAGATCACAAGGAATTTCTCATCAGATAGGTTTACCCAACGTGAAAGGGAGGCTGTAGTTATGAAACGGCATGATAGTCAGGTCCCAGAAAACTTCAACTTATCTGTAACAATAAGGAAACATTTTGGCCAAGTGCTTGATAAACTATACACTGGTAGCTCAAAACCTGCGACAGTTGAATCTATACACAGTCAGTTTTCCACTCATGGCCAGATTTCTAGTTGTCCATCAATGAACCTTGGTGAAAAGGGAAGATCACCAGCTGGACTTATGACACCTAATTTTACATGGTCAAATTCAAATTTTTATCAGACAGGATCGTTGCATCTCAATTCAGAGAGTTCTCAAATAGGTTTGAATCTCAAATTTTATATTATGTATGAGGCTGTGTAGATTTTTAATGTTCAGATTCAATATTGGAGAAGATGAACTTTTCTGATTTTTGTGAGAGGTGTTGAATTTGTTCCACAATTTAATAAATATTTTTTTTTTGTTATTGATGTTCCAAGTTTTTAATTTACCCCATAGCAATGCATACTATTTTTTAATAACTCAAAATTTTTACACTGCTAGTTTTCTAAATTTAGCTTTTGCCCCAAAAATATAAAATTAGGTATTAGCATTTGTTCCTTCCTATGTTTATTTTTAATAAACTATTTGAGGAAAAATTAAATTTCAGTTCATGCTTTATGGATTTTTTTTTGTGTTGTGGTTTTTTTTAATTTCCTTTTAAAGTTATATTAATTTCTATTATGATACAGACTACAGGAAGTAAGCAAGTTCCCAGAGTTTGAAAACAGGGGCATCAATAAAGGTTTTGTTTGAACATAATGACAAAGAACAGTTGCATATGTGGCTGTACATAAATCTAGGTATTTAGGCGCAACTGTTATGGCCAGTATTATGTTATATAATTCTGGTATGTTGTGTTGTATACCTTTATAAGTGGGAAAGATAACATTGCACTCATTGTTGACTTTAACCTGTTGACTGCCAAGTATTTTAGTTTGAACCAAGTTCAGAATACAGCTTTAATGCTTCTCATTTTGTAACTTTTTTGTGATGCCATTTTAAATCAAATGTGAAACAATTTGCAAGTTGGTCAGATGCACGAATGGTGCTGACATCTAGCGTTGAATTTAGGTATTAATGACAACGAATTAACTCATGCATAGCACTTTTTATATGCAAATTTTATGTGCAAAAACGGCTCGTTTGGGTTGAGAAAATATTTCAAATAGAAGAGCGAACAACGTTTTGACCTTCTTCGGTCATCATCAGGTTCACAAAGAAAGAGGTAACTGACCGGAAGCTAACCACGTGTTTGGAAGGGGTTGTGTAACTGAGTGTCGATCCATAGCACTGTGTTACAGATCAGCTGGGATGAGTTATCTCATCTACAGCTCTGAACAGGTTAAGACTTCTCTTTAATTCAAAGAGAAATTAATCAGGGTTTAGGTTCAATTCTTAAAGTACTTTGTGGTTTTCACGTTTTGTTTTAATTTTATGTAAGATTGAGAATAATTTAAAAAATAATTGAGATTACTTTTTATAGTTGATATATTTTCTCAATATTTATTTTCTAATTTGATGGCCCCTGCTGATTGCCCCTGCAATATTCATTATAAATTATTGTGTTCAAATGTATATGGCCCATTCATAAGTCACTAACTGAATAATTTTGTTACAAATGTTATTAAAATAATTGTTGTGAATACTTGAAAAAAATTTAATAGTGTTAATTATTGTTTTAAATTAATGTCTTTTTATTGAAAGCTTTGTCAGTTAGAGTATATAGGAATGAACATTTTGATATTCACACTATATTATGTTTCTGTAGTTATATCTTAATGTTACTTAAGTTCTCTTATTCAAAACTTTTTAGTGAATTTTTGTATAGCTGAGTATAAAAGTGTAAATACTATTTTAAATAAATAGTTTATAAACAAAAAATAATTAATTTACAGTGTATTTCTAGAATGAGTTATTTATGGTTACTTCACATTTAGCATGTATGCAATAAATGCATTCTTTATCAAGCCTACGTGGTATTTGATAACCTTGAATTGTGATGCATTCTTTTAGAAAGTGTGTAAAATGGAACATTTTGATACTGTTGAAATTATTAAATATTCTAGAACACTCCAAAGACACATCAAATGAGCTGGATGAAGTTATAAACTTGTTATCATGGAAACCAGTGAAGCATAATTCCAGCTCCTTGTTAAGACAAATGCCTACAGTGTGTGACTTTGATAGTAACTCTGAAGTTTGGAAGACAATTTCTTCTAAGTTTGACAGTAGAGAACTGACAACCAACCATTCAGCAGTTCACATATTTCCTGATGCTAATAATACAATGTCCAGCTCAGATGGAAAGAAAACATGGCCACAGATGAATAACCATAATGTTGCTGCTGGTTTCTCTTCTATAAACTGGATTTGGACAGAAAATCCAAAATTAGTTTCATGCATAGAACCAGATCAACAGACGAGAAGCCAACTGAACAGTGAAAATTGCAGTTTTAGTCAGAATACGCATTCTTTGGTTGCATGGCAAAATGCAGAGAGGGAGAGGTAAAGTTTTACATCGGTAGATCTGGTGTTTTTACATTGTTATGTGTTTGAAGCTGCTGTATTATTCTATGTAATTTGTCTCTTCATAACTGATTGGAAATATCATTATTACTGATTTAAATAGTTCTTCTCATCATTTTAAGTACTGTTTTTATAGATATTTTGTTCATTCCTTTTAGACCAGGCATGGCCAGGTGGTTAAGGCACTTGACTCATAATCCAAGGGTTGCAGGTTTGAGTCCCTGTCACACCAAACATGTTTGCTCCTTTTAGCCAAGGGGTGTTGTAATGTGATGATCAATCCCACTATTAGTTGGTAAAAGAGTGGCATAAGAGTTTGCAGTGGGTGGTGATGACTAGCTGCTTTACCTCTAGTCTTACACTTCTAACTTGGGATGGTTAGCTCAGATAGCCCTCTTGTAGCTTTGGGCAAAATTCAAAACAAACAAACTTTCCTTTTGAATTTTAAAAATTTTTTTATTTCTTAAAAATTCTTTTAGTCCATCAATGAGAGTAACAAAAATTATATAAAAGATTGTTCTAGGTAAGAAAAAAAATTGTCTGATAATTAGAAGATACAAATATAATAATTGGTACTTGTTTATATTAAAAAATTGATGGAAAGATTATTGTTATAGATTGTTGTTTTATATGTATGTATTGTAAAAACCCATTAATTATTAATTAATTTTTTTTAGTGGGTTAACAGCAGATTTCTGTTTGAACTGAGATATTATTTTGCAAACAAGATAAATAGTTTTGATTGTGGGATTTTAAAGAGGTATCTGGAAAATGGCAAATCAAAAAAATATTCCTAAAGTAATCCAAAAGATGTGTTAAGAACACAGTGTATCCATTTTATTTTTAAGCATGTAATTCCTTTATACAAGTTTCAAAGTAGATTTGGGAGTAAGTAGTCACTGTTTTTGTATCCTTTAGCCAAATGATTTTGGCTTGTACTCAAAATAACATCCAACCATGAACCACAGTTGATGACTACATTCATCATACCAAGAGGTTCTCTTGTTATTAAAAGAGGAATTTCTGTTTACAAGCTTTCATGGGCTGTAATAGCATCTTCTGTTACCTTAGAAATGCTTCAGCTGGTGTTTTTGCTTCTGCTACAGGTGGAATACAATGCGGAAGGGAGAGAATAGTTGTTCTAGTGATGATGCCTCCTCAATCAATGGGCAAGATAGTGATGTTTTTTCATTTGGGCTTGATTTTGTTGGAAGAGAATTGGTTGCTTCTGTCAGGCAAAGGTATTCAACATTTTTAATTGTAATGTGTAGAATATATATAAGAAAATTGTATGTTAAAGTGATTGAATATTTAATTTTCTAAAACTATTAAACTTTGCAGCAGTCCACAAAACATTTTAGGCATTATCATGAAGAAAATACTTGTGTCAGAAGTAAAACTTTTCACCCTTTGAAACAACAAATAAGTTGGTAATAAAAACACAGGTTTCAAAATATTTACATACAAGTGAACTTTAGGCAAAGAATGTACATTTCATTATCTGATCATTCCAATTCTAGAATATCTGCAGGGTAATATGGAAATTGATTTTAATTCTGTGACAAAACATTTTGTAAATAGTGAAAAATTCTACTCTGTTAATGAAAATTCAAATGTTCTGTGGTAAAAAATGAAAGTTTTGTTTAACATACCTGAAGCATATAGTGGCTATGAAACTTTTAAACCTTAAGCACATTCCTCCAGGTTGTTTCTAGTTGAACAGTTATAATTTGTTTTTAGTTTAGTGAGATGCAGTAATGAAGCTGACACTGATATAATTGTCTCTTTCAGACGACACAGTAGTAGTGATGGTGTGCCAGACCCCCACCAGGCTGAAGTGTGTAACACTGGAAAAGGAACAGATCTGAATTTGGTATGTATTTAACAGCATATTATATAGATGATGAAATACTCCTAGGATTTGCCTATAGAATTCTTATTAAGGAAAACGTTTATATTTGCATTATTTACTAAAAAAACAAAGTGAGAAGTGGGAAGAATTCTAAGTTAAAATAATGCTTAATGCTTATTCTAACAGTGCTAATTGTTTGTTTTCATATTTTTAAGAGCACTTGTAGTTATTTTAGGCCTGGCATGGCCTAGCGTGTTAAGGTGTGTGCTTTGTAATCTGAGGGTCGCAGGTTCGTGCCCGAGTTGCGCCAAACATTCTCGCCCTCCCAGCCGTGGAGGCATTATAATGTGACGGTCAATCCCACTATTCGTTGGTAAAAGAGTAGCCCAAGAGTTGGCAGTGGGTGGTGATGACTAGCTGCCTTCTCTCTAGTCTTACACTGCTTAATTAGGGATGGCTCGGTGCATTGGGCTAACAACCTACTTACTTAAATACCTGTTCATGAAACCACAAGTGATTGCAGCGCTGTGTTCCTTGACGGAATTGAGTGGTAGATGATGATGATGTAGTTATTCTAAAGAACTTTATTATGATTTAAAATTAAGCTCTATTATGATAGTATTAGCAGTTTCTGATGTGGTGTATTACCTACACTCGCACATATGGCTATTCTTGTTCAGTGCTGCCCTCTATATGTAATACATTTTTCTCATACCAAAAGCCTTGAACATCAATACCACACAGCCAATGTGGTTCAACTTTGTCTCACATGTAAATAATCATGCAACAACCCTCCGTCAGTAGGAGTGCAACACAATCTTCCTATGCATTTCAGTTAAGTTCCACTGAATCATCACCTCTCATTAGGCAGTGATCAAGTACAGAAGTTTTTCGATTTTCTGCTGATGTTGGGAATATGTGGTGTGCAGCAGTATATGGTTTTGTGATTTTTTTAATTATTGAGATGTATTCAATTTTGTTAGTTGATTTTACTTTTTGTGAAGTTGTGTGCACTTTTGTGTTATGTTTTCTACAAACTGTGGAGGAAACTTATTGGTGTTGATGAAGTATTGTTTTATTTTTGTCTAATTCATCATTACTTTTATCTGGCGAGCATAGTTTTATGGCTTTGTTTATTTGGTTTCTTAGTATTTTGAGTTTTCTGTTTTGTTTCATGTGCTGAGTCCTAAGGAATGTATAGTCCAGTGTGGGTGATTTTTTGGTGGATTTCTGTTGTAAATTGTGTATCGGTCCTTGTAATTTTGAGGCTAAGAAGTGATATTTGATTTATTTCTTCCTGTTTACATGTGAAGTTAATGTTGGGATGTATAGAGTTAATGTGATTGAAAAAATTAAGTGTTCTGTAGATCTGAATCCCACAATCGTGTCGTCTACATATCTGTACCAGTATAGTGGTGGATGTAATGCTGTGTTAATTGCTCGTGTTTCAACTTGTGTCATAAAAATATTAGCTTGAACTGGTGATACTGGGTTGCTCATGCTTAGGCCATTTGTTTGTATATAGTTGTGGTTGTTGAACATGAAGTTTGTCTTCATCATAGTGAATTGTATTAGGGTTGCTAATTGGTTCCTAGAAATGTTTTTAGTTGGGTTATGGTATTGGATGTAGAGTTCCAAGGCTATTTTGCAGGCTTCAGCGGTTGGAACTTCTGTAAAGAGTGATATAACATCAAAACTGGCCATTAAAGCTTTATGATTAAGTTGATTAAGGTGAGACTTGAAATTAAAAGAGTCTTTGATGAATGAGCTGGCTGATGTTACATATTTGTAGAATACCCATGCTATGTATTTACCAAGATTAATTAAATGATTCACGTGTGGACATTATTGGTCATAATGGACAATCTGGTTTATGAGGTTTGGGATGCCATATATTTGTGGTGTGCGTGAATCAGTCTTGCATAGGTAGGAATAAAGTGATTTTGAAATTGTGTTGGATTTTTTCATTTTTAGTAGTATTTTGTTTATTTGCATTTCATGTGGATTTGTATGTTTTGGTTTAAATTTGTTTGTCTGATAGGATGTTCAGTTTTTTTTTATGTATTTATTTGTGTTCATTATGACTACAGCGTTTCCTTTATCTGGTTTTAGAATTTTTGTTTTTGTCTTGTTTTAGGTCTTTAATGGAATTAATGTCTTATTTTGTAAACTGTTTTTTAGCTTTCTATTTTGTGAAATTATGTTGACGGTTTTGTGAGAAGATTCTTTAAAAAAATCGTTTAAGAGGTTTTTAAGTGTTTCTGGAAAATATAAATTTTTGTTTTTATGTGGGAAGTTTGACTCTTGGATGTCAATAAAATTGTCGAAGTTGTCTTCTTTCTGTTGGTTATTTTTGGTTGTTTTCTGTGGAAAGTATCACAAGTTTCCTGGCTCGGTCTTCTAAACATGTTTTAATTTCTATGGTTGGAATGTACTTAGGCAGTATTATGAAGTTAAGTCTGTTGTTAAATAGGTGTATCTCCTCTGCATAAAAAAAAAAAATCTCAACCCAAACCAGTCATTTTTACATATATATATATATATATATCTAGGTGTTAGCATGTTTTACATGGACATTGATTTTTATGTTTTGGCATATTAGCAAGCTGATCAACCCTTTTTTAAACTCTATCATTCAGAGTCACTTTTGCCATTGTGGGGGGTTGGTGATTCATCTTGTCCTTTTAGCTCTTCTGCAGTACTTATTCAACATACACCTTCTGTCTGACGCACTCCACCTATCCTCTGACGATTTTCTAGGGTGACAGTTTCCTTATTTTTTCCTCCTTGGCACTGTTGTCTTCTTTGACCATATTCCTTTACAAATGGATATGTTGCTGTTGGGAAGATATTGTCTTTTCACAGGTCCAGCTATTGTACCCTCATATTTGTGACTTCTGGATGGCTCACTTTTTCCATCAGTTTTTGAAAATTTTAGAGTTTTTGGAATCACATAAACTCTGGGAGTCCAAATTTACTCTTTAATCTATGGTTACTTGTTTTTCTCATTCTGATACAATAACCTCTCTCATAATTTTTTCCCATCCTGCAACATCACTTCCTTTACCACTTTGGATTCATTAATTTCATTGTGTCTCAAAGTTGAATTCATTTCCACCAGGAGTTACAATGACTTTCTGGTGGTTTCACATCCAACAGAGGCATGTTTGGGTGATTTTGTTTCTTTGTGGTGTTTATTCATTATTGATTTATGGGTGATTCAAAATTTGTGAGAAGGATTTTCATCTTTTTCTTTCTTCTTCACATTTGTCTCCTGTAATGATTTCCTTCCCATTGGGCCTGGCATGGCCAAGCTCATAAGGCGTGCGACTCGTAATCCGAGGGTCATGGGTTCACGCCCGCGTTACATTAAACATGCTTGCCCCCCCAGTTGTGGGGGTGTATAATGTAACAATCAATCCCACTATTCGTGGGACTAGCTGCCTTCCCTCTAGTCTTACACTGCTAAATTAGGGACTGCTAGCACAGATAGTCCTCAAGTAGCTTTGTGCGAAATTCAAAAACAAACAAATCTTTCCCATTGACTCGTGATCCAGCTACATGAGTCTATCGAAGGTTGTGCTGACCCTTCTGTCACTGAGAGCTGTCAAGCCAATCATCCAACCTTTTCAAGGTTTTTTGCCCTGTGATTCATTGTCCTGTCTCAATCAGTTTCATATTTTTTTCTGATTTCTTGTTGAGTCCTTTATAATATTCAAGGGATGTTTTCTCCATGATGACCAAGATGAACATCTCGAATGCCTATTTCTGTATTTGTATTTCTCGTCAGTCCAGAAGATATTTTCAGTTTGTCCACTACAGGGTTGTTTATCAGCTTTGAACAGTCTTTTGGGCCGTGTATTATATTAGGTGGTTACGTCTTTTGCTCAACTTTTGGATGCTCTAGAATTGTGTTTACACCACTAAATGAATGACTGACTCCTGTTAGATCATTTCATACTGGGTTCTTCTCCTTGTTACTAACAGGAACTGCTTGCATTGATTGAATTCTAAACATGATGGTTTCTTTTGTGTACCCACTATCATTTTCACTTGGGTGTATTTTTCAGTACCACACACTTATTTGGGTATATTCTTCTCCATTTGACAGTGCTTTCAGTTCTCCATCCATTTACTGCTTCCTTAGTTTTTACACAAAAGATGCTTTCATTTTTTAGGACTTGGGCTTCTATGGAAGCCTTTATTCCTTTGGGTTGGGTACATGTATTTTGTGTAGAGGTCTCTGTATGGCCTATATAATCTTACTCAGGATCCATTGGTCTCTTCATTTACCTTTCTTCCTTCCTTTATAGACTATCTGTATTGATGGTTGAACGAGTGTAACACAATGGAGGGAGTACAACTTCCTCAACCTCATCCAAATTTATATTAAATCACAGATACTTTTCTTCTAGGTTGAAAAGTGCTGGTCCATCAGTGAGAGACTTCTAGGCAATGGTCTCACATGGTGATACAGTACGCATTGTTTCATTACCTTCCACTAGTACAGTACCAACACATCATGTTTTATTTTTTTCAGTTCCACCATTGTGGGCTATTTCAATCACTATGAGGGCACATGTTACTGTTCCCCTTGTGGTCAAATTTTGGACATCCTTTATTGAGCTCATACACTGTGAATAAATCTCCTTGTATGTTACGTTCTGGAATCTTTTCCCTTTGTTGCAGATCATTTTTAAGGCCTGTCCAGGTTTATCCCATGGAGTGATTTATAGACTTTTAGGATTTTAGGTGGCTATGCAGTCAATGGGGTACTCTTCATCTGGATACTTTTGCCATTTTACTCCAACACCAAATTACCTCTTTCTTTTTCTTTTTGGTGTAGTTCATCATCTTCTCAGACAACAGTTGTGGAATTTCACATTTAGAACTAAACCAGCTGGTTCAATTTATGTTTCTTTCAGATTTGCTGACCTCCTTGTCAAGTGATTCTTCCAGATTGGTTTTATTCTCCTCAAAACTTCGTCAACTTTTGTGGTTCTTTTTATTTTTCCTTGTCAATTTCTTTTTCATCCATTTCTTACCTTTGTTCCTGGTCTGCTTCAGTGAGATTTCTGTGTCAAGTATGTGTTCTTTATTGTTCCACTGACATCATGGCCTGCTTTAGTGGTTTCTATTTCCACCTTTTCATTCCCTTGCACTATTCTTCTGTACACAGCCTTTATCCTTCTACCCTTACAATTTGGGAACCTCAACTGATTGGATTGGTCTATTCCTTTTTTTCTTTTTCTTCCCAAATTCTGACCCAATATTTTTGCTCTAGATTGGACATCTCCTTTCTCCATTTGAGGAAATTTTTTTGTCAGACATATGTTTGTTTCCCACTGTCTTCATTGGATAGCTATTTTTTCCTCACGTGGGTACTTCCTTTCACCTGTTGCCTTCCTTCAAATTTATGGGCAGGTGTGACTGGGTAAATTAATTTTTCTTTGTTTTTCCCATCCAGGTTATGTCCTATTTAAAATTTAGATCTCACTCAGTAGCAAGCATAACTTGTCCAGGCATGTTTCTTGTATCTCAAATCCACACTGTATGGTCAAGATGAAATAACAAAATACAAATATGCCCATGGCAATAACATACACTGTTGAGATGAGGTGTTTCACAAGACCATTAATTATTTTTTTCTTTTTAGCATGTATATATATATTTGCATTGTTAATGTGTCCATTCTGGACTGTACTAATTTGTATTAGTATTTTTGTTTATTCTTGCTGTTCCTTTTAGTTGAGTTACTTGGGGGCAGTTTACTTATTGCACTGTCTCCAAAGTTGCTATTTCTTTTACCTCTCTGCCATATTTTATCACTTTCTTGTTTTTCTAGTGAGTATGGAAGTTCTTGCAACTTTCTTTTTCTGAGCCATTGGAGTGGTGAACTATAGAAGATTTCTCCTGAATGTGATCACTTCCATTCAGTAGGGTGTACAGTTGTGATGTTCTGCTGATGAAGATGGCATGCGATCTTCCAGTTAGGTGCTTCTCCTCCATACAGTTAATATTGAAGGTGATGTTATACTCAGCTTCTGTGCAGTCCATTTTCATGCAGTAGGACCTGGAAGATAGCATTGCAGTCCTATCTGGGGGATAATTTTGCACATATTTCCATCTACATACACTAACTCATTACACTGTGTCCCTAAGGTTGAGGATGCATTCAGCTTCTTTATAGTTCTGTTTGTAGGGTGAGGTTACACATATTTCACTGAAGCAATACACTTCCTTGTAATGGGACCTGGAGGTTGATGTTTACCTCCAGCTTTTGAGCAGTTCCTTTTGGAGGATGATGTAACTGGAGCTGATCTTTCACACTGTAGTTCACTCCTTTGATTGGGACCCCTTGTTCTACCATCACTTGAATGTTAGTTCCAAGTGAGTGGTTTTGCACTAGAGCTAGACCAATAAATCCGTGTATTGGTTGTCATCTTAACTCTAATTTTTATTTTTGTGGTTTTGTCTTGTATTCTCCACTACTGTGCAGTGGTTGGTGTTGTGCCCATGACCTCTAACTTCTCTGTGGTCCTATTCAGAGGATGATTGTTTGGGGTGAAGTTATTATTTTCCTATATTGAAAATATATTTCTGATATGTGATTAACTCCTTTCACATTTCCCACACTTCTTATCCATTGAAAACTGGTGCTTTTTTGCCTCTGTCCTATCTCAGTGTGATAGTTTGGTGGAATGAAATAGAGGTAGTCACATGTATCAGGAAGGTGTGTCACACTCGTGTTGGTGGAGGGTTGTTACATGATGATTTACAGGGGAGATACATTTGAGTCACATTGATCACTGCAGTGAAACACTTGTGGCATGTGAAAAAAAATTTGTGCATAGAGGGCAACACTGAACAAGAATAGCCATATGTGTGAGAGAACATAAATATCTATTGGCCTCTTAAGGTGTATTCCTGTATGTGGTGAGAGGACCTTCCAGAGAAAG
The DNA here is from genome assembly GCA_011833715.1 of Carcinoscorpius rotundicauda. Lineage (NCBI taxonomy): Eukaryota > Metazoa > Arthropoda > Merostomata > Xiphosura > Limulidae > Carcinoscorpius > Carcinoscorpius rotundicauda. Next base: position 84,494,631 of record CM022397.1, on the reverse strand, counting down.
TTCTGTACTTTCAATTTACTTCCTCTAAGATCTGATTATCCACCCTCGTGTGCCATGCACAGCAACCTGTGAAGGAGAGGAGAATTCTGACAGTTCGGTGACATGTGGGTCACTTCACCACACCACTTTGGCTTGTCTATTTGGGCTAGGGTCAACTGAGTACTAGTGTTGGGCATTTCCAGTGGGAGTTGTTGGTATTGTGTTTGATGCTAGTGTTTGGGTATAGTGCTCATTAAGCTCTGGTGTTGCTGCAGTGTCCTAGCTTGGCATTATAGTGCATTCACTTGTACTCTATAGTGGCAATGAATCTTTCTCCTTCTATTATGAATAACTTAAAAATTATAATAAAATAAAATAATAAACAAATGGCTCATTGGTAAGCAACTACATTTAAAAGGCTTTGGTCAGTATTCTTTACCCCTTTCTGTACTTGTACCTCATTTGCTCATAATGTATTCTTTGTTAAATAAATCTTTGTGGCAAAGTCTCCCTTTCTTATTGAGAAGAAGTTAGTGGGACTGCTGCTTTGCAGAGTCATTCAAGAAACTACATTCTGGAGGCATTGTGGTAGAAACATCTACATCAACATTCAGTGAAGCACTTCTAATTCAAAAGCAATTGGAGATTTAGCTATTGAGAGGCCATGATGCCTGCATGGGCAGGAGGAGAAAGAGGTACAGCATATAAAATCATTAATAACGTTTCTTGTCCTGAGACTTGAAAGTTGTTGTCTTCTTCCTCTGACTGCTTGGGTCCACTTAATTCAGCCTTGGGTTTTAGTGTTCACCCTAGTCCATCTTCTTTGGCCCCTCGAGATGCAGGATGATCATTTGTTCATGTCTTCAGTTGCTGGGATCTACATCTACTTGACCAAGGACAGGATCTATGGAGGTAGACATACTTTCTTCTAATAAAGAAAAACACTGTTGTCATAAATAGAAAGTTTCTCCAAATAAGTAAAAATGGTCACTTTGATAAAGTGGAGTTGTCAAGGTTGCCATTCTAATCTGGATGACATTAAGACTTTGATTCGTTTCTATCAATCTGTTTGTGTTTCCTTACAGAAAACATTTCTGAAACTAGTAGTTTTCTTTATACCTGATTGACAAATTGTTTGTTCAAGTGCATGGAGGAGTGGCATTGCTGGTTGATCAGCACACACCAATCCTGTCTATGCCTCTTGATACATCCTTGGGACAAAGTCATCCATTATTCCTTGGTTTGTACCATCATTGTATGTTTTTTCTACCTGTCTCCTGGAGAGACTAATTATTAATCAGACCTTGATGCTGTCATAGAACAGCTGCTGTTTCCATTTGTAATCCTGGGAGACTTTAATGGACACAATCCCCTCTGAGGTGGTACTGATATTAATGCATCTGGTTGTTCTGTGGAGTGTATGCTCTTGGATTACAACCTTTCTGTCTTCAGTACTGGTTCTTTACTTATTTCCATGCACCTAGTCAATCTTTTACTGCTATTGATCTATCTATCTGTTCTTAAGTATCCTCTTATTTTGTGGCAGTGATCGTTTTCTTATAGTTTTGAAGGAGATTGGCCATGGTTGATGCCACCTGATATAAGTGCTGCGGTGGAAGTTTGACCACGCCAACTGGCTCTCTTTCACCTCTCTCTCAGAAATGGATCCTCTTATTGTTAACCTACTCTCTGTTAACAACAACTGATTGCACTGTTCAAGCAGCTGTTTATTCTATACTTAAAAACCTTGATATTTTTTCTATGATATTGTCATTCATGGTGGTTTCCAGTCTGCCAGCAGGCATAGAAGGCTCAAAAATGGGCGTGGGATACCATTTTCAGGTATCTTAGTTATTTTGAACCTCATTTCTTTCGAGCAAGCCTGTTCCCATTCACACCAGGGCAGATATCAAAGCCAAAAGGAATTTTGGGTTAAGTTCACAACTAACATCTCTTCTACCACTAGTTCCAAAGTCTTAAGGGACAGGATTCAGAAGGTCAATGGGAGGTATACTTTCCATCCTTTATCCATCTTTTTTTCTGGTAGTTAGAAAGTTGTTGATATACAGAGCATCACTGATACTCTTTGCAAAAACTTTAGTTATTTTTCCAGCACTTTTATCTCTTTCCCTGCTTCTAAAAAAACACCAGCAAGGTGGCTAGAACTATTAGAAGTTAGGGATTGGGTAATGAATGAAAGGAAGCTTGGTTATTCTTTGTCAACAAAAACATTAATGAATGAGGCCAGGGTTGCACAAAAAAGGGATCATAGATTTTTCAGCAACTACAAGCTAGTGTTGCAGATTATGTGGATTGGCTATGCGAACATGCACAAGGATCATCAAGAGAATGCAAGATGAATATGAAAGCACAATCCTCGAATTTCATGTTTGTAAAATATGCTAGGAAACAAGCAAATAATGAGCAACGTAAATTAGAAATATGGACAAGATCACCTGACTTTCAATACCCATTAGAATAAGATCATAGATGAAACCATGACTGTTAAGACATCTGGGAATGAAAAGAAATTGCTAAACAGCAGTTCTGTGATGCTGTGCTGACAGAACAAAACTTCTACCACTTCTGTTTTTTAAACAAAAAAACTGGCAAAGGAGAAAATTTCAGCAGGAATTTTTCTTCACATTCACCAGAAAAGAGTGGATGGATAAAGATGGAGTCAAACTTTCACTTGAAAAAGTTGGAGAAAGGAGATCAGGTAGTTGGCTAAGGAAACCAGCTCTGTTAGTATGTGACCAATTTAGGGTTTGTAAAACTGAGATGACAAAAAGAAAAGGGCAGCAACTAAAAACACAAATTGCTGTCATTTTAGGATGTCTGGCACCCAGTTACAACAACTGGATGTATTGATTAATAAGCCCTTCAAAGCATTTATGAGGGAAAAATGGAGGTAGTGGATGAAGGGTTTACATGGATTTACACCCACTGGTTGTGTAGAAAAAAAATGCCTATTGCACAGATGTGTCACATGGTTAAAACTGTATGGAAAGTTGTTAAGACAGAGACAATTATTAAGTCCTTCATGAAATGTGGTATCAGTAATACAGTGGATGGTGCAGGAGATGATCGTTTTGATTGAAGCAACAGCATTGATGACTCTGATGTTAGTGATTGTTGAAAAGATGACAAAAGTTGTCATTTTTCTGTGTTCAAAGATGATTGAAGAATTAAATCTGTTTTCCCATTATTGTTGCATTTTAAAACTTATTTCAGTATTAGTGTTATCTATGTATTTTTATCATTAAATATTATCATTTGGGCAGTAAAATGTTAATTATAGATGTGGATTTTAATAAAACAGATAGGTTTTGTTGGTGTAAATATTAGTTGCTATTCTGCCTCAAATATGTAGATGTCTCTTGTGCACCTTAGCATCTTATAAGCTACAGTATATGGTTCATAAGAAATAAACAGTTTTAATATACAAATATAAGATGAGAAAATGAAAACCGAGGCATGAACGAAATGGTTAAAATAAGTTTAAATTCAGTGAAGACCTTTTGTTATTTAGGGATGGAAAATGTTATTATACATAATGCTTCTTTTATAAGAAGTTCAATGTTGTGTTTGCCTGTTGAAAGAACTTTAAACTTAGAGAAATCAGATGTCCTCTTTCTGTATTGTGCTGATAGACAGCAGAGTTTTTATACACATCCCAATTCTCATACTTTAAGGTGATTCTGGGTTTCACTAATATAAGAAGCATTTGTGTGATTAGACAAAAAGTGAACATTGGGCAGTCAGAAAAAGATCTTTTTGAATTTGGAGAAATTTACGTATTTGGTATAATTTAACATTTGGAATGTGTATCAGTGAGAAGAAATTGTATTCCAAAAGAAAACTGAAGTATGTATATAGTTTATTAACCAGTAAGTCTTATGATTTATAATTAATTACAACTCTATCTCTTGAATGATGACTTTGCCTCCATCTGTAAATCTGTTTCATTCCAATCTTTTTCCTGTAATGTGAACAGTTATACTTGTAAGAAAAAAAAATTAAATAAATAAAGTAACTAATAAGCTATATAAATGTATTGTATATATAGGAACTCACATTCAAAATATTAACAACAGTTTTGAGCTGTTGTTTATGTTGCATTCCAGCATATTTACAAGTAAGGAAATGGTCACCTATAGTGCTTACCTTCATTGAATAACAGTTATATTCACCCATATATGTTATAATTATGAGTCTTCTCTAACAAACAATTAGTTATTTCCCAAGTTGCCCCATTTTTCCATTAATTCATAGGTAAATATTTTCCAATTTATAGGATGATCGATTTGTGAAGACATCAACTTGGCCACTTAAACAAACTAGCATTAGATTTCCAAGTTCTTTTTATGTTGTAACTCCACCTGTTTCCCACGTATGTGAGCCACAAGTTGGAGAAACATGGCTCAGCTCGGTTGGAAGGAATTCATCTCAAGGAAATGTTGCCAAAAAATACTGTTTATTTGGTCAACCATCTTGAAACATGGAGACTTTAAAATGGTATCAGAAATGTCTTTGCATAGTTGCAAGATTAGAATATTGAAAACAATTTGCAAGTGCCTTACATACACACAATGCACTTTTGAACTGATAATTCTTTCTATACTATATATTAAAAAATGAAAGAATTCTAGTGAAGGGATAAACAAGTGCATTTTTCATGTGATGTATTTAAACACGATATATTTTAATACTCTTAAACTAAAGCAATACCATTTAAAATATTTCCACTTCGCACAATACTAGAAAGAAATGACTTAAAATATTACAGCAGTCTAGAAAATCGTGAAATCATTTTTAGTTTCTAGCAGCTTTTATAGACAAAAACCATTAAGGTTGTGACTATTTTGAATAATCTATTTTTGTAGGTTATGAGAATGTGTAGTTATTAATTGTTTGTACATAAATATCACCTAAATATTAAAAAAAATTGAAATTTGAAACTCATTTTATTGTGGGCCTAATCAAGAGTATTCGTATTATGTAAGAAAAAAATACTCATACATATTGCTTAACATACAACTGGAATTAAAAGTGTGTGAAATAGTTGTACGATCAGTTTTTTTGTTTCAAAATTTATATCAAAATGCTCAAGCATCTGCTTAATTAGCCTTTCTTTATTATTTTTATAATTTTGTAAAAATTATGTGGCCTCAAATCATATATATCTTTTTTTTTCCCCATTAAATATTTTCATCTAGTGATTTAAAATAAATACAAAACCAAAGATTGAAGCCAAGAAATTATTTAAAGAAAAAGTTATGATATAAATGTTGTTTTTCTTTCAACTTGAGGATGGTGATGAAATATAGCCTAAATTATTATGGACAACAATGGGAGGGTTTTCTTAAATGCAATTTGTCTTGATTTATAGTGTTATACTGTAAAGCTAAAAGATGATTGTATAAATTATTGCATCTATATAACTATATTTAAATATAATACAATAGATTTCATATTTAATAAATAATATTTTAGCTGTATTTGATATTAATCTAAATATTATTGGCCTAGTCTTTTAAATTTTCTTAATTTTTGTATATTACTCTTTAGAGAGGTTTGATGTGTAATATGCATATATAACTAAAAATACTGAAAGCCTTTAAGGTAAGATAGATTTAGGAAATGCAAATTAATTTTTTTTATTGCAGTATAGGAATTGCTTTAAAATGCAGGCAGTGAGTATGTTTTTAATAACTAACTAAACACTGCACACTGACAAAAACAGTGCTATACTTGTAAAGTTACAGATTATTAGATTGAGATAAAAATTAAATTAACTTGTTATTTCTGTTGTTGTGTTCTTCATATGGGAAGAAATTTAGAGAGATGTGAAACCTAAACAAAACCAACAGTATCTATATACTTTATAAGTAAAACTTAAAAGGCATTAGCTGCCTTTATTTTGAAATGCATTACAGGACAGGACTTACCTTGTGCTTTTAAGAAGCCTTAAAATGCTACCTCCATTTTTTGTCTTTATTTAGCTGTTCTGCACCACATTAGAATCATTGAAAAGGAATGTTTATAATTTATGAAATTTTAGGGCAAGTGTCCAATATACCCAGATTCAATTGGACTTCATACCAAATCTGCAAATGAAACTTACAGCACTGCTGAATATTATATAATTATAAATATATACATTATAAAAATAAATATGAATTCAAGCTTGATTTTATGTTTTTATATACTAGTTGTTTTTGAACACGTTATTTTTTGTAATGTATTTTATTTTGTAAACATTTTTCACATCAGAAAGAATAAATAAAAGATATTTTACCATTTATTGTATGTTTTTTGTTCTCTAGTACAGTTTGTACTTGCCCCAACTGGTTATCTTAGTGAATGGTTCAGTAGTTCTGTGCAACATTACCATTTAAACCTTAACCAAGCAGAAAACATACATAATTATTACTTTTAAACCAGTTTTACTTTCCCTGTTGATAAAAATCATATTTTAGCTTGTTTTGTGGAAGTACATTAATAATGGAAAGTTGTTTCACCACCAACAAAACCTTTTATTCATATTACCTTGATACTGGTTACAATTATATTTCAAATCTGTCTTTGAAAAAGTTCAAACTCTTTGATGTAGTTTATGGTTATATTCCTTAGCAGTGTTATAGTGAGGAAATACATTTTTATGTAGACTATCTTTTTTGATACTCGACTGATATGGGTATTAATACTTTTACCAATAAAGCAGAGAACATTTCAACCTTCAGTCAACTTTAGGTTAACAGAGTTTGCAACTGACCATTGCCAGGCACATGTCTCAGGGACAAATGTTGAAATGGGCATTGTAGTTAGATGTTAGGTTATTAATTAGTATAGGTATTAGTATTGTATTAGTTTAATTTTGGTTTTAATTGTAGAAGTAGGATTTCTTTGATTCTGAGTTTGTTTCCCTATTTAGTACTTTGGCGTTTTCTATGGTTATGTTGTGTTTATTTGGTTTGCAGTGTTCAAAAACTTTTGAAGGTGTTTGTTCTTTGAAGCTGGTTACCATTTTTCTGCTTGTTTCTTCAATTCAACCTTACGTCTGCCACTGTACTGGTAGAGGTACATTGACAATACAATTGGTCGATTCACATCTATAGAACACTTTTTTTCAACCATGTTAACTCTATACATCCCAACAACATTAAGTTCATTTGTGAACATGAGAAAACTAACCAAATAACATTTCTTAACCTCAAGATCACGAGAACTGATACGTAATTCAAAACAGAAATCCACAGAAAAATCATCCATACTGGATTAATACATTCCCTGAGACTCGGCACATGGAAAAACAAAAATTCAACACATTAAGAAACCAAATAAACTATGCTCACCAAATAAAATTAACGATGAAATCAACAAAATAAAACAATACTTCATTAACATCAACACATTTCTTCCAAAAACTGTTTAAAACAATTATACACACAAAAAAAAACAAACCAACATTTGGAAAAAAACTTTCAACATACCAGGAAATGCCAAATTTATTCAAAACCAAGATACAAAATTAAGTCCATACACTAGCAAACACAAGACAAACATAATTTATAAAATACAATCCAGCAACTCTCACAACTTCTATATTGGAAAAAAACAAGCAGAAAAATGGAAACCTTATTCAAAGAACACAAAAAACCACCTTCACACATTTTTGTACACTGCCAATCAAATAAACAACATATCCATAGAAAACATCTAGATACTAAATAAGGAAACGACTATAAACAAATGAAAACTCAAAGAAGCCCTATTTGTGCAATAACTAAAACCAAAGTTAAACCAATATGAATGGATACCTTTATGCTTATACTAATTAATAACCTAACATCTAACTGTAATCCCTGTATCCATTTATACTCTTGTCCCCGAGATGTGTGTCCAGCCACACTTGGTTGTAAAACTCTCTTTGTTTACCTAAAGATGACCTAAGAAGGTTGAAACGTTTTTCTCTGCTTTATCAATAAGTGTTAATACTAATACCAGCCACACTGAAATGCATTTTGATTTCAAGTAGAATTCTCATCATCACAAATCATGGATTTCCAAGACTCTGAAATGTAATTATTACCTGTTCATCACGTATGAAACTGCTTGATACAACATTTTTTCCCCCTTAAACAGTATATTATAACATAAAAAGGGCAGAACAACTTCATTGACTGAAAATTAACTTCTTAAAGAATATTGAAATCGTAAAACCGTCCAAGATAAAATGTATTTACTACCTTATTACACGATAACACAGGCCTTCAAAAACTTGTTTTGGTTTTAATAAGATTTTTCATAATTCAGCAATGAAAAAGTTTTTTTTGTCATATAATGATTTTAACTAATTGAGAAGAAAAATAATTCAGAACAAGTGTACAACAAATACAAATGAATGTGTTTGGGTCATTTACAAAACCTCTGATTGCCATAGCAATGAATAAGTAATGTCAAAGTGCATATGCAAACAAATATTGTCTTAAAATGATACATTACGTGGCCTATTAACTGTTTATATACTAGTGGTGCATTTCTTGTGAGTTCTAGAACAATCAATAAGACTTTCACATTGCAAATGCTATAGACAAATCTATAGCCAGTGATTGTCAACATTTTAAGCATTATAAAATGTGACCTGATCTCAATGAAAATGGTTCACTTGTGTAAAAAATCTCTACACAATGAAGAAAAATGGATATCATTTTCAGATTCACCAGAAAGGAATTATTATGGAATATAAAAAGTTCAAGTCAGTAAAACCATGGCAGGCCTGTGTTATAAGCTGATTCTACCATTTTATTAATAAACTGCTACATTCAGTACATTTAAGACACAAGAATACTTGCCAAACTTCAGTAAAATAGCCTTAATTCACCTTTATTATATTTATGAAGGAAACATGTTTAAATTATAATTCACAAAAATAGTGTGAATTAACACAGCCCAACAAATGTTACACCACTATATTAAGTTTGACAGTAGCTACTTTAAACCTACAAATATGAATACAATAAAGCTTTTACATGAGTTGTAATTTTTATTCTCTTTGTAATGATTTGCTAAAACTACCCCTTTATTTTTGGTTCAAATGAACATCAGACAATATTCTCTCACAACTAGCACAATGTTATGTAGCTCATATGTACAACTTTAACGCAAGCAGTATATGTGTTTGTGCAATTTTAAACTGTGCGAAATACCCCTTTCCAGACTTCATCAGCATACCTTCTAACAACAGTAATTTTTGATAGATCATTCCAGGGATAACATTTTATCTCAAGTACTGTTTCTCATGACGTAACACAAACCTTTCATTCTCTAATACTTCAAAATATTTTTATAAAATTATCTTTTTATTAATACTCCAGTAGAAGTGTATGATGAATTGAAATTGCTCAATGAAATTCTTACAGATGAAATATGTGTCAATGCACGAACAGCAATCGTAAGAGCTATATATACTTTTACATCTTATAAAAAGGTTGTAAACAGTGTCCTTGATCTATTCACATCAATGTAAAAATGACTGTATAGAATAAAAACACGTCACTGTTATTGTGACTTGTTAGAGATTAATTAATATAAATAATGACACTTGAATATTAAACCTTAAGTAATTTAGGTCTACATTTTACTAATACAATCTGTAATGTTCTTTTTAGTTTTGCGACATAAAGATTCATTATATTTATCCTGTTACTACACATAACTAGCTATAAAAAATCATTATCTAGGTCACAAAGTGAAGATTTATTATTATGGTCCTGACATAATGATTTTCTTGAATGTTCTTACTTTATATCCAAACTTTCCAATACTTAATTTTGTCTTTAAACTCCTAGTTTTTCTGTGTTTTAAAAAACAAATGTTTTTGTGGATCTTGTTAGGTTCCTCCAAGCAAATAAACGCTTCTTTCTGAAAGTGTAAAACTCAAATATTTTAGGCTGTTTCTTATATTGTATCTACTATCAAACTTACATGAAAGCCCATGATACCCTGCTTTATTTTATTATTATTCTCAATTTACTAATACTTCATCTTTAAAAATGCTATAAGAAATATTCAAAACCTCTTTACAACACATCATGACAAGTTCTGTTAATGGATGCTTTATGGATAAAAGCTGAATGTGTGATGTACATATCTATACAGAGCAATGACATGAAAACTTCTTTGAACTACTAAAGCACAAAATGAACACTGAATTCTAGCATACCATTAGACAGGAAATTATCTTCTTTTACCAGACTAACATCAAACATCTCACTCACACTTTATTATTTTCTCATTTAAAAGATATGCCACCTATCAATAAAAAGTCATAATTAATATGTAACATCAAGAATTTGTTTTTAAACACAAATCAAGATGCTGGTTAATCACAGTTACTAAAGATTCAAATCCACAGATCGGACACATCACTTTTTCACACATTTGCTGTTCTACCCACAGTTTTCTAGAATTGGATATTAATCCAGGGTTAGTTGATGAAGAAGTTTCTAAGGTAGTATTTAATCCAGGTTCAGATGGTGTTGAAGTCCCAAAACTAGGACTGAATTCAGGTTCATGAAACAATGATGTATTATGGCCAAAACTTGATTCAGCTCTAACTGAGGAAAATGAAATACTGTCTGACAGAACTTCATTTGAAGTATCAAATTTCTCACTTGGAATGTGTTTCAAATTTCCCCCTGCTTTTGATTCACATTTTGGAAACACTATTTTAGTCTGAATGAGCTTAGAACTGGATTTGTTCAAAGGATATTCTTCCTCATCATCTGAGCTGAAAGAATTGAGAATATGATGTATGGGTGATGAAACTGAATGGGTTTTTACAGTCACTTCCTTTTGATGTGGTTGGTTTGTAGCATTTTTATTACAATTATTTCTTTTTATGATATTCTTCAAGGTGCTTCTTTTGTCATTTCCAACTTTACTTGATACTGTTGGCAATTGTTTTGCTGATTCAACTTTAATATGATTGCTTTGTTTGAAGTGTAGACTATTTTTTTCTTTAAGAATGTTGCATTCTTGTTTATCTTCTGAAGACTCTACCAGTTTTGATGAGTGCTGAGAACCTATAATTTGATTTCCAAAACTACTTGTATTTGTTTGTTTAGATGAAAGGAAACCATTTCTAATATCTGCAAAGTCTGATTGACTTGATAGAGTTCTATTACTGCTGTTTGTATTGTCACATGTGCTATTCCCGCCTCCAAGACGATGCCCATGACCAGTGAAGGGTACAAAATCAAATTTAGTGGAGCTTTTCTTCAAGCTAACGTTTTGTTCTAATGAACCATCCAAAGATCCTTCTTGGTTTACACGTGGAATAGATGTATGTAGCTTTTCTAATGTTGGTGTTTTAATCCCAGGTGATGGCACTTCACTGTTTGCTGGGTCTTTATCCTTTGAGAAGTTAGTATTAATTGTAAATATTTTGGCCCCAAAACAACTCCTAATATCCATACCATCTGATTTTAGTTTTTTCTCAGGACCTAGAAATAGATATGAAACAGTTTTAACAAAAGCAATACATCGATATTAATAAATATTTGTAGTTCAAAGCAACAAGCTGTTTACAACAAATGAAATGTACTCCAAAATAATACCTAGTTACAATTAAGAAAAAAGTAAAAGCTAACAAAACTGTCAACATATTTTATTGAGTTAAACTACATGTGTGATTTTACCTGGCAGTTGCTTACGCTACTGTACGAATTACATGTAACTTTTGAAATTAATGCTTTTACCTTCCCAATTTGTTCTGTCATAATGCAAGTTAAAGTTCTCTACTGTTAAAAACACCAGTAAATTCAATTTCCTATTAATGCAAACATTGTAGTAAACAATATCAAACTTTATGTTTGTACATCTTTTTAAATACATAGGTACAAATGTTTCAACTACATTTTCCCAGAGTTGGCTTCACCATGGTTTGAAACTATTTTCTTGTATTTACAATAACTTTATACAAGTACTAATGCTACCTTCAAGGTATATATGAAAATACATAAAAAGGTATCTTTCAGTTTTTCTTTAATTTTCCTAGGCATAAGAAAAGTAAACAAGCACTAGTTTCAGTTCAATATAGGATTTAAAATCTTTCAGTTGTAGAACTTGTAATAACTACATTGTGCTGTTTTACATTATAAATGTGCAGAAATTTAATTATTTTGAACTGAATGTGAAATATACTTTCTGTTATAAGTATATCAGAGGTCAAAACAGAAAGAAGTCACTTTCCCCACATGTGCCAATATGAATAAGTTTTTTTAAAAATAGGGGTACTTTGCATTTCTGTATTACATGCATTCACAATGTGAAAATCGTTTATAAGAAAGAAAAGTTTATTTCAAGGTTAATTATTTTCATCAGATGGAAATGAATAAAGAATTTGAAGCATTAGATGGTGAATGTTTTTTGTTTTCTTTAGGAACTGAGAAAAACACTACTTACTTTTTATATTTTGTAACTTGAATCAATAAAATAGTCTTCATTTGAAATAATATAAAACTGTTTTCTAAATTAATTGCATTTTTTACATAAATCTTTTAATATAAACTTCAAATGTGGATCTCATGACTTCTCGTCTCAACAGGATTTTCATGGCACTGCATATTTTCCCCAGTCTTTACAAATCAAGTTGTACTAAAATCCTTCAGTAGTAGCCGGCACATATCAAGTGACATGATTTAAAGTTCAAACCAGTTTAACATTTTTTTTTGTTCTCAAAATTTTTCATCAGTCTTCTATTTCTGGCCAGAGTGCAAGTCAAAATGTAATGTTAGTTTTATGCCTAATTAATTTGTGAGGGACATTTTGACAAAATGAAGAATATCATTAGAGACAGCAATATATTTTTGCTTGATTTGAATGATGATTAAAATTCAATTATATTTATAAATTAAGGAGTAAAAACAATTTCAAATAATACAGCTTTGTAATACATACTTTTATATAAATAACACTATGTAACAAAATGTTTACTTTTTCTTGTTCCTGGGGAGAAAGTGTTATTTCCCAATTGCTTTTGCCTAAAATAAATGGAAAAGACCTACCTTTTTCTCTTCAAACTTTGCTTTTGTTACCTGGGTAATGAAATTTAAGTTTATCCATTCTTCAGAACATCAGAGGTAGATTCAGTGCTAAGTAGCTGATAGAGAATTTTCTCGAACTTACATGAATTTTCAAGAACTTTGTAGAGTGTCATAGAACTTACAAGAATTTTCAAGAACCTTTTAGAGTTTTCTAGAACTTTCCATAGTAATATATATACACATACATACACAGGGGCTCACCACTTACCACTTCAATTTAGTTCTAGTTGCCCAAGTGAACACACAGACCTATCTGGCTTTCCCAAAGATGGCATTAAGAAGCTGCAAGCATTCTCCAGATGCATTCTGCTACGTATGTGGCCAATTTATTAAGACATGAGCGAAAAAGTACTCTGTGACAGCATCTGATAAAATGTGTAAAGCCTACAAGGCATATTAAAGTATGGTTGTCGGGGATCAAGACAAACACTGGGCACCTCATTTTACATAGCGTAATGAATCCTCCAGTGAAAAACAATCCAATAACAAAAAAACAGCAATCCATTTGCCAAAGATGATATACAACACATTTCCATAACAAACTGATACAAATTATGTTTATCAATAAAATATACAGTAACTTTTTTTCTATTTTGTTTCATCACAAATTTTTCACAATAACTTATTTGTGTAGTTGATATTGCCATCCTACTGATGGGGAGATTGAATCATGTATGATTATTGACAATATTATGCCTGCCAAAGTAGAAGACTATACACAATCATGTAATGTTTTCATCAATGTGATTGGTTTATGTTTAATCAATGGAAATCAAGTGTGATTATATGGTCTGTTGCATTTGGCACGAAAATAACTAAGCTGAAAATAAATGTAACTCAAAGTTTTCCACAATGAAAAGTATAATGTGAAGTTTTAGTTGTTAATAAAATGACTTACTAGCAAGCACAACAAGGAAGGGAGGATTAACCTTTTTACCTGGTTGGTAGACCAACTGCCTGATGCTTGACAGGTCTATGGTTCAAATCAGAAAATGCATATATTGTAAAAATAAATTACCAGGTCTCATTTAGCTAATAATTCTGATATTGAAAAAATCTCTTGGATAATGAGCTATGTAAAAAAAAAATAGAAATATTAATTTTACACCTCTTACTCGGAGTCTGAGAGAATAATTAAAAGGGCTAGAAGGAAAGGCTAGAAAAGTCAAACACCTGCAGGTAATAGTAATTTATGTCACAGTTCTGAAGCCCAAAACTACTTTTGACATGATTACAGCATAATACTAAAAGTTTTCTACAGTTATTTCTAAGTTTGGGATAATCAAGCATTACAATGATACATCTGTACACATCTCACCTTCCTGTTTACCACTAGGTTTTCTTTTATTCAACTTTTCTGGTTCCTTAATCTTCACATATACTCCTCCACAAGACTTTTGGTGTTCTTCCCACCAGAAATCTCTTGGTGCTGGTGGTCTATTCATTGCTCTGCGAACTATTCCATAGTAAGGTGGCCTTTTCTGACAAGGACCTGTGCATTTCCACCAGTGTTGTCGATATTCACTGACTTCATCATGGAAATTATGATAAACCTGAAAATAAATACAGGAGTATTGACATCCTAAAATACGTTTATTTCCATATTGTACAACTTTATAGGTTTAGACCTTTGTTAAGTTTTAGTTTTCATACACAGATGCATTATCAAAAATTATTTCTCCAAACATATCAATATAATTAGCTAACTACAGTATTTGTACTTATGGCAAAGCTAATAAGGCCACAAGTCATACTTCTGAACCACTGAACAGAGGGAAGGAAGCCAATAAGATATAACTGACCAAGCATGCTAACAGACCAACTACCTCTCCCCTACACACACACAGTTTAAAATTCTGGAAATATTTTTGTAGCATTGCACAGATTTGAGCCCAGCTTGTAAGCTCCAAATACTCTGGCACAGAGCCAATACACACACAGTGAGGTACAGAGAGGAGTCTTATATTATCTCCCATTGTTGTTGTTTTGATTTAATAAGGCGCAAAAAATATTATAGTGATATTACTATAGAAAATTGTTTTCTATTTTTAAAGCACATCATTATATCATACAGAAATAAAAAAAATCAATTCTACAATTCTGTACAGCACTTACGGTTACTTTGGTTCCTGTTAGTAAATTAATTCTCGCCATGTGTTTGTGGAATTCTGCGCCGTGAGAATCATGATCCTAGATGGATAAAAATAAAGTTATTAACTTCATAAAAAATAGACCTTACTCTGAAAGAATTGTCAATTAAGACATGTAAAATTATGTAATAATTTCATAAAACACAGAAGAGAAAAAATGATTTAATACTGTAGAAAATTACAAATTATTCCTCCACGTATTTGATATTTTCGACCTGAATACGGTACTTTTCACAATATACATGCTAAATGGGAAGGTCAGATGCACTAAGATTTAAGCATAGCCATTCCTAATTTACAAACTGTTGATAACAGAGACAGCAGGATGTACAGCTATCACGAATCATGTTAACTGAATAGTGGGATTGGTTAATTTTTGGACCTACAGCTTTGCATGCTGACCACCTCTATGTAGTTAGGGGTAAAGATAATCAGGAAAAAAACATTCACTAATCCTTTGCCAAGTTGCCATGTTATGTTCTGTAGCCAGTTTAGCTAACCAGTCAGTATTTTTTCAGTTGATCCAGTATGTCAATTTTGATCACAGGAAAGGAGATGCCCTCCATTATTGAAGTCATGTCTATAACGGAATATTTTAACTACCACTTACAGCGTCTCTAATTAAGAAACCATGAAATGTATTTTGAATTTTATAGCAAAACTCAAGCAGTGTTTATTATGGAGAGTAAACAAACTTGTGCAACTTATTATTGTTTATACAAATGGCAAGTAAAGACTGAAGAGATTTCTCTTGATAGTGTAAAAATGGAAAAAACGTAAACAATTATATAAGAAATGACATACCAACAAAACCACCTCCACCTACTTGTTTTTACAACTTGTAAGTGTGGTTCATACTCTCAAACAATTAAATTTTGTGTGTTATACATTACATCATTCTATCTTTGAACAAATAAAACATCAAAAGATGTAAAAAATATATAAATGGAAGATTATACACAATCAAATAATAAAATCTTAAACATTTAAAATGAAACATGTTAAATATAAGTTTTAAAATCAAGACAGTGATAAATGAGATAAAGTTGAGTATTTTTTTAAACTACCACACATAAAAGAAAATATTTCGTAGCATTTCAGTTGTGAAACAATAAAATCTCTCACAGACTTTAACATCATACCAATACATTCTTTGGCACAGACGTGTTTGTGCAGGTTTGGTACGATAAAGTGTTAAATAACAGACCAACTATTCATATGTATATCATTAAAATTTTTTAATAATTATATATATTCTCAATTTAAACTTATAGACATGTTTTGTATAATTTACTAAACATTAATACACAACATACAGCTCACACGTACACAACCACATCAAACTCTTTGTATCATTTATATAATTTACTAAATACCGGCTTAACACAAACATAAGTACATAATGTTACACAGTATCAACCTACAGACTTACCTTATTGTTTTGGGTAACAAACAGATAGGCATGAATCATTTCATGCTGGAAAAAAAAGATGGAAGTTACCTACAATTATGTTTAGTGCAGCCACACACAATATACACAACTGAAAGGTAATTTGGTATCTCGAACCTTTGAAAATAGACTTGTGCAATTTGCAAAAAAATGAGTTGCGACTTTTGTTTATATAGCAATATATGTGATAACTCCAAGATATCTTAATATCCTCTCAAAAAAAAAAAAGATTTGGTTAAAGACCATAAGTGTCTTGTACATATATAATGATGTTAATATGATTGTTTTTTACTAAAAATCTGTTATTTTTCTATTATAGTTGCTTGCACACAAACTAGTAACAAACTGAATACAAGGTGATGTTAACTTTATGCATAAAAATATTTTTCTTCACCTTAAAAGTTTTCATATTTCATTTGCATAATCTTCAGAGTCAATAAAAAGTACATCAAGTTTTTAAAGTATTGTTTGTTTTCTTTTTTAATTTCTCACAAAGCTACACGAGGGCTATCTGAGCTAGCCATCATCACCCACTGCCAACTCTTGAGATTACTCTGAGCAATGAATAGTGGGACTGACTGTCACATTATAACTCCCCCATGGCTGAAAGGGTGAGCACGTTTGGTGCGACAGAGATTTGAACCAGAGACCCTCAGATTATGAGTTGAAAGCCTTAACCCACCTGGCAATGCTGGGCCTTTTTTGATGTAAAATGTTTAATTATTTTCATTTTCTCTACCGTATCTCTTCTGTTACCATCAATGTCCAATGCAAAAAAATAAATAAAATTAGTAAACAGAAAAACAACACATCTTTTAGTTTTTTTTACAGAATATCTTTAAATATCTTTCTTTTGTTAAATTCATAATTTTCCTTTTCACATATTTTTGTTTTATTTTACTTTCTTGTCCCTTTACTGCTTATTATTTATCTTGACACAAGTCATCGGTAACTCTGAGGTATTTTACAGTTTCTTTGGGAGATGTACAGTATCACAAGTCTCAAGGTATGGTCAACATATGATTTATATTTTAAAAAATCTTTAACCTTCTTAATTATGCAATTTAAAATAAAACTAATACACAATTAACTGAAATATGATAGTAGGACTTAAATACAATTTAAATAGTTTTTCTAACTCTAACATATTTAGCTAAAACGTAACTACAGATGCTATAGTCTCTCAAGCAGCCAACAATACTAGTCCATTGTAGGTAACCTATGACAACAACTTTTTGCTAAATTTCAAACAGTTGTTAGATTAGCATCATCTGAGCTCTTTCTAATGAGTATACTCAAATATGTAACATCTATGCTAGCTATAAAGCTCAAACAAATCGGTTGAAGGTAGGAATGGCAGGTGTTTGAGATTAAAAACATTTATAACTTATGATAACTGTATTCATTCAGAGAAATTTGAAATGAGCAAGTCAAAAGCTTATGTGAGCATCATATTATATAAACATACTTCTACTCAATTACAGTTGTATTTTTGAAGATACAAAGAGCCAAAGCAGAGAATTTTCACATCTTGTTGGTCAAGTGAGAATACATTAAAAGCTGTAAGTAGTTTTTAACGACTTGTTTTGAAATAGACTTGACACTTGAATAAAATTGATCTTAAAATTATAGCATACATTATAATATTAATTTTATTCACAAACATTGATATTAAAGGTGTTTAATTTAATTTTGAATGTGATACAGTAACTTGTGAAGAAAAAGGTTTCATTGTGAAAGGGTTAAATAAAAACATGTATATAAAACCAATGCTTACTTATATAACCAAGTGTTAAACATTACAAGTCAAACATGCAAATTTTTTTCTTTTATTGTTTCAATTTCCTGAACTTCACTTGCATTTTCATTAAAAATAAAAAAAAGAATTGGTAACAGAATTTTACCACTTACTGCTGTACGAGTGACTTGAAACTAAACTGTGTTTTACCAACTGTAATTTAGTTCATTATGGATAGCTACCCAACCAGGTTCTAGTAGTTTTAGAGTTCCTGTAGTTTTCATGTTTTATACAAAAGAGGCAATGATAATAAACTGAAATTTTACTTTGTTGATCAGCGAGAAGTGGAGGTGGATATTTTTTATCATCACAATAACTACTATAATGATTAATCAGTATTTGTTGTGGAGAGTAATTTAAGTTGATCAACTTATGATACTTGTTGATATAACTAATACCTAAACGCATGTGATTTCTTTAATTTCAACCATGGTCAGATTCCATACTACATGGAGGTGATTTGAATTAATATGAAGAAGGCATGGCAAGAACCTCTGATGGACAAATGAAGAAAAGTAACAATTACAAATAATACATCAAGTTAACACCATCTTCCTGTACATTATTTACTGAATATGTCAAGAGGTTTTAGTAGCTTACACTCAACATTTAACCACATTTGTTTATGTTATACCAATTAGTAGCATAAAATCATAACTAATAATCCTTTTTTTAAAAATAATACACAAGAATTTCCTCTCAGTGAGAAAAATTTTCTACAGGCATCCCATCTTCTCTGTTTTATTCACCACCCCTCCAGTAAGTACAAATTTCAATATCAATTACTCACTCTAAGATCATAATTGCTCAGACAAACCATAACCTTTATAGCTTACAATTTTGTTTTGTTACAAAGCCATGAAATAGAAAACCAGAAACTCTTGCACACTTATCTGATACCCCCTTCCTCCCAGGATTCATTAACAGTTCTGTCTTCTGTTCAATTATATGTTACTTATAACCAACAGAGAGTCAAGGCTTACATTTATCAAATGACGCATTATATTATGTTATAGACAGATAATTGTCAAGTTTTCTTTAATTAAAGCTTTGTTCCCATGGGAAAAATAATGATTGTCTTGGATGAATTTGTAACAGTTCTTGTCACATGCAAAGCAACAAAAACTGATAGTTGGAAGGAATTGTCTGCTTTTTGAATATTATCAGTACATGTTCTTAGGTGTATTATTTAATTAAATAAAAATTATTTTGTACATTACTACCTTTAGTATTAAAACAAAAGGGTTATCTGCCATCACTAGCCAACAGCAAATTATAATAATAATACTTCATTTCTTGTTTTTCATTTACCATTATAAAACTAACTAAAATGTAACATAAGGATCTCTAGGTTAGTTAAGGTTAGAATAGATAAAATAAATGATAATAATGTAAAAATATTTAAAGAAAGTCACATGTGAGCAGCTCAAAAACTCAGAAGTAATGCAATTTGATAGTATAATGAGATCTGCACATTCTTCAAGCAATTTACAACTTGTAATGGCACAAATAGTTGTTGAAGATGGTTCAACAGGCAATAAGACAATAACACTTAACTGTAAATACATGTATAATATCAAGAATTTAAGTCTACTTAGGATAAATGAATGTAGTTTCACATTACATTTGAAGTCATTCTAGAAAGAAAAAGAAGGTAATTTAGATTTATTTCGACTTTTTTTGTTGATTACGAGGTCAGTCAAACTGATAAATCTTGTACATGATTAGGGTAGAAAATATAAAGCTTTACTGAAAACAAACACTTGAAATGTACTTAAGAAGTTTTATAGATTATGCAAATGAAGTTTGAGATTTCTCAAATGAAGAAAAGTATTTTTAATCTTAACATGGAAACCACCCTGCACACTGACAATTCAAAACAATTACTCAATACATTCACAGACAAATCTTTTTAAATACATTAAAACTATTTCACTAAAAATATGATTTTGTCACATGTGAAAGAATTATGATGTTTACTGAAACACTGCCAAATTTCATGAATATATAAACACATTATTTTGAAAGTTACTGTTATCAATTCTAAAAAGACACTGAATGTAAACAAAGAGACCATTTGGTTGGTCAAATTGACTGAGCCCATACTGAAAGAGTTAATTGTATTTACAAGGATTACATTATTTATGGGAAAAAAACTGTTCTTTAGTCTTAAATTAATAAAACATTTTATGTACTTTTATATTTATATAGTAAAAGAAAAAAATAATTACAAAAAAATTAAACAACAGACACTAGATATTGGGTAAGAAATCATATCGGGTCCAGCCTTTCAAAAAATGGATGTCACATATTTAGAATATTGATGTATGTTATAATACAACCTGAAGTTTTGGCTGCAAGCAAACTAAGGTGGCACATAAAAAGAAATACTAGAAGTGTTTACTTGTTATGGAGGACAGTCATCTGAAATCAAGATGGCCACCAGATAAACCAATAAAAACACTTATTATAAACCAAAGAAACAGTATAATAACACTTATCTTTTTCATTGATAGTGTTCAATCTTCCAAACTTAAAAAACAAATTACTGTTCTCAAATATTCTGTTTTTCAATTGCTCTATCTACAAATTCTGATTTCCATCTTACAACATTTATTAGCATATGCTCAAATCACATTAAATCTTACATAAAAACCATGTACAAAATACATTTGACAGATATACAATACAAGCACGTAAAACCATAACACATAACACTGTAAGAAAATGAAAAACAAAATGTACCGACCAAAAGAGTCTGAACCAAGTCCTTTCGTGGTCGCAGCTTCAAAAGTGGTATGCTCAATCGAATAGAGCACAAACCCCCTTTTCCTTCATAACAACACAATCCAGCACATCTGTAAAATAAAAACATTGTATATTTAATACTGACTCTCCACCCCCTCAATCAGAACTTATGATACTAACAAGTTAATCTTTCATATAGTAAATGATGTATTATATTTTACATCAGTTCTTGTTAATGTTGTAGGTTCAAAAATATAACACTATATAACCTTGAGTTATCAATAATTCATCGAGAGAATCAAAATGGTATTGTTGTGTGTGTATCTGTAAAAAAATAATGTTGCAATTCTGACCATAACCTAGTACAAGGGTATGAAAAAAATTACTTATTATAAGAAAATTACTTACTGCAATCGACTACATCACTATTTTGAGTAATATTGTGCCAGTATGTGCAGAAGTATGTTAGTCTTTCTGCTACAAATACAGAATATATACATATATATTAATAAATTGTGCATTGCATATTACGTAAAACTTTTCAGCAATATTTAATATTTATCCATTTTATTTTTAAAATACTACAATGATGATTCTTTACCTCAGAAAAAAAATAAACAAGGTATCAATAACAAATAAATTGGAACTTTTGTGTTATTGTGTAGTTCGTTACACAGGTGTTGAGTTTTTAAACATAACGTGGAATTCACTTTTATAATCATACGTATTTAGAAATTATCTATGTACTTCACAATAACACATGTTGCGTATATTTTCTTCAAATATGTGTGCATTTGATATTTCACAGCAATCACTTTTCTCAACAGCATTCTCAGATTCCTAGATGTAGGATATTAAGACTATATTCCACGATGCACACACAATTTGGACAGTAGTAGTAAATAGTAGTTTTATATTTTAGCAAATTTTAACTGAATTATAGTACAGCAAATTAATTTTATGTTAATGGCAACTGACATCTGACAAGTGTGATATTGTGCTACATTTAATTTAACTTTAGTTGGATTTTAAATAATTGTGTTATGGACGTAGAATGCATTACACATTCAAGGTGACCATCTTATCATGAAATTAATGTCTTGTTCATTCCTGACTATTTTCAATTGTTTTTTCTATATATGGCAAGATGTGTACAAGGTAAAATATTTTACACAAAAATTTTTGAATAGAATTGAACATTACCTGGTAAATAATAAAGCAATCTGAACTCAATAAAAATTTTAACAAATTAAAAATTATTTATAATCATGTGGAACCATTATTTACTTTTTTGTTAAGTAAAATCAACTAAGCAACAGAATCAAACTATATATATAGTATCAATTCATGCAAATTTGTTAGCCCTCTTTTTATCAAACTTACACACAAAAAAAGATAAATACAGATCTAGTTTAGCTGTCAGGTATATTACAAACACAAACAGGCTAAACTGCAATCTTCTATACCTGAATGTGATACTCACAGAAACAATCTACAAAATGCTGTTTCACATAACATGTTTAATTAATATTTGTTTATACTGTCACTTGAAATTGTAAAACATGTTTAATTAATGCTACCTTACACATTCCCCTCCCCTGAAACAGCTTTAAAAGTTAACCCTTGTTATGACAAAGTTAATTAATTTCCTTTCTCTTTCTGCTGAAACATGTATAAGAGAGTTAAAATATGGTAACAGGAATCTTTTTCTAAGTTAATACATTCTGTGTCACTGAAATTATGAGCACTCAGTGAGAACAAGTGTAGAAAATTTAGTGAAGATAAATTATCAACAGCTAATGTACTAATAGATATACACAATAAAAACTCATTTCATAACTATAGTTTTACATCTGTATCTCAGAATGGCTGGTATGGATATTAACACTTTTACTGATAAGGAGAGAACAACATTTTCACATTCCTAGGCCATCTTCAGATTAATAAAGAGAGAGTTTGCAAGTGACTACTGCCAAACACATCTTTGGGATGAGTGTACAAACGAGTAAGGGATTGTAGGGAGCATTGCAATTGGATGTTAGGTTATTAATTAGTACAGATATAAAGGTGTTCCTTTATATTGGTTTAATTTTGGTTTTAGTCTTTGTATAAGTAGGGCTTCTTTGATTTTGCATTTGTTTCCCTACTTAGTATTTGTATTTTCAGTGGTTATATTATGTTTCTTTGATTTGCAGTGTACAATAATGTGTGAAGGTGGTTTTTTGTTCTTTCAATCTGGATTCCATTTTTCTGCTTGTTTCTCCGACATAGAAGTCATGGCCATTGTTGCATTGTATTTTATAAATAATGTTAGTGCTGTGTTTGTCAGTGTAGCTTTTACATAGTATAGACTTTAGTTTTGTATTTGGTTTTCGAATAAATTTGATGTTCACTGGAACGTTGTGTTTTGTTGTAAGTATTTTTCCACATGTTGTTTGTTATTTTTCGCTATTACTGAGAGCATATGGTATGCAGTAATGTAAGGTTTTGTATCTTAGGATTTATTGTTGTTGGTCTAGGTGTGTGTCTGTATAATTTTTTCCACGGTTTTTTGAGGAAATTTGTTGATGTTGATGAAGTGTTTTATTTTGTTGATTTTATCCTTAATTTTATCAGGTAAACATAGTTTTATAGTTGTGTTTATTTGGTTTCTTAATATGCTAAGTTTTGTTTTGTTTTTGAGTTGATTGATAGTTGATAGTAAGAACGACAAGGAAAAGGTTAACCACAACAAGAAACTAGACAAATTAAGGCACAAACAACAAAAAAGATGCCAACACGATGAACAACCAATAAACATTGTAACAAACAGATCTGACTGAAAATTAAGTAATGAAGAAATACATCTACTTAACATATGACTCATCTTTGCAGTAACACCTAGAAATATTCCATCAGTTGAAATGAAAGCCTGTTTAGAAGACCTAGCTGGAAGACTGGTGATCCACTTAACAAAAACTGAAAACACCAACAAAACAACAGAAAACAACCACCAGAAAGAAGACAACTTCAATAACAATTTCACCAACAACCAAAAACCTATCTTTCCAGGTAGAACTGAACACATCTATTTCCCCCAAACACCTCAAAACAGTATTTTAAACAACCTTTTCAAAAAATTCACACAAAACTATCAACATAATTTCACAGATAAGAAAACTAAAAAACAAACTCATACAAAAAGATATCAATTCTATAAACAACTTAAAACAAACAAAAACATCAAGATTCTAAAACCAATTAGCAACTCTTATAGAATTCACTACCATCAAAACTAACTTTATATTATATTCAATAACCAAAACTACCTACAAATAAATCACCTAAGTATTGAATCTCAAGTGATCAATTCAGCTTTATACCCCCCCACTATACTGGTACATGTATGTTGATGATACAATTTCTGAATTCACATATACACATGTTAACTCTATACATTAAGTTCGCCTACAAATAGGAAAAAAAACTAATCAAATATCATTTCTTAGCCTCAAGATCACAAAAACCGAAACACAATTCAAAATAAAAATTCACAGAAAAATCACCCATACTGGATTTACATTCTCTAGGATTCAGCACATGAAACAAAACAAAAACTCAACATATTGAGAAACCAAATAAACACAGCCACAAAACTATGTTCACCCAAGAAAATAAATGATAAAATCAAAATAAAAAAAAACACTTCATTAACATCAACAAATTTCCTCAAAAAACTTTGGAAAAAATTACACACACACACACCCTAGATCAACAATACAGTCAACAACAAACAAACAATAAAACCCAAGATACAACAAGCTACAAAACCTTACATTGCTGCATATGTTCCTGACATCAGCAAAAAAATAACCAACATTTGGAAAAAATTTATAACAAAACACAACATTCCAGTAAACACCAAATTTATTCAAAAACCAAATGCAAAACTAAAGTCCATACTATGTAAAAATTACACTGACAAACACAGTATCAACACTATTTATAAAATACAATGTGATAACTGTCATGACTTCTATATTGAGACACAAGCAGAATAATTGAAACTGGATTGAACAAAAAACAAACCACAAAATACTAAGTACAGAAACAACATTGCAAACAAATGCAAAATTAATGAAGCCCTACTTATGCAACTAAAGCCAAAATTAAACCATTATAAAGGAGCCCCTTTATATGTATCCTAATTAATAACCTAACATCCAGTTACAATCCTATACCCATTTATAATCTCGTCCCTAAGACATGTCCAGCAATGGTGGCTTGCAAACACTCTCTTTCTTTACCTAAAAATGACCTAGGAAGGTCAAAATGTTGTTCTCTGCTTTATTAATAAAAGTGTTAATACCCATACTAGCCATTCAGAGATACATTTTTATTTCAAGTGGGCTTCTCATTATCAACAGTTTTAGAGATTACTACTCAGCATATTTGGAAAATTCTTTTGTAATCTCTTAATATTTGAAACAGTTTGAGCAGTTGTTAACCTGAGTATAACTTATAAGCACTTATTTCATGTTATGAAAATTCTCTAACACATTTGAGCAAAATGGTTTACATTATAAAATAAGCAATTAAAAAAGTAGAGAAAGGGTTTCAGATATATGTTTATGTATTTGTCAAACCTACTACGTGCACACAAGAGGTCTGTAACATAAAAAATCATAAAATTGTTCACAACGATTGTCAATAAGAGCTCATGAATGAAACTAAAGAAAAAGGATAATGTTTACACAAATCTGCTATTTCCAGTGTTGACTAGCAGTCCCACCAAGAGGGCAGAGAGATAAGAGAATTCTTCCTGAAGCACACTGTTTACAAAGAAAACCTTGGAGAAAGTAGGGTTGACACTGATCATTAAAGGCTCTACCTACCAATCATCAACTATAGTCCATGAAAGTTCTTGGTGGATCTGCTAATGAATCCTTTCATCTAATTCATTCCAAAAATTTTCAGGCCTTTTACCAAATTAATATCAAAACTCTTCAGGCTACTGAGGAAATAACAGACAAAGTTGAGATGTAAACTGCTTGACAACAACTGTTACGGTATAAACTGGATAATATGATGAACTACTATTGTTAGATGTTGAGATGTAAGCTGCTTGACAACAACTGTTACGGTATAAACTGGATAATATGATGAACTACTATTGTTAGATGTTGAGATGTAAGCCGCTTGACAACAACTGTTACGGTATAAACTGGATAATATGATGAACTACTGTTGTTAGATGTTGAGATGTAAGCTGCTTGACAACAACTGTTACGGTATAAACTGGATAATATGATGAACTTCTGTTGTTAGATGTTGAGATGTAAGCTGCTTGACAACAACTGTTACGGTATAAACTGGATAATATGATGAAATACTATTGTTAGATGTTGAGATGTAAGCCGCTTGACAACAACTGTTACGGTATAAACTGGATAATATGATGAACTACTATTGTTAGATGTTGAGATGTAAGCTGCTTGACAAAAACTGTTATGGTATAAACTGGATAATATGATGAACTACTATTGTTAGATGTTGAGATGTAAGCTGCTTGACAACAACTGTTACGGTATAAACTGGATAATATGATGAACTACTAATGTTAATTCACCCCCAACCCCCACTTATTCCAACATTGACTCAAAATATTGTTACTAACCTGAACTCACTGATGTAGAATTCTTATTTCACTTTCTTTTTTACTTTTAAAAAACTAACAATTTGTATGAATTTCTTTAACATGTTAGATATGAAATTTAAGATATTCTTGTCTGAAATCCAATCAGATATTGTAGTTTTCAATATTATATTGGTGAAAATTGAAACTGGTAACATCATAAGTATAAATTGCTTTAACAACAAAAAGCAAGATACATGTAAATGATCTGACAAGCAAACACACACGTACCTAATACAACTGGTAGAGTTCAGCTGTTTTGGATCAAAACGAGAAACATCTACTTACAGTGTCATACGTGGGCTCCATTTAACTTCTACTCCTTGTAATCTTCCCCAAAAATAGGTATCATTAAATTCAATAAACAGACCATGGATGTCTGGATTTGGATCATTCACTTCCCAAAAGTCATCCACAATTGATATACTTTCTTCACCATGTTTCCTCTTTCTTGAAGCAAAATCCTGTAAACAAAAGTGCATCAAACTTATTACTGATAATTATCTTCAAATGTGTAAACATTTATCTATCCATCAATATTTCATAACTATATGAATTACTTCAATGAATGAAATTGTCATATAACAAAAAAAATTCCCTGATCGATCACAGTTTCCTAAATTAAGGAACTACCTAAATAACTACTCTTTTGAATGTTACTTTCTCATTATTTCTTTGAAAATAGTTTAATTTGCTTTAAAATTACTTTGACCTCAAGAATTTGCAAAACTAATAATTAAAAAGAGAGTCATAGCACAGGTATCAATAATTGAAACAACTGATAAAGTTTCCCACTTTAAACCAGAGTGAAACTGAAAATAAAAAGTGAAATCACAATTTTATTATGTTGTTTTTAAATGTTTTACTTTAAAATACGAGGCAAAACACTTTCACAAACTGTTATGAAATTCCATAACTGGGCATAAAAGGGGAAATCAAATTTTATAGTATAAGGAAAGTTATGAATTAATTGGGAGAACATCCATCTGTTTATGATGTTTGTCTCATTTGTTATAAATTTGTACAGGAATATAAAAATGATTTTTGAATAACATTTTAAGTTTCTAAGATTTTAATTAAATTTGGTAAATAAAATGACAAAATGTTAATATTTGTTGATGAAAAACACATAAACTTATCATAAATTGATTTTCAACAACTGTTATCTCACAATATTCTTACACAGTGTTATCATTTTGTACCTCTGACATGGGTTTTTAGATCTGTAAAAGTAGTTTGCTTTGACCAGAAAAAATCTTAACCATTCGTGTACGACTTCTAAAGAATATAGCCAATGGTCTATTTACTATCTAATTTCATCATTATAAAACCTGGTGGGAAAATTAATTTCTAAAAACTGATACTTTAAATAAGTTTTGTTCTCATTACATAGATTTTGTTCTCTCATTTTCAAAAGTGCCATAATGTCAACTTTCAGTGTTTCCACAGAATAAAAATGAATATGTAATACTACTTTTCTTGAAATATTGGCTATTAAATATATATGATTTAAAAACTGTCAGATAACCTTATCTTATACCTTTGTGATTATTTCATTATACTGACAGTTCAGCTGCTGTGCTGCTTCTTCATCATACTTAGCTTGAAGTTGAAGAGCAAAGGTAAAATCTTCATCTCTATACATACCTACAGTATTATAAGATGAATAAAGACTGTAGTGAGAGATATGAAACATAAGACAATAGGTGAGGTCTTAAATAGCAAACAAGTTCTTTCTGTTTTAACAAACTTAAAGAAAATAACTAGTAAAGTAAAACAAAATACCAAACCATGCATGTGTCATCATGAGTACAGATACAGATCAACTGTCCTAAACTCTATGTTTATGTGCTATTTTAGCACACAATTTTGAATTTTTCAGTTACTTAATTTGCATTTCTGACATTGTAAATAAGGAGCAAGCAGTAAGTCAATTACACATCAAATGCACAATTTGTAAAATGCAACTATATACAATATGATGTACATGAAGTTTGCCTTAATGAGACATTTAACAACCTTTTTTGATTTTCTGATTTATATAAGCTTCACGTTTCACTAATTTTGCAAGAAACATTTAAATAATTTTAATATGATTTTGTAGCATTCATGTCCACATCATACTACTACTCAAACTATCTAAATCATTTTAAAGTGACATATATATCTGTAACAAAAAGTCGCTACAGAATATTAAAGTCAAACTTTTTCTTAGTTCTAAGTAATGCTAAATTTTAAATTTTATTTCAAAGAACTTGTCAATTTCTCTAAAAAAATTTGAAAAATGATTTAACTTCCTTCTTATACCAGAGTACTCTAGTTCAAAACATGCAAGTCCTTATCTACTGAACAGAAGAGAACCAGTGTTAGACTCCTCATGCTCAAGTGTATATTTGAAGTAGAAACACTGAAACCTTCTTATATACACTAGACACCTGGTTTTAAAAAATTATATGAAAATGACTAATAAATAAAGTAAAAATTAAAACTGCTTTCTGTAAGGCAGGTTGCATCACTGTGCTCAGTGTTTTGGAACAGAGATGGTGCAATTCAATGCTACCTAGACTGCACACTGCAAAATGTACTGCTATGGGATTTTAACATTTAATGAAGGGCTTGTGCTAAATTCCTCTAGCATGTAATTAAATAGTATTTCATAAATAACTCTGCTTAAAAATAGGTAAATTTCAATTTTGAGTACCCATCTTAACTGCGAGATAAACTGAGGTTTCAATTAATAATACTAACCAAGCTACTAGCAGCTGCATAATGTAAAATAAATAAAACAAATCATTTGTTTACCATTAGTGGCTTCTCACATATCAACACAGATAATGTCTTTATTTGCAATAACTTGTAAACACGTGGAAGACAAGTTAATAAAATTTCAGTGTCTATTTTAAAGAATGGATATACAATATACATACAAGTCACTGGTAGCAGTTGAAAATTAATTACAATATTCTGCTTTCTTTTACACAGATGTTGCCAAACTCAAAGTACAGCTCATGAAAAATGGGCTTAAATAGTTTTTACATTATATTTAACGCTGTGCTACAATATTCTGCTTTGCTCTATATTAGTGTTTTTCTTATAGCAAAAGCCACATCAGGCTATCTGCTGTATCCACCGAAAATATTAATGTACAGATTATTTAACTTCTATCACTAATCAATGCTTGAAAAAGTGAAGAGGTTACTAATACAACCATATGAGTAATATTTATAGCTTATTAATAATATTAGTCTTATACGCTAATTATCTTTAAATCAGCTTACTAAATTTAGCTAAGGAAAATATTTATATTACTAACAGTATGATTTTAATAGAGATAAAAATGATTCAGTTCAAAATAAAAAAAAAAATTTTACAAAATAAATCAAAGAATGTTACCGTTGCAAGAAAATGTTTTATAGTGATGTAAAAATTTCAAAAACAGTAAAAATATATATACATATGAAGCATCAGTAAGACTACGCAACCACCCTAAACTTTCATTAACAGCGAAATTAGTCTGAACATCTTTCAAACGCAAAAACCCGCCATCTAGAGGACATGTATATTTCATAACTACATAATGCTTAAACATGAAAAATATTTATTTATTTTTATCACGTTTGTTTGTTTGTTTTGAATTAAGCACAAAGCTACACAATGGGCTATCTGTGCTCTGCCCACCACGGGTATCGAAACCCGGATTTTAGCGTGCAAGTCCGCAGACATACCGCTGAGCCACTGGGGGGCTATTTTTATCACGATTTCAACGTTGAAGGGCCTCCGGTTTTTCAGTCTGAAAGTTTACAAGACTAAAAGTCAAGTTCTAATACCCTTAGTAGCCATGGCATAAATGTCCCATTGTGCAGCTTTGCGGTAAACAACAACAACATAAAGGCTTTTGTAGCATCATTTAAAGTCTATAAAATTTGTTAATGAATGATTACCAAATTATTTGGCGAATACAGTATTTTTATTTTGCATGCCTATCAAACAACTTTAAATAGCTTCGGTTAAACCATCTCAATAAAATAAAAAGTTGAAAAAAAAACTTGTACCACACAATATAAAAAATGAAAACGTTTTGGATTTAAACGCCCTTCTTTATGACTATTTCAAGCGGTTAGAAGGTGAGAATGTTGTTTTGAATTAAGCACAAAGCTACACAATGGGCTATCTGTGCTCTGCCCACCACGGGTATCGAAACCCGGATATTTGCGTGTAATCCGCAGACATACCGCTGAGCCACTGGGGGGCTAGAAGGTGAGAAAACAGAACAAATTGTAATATTTATCATAAGATAAAACTCGACATGTGTAGTTTCTTTTTCGTATTTTTCAAAATGTTGTTTTATTCATGTTTTGGCAGCAGTTTATTGTAAATTAAACATGGACGATTGTTTTTGTTTGTTTGTTTTGAATTAAGCACAAAGCTACACAATGGGCTATCTGTGCTCTGCCCACCACGGGTATCGAAACCCGGATTTTAGCGTACAAGTCCGCAGACATACCGCTGAGCCACTGGGGGGCAAACATGGACGAAAAAGTCGAAAACCTTCCTCAATATTTCTCTGTATAATAATGCCCCAAGGATAACAGCTGAATATCTGCGGACTTGCAACACTATAAACCGGTTTTCGAACTCATGGTGGGGAGAGAATATTACAAATTTTTGAAACATAAACATTTAAAATATATGGTTTAGTGAGATCTGACCGCCTCACATGACGCAAATAAAATATCTGTACATTCATCATTAGTGACCGCACTTTTTAATTTTCTGATTTCTATTACAAGGTTTGTTAGGAGACCATTATTTTGATCTGAGGCGCAGAACTAAAAGTAGTGCATTCTGGTTGTGGCATTCACCTTTGTTGTTTAGGGTAGGTCAATTGAAACATGTTTGGACTCTCAGCTGTGTTGTTTTGATTGGGAAAGCCCAAAATCTTTAATTACGAACTTTTGTAGGAAAGTATGCAAAAGAGCTCAGAGTTGTTCCGTTTTCGACACTACAGCAACATCTCGTGTGCACAAATGTTGTACAGTTGTCTAAATATATGTGGTGTATGAATATACCGACTCAGTAAAGCAAGACTTGTAGAATTATTCTGCAACTGACATCTTAATAGAATATCTTGTTATCAACCAGATGTATGAAGTGCGTCTCTAAAGTTATTTCAGTTTAAAGAAGTGCAAGTAGTTTAGTATTTAAAGTTTAATGGAACGAGAAAACTCTTTCAATCATCTTATTCGGCTTACTTTCATTGAAGTAACAGCTTAAGTTTACTCCGTTTATAAAAAGAAATATGTTGTAGTTTGAAATGCAATAGTCATCTTTCATTTATTTAGAACATTTTATTAATGTTACTGGTAAAAATTCAAGAATTACATTAAAATTGTATCACTTCATTCATTTAATGTGTTTTGTTAATCATATGCGGAATTAAGAAACTGATAAAAATTAGAAGTGTAATTGTGGAATGTATTTTATACAAAAAATAAAGGAAATTATTCGCAATAAATATCGTTTGAATAACATAGATGTTGAAAATGTCATTTTTTACACAATAACTACATAAAAAAATTACAATATTAATTTAATAACTTAGTTATATTGACTTTAACATGAAAAAACATTTAAGAAAAGGTAGTTTTTTCTTTAATCAAATAGCATGCTTATGTGAAAACACAGGATTAATTAATAAGCAAAAGTTACGACTACACTTACAAAAGAGCAAATAAGTAGAAAAACAATTTGAAGTTCAAAACGTATTTTGACAACCAACTTTGACCAAATTTACACTCTTTGGGAATAAAAAAAGACAGTAAGGCAAAACCAGTTTTATAATTAAATGTTTATTTACCAATCATAATTGAATGAATAACTAGATTATTATGATTATATTAATAGATACAACACTAATGATTATTAGAAGGACATTAATGATCTGCTAAGTTCACTCTTTTCATATTCTACGAGTTGCACAATTATAAGATCGGTATTCTGCTCCACTCTTTTTACACGCCAGATAAGCACCATGTAATCATTTCAACATTAGTGTTCTGCTATATTCACATCCTGTAATAAGGGCATTTGTATCCACTAGTCATTTTAATACGACTATTACTGTACAATCAATTTTAAACATATTCTTCTGTTGCACTCCATTCACATGCTCTGTATTGCACAGTCATTAGCATATTAGGGTTTTAATAAATTCACACCCTTCATATGCTATGCGTTACACAATCGTAAAAGTCATCAAAGTTCCTGATTTATTGCGTGTTCTACAGAAGCTTTTTCTATGCAAAGATATTACACTGATAAAGTTTCAGTGCAAACTACTTAGTTTACTCTTATTGACGTTTGATAACAATATTTGTAATGTGAATCTATCTAGGTCATGAGAAACTAAAAATAAAAACATAACATACATTTCACACTGGAAAATTACTAATATTTTATTAACAAAGAACGATACAAGCAAAATATTTTTTTTTTAAATAGAAATATACCATAACTTCAAACATAAGCATTTTTAGAAATTTGCAAATAAAATTTTAATTTTCTTTCAAAAACTGCGTTTCTCCTGGTTTATTTATATTTAGAGTATTGTGTTCAGTTTTAGGCTACTTCTTAGGAAAAATAAACTTTGAATTGCCATAAAGAATTCACAGAATGGTTACTATAATGACACCATGGGATGAAAAAAGTTGTCACAGAAGGATAGAATATCTGAACTTGTTTTCTCATGAAACTGGAAAAGTTAGATGGGATATAATCGAGGTGTTGAAAATTGTTAAGGGAAATGATAATATTAAGAATGGTAAGACTAGGAGACACAAATGCAAGTTTTGGCAAAGTAGGAATCATCTTAAGCTAAGTCAGCTTTATTTATGTAAAATGAGGTTTAGCTTTTGAAGTTGGTCACCACTCTATTGGTGATTACCAATGTAATAAGTAATCTGATGGCAGATGCAGTTAACTGAAGAAAGTTTCAAGGAAAGCTATATCTTTTCATATTTAATATACTGAACAAAATAGCCTCGACAGATCACAAGGTCCATTGTCATCTTTTAATAGTTATTTTACTGCCTTTGAACAATAATTTTATGCTAAAGAAAGTGTACGACTATGTTGTTTATCATCCAATGATCATGATGCAGAGTTTAATATAATACAAAGATTGACGTTTTAAAACATTTTTTGGGGTAACATGAATATTTCATTTTTTTTGCAAGTAACTTTTCTTTACAAGTTAAAGATGATTAACACCCAACTAGGCACAAATGGGTAAATATGAACAAAAATGACACTTCAATTTACAGATGTTTAATTTCACCAATTAATGATTAAAGACAAACATTGCAGTTTGATGTTGCAAGCAAAAATCTTTCACACCACTTCAGTTTCCATACACTGTACTTGTCAGTTGACTGCTTAAATACAAAACCACCATAAATTAATTTGATGAAGAATGCCATCATGGTCAAGGAACATCTGTAACCTGGCTATCTTCAACCTGTCTTGTTGATGGGAGATAGACCTTGAAGGAAAAATCTGTGTGTGGAAAGGAGCCCTACAAATAAAACAGTATGATAAGATTTCATACAACAACTAATTCTTTACCTGATATCATCCTTTATGACTCAGAAAGATAAATGTTCTATCATTTAAAGTCAAAACTACCTAACATAAAAAAGAAACACAGGATACAGTTTTTTTAAAAAAATAAACTAACAAAATCATTTCTAATATACAACATTGTTTGCGAATTCCAATGTGTCTAATATGTGGATTTCAACTGATATCATAAGTATTACTTGTGCTTTAAGTCTTGACACTATCTAGATATTAAAAACACAGTAAGGAAATTTACAAAAAACACATCTAGGTTTCTTTGTTTTCTATGAAACATGTATATATAAAGTGTAAAGTGCCCAGCTCCATGTGAAAGACAACTGACAACCAACTATAGTGAAAGAACTGAATAGGAGGTTAATAAAAACTGCTTCATGTAATAATTTCTTGAAAGTGACAAGTAGTACTTGTTTCCTTCAGTTTTCAACAAACAAACTTAAGGACTATCTGTGCTAGCATCCACAGTTTAGAAATGATAGACTAGAACAGCATGTTTTAACCTTTTCATTGCCATGGGCTGACTAGTTGCCTCCCTGAACATTTGAGATACAATAAAAAACAACTATCACTACATGTACATACATAAACACACATATACATATGTGAATATTCTCTCAGGGATTCTTTGAAATTTCACAGAATGGCAAGATGGTTGAAACACTGAACAAGGGAGCTACTCTTAAAGAATAGAGTTAATCAACAAATTACAACAATCCACCCCTCCAAGTGGAAGGGCAACCATGTATGGCAACAGGATTTAAAACCACGAGCTGTGGATTGCAATTCAGGATTCAAGTGCTATAAATAGCAAGCAGTATTCTGAAGGGGGGAAGGAATAATAAGAAAAATGGATCTTACATCTTAGTTTGCCAAACAAACTGCAGAACACCACTTATTCTATTTTCTTGAATTATAAGCAAATGAATCTTTCACTGCCAGGAGTTTATAAAACCAATACTATAGGCTATACAGACATGTAGTTTTCTTAAGAAATAATGGTTTGATCATGCCAACTGTAAGAGGTATTTTAAAATGTTGTATATACAAAGGATATTAAAACTTTTTTCCCTTTTTTTGTCACAAGAAAAGATAATACCTTTATTAGAAATTTCAGCCAACTGGTAATGGTAATTGTGTTACCAAACCTAATTAGCTAAAATGAGTAATAAAGATTTTACCTGTGAAAAAAACAATAATTTTTGTTTTTTTCTTAAACAGGAGCACAAAGTACCTGAAAAGAAATTAAGATACAAAGGATATAGCAAACATCATGCACAACATACAGATAAAAGCATGTTTATAGACAATGTTAAGTCTTAGCAAATCAAGTTAGAACATGGATATAGGTATGGAGATAATTTTGTATTCTCTAATATTATGCAAAAGGTACAGAATTAATCTGTAAATGGAGTACTGCTAAGAAAAAAAATGTTAAAATTATGAAACCATAATAAAAATAAATTAATAGTTGTTTTGTTGTTTTTGAATTAAGCACAAAGCTACATAATGGGCTATCTGTGCTTTGCCCACCATGGGTATTGAAACCTGGATTTTAGCGTGTAAGTCCGCAGACATACCGCTGAGCCACTGGGGGGTATAAATTAATTTCTTATCAATATGCACAGTACATATAAAGAAATTATTACACTTACCGGATTAAAGAAAGTGCAATCATTATTGGTCACACAAAATGGATCGTATTTGTCTCCACACACAACAATATCAGGGAGGGGATAGAGCCATAAGCTGTGGTCATATTCCCAGTACACCGGTGCAACATTCAATGGCAACGGACACAGGTGGGCATTAGCTACCAGTGTTTTGACAAACTAGTAAAACAGATAAAGTATAAGAAGGGTATATATAAACTGTACTTCAGCACTCCTTTGGTAACAGACATTACCATACTCGATATTTATATAACCTAAACAGTAGTTTACTGGCACAAACATGGTCTTTGATGATTTTTGTTTACACCAAATGTTTTAAAATAGAGAAAACATTGTATATTGTTTATACAATAGTCATTTTTTGATATTTGTACCAGATTAAACCTGGGTAGATAATAAACACGAAATAAACTTGATACTTATCCAAGTAAACCTGAGTAAATATTAAACATATACATACTTGTACACACGAGTAAACTTTGTGTTAAGTATCATAATTTAAAATAGCTTAAAACTGAGATAAATTGTAATTTAAATTTAGAAGTTAATGAATGTTAATATGTATCTCATTTATATTTGTCAATAAGATTGATACACACAGTCTTCTTTATTAACATATATATTTAAGTAAACTAGTAATAATACAATTTATAATAATGGTTATTACAAGTAATGATTTATATACAAAAGTTTTACAACCTTATAAACAATAGTCTATCTGGTCTAGAGCTGGATAAGTTATCAAGGGTTCACATTAACTGAATAAATTTTGAGTTGATATAGGCATAATTCATTTAATAGGGAGCTATTCAGCTCCTAGTTCTTCGCTGCTAGTCACACAGTTTTTCACTGCTAAAGTTTTCTATAATTAAGGTATTCAAAAAAATACTTATGCCCAATATGAACCTACTAGAGTTAAATGGTTTGTGAGGTTCAGAATCTATAAAAGGTTCCTGGTCAAATACGTGAAATTATCAACTAAGAAACTTTAAATCAAAGTTACAGCTTCTAAAGTTTACAGTATATCAACTGTAGCAAACCGATAACATACGTTTCTTATCATATTGTATTGTTTACAATTACATGAGTGAAGAAAGTTTTTAGAAGTTTCAACCTGTGCAACAATACTGCTTATAAACTTCTGTTTATGTATAAACATGAATTGTTATATCTATCAAGCATATACAAGTTTAACCTGTACTCTTAGATAGATCTTTTTAAAAAGAATTTGGTTAAAATAACAGGCTTATGTACATAATAAATGATGGATACCAAATGGTTACGTTCCTGGTTTTACCACAGAAGGATCGACAATCAGGTGAATGGAAGGGAAAAAATAAAAATACCAGCAATTCAACTTTTTAACAATAAATGTTCAGTATTTCTATGATTTCACAATTTTACATGGAAATCTAATATACTGAAAAATATTATATGAAAAAAATTAATTAAAAAAAAATTTTCTCTCTCTATTCCCAACTGGAATCCACAAACAGATAATCCAAAAGATATGAATGTTTCATATCATTTTGTTGTTAAGTACAAAGCTACCTACTATGTATCTGTGCTCTACCAACAGCAGACATAAAAACCTGATGTTTACTGTCATAAGCCTACAGATTTACTGCTGAGCCACATAGGTTGGAGGCAAGTTGCATGTGAAAAATACAACTTATTTCAATAAAAACAAGAATAAGTGAAATATGTTATTTACTGACTGAAAGTTACACTTAAAAGTTAATAAGTACTTCGTTATCAGCAAACTTGGTATTAAAATGTTGTTTCCAACTTAAATTTTTATAGTATCTTAGTTTTGATTTGTTAATTTCGAAAGGAAATATTTAGAAAAATTCTCAGTTTATATTTCTCTATATCAAATAATACTTCTTCAACCCAAACAGTTCATTTCAGACATTTTCTGTCCCTTTACTGTCTCCCAGGTTTAACATAAATTACTCACTTATAAGTATTACTAAGACATAATCCAAATTTTAGCTTAGTGAAATACAAACTAAAAAGTCATGTGTGGCATGCCCTCCTATCACATACTGCATTAAAAAAAACAACCCATCAATAATTCACCCTTGAGTTTGTCATTGGATTATTCTAACCAATAGAATGAGTACAGTTTACTTTTTCTGAGTTCCTAAAACAACTTGTGAATTATCTACCTTACAGTTTTATTCTATGCTATTATTGCACCATCTCAACTTTGCTAGTGTAATTAAATTGCATCTTTTGTGTATATCATTATGTTCTAAATTACGTACTTCAAATAGATGTAAAATAATTAAAGTAATAACAACAATCTTACTACAATGTATGATTAATTTTTGCCTACGTGTTTTCTAAATCTAAGTTTACCATCAAAATATATTTCATAAAAAATGAAAACTTTGAAAAAATATTTACCAAATTTGGTACACTGACTTCTTCATGTTTCCAAGGCATGTACACACAGCTACGACACATTTTCGCTACCATATCTTCTCGAAAAACAGTAATCTCTTGAGAACAATACTGAATACGACAAGGATTTGTTGTAAACACAGAGTTTGGTATTTTGTTACAAAAATCTTCAACTAATTTACCAGGAATTGGAGGTCTGTGTGTAAAAAGAAACAGGTTTAGTAACTCACAAAATACTAAGATTATGATAAGTGTAATTTTGAGTACCAAAATAAATTACATTAAAAGTGCAATATAATTGTTAATAAAAATTTAATGAATCTTCAGTGTTATTATTTCTTTTTTTTGTTCAATAATACCAAATATAAAACAGTTTATTCACAGTCTCCTGCTGACTATCTAAATATGACTATAATAAACTGTTGTAACTGTATTGAAATAAAGGAGAAGAAAATATTAAAAAAAAACAGAAATGTTTTGCTGTTGCTTATATTGAAAAAAAAATTTTTTGCCAATTTAATTTTCCTTTTTTGTGTGCTTATTTCACAGGTTAGAATGGGCTAAAAGAATTAACTGAAATTTTGTTTATAGCACAAGTACTAACTAGGTTACACTTTTCAACCATACACAATGAAACTTCTCTGCTATTGAGAAAAGACGTTCATAAAACCAGAGGCATAAAGATAATAATACAGTTTAAAATTAACAAGTACAAATGTTTCAAAAAGGGAAACTTTCATTCCAGTACTATAAATATCAAACTAATCTTACCTTGGAAGTATAGTTGTTAACCCTGGATCACTTGGTCCTGGTACAAACACAAACTGAGAGTTTTGAACAATAAGTGGAAATTCACTTATCATGTTTGCAAGCTTTTCAAAGCAACCTGTAGTAAATGGTTAAAAAAAGAAAAAATAATGAAGGTATTAAGGAATATTTAACATTACAATTTGTTTTTCTGTTCTGAACACATTTCTGACTCTCAACATTCTTTACTGGCTGACTTAAAAATCTAATACCTCATAAAAGTACATAGTTTACAAAGAAAAGCTCAGTTGTAACTCAAGCCAAAAATGTGCATGTGAGAAAAGGAAAATTTAATATACCAAACACAATACTGCACAAAAGTAATGACTCAATACTGCAAAAATAACTTTTAGTGCAAAAAACATTCTCAAAGAAAAAGGTTTAGCAAGTTCTCTGTAAACAGTAAAAATAGTACAACTTGCCAAGACGTATGCTTTTTAATGAAGAGAAAGAATGAAGTTAAATTTATGTATTCAAGCCAGATTATTTTCTTGTTGCTATATTTACATTTTGTACACACAATGATTACGTAGGTCCATCCATTTTCAGCCTCTTATGACAAGTTATCTTGTGATGGTTTGGCGGCAACTAGATGACAAACTCAGTGACAGAACAATTTAGTGACAACAAATTGGGCAACAGTAAATTATGTCATCAACTGAACAAGTTACATCTTATGAAATGAGATAAAATTATGGAGAATGAAAGCAAGTCAAATTTGCAAAGTACTGAATTTATACTAAAAAAAATTAACCGAAATGAAGAAAATTTGAAATATTAAAATTTAATGTATTATAGATACCTCATACTAAAAACTAAAAATAACATAATAATGACTTGTACAGTAAAAAAAGCTACAGGCTTGTCCACAAAATGAGCTAATTTTTTTACTT
Source organism: Carcinoscorpius rotundicauda (assembly GCA_011833715.1). NCBI lineage: Eukaryota > Metazoa > Arthropoda > Merostomata > Xiphosura > Limulidae > Carcinoscorpius > Carcinoscorpius rotundicauda. The sequence goes on along the minus strand of CM022397.1, from coordinate 84,454,306 downwards.
TGATAGCCAGAAGCACTTGCTTAGCTTACTATCTGCACCACTACTGGTACATTTGAAATATCTGTAAGTCAACTAGTCTGTCAGCAAGCGATAATATTGTTGGCAAATGGGTTGTCTGTCAACAAACTAAGTGTTGCCAAGCTGTCTATTGCTCAGTTGATCCTGAACCCTCATGATCAGTGCCATGCTGGAATAAAGCATAATCATTTACATTGTTGATCTTGACAACTTATAAATCACTTTTTGTTTTACATTATTTTTACATATATGTACATTTAACGTGTAAATACCAAGAGCCAGAAGTAAGCAAGGAATAGTTTAATTTTTTTTTTTAGTATAAACACTACTAGCTCATACTACAACATGCGACTTGAGCTATAATGACCAAAGTCTTATTGCACATTTGATATACTAGTAATGATACCAAACAGTAGATATCTGATTTCTTCAAAAGTAAATAATCTTTTCTCCATATGACTTGTGTTTTTAGTGATAAGAATTTATGAAATAAATGTCTGAATTTTATAAACTATTCCTTAGACAAACTTTATCATATAAGTTCTTCCTTTACATGCCAATGGAGCTTTTATGTGTTTTGCTAACTAATCTATTTTAAATGTGCAAAGGTTAAAAACAGAAACAATAAGAAAGTTCGTAAATTAAGAACTGTTATGTCAATAACAACAAGTAGAAAGTCAAAGTTTGCTAATATACTAATTCCAAGTATCAACTTATTCTGGACACTGAATAAAGTTAAACGAGTAACTTTTTTTTACAATTACAAGTGTACAAAAACACAGTGGAAAGAGTGAAGTAAAAATATTCCAACCTTTCACTGTCTTTGAATGACTGATTCCTTGCGGCACGGATACAAAGTTTCCCATTAGCACAAAACAAGTGGGAGGCATTTCAGAAAAACCAGCAAAAAGGATCTTTAATTTCTGCAAAACCTAGAAAAACAAGATTTAATTTTTAAGTTGTGCAAAAAATTTACCATCATCAGCATCTCTATGTAAAACAAATAAACAGACAAGGTAATTTTTCTCCCTTAAAAGTTAGTAAGAGAGAAAAAAAAAGTACCACAAACTTATCAAATACGAACAAACAGTTGAGAAAAATTGTTTTAAAATATTGTAGAAGCTCAACATTTTTAATTTTAAGGCTCAACATGGATCATTTAATTAAACATTACTTACAAATACACTATAAAGTTCCACTTATTGTAATTTTTATATTGATAATAACATTTATATTGAACTAAATAAACCTTATCTCAAGAAGGGTTGGTAGACCACCTTTCAGGCTAAAATGTAACAAATAATAAACCTAAACTTTCCCAAAAACCATAAAACACCCAGACAATCGGTAATTGTAGCAATAAAACTTTTATAACAATCTGGTAAGCATATTAGCAAAATTATTCATAGAGTTTCCTAACTAATTTACATTACAATGAAATAACATTTTTAAAAGAACTGTTTTCTTGGTTAAAAAGCACAACAGCCAAGATTAGAAAGAAAATAAAACAAATATAAATCGAGCTGAGGATCCATTACACCTGAAACAGTTCAGTGAGTTACATAGGCTAATGAGTGAATAAAAGAAAACAAACAATTTTTTTTTCTATTTCCCTTTCAATCATATGTGATTAGTACATTATTTGTAGGAGTTGAATATTTGAGAAAAACATGTTCATATTGGTTTGTTTTGTCATAAAATCTGTTTGGAAAATTAATTCATTAAAATTCTTAAGTTAACTAAATATTTAAGAGAAAATAAGTTTAAAATTCTGTCACAACAAAAAAGTTCTGGGCTAAATAAAGTTGAAGCCAGCAAAAATAATTTATTTTCAACCCTCAAATTACTAACATGTTTATGTATAGAACAATAGAATCCTCAATATTGAGTAACCTTATTTCTTTTGTGTCACAGCACTCAAACAAAAGGTGAAATCACTAATTTTCTACAAAAACAACAACATAGAAAATCCCAGTAGTAATTACTGAAACTAAGTGCAATGTTAAATGACATTTTAGTTTGCTTTCTGTCTGCAAGATCACATGTTATTAGGAATCCTGTAACAAACAAAACCATGGGCCCAAAAGCAAGTTGGTTCATAAATGTTTCATAAAAACTGATTTTATAAGTACAAGGGGTCAGACCCTACTGTTGCTCCGAGGTTAAAAGGCTATTAGGAAGCTACTTATTCAAGAAATACAAAAAACATAATTTAAAAAGTTGTGGATTTATTATTTAGAATTTAACAAGTTAGATATTACTGTAATTAAAAAAAAAATCTTTATATATTATAGTATTCTTGTCATAGACGTTTATCCTTTGCCTATCACCTTTCATCAGATTTCACTGTGCTCTCACATTATTAATATATAAACTATAATGGATATTTTTCTAAACACTGACAAACATGAAATACACATTAATGATAATATTTACCTCAATTTTATCCAACCACACATCTGATAAGAATATAAACATTGCATCAGAGATACTCTCTTCTAAGGACTTCAGTTTCTTTGATGTTCGTACAGAAGTAGTGTGTGGGCCCCCAAAAAAGTTAGCTCTCCCAAAATGCTGCCTACAGAAAAAAAAAGTCTAGCTATTTGTACCAAATAAAAAAAACATTTAAATTACTAAACAAGAAAATTAACTTAAATGTGAGTAAGAATGGTAAACTCTGTAGACTTTATATTTATATACCAGCATCTAAAGATACAAAGAATGATCCATAGCTTGTGCAACATCTGAGAACCATGAAAACTGGAGGGAGTGTGAAAGGTGAAATGCACAGCAAAGAAGTTTACCACAGAAACAACCTATCATGTGATATTTAACAACTAGAAGGTTGATTCTTTAATTTAAACCTCTATGCTTTGGGTGTGAAGTGCTGTTTAACTAATCTGGTAACTATATTTCAATCTTTGCACTTGCTAGCAAAAAGCAGTAGGTGTTGAAGTATTATTATATTAATTTTTCGTCATACAACAAAATTATGTAAGTGCAGTCTGAAAATGTATGTTTAACATTTTTAATACTTGACTTTCTGTTGCAAGTACAGAGGAAATGTAGGCATCCAGCTTCTTTATTATATGAACACACACCCTGGTGCCCAAACCGTACATTGCACTATCCTTTTTCCTTTGCATATCACCTTTCATGTACCCTCCAGTTTTTATGGTGCTCTCACATTATTGCATGAATTACAAATCATCCTATACACACACACATGCATGCAATATGAAACAGATCTGATGAAAGAGATAAAACATAACTAAAGATATCTTGTGATCCAAGTTTGTGTATGATTGTGACTGAGCAAAGAAAACTATAATTGTCATCAATAATTACTTCTTTGACCCTAGAACTTCTGACAGGAGATCCATATTGACCTGTTGAAGTTTTTAAACATATTTTGTCAAACTATTTATACATCAAGTTACTTGTGAATTCATAACTTTGTTGGTTTTGTATTGTTCTCATAACAAGCATGCCACATGAAAAATATTTTAATAAAAATACAGTTAGTATTGTTGTCAGTTACACTGTCACTACTAGGTTTCCCTTGACCTACTGAAACATTTAACTAAGTAACAACTTATTCACTGATCTCAACTCCCCAGTATTTGAGTACTATGTAATGGATCTAAATATATCAAAATACTTAAGACTGCAAGGAGTCATTTCTAAACATATCCCATAATGCCTTAAATAAAGAAAAGCTTTCTCAAATGTACTGTTGGTGCGAACATACTTTGTAGTCACTATGAGAAAAACCTATACACTGGATAAGTAAAGTGAAGAAAAGGGCATTTATTCAGTTCCTCAAATTATAAAGACTTTTTGAACAATTAACACTCCTACGAAAAAAATAAAGTGATACCCTTAGTGGATGTTTTAAAAAAAAAATCTAAATATTATTTCGCAAATGACTGAAAAGTCAAAATATTATTGCTCCTTAAAATATAAAGGGATAGGGTCAGTTAATGGCAATTTCATTTAAATACAAAATTATTAGCCTCATATTAATAACCTTTCAAGTTGCTCTGGGGCCTATTAGGCCCCAATTTTCGTAGGAGTGTTAAAGATGTGTTATGGCAAAATGTAAAGTTACACTAAAAAAAAAGTGTAAAGTACAGATTAAAGTTTTAAGTATTTTTACTTTTTGTCTCATTAAAACTGATTTATTTTCAATTAACTAACTTGTATATGCATCTTAATTACAGTAACAAAAGGCGGGCATACATACATTGTGGTACTTGCTGGTTCTGGAGGAGGAAATCCAAGAGCAGAGACATGGAAAACACTATCTTCATAAACTCCTTCAGCTAGTACAAAACTATTCTCTGTAAACAAACCACCTTTGTACACCTAACAAGATGTTAAGAAAAATATTGGACTATCAACTAACACACTGATTTATATATAAACATAAATATACTGGGATTACTTTATTTCCTTGAGTACCATACTTATGTACTGAAACATTAACTTTAAAAAATAATCATGAAATTGTTTTTATTCTTCCAAAAAAATATTTGAAAAGTATATTATTTTGTATACAGGATTACCGTTTTGCTGAGATTGAGAGGTACAGCTCCTGTGGGATCCTCCAGGAAATATTTTCCCTAAAACAATAGAAGATTTAAATTATGCATGAAAAAAAATAAATAATTACAAAAACTAATTTTTCTATTTCTGAAAATATTAACAGATCAGTTATAAATTTTATTCCAAACTGGTTAGGCATATTTACCTTGGCATTTTCTTAGTGTTTATTATTTAGTTTAAATAATGAAAAAAGTTTTTTTTTATGACTTTAGAATGCTGAAAATAATTTTAAAATATTATATAACCATTGCAAGTTTTTATATTTAAGTGATAAAGTGTTATTTTGAAACTTTCATTTTAAACTATATCTAAAAGGTACAACATAAAAAAAATTCTGCCATTAAAGGAACAAGACATTAGACTTAAGGTTGTTTAATTTGTCCACAAATTAAAGGTTACAAATGGAAAGCCTTATAGAGTTCAAATAAATATTTAAACAAGTTGAGGTCTGAAATTTCATTATACTAGATGCAAAAAAAGCATACAAATTACAAAAAAAGAAATTATCTAAATGAAACTTTTTTGTACTTTGCAGTGCGTGCTGAAAATAAATGTTAAATGTTTGTTATCAGCACTTTAAAGTAGTCTATAACCGATTAAACAAATTGAAAATAAAAAGTAATGTAGCTTTGATAATTTAAGTTACACGTAAAACTTAGAATTACATTGTTCTACAGATAATGAGAAATAAGTGGTTGATCTTGTTTGCAGTCATTTTGAACAACCGATTTTGGATAAAAAGGTACAACCAGATCTGTTGAAAAAATTAATAACAACACTTTTCTAACTTACAGATAAAACGTTAACAATCAGCTTACTTTCAGATAAACAACTCAAGTGTTAGAACAGTGTTTGTAGACATCTGTACATGAACCTTTTGGAAATAATCAATGCAATAAGAGTCTAGAAATGTTTTATATGTGAAAATATTAAACTAACATTTCAATGTTCAAAAATAATTTGTTCTTAACAGAGTTAATTTTACAGAAATATAGTTTTCTGCAGAACAAGTTTACACAAAATAACAAAAAAGTGCACACTTTGAAGTGACAATTAGTGTTGCTAATAATAATATAAAAAAGAAAGATAAATGAGTTTAAATGCATAAAATTGACTATGTTACTTGGAAGATTAATAATAAATGCCAAGAAAAAAGACTGAACAGATTTTTTAAAAAATGCCAAAAGAAAGAATTAAAGGTATATAAATATGTTTGTACTTTCAATACTATTAAGAGATATAAATGAATATTTAAGATTTTTTTTTACACTCATAAATTATGTGATACTGTGACTTTGAATTGGTGGAAAACAACCTTTCACAGATAAAGAAATTATTTTGTAGTTGCTTAAGTAATTTTAAGGCATGCAAGATTAGTTTCCAAAATATATAAAAGATTATATTAAACTCAGATATACCAAATAAATAATTTTCACAGTCAAATATACACACACACACACGTGCAGTATCCCAATTCCCAATTGAAATAAAATAAAAGAGCTTGGTTGATCTTGGTACTTAAAATTAAGTAAAATCTTTGAAAAATAAAGAAATGACACCACATACTTCTTTCATCTGCGTCAGCATACCCAGGACTACCAAGTTTCCTTGTTTTGATGATGTTCCAAGTAAAAACTCTACAGGTTTAAGAGTGAAAGACTGTGGTTGCAAGAGTGAAAGTCCAGTAATAACTGGTGGAGAAAACAAGCTGTGTCGTATAGTTCGTTGGTAAACTAAATCGTATCTTTGTAGGAAAATGAGCGCTTTAGTACTGGCATCTGGATGAAGATTAATCAACCCAGCATCTTTCTTCAGGGTAAACTGTTTCTTTTCAGGGCTAAAATACATCAAAACCACAGACTTGTATCTATAAAATTTCAAAATACAGTACTATATGCATTCTTTTTAATTTTGCTATAATTATTCAATATTCATATCTTTTATACATTTTTGATGATTGTATTGTTAAAATGGTTACAACAAACGATTTTTATTTCGCAAAAGGCCATGCATGAGGAATATGAAACAATGTTATCTCATGGGAGAAAGTCATGTGGTTGCTGTAATTCAACGAGAAGGCTAACTACTGATTTAATCCTGGTTTTCTGAAACTAATAACAATGGAACCAAGAATATAATTTTCATGTTCCTTTAAACCTTTTCTATCAACATTAGAAAATAAATGTTAAATTGTAAAATGCAGGTATATCCTTTGAATTAAAAACTGTGGCAGAATTTTAAGCCAGATTGTAATGGGCATAAACAACTGAAAAAGGATATCTTTCACATTAAATTTTAAAATGTGAAACGAATACTAAACCTTCCATAATTAAATCAAAAGAAAACAGCTTTTGCTCCCATTTGACTGTTACCTTAATCAACAATACTGATATGTATTAAAAGAGTCATACATTTCAGGTATTACATTTCTGTATCATATAAAGTGACTTAAGCATAGTTAAAGTCTGAGAACAATTATTAAACATACTTAAGGGTTTCAGTATTTTAACAAATGTTCAAGAAACAGTGTTCTCATTACCAGAGAATCACTACTTATTCACAAGTTAAAACTATCTACTACAAAATGTGATTTAAAAAGTTAAGCTTCTATTGATAATAATATTAAAACACTTAAAACTGTCTGTCTACTACAATATAAATGACCATTGAAAACATTCAAGTAATCTATCTCATAAATTATACATATAACTATTCAAACATCACTTGTTAGCTGTCAAGTCAAAATTAACATCATTATGGTAAGTTTTAAAACCAACTTATAATAAAAAACAAGAGAATTTGCATAACTGTGTTAGCTTTTATATATAAACATATACTACATAAAACACCTATAAGTTTTAGAAATATGATAAGCATATAATACATTGCCTTTTTTTACAACTCTCCCAGTTATGTTTATAATTGAATACAATAGATAAAAGAGTCTAGTACAAAGCTACTATTAAAGATGACCTTTACACTAAATTAAAAATACAAAATGTCTTTTTGAAAGCACACAATAAACACAGAATTATAAATAAAATAGAATAAATGAACTGATGTTTTGCACTTATTATTTGAAGATTTATTCAACACAAAACATTCGACTTCAGTGCTGGAGTCTTCAGTGTGCACAAACATTTTTATCTAAGCATAACTAGACACTGTTGCTAGTCTAGAGAATACTTAAAAATTGTTTTAGTATCTTTTATTCTAAGAACAATGCATAAAATGTGAAGTAACATAAAGATCAAATCCTAATTAATATACTCTCAAGGATACAGTCAGTCGTGCTTTAGCTTATATATTTAATAGCCCTAATTTCTCTCTTTTATAACATATAATCCTTAAACATTATTGAGAGAAAACATGAAAACACTACAAAAAAGTAAATTTAAAAAATATATTTGCACTACTCTGGCTCTCAATGCTTGAGAGATAAAACTTGGTTTCCAAAACAAAAAACAGACATATGGTGAAAGCTAAAAGTTATACAAACCAAGAGTGTGAAAACAAAAGTTGATATTCTGATATCTGAATACAAAGAGTAAGTGTGAAAAAAAAGAGACATACTTGTATGCCAAGGCTGGAATGGAGTAGGCACTAATAATATTTAAAAAGGCTTCAGATTCTTCCTTCTCTGGATAAGTAAACTCTTTAAATGCTTTTTCAATTACAGTTTTATCAACAAAAGATGATGTTAATGGTTGACGCTGCACTGCTTCGACAATTTTTGTAAGCCACTCTCCTCTTTCAGATTCTTTGATGGTGCTCAAAAGGCTTAGAAGGTAATTTACTGCATCACTATCAGAACATACAAAAAGATATTTTAAAATAATTCATTTAATTTTAATAAAAATATATTGACACTATAATATAAAGTAGACTTAAGATTATTTCAATTGCTAAATTTCTTATTAGAACATTTTTACTCTTATTTAAATGTTATATACAAGAAGTTATAATTTATTGTGAATTAGTTAATCACACGTTCATAAAAATTTCAAACAAAAATATCATAATGCTTTCACTCAAAGTTCAGAAGTTAATTGTCACATCACTACATCCACATAATCAATAACAGTAACAAAAGTTCAAGAAATTTTAAGCTGAAGTTTTAACCAAAAGTTCAAAACATAAGTGGTTAATTTCTGCCTTATTTTTTACTCATATAAATATCCAAATATTTCTACTCAGTAATTAGTAGTAAGTATAATATACATCTTAGTAAATTTTTGTCGTTTCTTTTTCAAATTTTGCCTAAAATTATTTCATATTTGAAGTCCATTATACTAAATATAAATTAACTGTAATAGGCCAATACAATGCAAATCAAGTTCACTGTTGGTAACAAAAATGTTTTTATTTTCAACGTAAAATTCAACTGTTATTTACTGAAGACTGTGATAAATATTTGTTTATGTGCCAATTGTTTATAAATTGTAGCATCTAATGACTTTAATGACAACCCCAGAAGTTTTTGTCAAGAAGTTTAAGCAATATATTTATTTCTTTATGTAACATAACGCATCTTAATTTCAATTGGTTTTCAAACTAGCCTATTTAAAAAAACAACAACATAGTCCCATCTTAGATACCAGTAAGGTCCTGTTGTTGTTGGCAACTAATTCCACAAACTAATCACCCTGTTAGAAAAAAAAAGCTGCAACTTGCTTGTCTTTTCCTTATCTTGGACTTAGGTTCTCATCCTATTGTCTGTATAAATCAATACATGCTCCAAACAAATCTGAGTTCTTTATCCTGCCAATAATCTAAATAAAACTTTAAATCTTCTTTAATACTATATCATTTTCAAGAGATCTTAACATGTCAAATATAACCTTTTGATCCACATAATAATCCTAGCAGCCACCCACTGAACCTTTCTATTCTAAACAAAACAATATTTTTTCTTAAACAAAATAAAACTATACACAGTGTACCAAGGCCATATATAATGGATATGTAGTTCTATCTAAACACTGCCATAGATAGCATAATATCTGTAGCTTTATATATAATCCCAGTCTAAATGCAAAAACATAATGGAAGGATAATGGATATACCATTGATTTCTTTTTTTAGCATTTATAAATGTATAAAGGTATTAATTAAATCAAAATCTGTCAGAGAGAAATATAGTACATAGATACATTTACAGATCTCTTATCCTTTTTATGATTTTCCGCACATAGTTATTAATCGTGTTGATTGAAATGTTAACAAGTTTGTTCTTAAATTGTTGAGAGTTCATTATAGAAATATTGAATCACTTGGAGCCTTGCTTCAAATGCTATCCAAGTCTTTTGATTTCTCCTAATGATACAGTTTTATTACTCTTAATAAGGAATTTAGTTCATTTTATTCTCTTGACAATTTGTTGCAATTAAATAATTGTTCATTAAAATTATTTTTAGATGAAAGCAGGCAGATTAATGTACATTTTTACTATCAGATCTTGGACAGAGTGCCAGATAAGAAGTTAATTAAAAAAAGATACACAGTGGATAGAACACAGATACAGATATGCACATAATGTTGTATTCTGAAATAAAAGTATTTCAAAATTTACATCTAAACACTAAAATAGGCCATATAAATTAACTTATGTACATGTGGTTTTGTTTTATGTTTTCTTGGAAATCCTTAGGTATATTTTCAAATATGGAGAGATGTCGATGTTTGAAATTAAGAATGAAAAATGAAAGCAGCATCACTAGTAGTAACACAAACATTATACTCACAATTTCCAATGTTTATTTTTAGTCACTTATATTGACAGAGTATGAAAACTGAGGCACGACACTTATAACAATATATGTATTTCATATCTGTAAAGCTGCAATAATGGTGAAATGAAAATTGTAATTTCTCTTACCAAAAGTGTTAATATAAAACATGTTGGAAAGTTGAAAATCTTTTTAGGTTTATTGAAATATTTTAATTTAATGAAATACCTTGTAGTTTTCCTTTAGATTTATAAAACAAACTAGTGCATTATTTTTACTACTGTTACTATAAGTGACATTTACATGTAATTAGTAGCATCTCTCTCTCTCTCTCTCTCACACAGTTATTTGGGTATTTATGTTTATATACCAAGGAGATACAAGTTTCGTCGATTTCTTCCTCCTTCCTTTATATATATATTTTTAATATCTGTCAAGTGTATTTATACATTGTACACGAGGGCCACAGTAACCTACACTTACTAAGACCCATATCACGCAACATCCATGCACTATCTACACATAAACTTGGTTCAACTAAATCACTTATCTTTATAGTTCTATAATTATTTGCATTAGATAGGTATTAACTATAGAACATTTACATAAATATCTAATTAAGAGCAGTAGTAAATACATTTACTAATTTGAACTTCAATACTTTACTATCTACCACTACTAGCGATTTAATTCATTACTAAGTACTCACCTGCGAAGAGTAAGACCACTGATTTGAAAAGTCATGAAAGCTTGATTCTTCAAATTCAGCGACATACTTTTTATGACATAACAAAAGTATACTCGATATTTACCAAACAGTTACATTTGAAATATTGATAACCTTAAAAGTACACAGGTTTTAAACTATTATTTTTATGTTTCAATTAATCACATTCCAAATAAAAGTCTTTTTCGCGCCTCAATTTCATATTATTGCCCTCTTGTAACAGTTTATTTTGTTATTGCCACCAACTTAAATATCAGATATATTTTACTTACCAAAATTGTTCATTCTTAAAATTTGACCGTTCTTACACAGTAACAAAATAGAACAAATTAATTATTGTACAAAATAAAACAAATCTCTAAAATTATAAAATGTTATTTTATTACAAATTACAGCTTTTACACTGAAGAAAATATTTTAATAAAAGGTCCGACGTTTCAATCACTAGTGTGGTTTTTCTTAAGTGCACAAGTTTTATTTAATTTATCTTAAAGAGACCGCTCCAGAAATTGAAATGTTTTACCTGTTTTTAAACATTTTCTTTGTTATAAAAGTTGCAACTTACAATAACAATAATACACCAACAATCATAATCAAAAAGTAAATTTAAACCAAAGTATTAAAAATTTGAATATTATTAAGCTTTACAAGTACTATAAAATTTTAGATTGTATATTTTGTACGATTACAAGACTTTTTTTTTAGAAAATACTTAGCTTTATCCTCATTAATTTAACTGCCTACCTTTTCTCTAAGTTTTGGCTCGACATGGACAAGCACGTAAAGCGTGCGACTCGTAATCCGAGGGTCGCGGGTTCGCGCCCGCGTCGCGCTAAACATGCTCGCCCTCCCAGCCGTGGGGGCGTATAAAGTTACGGTCAATCCCACTATTCGTTGGTAAAAGAGTATCCCAAGAGTTGGCGGTGGGTGGTGATGACTAGCTGCCTTCCCTCTAGTCTTACACTGCTAAATTAGGGACGGCTAGCACAGATAGCCCTCGAGTAGCTATGTGCGAAATTCCAAAACAAACAAACAATTCTCTAAGTCTTATAGATGCAGCTTTACTTAGATATCACTTTGTGATATACGCACAATTACTGAAAAGTTTTAAGTTTTGTAGTTAGTCAAGAAATAAAGTGTTGAAGGAGGCAAAATTATCAGATTGTTTACTGACAAAAATAAAATATTAAAAGCATATGAAACGTCATTTTAACGCATCAAAAACTCTCAAAGTACAATCATCGTAAATTCCGATAAAGGATGTTTTTACCTCTCACATACATATTAATAACTATTCTGTTCACTACTTCCCCGATATGCAGTTTTTTGCATACCACAAGCCCTGAGTTTCCATGTGCCCAAATATCAACGTGGTTTAATTCCGCTTCGCATGAAAATCTTCATGTAACAACCTTCCACCCCAATAGGAGTGGGAGACCCTGTATTGATTCTACTGAACAATCTCGTTTGGCCATGCTGTCGTCAAGACAGTTTTTATTTGTGCTTTCTTGCTGTACTTTTTTTTATTTCATGCGAAATGGAGATAGTTTATTTTTTATCGAAGCTTATGTTTTCACTCAGAAAACGTTAAAATTTACTTGTGATCGGTACTTCCCTCATTTTACAAGACTAATTTTTCCCATTTTGTGCTGCTCTCTAGAGGAGAACATTTTTATAATGCAAGTTACAAGTCTTCCACACACTACTATTTAAAACATATCTCTCCACCAATAGGAGAGAACTATTATCACATGACATATGGGTCTACCTGTATATACCAGTATAGAACCATCACTTTTCGTTTAGTAGTGCGTAGGTTGAAATGTTTATATTTTAATGTTTCGAATTAATCGTGTGTTGCCACGAAATTTGTGTTTGTTGTGTTAGTATAAAGCATGAATTTTGAAGTTCAGGCCGCAGTTGTGGGTGACCCATCGGGAGATTTATGGGTCTTTATGCGCAGAAAGGGTCAGCATAATATGGGACAACCTTTACCTCTAATGTTGCTTTTTTTTCTCTTGACCCTCACCAATATTTTGATCGCTTATTTCCTTCTTCGAAGATTTTACCGCACCTACTTTAATCTTGCCTGAAAATTCTGTCAGACACTTATTGGCTCAATTTGACTTCATTTTTCGGTGATGTTATGTTTTGGCTATTGCTTCTATTTCTTATGGCCCCCTTTTTTTTCTTCTATTACATGATTCTGTTTCCCCACTATATTTAGTTTCCTACCGTTTTCTGATATTTGGATCCACGTTAAACGTTTCGTTTCCTAGTGAGGTGATAGTTAATATACCTCGTGCCTCATGAGCTTCGGATCAGTCCGTCCTTTATCAGGTAAGGTTGAGCGTTCATATATCGACCATCAATTTCTAAATACAGTTTTGCCTACGAAATGGGTGAGTCCCTCAACTTCCCGTTCATTTTATCAATGTTCAATATTCCCGTCTTCATCTTTTCCCTACCCAATATTTTTGTAATATCCCTTCTCGATCCATTTCCTGTCAGGGTCTCCTCATAGGAACAAATGGGTTACCTGAGGGCATCCTCTCTCTCTCTCTACCTTCATTTCCACGTTGACTCGCTTGTTATCTTCACCTCTGACCCAGAAAAACTGACTTTTTGTTGTTAGTACACTTTGGGTCGTGGTTCTTAAGTACCTGTTTCCTACGTTCTTATCTACGGGACATTAAGATGGCCCCGTTTGTTAAAACGTTACACGTTTGACAAGATCCCAATATAATGACTGCAGGGTGGCTTTAGTTTAACCATAACCTACCCATTCTTATCTAATGGCCCATTTGGCTTAATCTGAGCCAAGCGTTGCACTGATTACTATCTACTAACCCTCGCTTATTCCTCCTTAAGCTATAAAATCCCTTTAAGATGAACCGATAATGAGATGGAGCATTAGATTGATAACTTTTTTTCCACACAAGCAAAATAGCACTGCCGTTCTTCCAAATGAATAATTTTACTTCCATTGCATATAATTCAGAAGGATGCCTTCATGGGCCACTACGCCCAGTGAGTTAGAACTGGCAAGTAAGGATTCTCGCACTTTCCTGGAAGCAAGTAAAAGGGGAAAGAAAATGTGGCAGTCTTAGATGAATGTAAACACCAGAGATGGTGCAATGGGTGATCACAAAAACTCTATCTTGAGGAACAGCCCATTTCTGATTTATTTAATGTAAGGATTAGCGGGATGGGTAGCTATCTCCTTCTACTTTACCCATGGGTTAATACAATATGGAATGAGTATGTTAAACAAATGTTGCAATTAAAATTAGGCACAAAGTTGTGTAACACCAATCTCAACCGTGTGTGTTTGGTGGTTATGGAAATTATAATTAAGTTATCGAGATTTTTAGTACGCATTTGACTAATCAAAATATACATTAACAGGCACCATGACTAGCCAAAGAGCAGCATCCATAAAGGGATATGTCCCTAAAAAGTGTGTGTGCAAAGAGGTATCTTACCAAGTTGGTCTCGCAGAAGGGTGAAATAAGAGAAGTAGTGTATTCGAAATTCAAATTTTTTACACACCAAATATTAATTTTCGGCGCGTAATCTTCTGTTAAATTTCGAAGTGATAATGGCCCCCGTTGGTACAGCAGTAAGTCTACGGACTTGCAACGCTTAAATCAAGGATTTGATTTCCCTCGTTAGACTCTGCAGATAGCCCCATGTAGGTTTGCTATTAGAAAAACAACGAATTGACGGTGCATAGGAGTTACATGCACTGTGTAGTAGTATAGCTGTCCTATTGGCGGAATGATGATTTACATTAGACATGCTGGAATATTTGATTCAAATAGGGGTGTGGAAGGCTTGTGACAAGCATTTTATATTTTAAAAAGTTCAAACACAGAAGGCAATACAAAACTGGAAAAGCTAATCTTGGGAGGGAGGTAAGTACGTATCAGAAATACACTTTAAGTATAGAAAATATCAACTTCCAGCACAACTACATAATCTTCAAGGGGAGGTAACTAGGCCTGGCATGGCCGAGCGCGTTAGGGCGTGCGCTCGTAATCCGAGGGTCGCGGGTTCGCGCCCGCATCGCGCTAAACATGCTCGCCCTCCCAGCCGTGGGGGTGTATAATGTGATGGTCAATCCCACTATTCGTTGGTAAAAGAGTAGCCCAAGAGTTGGCGGTGGGTGGTGATGACCAGCTGCCTTCCCTCTAGTCTTACACTGCTAAATTAGGGACGGCTAGCACAGATAGCCCTCGAGTAGCTTTGTGCGAAATTCCAAAACAAACAAACAAAACTTAACTGAGCAATCGCTAGCTTCGATACACTTGGAAGATTGATAGTTTTACGAGCTAAGCTTCTTCGAGCATCGAGTTTGGTGGTCTACTCATTTGAGTCCACTGGCTTTACACAAATTGTTATTGTTCTGGCTTTTTTTAGTATTATTAATTACAGTTTAGTTCCAATCACACGCTTAGTTTCACATATTTCATTTTAAGGTTAGTTTTTAATATTAACTTTATTGCAACAACGTTAATTTAGGCTTAACATGTTTGTAATTTTAGGTTTGTCTGCCATTCATTTTACTGATAAATTGCAATAAAGGTTAAATGTATGTTCTTCAAATAATCCCTTCTATTAGATGTCTTGCCAATATACACTAGCTTAATCTTAAAATATGATTCCTTTTTTTGGTTTCCTTATTAATCATTTTATACATATTACAACTTTGTTTTTGAGGACCCTAGCTCCGTCCAACTTTATTACACTACTGCTTGTCTTCCTCTTCAAACTACCGAACTCATTCGGAACGACGACGATTGATGACAATTTTCTTTCACTGTATTATGAGTTGACCTTTCCAGGCCTGTAACGAGAAGTATGCTTAACCTACCTCAGCCCCTTGTATACATATTTTCCAGACATTTTTGTACATATTGGTTCTTTTTCTTTTTAAGTAGTACTGACATACCTTCCCTCCATGAGCTTTGGTTTATTTAGTTTTAACTTACCATCTGGCAGATATTTTTTCTTACCTCTCTGTTGCTTGTATGGGGTAAAATCTGTTAATCCCATACCTTTCTCCCTAGCTAAGTTCCTCTGCCTTTTCCATCATCTACTACCTCTTTTACTGGTGTTAGCATCTTTTCTGAGACAGTGGGGATTTTCATAAGATACTTTTTTCTTACATCTTAGCTTTGGGGATCTTTTGAAATGTGATATTCTCTTGTGCTAAGTTCGTTTCCTTTCCACTTCTAATTGGAACTTTCAGAATAATCTTTCTTTCCATTAGTCTTGTTGTTGTTTTTTTAGGGTCTGTTACTTAGCACCACGTGGGGCACCTGTATTGCTACATTTGATATTTTCTATTTTTTGGTTATCAGTTTGTCGCTTTGGCCAACTTTCCATTATTTACTTGCTCTATAGTTGGGTTTCGCAATTAGCGTTGTATTTTCGATAAGTTTGGAGTTCTGTGTTAGATATGCTTCACGCCAATCACTTATTAGTTCTTTACTTTCTTCCTATATTGTCCTTTTATTGTAGTATGGTGAGCCGTTTCCCCAGAAGTCAGGATGTTCCTGGTTGAAATTCTTATTTTACATCCCTCATTGCATTGTATTATGTTTGTTCACTATGGGGATTTTAGTACTAAATTCATGTCTTGTTATTTGAGCTTGTTTCAGAACTTTGTCTTCAGTTCCTCGTCCCCTTGTTCTGGCTGGTGATGTATCCAGCTATAATTTGAACTTGTACATTTTTCTCGCTTCATTCTTTATCATTCTCAAATGATTTCATTCTTGCCATTTTTTGTCAGGTCTTTGCAACTGGTTGACTGCACATTCCTGGCTGAAACATCTTCTCAATTGCATGTCTTTTTTGTTCTGGTCCTGTCTTCGTACTCTCCACTCTGGTGACTCGTGCTTTTTTTCCATTTTGATTTCCTTCCAGTTCCCACCTTTTAATCCCTGTTGGGTCTGATTTGATCTATATCCTTCACCTAGGCCTTGGTTTCTTCAAGGCTTTTTCCATTGGTTCTCTTTCCTGCTCTCACTTCCTGGCAGAACTCACCTGTATCACATTTTACTTTCTCGTTTGCCTTTTAGATTCGGTTTTTTTTCCCCACATCATTCCTAATGTCTTTAATCCGTTAGGCATCTCACTCTTGTTATTTATAGGATATTTCTTCTGTCGAGCATTGGGACTACACCTCATGTTCATTTTTCATTACATTATGCAACACATTTTATTTCTGGATAGTATGTTATTTCTTAATTGCTTATATTGTAAAAAATACAGAAAATTGTCATTATTCCCCTTAAACTTTGCTTTTGTGCCCTGGATAATGAGATTTAGAAATTAACCTGTCTTATATGTAAAATGGGCAAATTTGTAAATTTTCATTTATGTAAGGTTCTAAATAAAGCAACATACGAATTAAGATTTACATGCATTTTTTACTAAGGTTATACAAAATTGTTTAGAAGTGAGTAGTTTTTCGAGATTTGCGACAGTATTGTAAATCATCTTCACGTATTCGCCTCCAACTATAGTCTCCCATCATGTTTTCGTTATGCGTTCCCAGATCACAATAGCAATGTCTGAAAAGAAAAATAGGTATTTTTTTCATTTACTTTAGGCATAACCAATTTGGAAATAACAATTTCTGCCCAGGTACAAGAAAAAGTAAATTTTGTTACATAGTGTTATCTGCTTTGGGTAATGGCTTGTACCTATCGTCGTATTTCTCTCTTCAGTGAGACTAAATGGATAGATAAGATACCTTTTTGTATATAAACATTTTTCAGGGACGTATCTTTTTTTTTTTTTACTTTATGAATCCTGCTCTTTGGTACGTTTCAATATATAATTAAATTAGTTTAAATTTGCATTGGAAGGCTATGATAACTTACATGGCCACGAAATGCACATTATTAAGATAGAGTATTGTGCAAGATTACTCGTAATTTTCTTCGCAGCACATTTGTTTCATTCATATATTCAATCCAGATTGTACTTAACACATAGGTAAAGCAAAAAGAGCTAGTTACCAATTACTGTCATTCATTCATTCATTCATTGAACGAATCGGTAATGGCTTGCTTTACAAAATAGGTTTTTTGTGGTCTTTCTGGTTTTGACATTCTTTCAGACTCTACCACATTTTATTCTACCTTTTTCTTCCAGTGAGGTGTGAAAGTCCTTACCACTTTCCAGATCCAAATTATTCTGGTGGTAGATCATGAAAGTATTCTCTTGAATATGTGATAATGATATACAGTACAAATAATGATAAAGTCAATCAGATGAGGGTAAAATGTTAATTTTGGTATATATGAAAAGATGTCCTCCAACTTGATGCCCCACATCTATACAATATCCAAGGGGATATTGTAGCTTAGGAGTGAGCAGCCAGAATTGCAATTCATTCCTATGGTTGGAATTCCTCATTCTACCTTCCAACTGGAAGTCAGTTTCCAGAGTCTGGGTTTTACATTTAGTGCTAAACCAATAACCACAAGTCAATAATAGACATTTATTATTATAGGTGTCTGTTTTCTCACGAATTTGTAATGTTGTTACCTACATCCGTATTGTGATTTACAGTGGTTGAACTTGCAGATTAATATGATTGTATCTTTTATCCAAGCTCTTGTTCTTATTCCAATGATTTGTTGCACATTTAAATCAGTCAAACAATTTATCATATTGCTATCATGTCACTTTTTTAGATTCGGGTAACAAGGTTTCCTCTTTACTTTTGAGCTTGAAATAAAGAAGTGATTCTCTTTCTCGAACCCACTAGATGGCTAGATTTTGGATTATAGTTGACTTTCTACCAATACGATTCTTTTTCCTATCTTCACATGGATGTCATTTCATGGTGGTTAGGTTTTGGGTTGTAGTTTATTTACCAGTAGTATGATCTTTTCTAACTCTTTTCGCGAATGTCCATTCCCAGTGGCTAAGCTTTTGGATGCAGTTAACTTTCCATGTAAAGCTTTTATTCTTCCGTAACCAATCTACACCTACAGACATCTTTTTTATACACTCATTCACACTAATACTCCATTGGCTTAAGATTCCAATATAAAGTGGTTCAGATTCCTCTTTAACCATTATCTCCTCTTGGAAGTACTACTCTCAATTTTTACACGTCTGCAGCAGTTTTTTCCACACTGGGCAAATAGCATACGTGGTATATATGCAATGCTGTCTCGCATGTTACTCTCTGCTGCGAAAATATATTTTTTCGGGTGTTCTCAAACGTTTTTGTAGCATGCTTTCTTTCCCTCGTACTTGTTCCTCCACCTATTCAATGTAGGATTCTAGCTATTTGATTATTTGAAATTAAGTACAAAAGTGCACAGTAGTCTATCTGTGCTCTCTCCACTACGGGCATCAAAAACCAGGTTTCTAGTAGTGTGAGTCTGGAGGGCGCTATTTATGTGAGAAATAGTAGTATATCGTAAGTTATTTTCTATACTGAAAATGCATTTTCAATATGCATCTGCCTCCTTTAACATTTCCCACCTTTTCTACATATTGAAAACCATTTCTTCCATTTTTTTTTAAATCAAAATTTGAAGTGATAGTTCGTTGGAATTATATTAAGGAAGTAGCATCTATCGGAAGAGTATCACCTGAAAGGTGGTTGGTACATGATTTGCATGTAAGAAGCAGCTGAACCACGATTTAAAGGCTTGTGGAATGAAAAAAAAAAAAATCATGTAGAGGGCAGTACTAAACAATAGCTATTTACGTGAGAGAAACTAAGCACTTAACGGAAATACGTTTTCAGTATAATAAAATTATAATTAAATTATTTTTTTAAATATAAAATTATCGCACTATAATTTCACAATATTTAAAGTCGCAACTAGTGAAAAAAGTACAAACAGGTTTCAAGTTTTCAATGCAATTAATAATAGCTTAAGCACAATACTTTTAAAGTAACTGTAGTTACTCAGACTTGTATCTGTTATAGCAAACACCAGCTGGCGTGTGACTCGTAATCCGAGGGTCGCGGGTTCGCGCCCGCGTCGCGCTAAACATGCTCGCCCTCCCAGCCGTGGGGGTGTATAATGTGACGGTCAATCCCACTATTCGTTGGTAAAAGAGTAGCCCAAGAGTTAGCGGTGGGTGGTGATGACTAGCTGCCTTTCCTCTAGTCTTACACTGCTAAATTAGGGACGGCTAGCACAGATAGCCCTCGAGTAGCTTTGTGCGAAATTCCAAAACAAACAAACAAGCAAACACCAGAGAAGCCAACTGAAAATATTTCTTTCTTTTATAAATTACAATTAAACTATTATTACTGTTATAACTTAGAGTT
This sequence comes from Carcinoscorpius rotundicauda, assembly GCA_011833715.1. Lineage (NCBI taxonomy): Eukaryota > Metazoa > Arthropoda > Merostomata > Xiphosura > Limulidae > Carcinoscorpius > Carcinoscorpius rotundicauda. The sequence goes on along the minus strand of CM022397.1, from coordinate 84,433,908 downwards.
AAAGAGATGCACAGCGCTTAGTGATGTTTAAGCCAAAAGGTTTAACATAGGTTAAAACTCCCACAAAATTCTAACGTTGACATCGTTTTCAGTACATTAGAAAGTGACGTACAATTACAGTGATCTCTGACGACCGTTTTTATTCATTGTGATTTGTAAAAGTATTAACTCTTACACAGTGTTTCTTGTACAAGTTGATTGATTTTGCCTAGTATTAGTGCACAAGAGATTGAAACCTGTAGAAACGCTAAAGGAGGAAATGATTTTAAATAGAAAGGATTCGACACCGAAAGAATAACTTCTGAACAATACTATTTGGTTAATCATTGTGGACTTTGTTACAATAATAACATGAAATATACCGCGGATTTAAAAGAAGCGATGAAAAACCTCTCATTATATGAAAGGCGGCGAGGCGCCAATACTTTTAAGTTCTTCATGGGCAAAAGTTTTTCTTATTATCCGGGTACTGAAAGTAATTTCGGTAATAAAAATATATTTTTAATTTATTTTAAGAACAAAACCAAGTTCTCTATCTTTTTCTTATATTTTGTTAACGAATACCTTGTTTGTTTTTTGGAATTTCGCACAAAGCTACTCGAGGGCTATCTGTGCTAGCCGTCCCTAATTTAGCAGTGTAAGACTATAGGGAAGGCAGCTAGTCATCACCACCCACCACCAACTCTTGGGCTACTCTTTTACCAACGAAAAGTGGGATTGACCGTCGCATTATACACCCCAACGGCTGGGAGGGCGAGCATGTTTAGCACGACGTGGGCGCGAACCCGCGACCCTCGGATTACGAGTCGCACGCCTTACGCGCTTGGCCATGTAATGAATACCAAATGTAACAACACAAAAAGCAAAACAAAAAAAACTAGCATTTACTTTTACGTAGCGATTTAAATTAACAAATTGGCGCAAGTATTCTAAATGAACAAAAATATCTAGTAATGAGAACGTCAATTATAAATTCATATCTTGCAAAAATGCTACCAGTTTGCACAATAAAATTTCATTACCAACACAAAGATTTAAGCTTACAGTTGGCACATACTTTATTAATCGAAATTAAACTTGGCAAGAATTCATTACAATTACTTGGATTATTATGATTGAGATGGCAAACAGTATTTGAGGTTCTAGTTATTTCAACCACACAAGGGAGAAATTAAAGTTGCATATGCAGCCATAATGTTTCACGCATTTACACTTTAAATACATCTTTCACTTGTTGTTGTTGTGAATTAAGCACAAAGCTACACAATGGGCTATCTGTGCTCTGCCCACCACGGGTATCGAAACCCGGATTTTAGCGTGTAAGTCCGCAGACATACCGCTGAGCCACTGGGGGGCACATCTTTCACAACAAGACCTTTTATAATGCTTTTGTTCAACCAGGTAATTTAATTCTAATCTGAATAAGTAAACCTAATGCAACTAATATTCTCTAATTTTTCTGAATTTTTTATCTTCGTAGATCAGGAGAAAATGTTTTAACAAGAATGTAAAAATATAAAATTACTAATTTTAAAATATCGCAGTATACTGACGTCAAACATCTGATTCATTTCTAGTGATAACTGTTTTTCAGAATATGTATGTGTTAAGCTTTAAAAACTAAAGCACGTCAGCGGAATGCGCAAACATTAATATTATGATTCTCAAACATGTTACGCGTAGTTTCAATGTAAGGTTTAAATAATTTTTAAATTAGCAGACAAGTAACGTTTTCCAATATATAACTAACAAATTTATTTCGTATTTCACTCGTACAATTAAATTTTCAGTTTTGCAATTTGTTTGTTTTTTTTGCAATTTAAATTAACTACTAATCTAATTCTTTTCTTTGGGCTGTAGATTTCAATCACGGTTGATTCCAGACACTGATGTTTCTAATGCTGACCACAGTTGTGTCACAGATGATATTTAAGTCCTCGGAACTTTTAAGAGGAAGTTGGTTACGCTAAAGATGGTCAGTTATTATGCCTGCGGAATAAATGCTTTAGCAATGTAGATCTTCAAGGCTCTCCAAAATGGAACTTGAAACAAATGTTGCTCTGCAATGAAGAACAGAATTAATACAACCTTTTAAGCAGTCTAATTGGGTTGTTTTTTTTTCTCAGATCAGAAACAAGTTTAACTGGAAACAAACTTTATAACAGCAGTGTCCCTTGCTCGTGTATTTATCTTTTTTATACTGCTTATAGTATTCTGGTTTACTCTGATTTATGTCTTGTTTTACTGTCTTTATGTATATATCTCAGTAATATCGGTAACATTTGCTTTGAATCTTTGGATTGCAAATATTTACAATTTTAAAATTCAAAACTATTGATCTTTTTATATTTTAAGAAATTTTAACAAGTTTTTATTACAAGTCTCGTGTATTCAAATGTGATTATACTATATATTATATTTACACTTTAATGAAGTATGGTTTTTGCTTTTTCCATGATCAACAACCAAGTTTTAAATAGGATAGGAAATAAAGGTTCTTTTTCAAACGTTGAACTCGTTTCATGGGTAATTTTACTGTCCAGCGACGTAAAAAAACCAAAATAACACACGTAACAACAACCAAAATATGTAACGGTTGCTTTTTTACTGCAAGTATCCATATCTAGTAAATTTTCTTTAAGTATAAAAACGAGATCTTCCCATGAATGCATAATGTTACACAAACAATTATATAAAGAGAGGTCATCATTACAAAAAGAATCTTAACAAATAAGCAAAACTCCAGCAGAAATGAAGGCTTCATTTGCACCTCCCTATACTCTGGGCTTGGCTACCACAGCATACTTTTTGTCCATAACTTTAACATGTCTAGTAACACATGGATGTTTCTGAACCTGGATGCAAAAAAAAAAAATTGCTTGTGGTGTAGAAATACAGTTTTTATTTCATGTAAACATGAGTTGAAATTATATATGATAATTAATTCAAAATTAACATTACATTAACAAGTACAGAATTTGAAATTGGTAAAATAGGCACATTTTTATGTAAAAAAACTATTTTCATATGTTTATCAACTTTGAAATACATTAGTTTTTATAATAGAGCAGTTACTTAATGATACAGTAACTGGCCTAAAAGGAAATATTTGAAGAAAGATAGAGTACAACAACAGTTCTTGCATTGGTAGCCACGGTTACATTTGCAGGAAATGGGTTTTGTTTACTTCACTTTAAAATCCTAGGTTTGATGTTCAACCCCAGCAGCTGGACAATTGCAGAAAAGCTGATTTAAAAAACAACATCACAACATGTCCCCCTGAAACCTTTGGGGATGGTGAGCTGGCTCATGCTATGTCTTGTTTCTTTGTATTATGTTGATTATGCCATTTTTCTATCATCAGCAGTTTTACTGGCTAATCTGGAATATATTCAGTGTTTCATTAAACTGTAACAATTTTCTATTAGTATGGCAGCCTTATGTTATACAAATAGTTCTTTAAAGTACAATTTGTGTCATGAGTGCATTTTCCAAAACTATTCTTGATAGTCTGAACTTGCTAATAATTAATATCCAGTGTTGTAACTTAAAACATTGACTTAGTTTTTCACTTACAAATATTTATCTACATACTACAACAGTTTGTTCAAAAACTTTATTATTGTAGTTTGACACATTGCTAGTATAAACTACTTAAATTAAAATTCAATGTATTGGAGCAATAGCAGCTAACAGGGTCATACAAAATTGTGAGTGTATGTATGTGTACACCAAACAACCTCATATTGCAAGGTCAATGTAATGATAAACATCAACAAAATCTGAATTCAAAAGCATTTATTTTTGGTAAGAATAAACGGATCATTAATGCCTGCCCCTAGAAAATAAAAGTAGGTATTGTAACAAACTTGAGAGGGAGCTTTGATAATCTCTTGCAAAACTCATGTTACATGAATATTTGAGCATCATTGTGAAAGCACATGTCAAACATGAAATACATGAACAGAATACTGATTAAAAAATACTGTATTAGATATATCCTAGAAAAACAAGTTGTTTAGGAAGGAGGTTACTTATCTAAACACGATTAATTTCCATGAGGATTTAAGACCTACTATAGAAATTGTATGTTGAGTGTAAGAAAAGATTACCCCCTATTATTAAGGAAAACAATTCAAAATTTAAGTGTGAATTGCAAAATTTTTTTTTAAAAGAAAATCCTTTTGGCAGAAACCATTTATCTCAATAATTAAAAATGGAGTCACTACTACACATAGGTTACAGGTGTAATCACTTTTGTGCATTTGTTAAGACATCAGGATTCTCTAAACCATGCACCATGGGGGTGCAATAAACCAGTGCATTTCTTATGCCTAGAAACAATGCAGTAAATCAGTAAATCTGATTTGAAAATTTAATAAATAAATAAATTGCACAAAATTTATAATTACCATTAAATTACAAGTACTTGAACAATAGTAATAACCATCAAGTATTTTAGAAGTAATATCTAGAATCAAGGCTTCTAAACATTTTATCAAGAAAGATAATTAATATTTACATATTAATTTCTACTACAAACACAGTTATTTTTCAAGACGTAAATCAGGTTAAACATTAGATATACATTTGTCACTTAAAGGAACTATATTCAGTTTAATATAGCCAATAAACATCTATACAGATGTAACAAGGATTATGTATAATCCATTAAAAGTATTATAAACATCTTAAATGTGCCACTTAGTGCAACCTATTGGTTTATGAACAAAATAGGTGTAACTTGTACATTAAGCACTAGATTAACATAACAAATTAAGAATACCGATATCTAAAGGTGAACAAACAACATAAAAGAACAAAAATATTGAAAGGATGTTAAGCTTAATCTTATAAGGTAAGTAGCTTACAAACACAGATGTTGAAAAGATACTAATCTAACAAAGTGAATGATAATGATTTATGATGCATTTCAAGAGATATACAGTCAATCGACAACTTAGTCATATTAGTGTGAAAAACTCAATCTGTAAAAACAATGAACTACATGGCTGCTACTAAATAGTACAATACATATACAGTTGTACATGTTTGTTTATTTTCAACTGCAAAGCCACTTCAAGGGCTACATATTTCATATACCAACATGGGTATTGAAACCAAGTATTTAGCATCATAACCCTTCAGACTTACCACTCAAGGGAGTCGACATTTTTAGCTGGTCGGTAATTGCAGATCCAAAAGTAAGATTTATAATAAACTATTCTGTTGAGTAACATTTCTTTATGCTAAAGGTAATTTCCTTCATGTATTAAACTTATATACATATTTTCTCTCATAATGCCAACAAATTTCTACTTAATTTTTGCATGACTTGAGGGATTGCATTGTGCACATGATGAAAAAAATTAGTTTATTGTAAGATTATAAAAAGTTATAACTGGTATATAATTTGGAATTATTCAATGACTGTAATATCTTACATTAACACTGATTCATTATTGCATTTATTGATGTCAGCTGCATTACAAGTTAAATAATAAAATGTGTATTGCCTAATGTTTGAATGACCTAAAATGTGTCACATGATTTGTTTTACTCCATACTTTTATAATTAATCTAACTTCATGAAATATTTTCAGTTGAAACTGAAATCACAAGACTTATCCTGAACTATGACGTAAATATAGTTTGTTTTTTGTTTTTTTTAGGATTTCCATGTTTTTTTCTTATTTTCCAAATCTATTATTTCATGATATACGTTTTATTGAAATAGAAATTTTAGGTCTAGTTCAGACATATAATTAACAAGAAAAGACAATTTTCCATGATTTCAAAGATTTATGTTAATTTTGTACATGCTTCTTAAATTCTTTAAAAAATTTTCATTAGAGTGAAGTACACTTCAACAAACGTCTGTGGAATCTGTAAAAAGATACTAAATGGGTGATCCTGTAAAGTGTAAAGTTACTGTTACGTTGATAATACTGCTTACTGTGATGAATTATATATATATATATATTATGCTTCTTTTTCTTCCCTCATAAAAACTACTGACATTGTAAGCATAGTATCTATGGATTATTAACGTTGTTGATATGTTAATAGTGAAACAGTTTTATTTAATATTACTTTCATAATGACAACTGAATATTCTTTCTTCAGAAACTAAATGAAAGTTTTCTTCAGCTGTGGTGAATGGCAAAATTTGACTAACATTTTTTATTGAAAATTAAAAACCTACTCTTAATTAGAGCAGTGTTGCATTTCATAGATCAGTTAGTGAGAGGCCTGTATTATAGTCATAATATTGAATCTGAAGTCTTTACAAAGCTAACCATTAACACTGGTTCTAATAATGCAGTTTTTCTAGTCTTCAAAGACAATATAAAATGCCACTGACCTGTTTAGTTACTCAATGAAACTTTTAAGGTTTTTTGAAAACAGCCCATCTATTAAAAGAGTTGCTGAATTATGATGCATAAGTATATACAGTTGGCCAATTTACTAAGTTTCAACATTGTTTTGAATTATTTGAAGACTATGAATATTATTTAGCTGAAGGTTTTTCTACTGAAATCCTCAAGAAAGACATTAAATAGCTGGAGAAGGTTCAGTGAAGAACCATTTATATGATATCGTAAATGGTGGAATTGTCTTCTGAGGATAAATTAATGTCTCTTAAACTACTTTTTATCTGGAGAGGAAGAGGTTTAATAGGATTTGATTGAAATGTTTAAGATTATTAAGGGTATTCATGATGCAGATCCATCAAATTTTTTGTGTTTAGCAGTGAAAAGAATAGGACAAGAGGCCCTAAATTCAAATTTTGTCAGCATAGGGGTTGTCATCTGCAGTTTAGACAGTTTCAATTTTCAAACAGGGTGTTGGTTTTTGGAATGAGTTGCTTTAAAGGGTGGTGGAAGCAAAAAATTTAACTGAGTTCAGGAAAATATTAGATGAATATGTTTGTAGTAAGAGGTGGTTATAGTTGGAAACTGGAAGGGACATCCTTAATTACTAACAAGTTCTTTTTTGTCACTTTAAAAATTTATGAATTTATAATGGAATACCATTAAAGACAAATAAAAAGTGTTATTTAAAGTCTTGTGGATAAAAAACAACAAGAATTGAAACTGGTGATGCTTGGACATGTTTTTAAGAAAAGTTACATTTTTTTATCCAAGAAATTTCTTTATATTTTATCTCAGTTTTTTTACAGATATACATCTATACAACAGTTAAAACTCTGGAAGAACTGTAAAGTAGCATTTTAAAGATTTTCAAAGCAATTTTTTATTTAAAATTTGATTAATACTAACATACCTTGCAAGTTCTTTCTCTTCAACATCAGGATCTGGGGATCTACAAGTTAACAAAAATTTGTTAATGAAAATATATACAAAACAAAGAGATGCATGAATTCATATTTGTTAAGATCAACTGGAAAAGCATACTTAAGCCATTACCTGCTGAAAACAAATCTATTTGAAGGTACCAACATTCAATGAAAAATTCATGAGCAGAAATTATCTTTTTTAATTTTACTTTTAATTCTTACACTCCTTTTGATACTTAACAATAAAATTAAGTCATAAATTGAAATGTGAAAAAACAGGTAAGAAATTATTGTGTTAGGCCTAACTTTTAACTGACAGAGTTAAATGATACCTGTTAGATCATTAATATAAATAATCATCTCAGTATGTACGATTAAAAATAATTGGATGATACTACAGTTTGATGTTCTGAGAAACTTTAAATACAGGGAACTGTATATATTAATTAATGATTATAGCCTTGTAAAATTTGTTTTCTTTAAGATGTATGTTACATATGACCAGAAACATTAGCATTTAGTGTTTTATAACCTGTGCTTGTTAGTATACGCAATCAAATCAATTATTACTCCACACTTTCTCTTTTATACTGTGATTTTTCACTATTAACTACTCTGTTAAACAAAAATACCAAAAATATTGTAAAATATTTTTATTTGTGTTTAGAGTTTATGGAATCACACACCCCTTCCCTACCACAGCTGGATGAATAGGATAATTCCTGTTTTCATTCACACTCCCACATTTTGTATATCAATTCTTAAACAAAGTATGTATAAGTACAAATAACACTTAACCATATATTAAAAACAAATGGTGTTCTTTTTACTCAGTAAAGAAACAATATCAAATTTGAAGAATATAAAATATTACTAAAATCTGCAAAAACTAATAGAATAAGTATTACAAAAATACAAGAACTATTGCTTCATAATTTAAAAACAAGTCATATAAAAATAGAACTTTTCCATCTTTCTGATACTACAAATCATTAATCCATGTATTTAATACTGAGCTTTAAGTTTGAATTAACATAATTAATGACATTGAGGAACCTATAAATATGGAAAACTGTTACAATTTTCTTATCTTCAATAAGTAAATATGGGTAATTTTTTTAAAAGCCACATGATAGATTTAAATTAGTATAAACAGATTTCATGAGGAATAAAATTTTTACAGAAGTGCAAGTTCTATTGTAACTGAAATCATTTGAACATTTTCCATGTCCTCTACATTCTGAGAGTTTAATGTACATGTACCTAATAACACATTTGTAATACAAAAGTTCTTCCTTCTCCTTACTTTCTGAGTGTTTAACATATCAATTAACACAACTGTAACGTGAAAGTTCTTCCTTGCCCTCTGCATTCTGGGTGTTTAACGTACCTTCCAAGATATCTGTAATGCGAGAGTTCTTCCTTATCCTTTACTTTGAGTGTTTAATGCATCAACAAACACATCTGTAAGATGAAAGTCCTTCCTTGTCTTCTACATCCTGAATGTTTAATGTATCTACAACACATCTGTGATGTGAAAGTTCTTCCTTGTCCTCTATTTTCTGTATGTTTAATATATCTACCAACATTCTGTCGTATGAGTTCTTCTTTGTCCTCTACTTTCTGTATGTTTAATATATCTACCAACATATCTGTAGTGTGAGTTCTTCCTTGTCCTCTACTTTTTGTATGTTTAATATATCTACCAACATTCTGTAGTGTGATTTTTCCTTGTCCTCTACTTTTTGTATGTTTAATATATCTACCAACATATCTGTAGTGTGAGTTCTTCCTTGTCCTATACTTTCTGTATGTTTAATATATCTACCAACATTCTGTCGTATGAGTTCTTCTTTGTCCTCTACTTTCTGTATGTTTAATATATCTACCAACATATCTGTAGTGTGAGTTCTTCCTTGTCCTCTACTTTTTGTATGTTTAATATATCTACCAACATATCTGTAGTGTGAGTTCTTCCTTGTCCTCTACTTTCTGTATGTTTAATATATCTACCAACATTCTGTAGTGTGATTTTTCCTTGTCCTCTGCTTTTTGTATGTTTAATATATCTACCAACATATCTGTAGTATGAGTTCTTCCTTGTCTTCTACATTTTGTATGTTTAATATATCTACCAACATATCTGTAATGTGAGTTTTTCCTTGTCTTCTACTTTTTGTATGTTTAATATATCTACCTACATATTTGTAGTATGAGTTCTTCCTTGTCTTCTACTTTTGTATGTTTAATATATCTACCAACATATCTGTAGCGTGAGTTCTTCCTTGTCCTCTACTTTCTGTATGTTTAATATATCTACCAAATATCTGTAGTGTGAGTTCTTCCTTGTCCTCTTGTTACGTATTTTTTAATGTTTTATGTTCTTTGTAGACTAAACGCAACAGAAAAACGCAGATAACAGCTTGTATAATTTATTACACTAAACTATTAACAAATATAACAGATATAACATAAATTATATAATAACAGTGACAGATATTAAGTTACAACATTCGAAATTAATTACAAAACAAAATAATATTAGTTTCACACTTCAAAATTAATCACAATACAAAACGGTACTGGCCTGTATCTAACGTAATGATCTAAAATGAAAGTCTCAAATTCCAATCTAGGGTGTGAATTTGGTCCCACAAAGAGATTCCGAAGCTTAAATGAAGAAGTTCAGAAACAGAGTTCACAGTTCAATAAATTCGCCGACTCTCAGCACAAGCAGTAATTCGGATGAATCGTAGAGATTGACGAAGTAAAATCACAGCTTCCGTAGATCTAACTTCAGTCACAAATCCAAGTTGAATAATCACAGCAAACACTTAATCTTTCTCAAATAAGTCTTACACTGCTAAATTAGGGACGGCTGGCACAGATAGCCCTCGAGTAGCTTTGTGCGAAATTCCAAATCAAACAAACAAACAAACTTCGAATAAAACTAATGTCTGAATCTATCTTCTTTTTTCGAATAAAAACTGATGACTGAATCTATCTTCTTTTTTCGAATAAAAACTGATGACTGATTCTATCTTCTTTTTTCGAATAAAACTAATGACTGAATCTCTTGCATCTTCGTCTGTTTATATATTGTAGGCATAAACTCCTCGAAAGAACGCGAAAATTCTACAGGACTCTAGAGCAATCCGCACATGTTCGTTCTTGTACGAGACTACACGTCTAGACACGAAGTCACCAGCACTCATTTACAAACATATGATTGGTTTACTTAATTCAAGAAAATTCTAAATGTTACCCTAAATGAATAACAAAATATTAGTTTAAACTTCGAAACAATAATATCAATATGGAAAAATGAATAATAGAAATGAAAATTTAAACACAACACGACGTGTTGTCGTTAACAAAATATTTACACATATACATAACACTCTACTTTCTGAGTGTTTAATGTATCTACAAACATTTTCATTGTGAAAATTCTTCTATTTTATGAATGTTTGTTGTACCTGACCAACAGTTTTGCAGTGTGAGAGTTATTTTGAGTCTTCCATTTCTTGTTTTTCATTTTTTGTTCATATCACACGTTCCAAGAGTCACGTTAATAGCTACATAATAGTCTCTACTCTTCACATTAAAACATTTAATTGTTAGAAATTGTTACAAATGTCATATCAACACAAGTTCTTTAAAAAGATTAATTGCCATTATCCTGTGACACAGACCAAAAAACTAATACTTACATTACACCACACCAGATTTCTAAAGCATAATCTAAGAAGATGTAGAACAATTAATCACTGATTACTTAATAATAAACACATGTTAAGCTAAATTTATTATATACAAATGTACAGATAAATATAAGTCATGTTGATGAAGTTATCTATAAATCTATGTAGCAAGTATAACTTTAAAGCTTACCATGAGGTTCGTACAAGTTGTTTGCTCCAGCATCTTTGTGCAGCTGGTCAATATTTTATGTTATCATAACCTGTTGACTGCCTTCATCAGTCAGCCACTGCTCTGCATCAGCAAGAGTATTGTGAGCCCATCAGAAAACACTTTCCAACAAAACAAATGTTTGTAATGAAACAATTGCTTAAAAATAATAGTTGCACTTAGAAAAACAATAAAAACATGTTTGAAAAAACAAAAAAACTTATTTCAGATACGTAACTTTTAGAACTGAAATCTTGTGAAACTTAGTCAAGGATACAGAATTATCTAGGAGTTTGAAATAATTTGTCACCCTGACCAGGGATTAATTTTAAGCATTTTTAACACCCTGAAAAGAATTTTTGGATGTGTTCAGAACACATTGTGCAGACTTTATTTTTTCCAACTTTCACAGTATAAATTCAGAAACGTTCTTAGGAGAATAACTGGCTGATTGATAATGCAATATACAAATCAAATGCCACTGAATATCTCAGTGTAATTTGTTGTTCTCTGCCTTGATGTATTAAGACAATTATACATTTGTCGATAAATAGAAATTATTATTTTAACTTAATAAGGGGATATTTTTCAGAGCTGTGGAAGCTTTCTGAAGTTTTAACCTCAATTTTATTTTCCTTAGGGCTTTCGTAAGAAGCCTACTGTTAAGAAAGAAGTGTATATTTATATAAGGCCCTAACATAAAAACTGAAGATCGGATGAAAAGTAATTACTGAAGTTTCATAAAATTGAAAAAGATCAGAAATTCAGTCACTCTCTTTTTTTTAACACTATAATTAAAGTCTTATCCTTAATCAATCTTTATCTGAAATCTTAATGCACTGAGGCTCATAATTATTAAATTTCATAAGTAAGTTTTAATGTTTATTTTACAGAATGGTTCATGAGTAGAAATGAAGAACAAGATAAAAACCAATGAAAGTATTACATCACACACACACACACACACACAGTGACCACAGAAACAATATATTTCTGAATGTTTTTTTTTCTAAAGTCAAAATTCAAAATACATTGACAAATATGTATGTTGAAAAGAATTATAATACCTGTTTAATTCTTTCTCTGGTGTGTCTCTATATAAAGTACTGCTGTATGCACATATGCAATACACAACATAATCTTTGTCTTAGCTTTGAAAAATCAAGTATGATATTAACCCTTAAATGGTGGTCAGCATCAACTGATGTTGCTACATACAACATTCCTGCTGTTTAAGAGATAAACATATACGAGTTTGAAATTTTACTGCTTCAATAACTACCAAGAGTTTATCACTTCCAGGTTTAAAATAAGTAATGAAATATTAAAACGTTTTGTTTTAATGTGGAGAAATATTCATAAAAGTTCTCATCTGAATTAACTATCCTAGAAATATCAATACAAAGATAGAGAAAGAGTAAGCTTTTACGTGCACAAACATATACAAAATGTGTCAAATAAAGACACGAATCACCAATGACAATCAACTGAAGCTATGCCATTCACTCAAGCTTCTTTCGTCACATACAGTTTCTATCATCAGGATTTTCCTTAAATACCAGAGGTGAAAATTGTTACAAAATGACCATTTACTGATATTAGTGAAACTGTAAAATGAAATATTCCTGTGGAAATAAATATTTTGATTAATGATATTAAATGTTTTCTTAATTATTAGCTACTTTCTTACTTAGCCTGTTTTTGTTTTTTCATAATGGGGCTCAGCCTTTGCTACCATCATAATATAATGTAGATTCCTCTAACCTTGATTCTGCATTGACACACTTACTCATTTTCCAGTGCAGCAGTTCATGCATATAACAGTAAAGTGTGCCTACAACATTAAGCACTAGTAATAACAATAAGAAAAAAACTTCCAACAGAAAAGAGTTTCTGCAATTAGTTGTACTATTTCTGCTGCTGGTGATACTGATAGATTAAACATATCATAAATATTACATTTTTTTAATTTGTTTGCCGTAAGTGATTATCAAAATATTGACCAAGGCCAGAAATACATTTTTTAATATAACTGTTAAATACATACACATCACAATTCTGCACTTTCTTTGCATCTCTTCATTGTATGAAGAGAGATTGATACGAGGTCTGTTCAAAAAATACGCGGACTGTTTGAATTGCGCGGCTCCAGTTGGTTTCAGGGCAATCCGCTTAATGTCGCCAGGTTCGCACAGATCAGCTGATTACGACACCATTTCCCGATTGCAGGTATCTTCATTTGTGTATTAGCTACGCGGTTTTAAGTGAAGTGCGATTTTTCGTTTGGCGGATTTCAGAATGAATGACCTGAAGGAGCAACGACTTTCTGTGAAATTTTGTGTTAAACTTGGAAAATCTGCGACTGAAACTTTTGCTATGCTTAACACGGCTTACGGTGATGTTGCTATGAAGCGTACGGCATGTTTCAAGTGGCATGAACGTTTTAAGGATGGTCGACAGTCCATTGAAGATGATGAGCGTCCTGGACGTCCTTCCACGTCAACTAACGACCCACACGTCGACAAAATTAACATCCTGGTGCGGGCAAATCGACGTCTGACTGTCAGGGAGCTTGCTGAAGAGTGTGGGATATCAGTTGGATCTTGTTACGAGATTTTGACCGAAAAATTTAAAATGCACCGCGTTGCTGCGAAATTTGTGCCTCAGAACTCGTGAAATTTTGGCCAAACACTCGATCACTGTTCTTCCCCCCTACTCACCTGACCTTGCTCCTTGGGATTTTTTCTTGTTCCCCAAACTCAAAAGACCCTTGAAAGGAAGAAGATTTGAGACGATTCCCGAGATTAAGGCAAATGAGACTTAGGAGCTGGAGGACACTACAAAAGAAGCGTACCAGGACTGTTTCAACAAGTGGAAACACTGTTGGGATAAGTGTGTGCGTTGGGGAGGAGAGTACATTGAAGGGGTCCCAGACCTGTAACTTCTAAATAAAGTACATTTTGTTTTATGACGTCAGTCCGCGTATTTTTTGAACAGGACGCGTATAATACTTTTCAATTAAAACATTCTAAAACATAAAGCCATTATCTACTTGTTTCTCTATCTCATAGTTACCCACTACTTGAAACATAATTCATCAATATCAAATTCTTTTCCAACCCTCCATCAGACACACAAACATGATTCATTATAATTATTTTCTACCCTACCTACTCTTTATGTTAGAATAATAAGAAATATACAATAAAGTTTAAATCCAAACTAACAGAACAATACTAAATGTAAGTGGAAACCGTTTGAATATTTCACAAATCGTCTTCAGTCCAACATTGAATTTTCATTCATAAAAGTTTTGGAAATGAAGTATACTTTCAGTTCAGATTTGAAATTTCTATTTAACCATATCATGGTTGGAATACTTTTTAATACCATGAATGTGAGGTGACAACAGTCCACTAACTAACTGATAGCAACACTAATACTTTATCAAATGGTAAAGGATGAAGATGTTTAATATTTTCTGCATTGTAAAAAAACATTTTTGTTATGCTAAAAATAATTTACTAATTTTACTTGTTACATTTTCCATCAGTTCAAGTCTTTACCTGTCTTGATAGACAACTGTTTCTCTTCATAATATGTTCAACAGATGAAGCCAATTGGTAACTAAAGCTGCTATTTGATGTTCTTTATATAACAATTTTCACTGGATTGCAATTTTGCATCAATAATAAAAGTTTTCCATTTCAAATATTAAGTGTTTTATGATGCTTACAAATATATTAGTAATCATACACTTATTACATATTTGGACTACCACAGGTAATTAATTTCAATCTGATACGTATATACAGAGAACAATAAAATAAAAACATTGCTCAAACTGGTACATATAAATCACTTAAATTTTTTATAATCAAATACCTCAATGATAAAAGAAATAAACATGAAAGGCAAGATACTTATGGTACTTAAAATTGTTTACTGACTTCTTTCAAACTAAGGTAATTTGATAAAAACACCTGAAATCAAATTAATTTTGTATTAATAAGTTTGTTTGTTTGTTTTGGAATTTTGCACAAAGCTATTGGAGGGTTATCTGTGCCAGCCGTCCCTATTTTAGCAGTGTAAGACTAGAAGGAAGGCAGCTAGTCATCATCACCCACCGCCAACTCTTGGGCCACTCTTTTACCAACGAATATTGGGATTAACCGTAACGTTATAACGCCCCCACGGCTGGGAGGGCGAGCATGTTTGGCGCGACTCGGGCGCGAACCCGCGCCCCTCAGATTACGAAGTGCACGCCTTAATGCGTTGGGCCATGCCGGGCCAGTATTAATAATACAAATAAAACTTTTGTGGTAATACTTTATGTTCAACAATTACTTGACATTGTGTGTTCATTCTTTTCTGAAGGTCTCTGTAACTGGTAGATAACCAACTGCTTGTAATTGCCTCCAGTACTGAAATTACCTCGACACAAATTTAAGTTTGCACTACTTATGTTTTGTTAGTATATTAATGGTGATTTGTAGACTTGCGATTTATCATATACAAAGAAAATGACATGTATAGGTCAACTTAATGGATAAATACCATGTAAATTACAGCTGGACAACTAACTCAATAACACTTATTACCTATGAACATAGATTACATCAGTTAGTGTCAGGTTAGTGCTACAAGCTATTTCGACTATAAATGTAACTGAAATACCTTTAATTATGTTTTCTCATAGCGTTTGATTATTTCAAAGTTAACAAGCATTACAGTGACATGAGTCACAAAAATAAAAATTACTACTTTCATTTATATCAACTATCCTATTATATCTAACTTGTGAGTTATAAAATACTACTAATTAACCAGTTCTAGTGTGAACATACATGTATGTACACAATAACATGTAAATATCCATATATATGAGTATATTTACATAAATAAACTTTTTACTTCAGTTACTTTATTCTGTTCAATTAATGTACCACTCTAGTAGGCACTAACTCTAGCATTTACAAAAACAACCTGACCAGGTACTCATTATACTTCGATAGAACTACTTGTTTGATAAGTTTGCTCCAAGACACTCCTACAGTGCTTAGGTTTATGGAATTTCATGAAAAGCACTAAAAGAATCTGTCAGTAATTTTAGCCACATTATAAGTATTAAACACGAAGTATGATTTTTTACAGAAATCAAAATGTTTTCCAAATCAGACTAAAACTCTATATTTTTTCGAAGATTCATCTCTTGATTTTCATAAGCAAAATCACATTTGATAGCTACACTTAAAATTCACAAAATAAAACATAAATGTGTAAGATTTGTATTAAACAGATATTGCGGTTGTTTTGAATTGACTGTTTAATGAAATAGCATGTTGAATGTTTGGTTTGGATGTTTCATTAATATATACATACAGATGGGAAATATTATATTTAGTCCAAATGATGGTTAGGTTTGTTTTTATGGTCATATAAAGAGATAACTTGATAACAGAACAGATAACTGACTTACACAAATATAAGAAACTAGCTTAGCAGTATATTACCATAGATAATAATGGTAGCAAATGATGAATACCACTTTTAAATCAACGATGAACATTTTATCTTATAAATGTTGAACTTAAATTGTATTGTGTGATAAAAGGAAACCCTACAGATACATAGATAAGAATAGAACTATCACCAATTTAACATGAAAGTTGTCACTCTCCTGTATATTTTACTTGAAAAAGAATCATGTTTATTTATTAATTTCCTTACAACAGTGGCGATATTATTATAGCATTACACCTTCAATAAATCACATATCATGGTTTTTTTTAGTCATTTAAGTATATAAAGATCCTAACATTTATATTTTCCTACTTTGTAAATGTGTTTCTGATAGATCCTCACCTTCTTATACAGAACAGTTTGAACCCTGGTGAATCTGCTTATGAAATTTGCATGCCATTGCCTTGAGCCTACTTACACACTTCTGTTAACAAAGAAAACTGTGTGTATCAGTCTTGGCAAATATAAAAAAAATGATACATATTGAGATTCAATGAACTTCTAAGTTAAAATTTCAGATAATTTGGAATTTAATATGTAATGTACATTACATAAAAAAATCAAAAAATCATCCAAAATAAATTACAATACTCAAGAATCTTCACATCTCGTAATATTCCATTCAGAATTGGCTTGAATCTTATTTTTCATTGTGTTAATGGTCTTAATGATGAAGTTGCATTTCTCAGATATACAAGAGTTCTTCCAAAAATAAATCAATCATGTAGTAATTGTTCTAGTAAGGTCCAGTAACTAGGTGTAAATTTATTCCTAACAGATCCTTCTGTGAGCATTTTAGTTCTTGAAGGTACAATGATTTCATCATTGGAAGTCAGATCTTTGATGTTGTAAATGTCATGTAGTGCTCAGGGCTTTTTGTTATTTGAAATCAGCCTAACTTTGGATCCATCTCTTGCCACAAAGTTAGTTCAGAATATTTACTCCTACTTGATGTCAACTGCTCACATCATGAGATATGGTTATCAGTAATGATAACTTCAAACTTCTCTCTTCCTGGAACTTAATGTCAACTTGCTGTTCACATCACTCCATCTTCTTTCATCATTGCCAAATCAGATTTAACAACTGCAGTTATTACACCATCATTGATCAACAAACATCAAGGCTTCTCATCAATAAGGTTATGGACTGTTTTTTTTTTTTTAAATAATGAACTAATTATCTCATTTGGAGTTGATGAAGCATTTGAAACTGATCGTTGCCACATAAGTCCAACTATATTCTCTTTTTTATGTTTTATGTTTTATCATTGTTTCTTTTTTTATCTGTTTGGGCTCTGTGACACATCTGTAGATTATTGTCTTCCTGACAATAACAACTTCAGCTGTAATAGTCAGGTTTTCAATATTTGCAACACCTTCCTCTTTCTGATGTTTACTGAAAGAACAGTTTATCACTGTCGGTACTTCTGTGCAATATGTTCTTTCAAATTACAGCTTGAAAAACTTAATATCTCGTGGTTTATTTTATCCATTCTGTGTATTTATTTGTCTAATTGATACTTTCACTCATTAATCTGTTGTCAGATGGTTTATTTAGTAGTTGTTTATCTGTGACTTCAAGTTCCACCACCAATTAGAGAAATTCCTTAAGAGAGGTACACATAATTTGCTTTCTGGAGCTTTTATCTGGATAATTGTTTCTAGTGTACTACTTCAAAGACGTTGAATAAGGCAGTTATTGCTGCTTTTGTGTTGTTACAGCTCCTAGCTACAAGACCACTTTGTCTTGTTCTGTGATGTCCCTTGAATGTTTTTAGTTCAAAAGTAAACATTAAAAACAAATAGCTAAATACTGATTTTTTTGTATTACATGGTATATTCTTTTGTATTTGTTCATATTGTACCATGGGCGCCATAAGTAAATTTCATAGTGTTTAACGAATTAGAAACTCAAATTATTAATATAGGTAAAACCATATAAAAAATGGATCTATTTTCTTTTTTCTTCTCTTTATTACACAACAAGTGATACATTAATACTATAACTTGATCCTATTAACTGTTGTTTACTCTTGCACAGTTCTCGTAATTACATATTCGTAACCAATCTACAGCATTTTTCAACTGGATAATTCTATCGGCCTTTCTAAAATATTTACACGGGAAAATACGATTTTAGCGTTACAGAGACCCAAGGGTGGGTGGTGAAATCAGATTTTTACTTACACACAAATACAGGCTAGCTGGGAAAGCTGATAAATCACAGTGAAATTTTGTTGTATCAGTATAATAATTTATGATTTTTGCCATTTAAAAATACATATATAAAACCTTGAAAATTATATTTTTATATCATTCACAACGTTTAAGTGCAAAAGAATTCCGTAAAATCATTAAATTGTAGAGATCATTGGTTTCCATATATTTTTCGTTTAATGTTCTATGTTTTAAAAAATAACTGAAATTTAAGAATTTATACGTGAAAAGTAAATGAAATTTTTCAATTTTCAGATGGAGAAAAGTATTTTTAGTCGTCAAATCAAAATTATGTTGCATATTGGATAGTCAACATTCAAAATTCCAAAAACAAACAAAACAAACAAAACGAAGGAAGTGAAGCCCATCAGTGGCTCAGCGGTATGTCTGCGGACTTACACGCTAAAATCCGGGTTTCGATACCCGTGGTGGGCAGAGCACAGATAGCCCATTGTGTAGCTTTGTGCTTAATTCAAAAACAACAACAACAACGAAGGAAGTGAATAACGACTTGGGGCTGACCAACCTTTGAACTTGGATTGTTTTGTTTTGTATTTGTAACTTTTGTTGTGTGCTATTAAAAACTGTTGTTGTGTATGTCCTGCATCAGGACTATTTTATTGGTTCGAGTTAAAAAGGATCACAAACATACTCTTTACCATAGTTTTCTCTAACCCTACAGTTAGCGGGCCTTAAATAAATGTTTATTGGAAATATGTGCACCAAAATATATAATTTCATAAGTTAATCACCCTTTTATAAAAATGAAACTGTCTTAAGTAGAACCAAATCTGTTTTTTGTTCTAAATCTTAAGTTTCTGAACTCTTGTTCTATAACAAAAAAACAAACAAATATCTTTAGCCTGTCGATCTCTTGGATACTCCAGTAAACTTCAAAATGAATACCTCTTATCCTTCTTTTCTCAAGATAAAATAGATTATGATATCTTCACCTATTCCTGTGAGACGACTGTTCATCATAATAGCCTTTTTCAATAAGTTAATATATTTTCTTATATAAGAAGACCAACACTGAACACAATATTCCAAATGAGGCCAAAATAACGATTTGTATAACAGTGGCTTACCAATGTCTCTGCTTACTGACTTATAGTTTTTCTAACTATTCTACATTTTCTGATTTATTAATGACAAAGTTATGATGATTGGCCTGTTACCTTCCGTCTTCTTCACTTCACTTGCCATTTATCATCGGCTCTTCCTTTATTGTACTGTGGTTTTCCAGTTATATGGTATCTTATCTTAAAATCTCTTTGAAGCGGAATTTACTTAAGCCACACTTCTTTAACATAATATAATTCCTATAATTCTACCACGACTTTTCCCATTCACATTATCATCATTCCATAAATTCAAGTCTAAAAGTTGTTTGAAACATCTTCAGATTAAAGTTCTCATTTATTTCCTATAAATATTTCAACTGATGTCAGAATAAAAGAGATAATTTTAGCAAATTATATAATATTTAATCTTATATATATATACATTGTGAGCCGTGGTGTTTGTTCGAGTGTCCATCTGTCTCCTCTTTCCAGCGGCCACTTCCTACACTGTATTTTGCATGAAGTAAAAAAAAAATCCAAAACAACAGTTTGTTTGTTTGTTTTGGAATTTCGCACAAAGCTACTCGAGGGCTATCTGTGCTAGCCGTCCCTAATTTAGCAGTGTAAGACCAGAGGGAAGGCAGCTAGTCATCACCACCCACCGCCAACTATTGGGCTACTCTTTTACCAACGAATAGTGGGATTGACCGTCACATTATACACCCCCACGGCTGGGAGGGTGAGCATGTTTAGCGCGACGCGGGCGCGAACCCGCGACCCTCGGATTACGAGTGCACGCCTTAACGCGCTCGGCCATGCCAGGCCCTCCAAAACAGCAGACAAAACACTTTTAAAATGATGTTAGAACAAACAAGAATAATGTTCAAATTTTATTTCGCAGGTAGGATATTCTACACCAAATTATTAGGAATTAATTACACTATCATTCATATTTCAAAATATGACGTAATTTAAAGAATAAACATTTAGGTTTACTGCATGTTATTGAACTTTTATCACGACTGACATGCTTAATAATTACTTTTCGCGGTGGTAGATTGTAAGCAAAATTACCAGTAACTGGGTAATATATGTACGAGACAATTAGTCTGAGATCGGGACTAATGTACTGGTAAGTTCAGCCTAAGTATTAAACAACCAGGAGCTTAGCTGGTACAATAGTAGAGAAGGTAATTTTTTGTAATGTGAGATGATTGGCTAACATAGCTTAGATCAGTAAGTTGTATCAGAGAGTCCCATATCCTGTGGAGATAACATTTCGCTACGCTGTTATTAGAAGGTGGAAACGACATGGAGATGTTTAATTACCAGTTATAAATAAAGCTGATACGTATTAGGTCTTACACCAGCGAAGGCTTTCCGATTGTGGATGGATTTTTTTATAACTCATAAGCCACTCTGCACTCACCGCAAGAACGAAAGCCCAGTTCTAATAGGTTACTAGCCCACATCACTTGTCTGCTTTATTAAAGCAGACAGAGCTGGAAAAATGAATTATTAATAGTGAGTGGTGAATGCACTACCTACAAAGAACGATACTTTCAAAACAGTATCCAGACAGTGCCTGTGGGAGTAACAGGGCTCAAGCACTCATCGTAAATCTTGGTTGATTAGCAAGAAAAGGTGAATAATAGGGAACCAGAGTCTAGACACTGATCTCATAACATGATGCATATTTAAAAAGTGGATCAGACTCCTACAGTTTCGTATTATGACAGACTACTATAATGTTAGTAGGAGAACGAGAAGTTGATACTATCATAGAACCTCTTTGAAAGTTATGATATCATACCATTTCAAAAGACTAAACTTTTAGTCCTTGAGTTTATCACTCTCACTGGCCTTAATACATGTTACATACTGACGTGCTGAAGATAAGATAACGTTGCACTTTGCCATGGTAACAACATCTGTTCTCAGGAGGAGTATCACCATTACAAGCCTTGAACAATCTAAATAGCTCACCAGAAGTTACCACACACAAAAGGTAATACGCCATATCATGTTGGTTCCTACCTGACCAGTCTGACAAAATTCCCCTATATCTGATGGTAGGAGATGTGAGTGCCAGACATCACACCTGGGGTACAGATAAAAGTATCAATGACAAATGTTTATATTATTCTCTCCACAGTATAAATAACAGTCTTGTACTGCTGAATTTGAATAAACCAATGAATGTCATTGAGTACCAAAGCCACAGAGGTTCCTGTATTGACATTGCTTTTGCTAAACATACTTTGAGTATCATATTTCTCTAGCATAGGTTTACATCCACCTATGTTGAGAGTGATCACCTCACATCTGAGTGAGATACACAAAGATTAGAAAGTATAGTGATATAAAGCAACCTAAAAATCCAAAAAAACAAAATAAGGTAACAGCTTCTGCAAGAGAATCACACCATACTGGTAGAACAGTGAAACTAACAATACTTGGAAAGTATAAAATTAAGCTCAGCCTGAATTCATGAAGATAAAGTTTGATCCAATCTGGATAGAAGAAGACAGAACTGCATGGAATAGAGTCTGTGGCCTCTCAAGGAAATAATCTTCCAAGGCTCGAGATATGAAGTGAGGTGTGCAGGAAATTTATAGCTGGAAGGCTAGATTATCAGATTGATTAATTACTGCTGTTATCAGATTGATTAATCACTGCTGTTGGAAGAAAGAACTGGATAAATATTAACGAATTCGCAGCTGATATATGAGAAGGTTTCGGTGCCACTCTGAACACCTTCTTGTCTCTCAGTAACTTCAAACTTGGAAGATACCTAAAACGAAGTTTAAAATGCTCAGAATTCGCACCAGTGTAGCATGATTCAGATGTGTCATTATTACCTATAGTTGCATTGTGAAGCATAAGAGCTGACAGTCAAACTGAATCAACATCAATAACAGCTTGCATCAATAATCACCACTCTAACCAGCCCTCTTTAACATCTACACCATGGATCTACCCTGCTTTGACAGTCCAACCAGATGTTGTGTGCTAACTAATATTAATTTCTAATCTCAGCAGGTTACGTACTTAGAGCAAACTAATAATCCAACTGGTAATATGTATGGGTAAGTAAATATATCTGTATTACGTTCCTACTTATAAAAATTACTATTTATTGTTTTATCAGTAAACAATATATTCGGCCAATAATATTTCGCAAAGTTCCGACAGCAAGGTCCAAAATGCATATTTTAATCTAACAATACAGAACATTCTCTATAATAAAAGCATAATGATAAAATATCAAAATATCAAACAGTATTACTAATACTGTTAATGAAAGTAAGCATAAGTAAATATTATATCTTATTAATGAAACACAAAAACATACTGTTGAGCACGAGTGCTGCAGAAGTAATTGTTTTGAAACGTTCCTTTCTTTCTCGAATTATCCATTACAAACCTTTTTACTAATGAAACTCATTAATTTACTCGTTTTTTTCTAATGTGTCACCCTTTGGTTCAGCGGTAAGTCTACTGATTTACAACGCTAAAATTAGACTGCGATTCCCTTCGGTGGACTCAGTAAATAGCCCAATGTGGCTTTGTTATGAGAAAAACATACACGTTTGTCTAAAGTTAGAGAAAAGTGACATTTGTGGCAAATTTAAGACTACTCATGTTATTGTTCCAACTGCACCGAGTCAGTAGCAGTATATTTCCTGTAATATAGCTAAAAATTGCAGTTTGTGAAGACACAGAATAATGAATGAAACAGTAATATCTGAACCGTCTATGAAAACAAACAAGATTAAACGCAATACAAATAAAACAACCTACTGAACATACTATGTAATGTTCCTAACACTATAAATATTACTTTAACTTGCCTCTAAGACTTAACAACTACACAGATTTGATTACAGGATGTAATAAAGAACATCGAATATTGCAATTATGAACAAATGATGGTGTATCTAATTAGCTGAGAGTAGCAGATGTTGTAATATAGCCTATTTGGAATATTCGTATTTCGGAGTGAAAAGTTTATAAGTATAAACCTGGAAGTGTCAGTTTATTGTAAATTTTAAAATTGAATGTTTATTTAATAATACTGGTATTTATAGTCAAATATTTTCATTTGTTTTAGTAAGAGTTTTATTATAGAGTAAATTTCAGCGGATAAATGTTCATGTCTGTGTTTGTTTTTAAATTTCTTGCAAAGCTATACGAGGGCTATCTGCACTAGCCGTCAGTAATGTTGTAGTGTAAGACCAGAGGGAAGGCAGCTAGTCATTACCATCTCCTGCCAACTCTTGGGGTGTTCTTTTACCAACGAATAGTGGAATTGACAATCACATTGTAACGCCCCCACGGTTGAAAGGGGCGATCATGTTTGGCGAGACAAACCCGCGATCATCAGATTACGAGTCGAATACCTTAGCCATCTAGTCATGCAGGGCCAACACCTTTGGTAACAGGTCTAATCGCGCGGGTTGTCATTAATCTTACTAGGAGAAAAATATACAAAGCTCGAGACAAACAAAGAACTGATTATGTTTACTTGATCTATTTAGTGATCCAGATACATATTACTAGTTACTGATATTAAATCAAAATGATTAAAACTGAAGTTGAATGCATTATAAATACATCAAATGTCCACTATATTTTCTACAACCGTAAATAGTTGATTGTCTCACTTTTAAACGAGTGCATATGATACGAATTACTGTTTTCAGATAAATTAGTAAGCAAACCTTCAAGCCAGCCAATATTTGAAATGAGAACTTTTATTTTTACACGTCTCACAAGAAACGATGTTGTATATTTAAAAAGAACTATCTCTGTGATGAATAAATTTTAATTTTTATGTGTAAAATTAAAAATTTCTTGGACATACAGTTTCCAAGTAATACATCTAACTTAATAATGTGTAAATTAATAAAACACATCAAAATGATAGGTGATTTATTTTCAAGATAGAGGTATTCATAATAAAGCCTTCTATTTTTAGTAATCCTGAAGAGAATAAAAGGCACGTGAGTGATTCGTCTGTTTTACCATCATTTTGGAAAAGGCTAAGCTACAAAAATAAAGGCCATTTCAATATGGATTCATAATGTATGTAATATCTCAAAGCCAAAGCACCGATTTAATAAATATCAACTTTTATTTTCAGTTGAATATCTTCTACCATTTACCTATGTCCACATTACAAAGGATTAATTCAACAAATAAATATTTTACTTTCGCTGAATGGCATGAACATAATTTGAAATACTAGAAGAACCAAACAGAAGTAAAGAGAATCATTAGGACCGCTTTCTCAAAGTACAATTCAAGTTCTGCTGCTCAGAATACATACAGAATAACGTGTTCCCGTAAGATATCACTCACAGTATTAAAGATATTGAGCACAGTTAAACAAAGTAAGTGTGAATAAAATAAACAACAACAAAATCGATACATAAATATCTTAACAATGATACAAAGTCACTTGCTAATACAGTAAATCTAAGAAGCTAAAAAATCTTTATTTCTTAACACAAGCAAAAACCTGCAGGTTCTGCTGAGTTACTTTTTCCAATCACAGACAGTTACGTTAAAAAAAAAGAAAGGAATAAATAAGCTACATTTAAATCATTCAAATAGGAAAACATGCATGAATTCACACTTAGGGTAATCGTATATCTCGGATATTCTGTTTTTCTTACATTTTATGCGCATGCGTATAAAATGACGTAATTTCGACAGATGGAATTTTTGCCACTTCTCGACAATTTAGTATCGCTTTGAGGTTTGTTCTTCCGATATAAACACTTGTCTTATCCCACCAGGGACCTGGCTGGTTGTTACCCATGAGCGGTGCTTTGCACGGATAAAAGAAAGATTGCTCTCAGCCTGGTCAGCACGCTCCTCAGCGGCTTCGAGCTCACGCTGGAAGCGACGAACACGAGAGAGGTTCTGTTGAGACATTCCTTCCTGCAAAGAATAAAGAAAACGTCACCAAACAGGTAAGGCTTTCGATAAAGTAATATGTTACTAAACATTTAAAAACCAAGTTAAAATCATAGATAATACGATATAACTGCACTTCACTAATGTTACTATACAGTGTAGGATGACGTGCCTGAGTCTGTTTTCTATACAAGTTAACAAGAATAATGAAGGTCGAACTGGGTGCTTAATAACATAACTACAGCTTGTATGAGTGAAACATTTTCTACACTTCAAAACATGAATAATTTGCCTCCTTCAAAAGTAAGCGTCTCATAAAAAGAGACAATGGTGAACATATACCCTTACCTGTTCAGTAAGCTGGCGTTTGTACATCTTACACTGCTCATTGACTTTCTCTAAAGCATCGTTCAAGAAAGTAAGGTTCCTGTGGTCTTCTTCTGTTTGTAGCAGGATTTCCTTCAAGCGGTGTTCCTTTTTGCGCAGGATCTTTTGAGTTTCAATATGTCTACGCTTCTCTTCTTCCAACTCAATTTCTATGTCACGGATCTACGCGAAAAAAAAATTATCACTTGCTATTAAGTTATTTGGATACTAAATATAACATAGAACTGCATGTCCATTGTAGAAGAAATGCCGAGTAAATAATATTAGTAATTAAATATAGAAAGGTTTGGTTTTTAAATAGTATGATCTTTGTTTACATGTCTATTAAATGTTAGGCGAAAATGTGAGAAAATGAAAATGAAATTTTCAATGCAGACAGAACTTTAAAAGTCTAGTTCAGAAACACTTAGAGTTCAGGTGTGGCTGTTCATAGTTTAAAACCAATGACTGTAAAGATGGCAACCAGTCAGACTATCTGCTGCGATAAGGATTTTGTCCAATAACAAAAAGATGTCAACACGAAAAAACCACCAACAAGCCTTGTAAATAACAGATTCCACCGACAATTAAGCAATACATCTACCCAACAAAGAACTCAAATTCGTAGTAACACCAAGAAATATTCCATCAGTTGAAATGAAAGCCTGCCTGGAAGATCTAGCTGGAAGACTGGTGATCCTCTACAGAAACTACAAACACCAACAAAAAACGGAAAACAACCACAAGAAAGAGGACAACTACGACAATAATTCCATCGACAACCAACAACCTATCTTTCCAGGTAGAACTGAAAACGTCTATTTCCTCGAAACACCTCAAAACAGTATTTTAAAAAACCTTTTCAAAGAATTTTCACACAAACCTATCAACATAATTTCACAGATAAGAAAACTACAAAACGACCTCATACAAAAGGATATTTGTATGACAAATATAACAAAACAACAACATCAAGATTCTAAAAGCAAATAAAGGCAATTCTATAGTTATAATGAACACAAATTAATACATTCAGAAATGAACATCTTATCAGATGCAAACAAATTTAAACTACTAAACACAAATCCAACAAAAACACATAAAAACCAATTAAACAAAATACTACTATAAATGAAAAAATCCAACACAATCTCAGAAAACCTTTATTCTTACCTACGAAAGTTCGAATCACGCACACCACAACTATACGGCACCCTCAAACCTCACAAACCTGATTGTCAACTATGACTCGTAATGTCGACTTATAAATCATTTAACCATAAACTTGGTTATAACTTTAAATATATTCTTAATCAACTAAATCATAAAGCCTTAATGGCCAGTTTTAATGTAATCTCCCTCTTCACAGAAGTCCCAACCACCGAAGCTTGTAAGGTACCTTTAGAACTTTATATCCAAGACCCCAACTCATTAATACATACTCCCAGTAACCAATTAGCAACTATAATAGAATTCACAACCATCACAACTAACTTTATGTTCAATAATCAAAACTACCTACAAATAAATGGTCTAAGTATGGAAAATCTCGTGTCACCAGTTCTAGCCAATGTTTTTATGACACCACTACGCCGGTTCACATATCTTGGCGATACAATTGGTGGATTCACATATATAAAACACACGTTAACTCGATACACCCCATCATTAAGTTCACCTGCGAACGGGAAAAACTAACCAAATAGCATTTCTTAACCTCAAGATCACAAGAACTGATACACAATTCAAAACAGAAATCCAAAGAAAAACCATCCATACAGGATTATACATTCCCTGGGACTCAGCACGTGAAACAAAAAAACAAACTTAACATATTAAGAAACTAAATAAACACAGCCATAAAACTATGTTCACCTGATAAAATTAACGATCAAATTAACAAAATAAAACAACACATCGTCAAAATCAACAAATTTCCTCAAAATTATACGCACACACCTCCATCAACAACAAACAAACAACAATAAATCCCAAGCTACAACAAACTACAAAACATAACACTGCTGCATACCATATGTTCCAGACATCAGCGAAAAAATAACTAACATTTGGAAAAAACTTATGACAAAACACAACATTCCAGTAAACACCAAATTTATTCAAAAACCAAATACAAAACTAAAGTCAATAGAATATAAAAACCACGCTGACAAACACAAGACCAACATTATTTATAAAATACAATGTAACAACTGCCATAACTTCTATAAAGGAAACTAGATTGAAAGAACACAAAAACACACCTTCAAACGTTTTTGAACACTGCAAATCAAATAAACACAATATAACCATAGAAAACACACAAATACTAAGTAGAGAAACAATTACAAACAAATGCAAAATCAAAATAAAAGAAGCCCTACTTATACAACAACGAAAATAAAAATTTAACCAATATAAAGGAAAACCTTTATATCTACACTAATTAATAACCTAATATCCAATTACAATGCCCCCTACAATCTCGTACCCGTTTATAATCTCGCCCCTAAGACGTGTGCGACAATGGTCACTTGCAAACTCTCTCTTTCTTGACCTGAAGATAACCTAGGAAGGTTAAAATATTGTTCTCTGCTTTATTATTAAAAGCGTTAATACCCATACCAGCCGTTCTGATATACCTTTTTATTTTAAGTTGGTTTCTCGTCATCAAGAAGGATTTTGTCCATCTTTTGAACTGAATAATGAGCTTGACCATCTCGAACATTGAACATTAGATCTGCAACCCGATACGTTACACACTATTCATACGTGTTAAGTAACGTTTGTTGCACTGTTGGTCGCGGTTTAATACAAATATCTATTTTAGAGAAATATTTTTTCAAAGAAAGTTGTTGGAACATTTTCTGCATATGTTGATTTCTTTAAAAATCTAATACTAAAGGATAAATTATGATATATAAAGTAAAGCACTTACTAATTTAGAAATCACGTATTAAAGAAAAATATCGTGCAAAAGCACTAATGGATTAACAAGGACCAAGCAAGTATTCTGATAAAAGTGTTAGAATCTGGGATCACAAACAATGGATGCAATAAATTTCAAACAAAAATTCTCAGAACTGGAGCATTCTCGAATAGTTGGTTATTCTCCTGAAGAAGACTACTCAAGTTTATACATTAACGTTCCTTAATGTTAGATTTTCTAAAGAAGGCGAGAAGGATTGTCAGTTAATCCTTTCTAATCAATGAATAGAAATAAGAGAATAACAGTCCTCGAAGACACGGGTTCGTGTTTAACTTGTTATTATTTTTTAAATTCTATATACAGTTTTTGAGGACTTTAAAATTATACCTGTTATCTCGTGTTCGAAGGTAATTTTATTGGCTGTTGCAAATCGTAGGTGTAGGAATTTATGTATATAGAGACCCAGTAAAATGTTTTTGTGTTTTTTTTTCATTTTCTTTACTTTATCCAAACGACAGAACATTACCAATTTTTTTAGAAAAAAAAGATGCAAATGGGTGAGAAATGGAAAAACGACGAAAAAATATAAGAAGCAGTATCAATGTTTGTGTGTTGTAAATCACAAAGCAAAACAAGTCTGTGTTATAACTACTACAGGTATTTAAACCATTGTTTTAAAGTTATAACTTCAAAAACGTATGCAGAGCGGAATAGCTAAAAAATTACAATATAAAGCTATACAAGTACAAAATATTTGTTACATCGAAGGGTAAAGCGTGAAATTTTTGAATGGTTTAATCTATAAATTTGTTGTTGTTGTTGTTGTTTTGAATTAAGCACAAAGCTACACAATGGGCTATCTGTGCTCTGCCCACCACGGGTATCGAAACCCGGATTTTAGCGTGTAAGTCCGCAGACATACCGCTGAGCCACTGGGGGGAAATCTATAAAGAAGTCCCATAATTAGGTGTATGTGTGTGTGGTGTTCAATCGAACTCCCACGGTAAGGAAAGGTCACCCATTTTGTTCCCTTGTTAAGACTAATGTAAAATCAGAATAAGTTTACGAAAACTAATGACGTCACTTACTGTAGGACTTTAAAAGCACATTCTCGTAAGATAACAATAAAACTAAAAATCACTGTTTTTCAAAATTTGTACACGATCTAAATTAATTTAATGTTTCTGTCTTCTAATTAGTTAATGTAATCTAATACACTTTTAATAAATCACGTTGGTGACTTAAGATTTTCATAAGGTAAATGGCCACTTGAATTTGGGCCATGGGCGTCGAGTTTGCGGGACCTCAAAACTACAAGATAGCCTTATCTTGTAGCTCTATATCCGAGACCTTAACCCAACTATAGACATTCCCAGCAACCAATTAGCAACCCTCATAGAATTTACCACGATAAAGACAAACTTCATGTTCAACAACCACAACTATATACAAACAAATGGCCTGAGCATGGGCAACCCAGTATCACCAGTTCTAGCCAATATTTTTATGACACAAGTTGAAACACAAGCAATTAATACTGTATTACATCCACCACTATACTGGTACAGATATGTAGATGACACGGTTGCGGGATTCAGATCTATAGAACAAATACTTAATTTTTTCAATCACATTAACCCTATACATCCCAACATCAACTTCACATGTGAACAGGAAGAAAGCAATCAAATATCATTTCTTAACCTCAAAATTATAAGAACCGACACACAATTCAAAACAGAAATTCACCGAAAAATCACTCATACTGGATTACACATTTCTTGGGATTCAGCACATGAAACAAAACAAAAACTCAACATACTATGAAACCAAATAAACACAGCCATAAAACTATGCTCACCAGATAAAATTAACGATGAATTAGACAAAATAAAACAATACTTCATCAACATCAATAAGTTTCCTCCACAAACCGAAGAAAACATTATACGCACACACCAAGACAAAAAGCAAAATCAACCAACAAAAGTAAATATATCTCACGAAACCGTATATTGCTGCATACCATATATTCCCGACAACAGCAGACAAATAACCAACATTTGGCAAAAACTGGTAACAAAATATGACATTCTAGTTAATACCAAATTTATTCAAAAATCAGGCACAAAACTGAGGTCTATACTATGTAAAAACTACACTGACAAACACCACACCAACATTATTTATAAAATACAATGTGATGACTGCCACGACTTGTATATTGGAGAAACAAGTAGTAAATTGGAAACCAGATTCAAAGAACATAAAAAGTCACCTTTACACGTTTTCGAACACTGCAAGTCATATAAGCACAACATAACAATAGAAAACACTAAAATACTAAATAAAGAAACAAACATAAACAAACGCAAAATTAAAGAAGCCTTACTTATACAACTTAAACCCAAAATAAACCAATATAAAGGAACACCTTTATACCTATATTAAATATAATAATAATAATAAAAATTATATATTCAAACATCTAACACCGCCCTCTACATTTCGACACTCAGTTACACAACTCCTTCCAAACATGTGGTCAACTTCCGGTCAGTTACCTCTATTTTTCTTTGTGAACCTGACGATGACCGAAGAAGGTCGAAACGTTGTTCACTTTTCTACCTAAAATATTTTCTCAACCCAAACGAGCCGTTTTTGCATACATATTATTCTTTGTTTGAAGATGTAACTGGTGAAGTTTGATCAACCATTCGCACTTAGAAACGTTGTCTCAACTGTTAGTACAGTTAGTCGTAAATTAATTTTGATTTGGAGTAAAGTGAAACACAAAACACAACCTGCCATTGTCTCAAAGTGTTCCAGAATCATAAGGCCAAGCTGTAACTCTGATATCAGTAACTACTGCTTATTTTTCATCCATTATATCCTGAACACCGGCCTACCAACTGGTTGTGTCTCTGTTATTTGCATTATAATGCTATAAAGAGTCATTTGACTGTTCGTTGTATGACGAACGCCTAAATCAGCCCCGTTGGACTGTTCATTATATGCAGAACATCTAAATCAGCCATTGTACTGTTCGTTGTATGTGGAACGTCTGAATTAACTGTTTGTTTGACTGCTCGTTGTATGTGTCACTACTCATACGAACAGAGACGTATTTAGGATTTCGGCGTCCCTAGGCACAAGGTTAGGTTGATACTTTTGCCGCCCCCCTCCGTGCCACAACTTGCACCAAGCATCACCATCACAACAACAGACAAACACAGTTGTTATCATTCAAAATCAACACAACGTTTATTTTCCAACACAATAAAAAATGAAACATCAAAATCAATTATCACTAAATATTATTCTGCGGCTGAATATACAGGCTTTCTCCTGGCCTTCTGTTTCGAAAACGTGTTTATTGCATCGTCATAGTTTATTCTACAAACAATATCACTTTCAATGGCGAGGAGTGACAGGGCATTTAGTTTATCTTCTGCCATTCTTGATCTCAAGTAATTTTTCACATGTTTGAGAGCCGAGAAAGATCTTTCTGATGTACAATTAGTTGCTGGAATGCACAGAAACATGCGCATAGCAATATCCAGGTTTGGATATACAGTTTGAAGTCCTTTATCTCGCAGATTTCTGTATACTGCTAACGCAGAAGAGTCATCATTTTGCACTTTCATACTCACAAGATGTGCGCGGAAATGTAGACATTCATCTACAAAGCTCACTTCCAAATCATTGGGGTAGAGTTTCAACAGTGTTCCAGCTTGACTGATGACATCAGTGGGTTCAAGATTTGTTATCTTGAACAAATATCCAAACCTTGCGTGGATTTCTACATAAGCGGTTTGTCTTCGCTGTAGTTCTGAGCAAAGTCTGTCAATGATCACATTGAAAACATTTACTCTAAATGCCTCTCTGCCTTCTTCCACTGCCTGGGTGTCACCATCTGAAAATTTTTGCTTCCTTTTTCGCTTAATTTCGTACGTCTTCATGCTGGACTTCAACATCGCCTTGTCTTCAAAATGATCAAACAGTTCTCTTGAATATTTCACAAACTGCAGCAAGGAAGCATAAAGTTCGACTACAAATCCGATGTTCATATCAGCACTTTGCAACTTTTTTCTGGCAGCATTGAATCCTTCCAGTATTGTTCCCCAAAACTGTGGACAAAATAGCTGTTTCTAGCGTTCCTAATTTGGAAAGAAGCCCAGCGGCCTCATTCCTAGCGGCTGGTTTTTCCATAGCATTTCCCTCCATGGTGGTAAGGGCATCAAACACTTGTTGCCAGTTTCTGTTGAGGCTTTGACAAGCATCTTCACGAGCGGACCACCGAGTGTCACTGAGTTTCTTCAAAGAGAGACTTTCTTTATTTGCGGACAGGTGTTTTTGTAGAATTTTCCAACGATGGGCTGAAGCATTGAGGAAAACATAGAGACTTTGTAAGAGTTCGAAGAATGAACATGCTTCTCTGCAACATTCAGCAGCACACGTTCCTACAAGATTTAATGAATGTGCTGAACATGGGATATACACAGCTGAAGGATTTTTCTCCATGATACGAGCCTGGAGACCACTGTACTGACCAGACATGTTGCTGTCCACGACATTCAGAAATGTTAAACTCATATGACTGAAGCAGGCTAAGTACAACTTCTGCTAGCTGTTCAGCTTTGTGGCCCGGATTGGGTATAAAAGTCAGGAAACGTTCCGTAGGTGAACCATCACTGTTCACGTACCTGATGATGAATGCCAACTGGTCAACATGGGATATATCTGGCGTCGAGTCAACGCTGATTGAGAAATATTTTGCAGTTTTGACGTCCTTTAAAATGTTCTTTAGAACAAGGTCTGCCATAAGCTGGATAAATTCGTCGCAATTACTGAAAGACAGGTAAGATATGGATCCCTTGCCAGCATTGCCATATCGGTGAATTTGATCAGCGAGGAAGGGGTCAAACTCCGCATAAAGTTGCCGTTGTGTACTGAGCCAAACTTATCATCCCGACCTCTGAACGGAAGCCCACGTGAAGCCAATCTTTTCGCTACAGCTACCACACGAGTGAGTACAATAAATCAAAAATGTGCGCTTACTTTTTCGCCATTTTGCAGTTTTCTTTCAAACATGCCTTTGGTTACAGATCTGATTTTCTCCCCGTCCTTTTTCACAGAGTTCTTGAAATCCGAGTCATCGTTTTGAAGGATGGCATGTGGTGCAATATAATCTTTTGTGTAATCATCTATTATCCACTCTGCTGGATCTGAACTTACTTTATCTGAAAAACTTGCTGGAACCATTGACGTTACAGGCACGCAACCGGCAGATCTTACTAGGCCTGCTGCTGATGACGTCACTTGTTCAAGCTGCAGTTCGATATGTTAGGGTCGTTCAGATTGTTCAAAACTGCTACTGCTAGGCCCCTCATGTGTATTCCCTCCATCACTGTTGGTTTGAACATCATCGCTAGTAGGCTGTTCTTGCCTTTGTTTAGCAAAAAAGGCCTCCATCGTCGGTGTCTTATCCAAAACATCACGTGTGTTTTCATTTTTTAACTTTGCTATCTTCCTATAAGCTGCTCCACTCAATTTTCGGCGAATGTTACTCATGACGATATCACTAGAATCCACTGATCGTATATTGAGTATTGACAGTGAATTTGTTACTTTCACATCTCAGATCATCAGGATTTGAGTCATTTTCGTGGCATCGAGCTATTTATGGCAGCCGCGCGAACCTTACAGAGATCCGTGAGCCGTTTGATCCCCAGTGACTCTCGCCCTCACAAGAATTGTGCTTCTTGTGGAGGTTTGGACACTGACAACACGATATAACTTACAGTAAGATATTGGGTGACGGAGGAATAAGTAAAAGCATAACGAACTCTACATTTTGGCACCAATATCGCTTACCACGTTATTATCTATATTGTCGATTATATTGTAAATATGTTGGTGAACCATATATTCGTCCGGCAGATAATGAGTTTTATGGTAGGTGGTAAAACAATTATCGACTTGCAACCATAAGTCCATAACAAAATATACATGAAAAAGGGGAGCTTCTGCACTACTGATTTATATTACTGCCGATGTATCCATGTTAACAGGTGCTGGGCTATTGACAATCAAATTATAAATTCTAACACACTTTACTATTTCAAATTCTATACTACCAGTAACAAATACCTGTATCGCCCAAAACTATCCAGACCCCGTGCGGTACAACCGCGTCCCCTGCGAGTCAACTTCATTGATAGAGCGCGGTCGGCGGCCTGCAAAAACGATTATGCGTGACACCCGCAGCCGATTCCGCCGACGCTCACCTGCTCCAGTAACTGTGCGCCTTTATGTTCTGGTATTCTCGAGTCTGCCACTACCCCTTCTTTATTCTAACAAATGCCTATAATTGCTAGGGAATTTGAAGGAACTATTTTGTAAGGACTACATTGGAATCTAGACAAGCGCATATTCAATCAATCAATTAAAAATAATCAATTAAGCTAAACTGTGAATGATGAGGAAGAATATTTCAAAATATATTTTTCCAGATAATAGCCTGAAGCAACCGAAAATCCGAATTTTCGTATACGCAATTTCACAAAACAAAATACGTTATTAGGCCATTATAAAATATTTTTTGTGTAGGCGTAGCACACTGAGTAGCAGGTAATTCATTGTTTGGTGTGTCAACATGAGTAAAAAACATGTTGGGGTTTTGAAAAACACAAATAAATAACTGAGGTGAGGGCGGATGGGTTGATGATGTGGGGGGAGAGGCGTATTAGGTGGGACTCAGGGAGGGAAGGTTAGAAATATTTTAAACTTGAAGCGACCGACCCGACGGTGTGGTGGAATAGTGAGTGTGTGTGTGTGTGGGGGGGTCCAGATTCAAGAGGTTATTGGGGCGGCATAAATGGCAGGGGGAATTAATAACCAGGGACTACATTTTAAAATGGTGTCCATTCTTTTTCTTTTTGGTCAAAATTTGCCGCCCCCTAAAATCTGCCGCCCCAGGCACGTGCCTCGTGTGCCTATGCGTTAATACATCCCTGCATACGAACAATAGTCGTATTATTTATAAGAAATATTTACGAAATATATTTTTTGCTAAGGTGACAGGAGAAAGTTGGAAAATACATGAAATAATGGACAGCAAAAGTACCATCATATATGATACGCCATAATATACCCAGTGGTTTACGTATTATATTGTTGGTAGAGGATTATACTTCCAGGAAGATAATGAAACCAAACAATTACAGTAATTACTTAGTTAAGAAAGAAGCTGCTGAAGTCATTCATATGATGCATTTGTCCTCACAGAGCCCCGATCTTAACCCAACTGAGCAGGTTGAGGATTTGATAAATCAAAAACCTTACATATCGAAAGTTACTTCCTGAAAGTGTATCAAAGACACTTGGAGCAAAATCCCAAAGGACACTTTGGTTAAACATGTTGCAACAACACCTGAAAGACTATCTGTCTTTATTAAAGCAAACTGGGGATATAAAATATTAACTGTTTGCTGAACTTCCACTGAGTTTCTGTTGTACTAAATATGAAGTTTAATAAAATTTTGATGTTTCGTCTGTGATTTACCTTTCATTGGTCTTTAATTTTTGGCTTTGTCCTAACTCTTTTCATAGTATTGTACTTCTCATTAAGAACGATATACGAGACACAACAATTATTCTAAATTATGTGTTTCACTTTGAAAGTATAAAATACTTACGAATATTTCTATAAACGAATGGCATAAATGTGTAGGTGTTAAAAATCACCTATAATAAGTAGTAGTTTATAATTGGGAAGCCCAACTGGTGGCTCGATGTCAGTGTTGAATCCAGACCATGCCACCAGAGGGGGTGGGGAATGTGAAGGTGTGAGAGAATTGATTAAAACATCTATAAAAAGATAAACTGTTCAAATATCTTAGGTGATTTTTTTGCACAGGGGAATATCCCCCGTACACCACTAAAGTCAACATTGTGGTCAGATTTCATAATTTCGCATTTTTAAGAGACAAAGTACTATTTGTATGTCACTAGTATTGTTTATGACGTATTGCTAAACGGGAAATGAACATATATTTTTGGGCTGGTATTGGAATAGAATTATAGAATCTGTGATTGCTACAGATATTGTTTTTGTTTTGTTTTCCAAATCCTCTTGAATAGTGCATTACGGATTTAGAATCAAATGTTATTTTTATACATATTTGATGTGGAATTTATATTGCATTAAATTTTAAAGAGTTGTTGTTGTTTTAATCAAAAAGTCACACAACAGTCTATCTGGGCTCTGCCCACCACGGGTATCAAAATCCGGTTTTTATCGTTGTAAGTCCACAGACATACTGCTGAGCCACTGGGGAGCTTTTTGGAAAGGAATGTAGAAAAGAGAAAAAAATATGTGCAGTTTAAAGTAATGGTTATCACAGAGTAAAAGAATTATTTTTAAGAAATTAAGATTAAATTCCAGAAATGAAGTTTATTCATTTATATACCAGGTGGAGTACCTGTTTCCTGGACAGAAGTTATGTAAATTCATGATTAATGAAAGGTAGTCTTATGAAATGAAAAGTTGCGTTCCTTATATGTAACTGTAAAAACAACCATAAGAGCTGCTTTGCATGTATTTCAATAAGGACTAAAAAAGACCTACATGCCAAGTTTGATGAAAATACATTAACAGGGGTCAAAGTAGCGGTAAAAATCGACCTTGAAAAAATACAAAACGAAAAACTGATAATTTTATGTATCTCCCCATAGACCCAATGAACCTCCATACTAAATGTAGTGCAGATTCATCCACAGTGGTAAAGAATGTAAAAAAACTCCCTTAAAAACTGCAAAAAAGTGAAAGTTTGTTTTTACCTCTGTATGAACCCAATGAACTCCATACCAATTTAAGCGAAACTCAATCCACATTCTGCGAAGCAGTTACATGGACATATAACAGGCAGTACTAACGCATTTACAAAAACTATGTATTAAAAGAAATATAACCATATAAAGGGAGCTTAGCAATATTTTTTTAATTTGAAAAAAATGTTCGTTTATCACACACGTGACAGGCTTAGGAATTTTCTTTAGCTCTCAGAACAGAAAATAAATTAAAAGATGATGAATCCAAATATTTATCGATATTTAAAGTTAGTAATCACTGAGCGATGTTATGGAATGTACTTGTCAAAATAAAACAGTTTATTAATAACATTACTCTACTTAAAGTTTCCTTAAAAATTGTAAATTATTGTAAAGTAGCAAATATTGAAAAGCAAAAATAATGTAGTTATATAATAACCTAGCCAGTTCAAACTTTTGTTTTTTTTCCTGCAATAAGTAGTTTTTATGGAACACTTTATATAATGTCACACGCCATTAGGAAATCATTGAAAGCTAACCGTGAGAATAACATATACTTTTGAAAATTAAAATTCTACTTTTATACTTTGTATAAGTGTTTTTTAGAACACCCTTGAGTAACAGAAGGAAATTTTGTAGAAATGATATTTATTTTTGAAAGTATTTTTGAAAAACCAAATATAATACATACCCTTGTTTCTAACTTGGCAATAACACGTTTCCCCCCGGCTAAAGCACTAGCTTCCACTTCTTCTAAGCGAATCTGAAGGTTGCGAACCTCAATTTCCAGGGACTTTTTGATAGTTTCAATTTTGACGTATTTTTCATGTTGTTCCACCAGACGGTCCTTGGTCACCTTCAGCTCAGTAATGGTGCGGTTAGCACGATCGTCCGCTGCCTGTAAACCGAAACGAAGGGTCATTCAATTTTTATTGAGAACCAGGTTACGATGGTTGTTTTGTTATTTAGTTGTTATTTTGAATTTCGCGCAAAGCTACTCAAGGGCCAGCTGCACGAGTCGTCCCTAATTTAGCAGTAGCTCTTTGGGCTACGCTTTTACCAACGAATAGTGGGATTGACCGTCATATTATAACGCTCCCACGGCTCAAAGGGCGAGCATGTTTAGTGCGACCGGGATTCGAACCCGTGACCCTCGGATTACGAGTCGATCGTATTAACCCACCTGGTTGATGCCGGGACGATGGTTGTTTTCTTATTTCATTTTTGGCTTTTGTTTGATTTGTGTTGTAAGTTAAATCTCAAAAAGCAACAATAATATTAACTACATGTATTTTCGAAAATATGGTGAAAGTAAAAAAAACGTGGTAGTCGACAGTAGATATTAGAAAACATCTAGGAAATGATAAGAGTAAAGGATTAGATAAACACATAATTTATTGTATAAATTAAATAGAAATTAAAACTAAGGAAGGAAACATTACAAAAAACTGAAACGTTCATTTATTCCATTAGGATGGATGGTTCTCAGGTCTCTTAGTTCGCATTGTATTTGTGTGTAAGAGCCGTCTCCAAAACAAGCATGTTAAAGAGTTCAAGGGTTAAAATTAAAGTGTCGAGCCACTGGTTTATCTGTATTACAATTTATTATCTCTCTGAGATAACTGATCTCTACTTTTCTCATTTAAAATTTGCAATTCTTTAGTTGTCACCGTTAAATTTTGCCGCCCTGAACGAATGCTTGCTTACTATAAGGACTGTTTTAAAATATGGGCCCATGGCCAAAGTCATAGGACACTTCGACTGTATCATTTAAATTTCCTGCTACAGTGTTCCCTCGCCACTTCGAGGATCCTCTTTCGCGGCTTCACCACTTCGCGGGCTCGCCCCCCCCCACATATATATATAATAATAATAAACATTAAATCTAAAATATAGCATTAAATACCATTAAAATATTAAAAATAAATATAATTAATAGTGTAAAGAAGAAAAAAACAGGTATATTTTGAGATATAAACATATATTTGAGTTTATAACAGCGTAAAAGTGGAAACAGAACCAACTGGAAAGGCTATAGATGTACGCATTGTGCGTCTGCAAAGGCTACGCGAAATCAGCTTCATGGCGTAGCGATGTGCAAGACGGGTTATGATTGGTGCAGAAATGAAAGACGGCCAATGACAGCTACCCATTTTGATTGCCTGTGATTGGTGCTGTCAATATTAATGTCTGGCCTGTGATTGGTGATTTCATCCACGGCAGCATCTTTCCTTGTGGAAACTCGCGGGCTCTGGTTCCTGCGTAGCGAAGTATAAGACGGGCTGTGAAAGGTGCAGAAGTTAGAGACGGCCGATGACAGGCACCCATTTTGATATCTGGCTTGTGATTGGTGCTTTCAATATTCATATCTGGCCTATGATTGGTGCTTTCAAACACACCAGCACCTTCCTTGGTGAACCTCTCAGTCTGTTTGAAACAACGTGCTACGCGGTTCAGATCGGTTCAGAAATTGCCGATTCACCTTCCACAGAAGAGGAATTGGTGTCCCCCGAAAAGACACCACCTGCTGAAGATATGTAATTTTTAATTTTAAGGCTTAATACCTCAATAATTGTTCTTATTATTTCAGCAATAATGAACAGTATTGTAATGGGAGGGTTAAATAGTTGTACAGGGAGGGTTTTAAAAGTCTAAATGCACATAAATATATACGTAAAAATCGGCGATCCCACTTCGCGGAAAATCTCCTTTCGCGGGGGGTTTTGGAACGCATCTACCGCGATACACGAGGGAACACTGTATATGTTTTACGCATTTAAATTACTTCACCAGTAATAATATATGCTTCAGTATTTAATACTGTGAGAGTTTGTCTCAGAAATGAGTCTCCTGGCCCAGAAGCCCTGTACTTGTTAAAATGGCACTTCTGTTAAAGCAGCACCCGCCATCTACACAGCTAGTCTTAATAAAATAGCAAATAAGTGGATTAACTGTAACTTTTTATCACTTATCCACAGCTCGTGTTCGGCAGCATATCAAGGGAAATAATTGTTTGTTTGTTTTTGGAATTTCGCACAAAGCTCTTCGAGGGCTATCTGTGCTAGCCGTCCCTAATTTAGCAGTGTAAGACTAGAGGGAAGGCAACTAGTCATCACCACCCACCGCTTGGGCTACTCTTTTACAAACGAAAAGTGGGATTGACCATAACATTATAACGCCCCCACGGCTGGGAGGGCTAGCATGTTTGGCGAGACTCGGGCGCGAACCCGCGACCCTAAGATTACAAAGCGCACGCCTTAACGCGCGTGGCCATGCCAGGCCAGGGAAATAATCTTAGACCCGACACATTAACCACTTGGCCATATTGGTGCCGTTAAAAAAAGTTTATGTCTTAAAATTTAAGTTAATTTTTGTAATTGGTGTTGTCTCTTGTCCAACACTGTATAAATAAACTACGTTTATAAAACCATGCAAGAAAACAGAAGGAAAACGTCGATACGACATCGAGACTTTGCATTAAAAATTGATCATTTGAAAGTTACCTGTATAAGGGTTATGGATTATGGCCTTGCTGATTCTTAAATTTTACTGGTCTAAAGCTCACCATAACAAAGGAATATAATGATTATTTTACTGGAGCAAAATATATTGGCGCTTACAAATAATAAAATTGTTTATAAGGAATTACAATTTTTACCTCTGAAACTGAAGATTCTGCAGTTGGAATGAAGTTTACACCATTTAAGTTATTTGGAAACATTCAAAGAAATCACTGTGTTATATAAGGGGGGTCCTGGAATGGCCAGGTGGTTAGAGCGCTTAACTCGTAATCTGAGGGTCGTGGGTTCGAATCCCCGTCATACCAAACATGCTCGTCCTTTCACTTGTGGGGCATTATAATGTGACGATATCTCCCTCTCTCCATTGGTAAAAGAGTTGCCCAAGATTTGGCGGTGGGTGATGATGACTAGCTGCCTTCCTTCTTCTCTTAAATTGTTAAATTAGAAACGGCTAGCTCAGATAGCTCTCGCGTAGTTTTGAGCGAAATTCAAAACAACCAAACGATCATGAGATGAGGGGCTAAGAGCATTTTCAGTTTTATCCTCATAAAACTATAGAGACTTACAGATAACAAAGAGCCGGTTGATAGCTTATACTCCCGTTCTTCTTGTATTAGGTTTAACTGAAATCAACAGAAAAATGTAAGCGTAAAACTTACCCGCAAATCCTTATGTAGTGAGTCGTAATCACCTTGTAGCGCAGTCAGTTCGGTTTCCAACTTAGATTTTGCGGATGTGATGTTCACGTTAATTGTGGTCAGCTCGTTAATGCGAGTATGTGACTCTTCCAGTGATTGTTCCAATGATTTCTTTGACCTTATTTCCTACAGAGAAAAAAACCAATACTACGTAGCTTGAACACGTAATGAGACAGAAACATCACAATTATAGATGATATGTATTCTTACGCATATATAAAATAGTGACTGAGTTAGCTCATTTTTTTTTGTATGAAAATCGAATTAATACAAGTGGCTCCCAAAAATTTAAACACGGAAAACAATAACTTTCTAAACAAACAATATAAGCCAAGGATTCGTCATGAAAAAGTAGGTTCAATAATCATCCGCCATTGGAAAAAGCTGCATATAACAAAGTGAGCGATGTTACTTGGGGTAAACAAAGAACATAATATTCTTTTTATGAAGAAGAGAACACTCACAGTTTCTAGAGTCACTCTTGTCTCGTCCAGTTCAGACTGTAGACCTTGACAGCGCCTCTGAGCAACTCCCAGCTGGTCGACGGTTTGTTGAAGCTGGCGATAGGTTTCGTCATAACGAGACTGGAGTTCCTATTGGATAATTAAACTTGTTAAAAAGATATGCATGCCATAACTACGAGATGCTAAAAGATGTTGTATGTATTATAGAGTGAGTGCATCTGCACAGTGCTAAAAACGCTTGGCTGTATTATGAGATGGTGGTGTGTCTCTGGTATGCACTTCCACAGTATACAATTACAGTAACAAAATTACTCTGAAGTTACACGTACTATAACAGTCCTGGTAATATGAAATGTAACTTTTAGGCTGAATACTGTATCATGTTCAGGTTTTATCTCTAACATAGATTTTGTAGAATAACTGATTTTATTCCCACGTTTCTTCTTACTACTGCTTGGAGAAGAAATCACT
Organism: Carcinoscorpius rotundicauda; assembly: GCA_011833715.1. Taxonomy (NCBI): domain Eukaryota; kingdom Metazoa; phylum Arthropoda; class Merostomata; order Xiphosura; family Limulidae; genus Carcinoscorpius; species Carcinoscorpius rotundicauda. The sequence continues at coordinate 84,390,681 of CM022397.1, read as the reverse complement.
GATTAGTTTGGTTTGAATTTTGCGCAAAGTTACACGAAGGCTACTTGTAGCAATAAAATAATAGAGGTAAAGCGGTTTGTCATCACCACCCACCAAACACTTAGAACATTATGATGCCCAACGTTTAAAATGACGGCCGTGTTTGGTAAAACAGGGATTTGAACCCGCGACGCGCAGATTGTGAGTCGAGCGCCTTAATCACTCGAACAATCCCAAATTGAGATGATTTCTTAGTTGCAGCTTTATAATGTTGGAGAATAAACACAATACTCCTCAGATATTTTATTACTGTCCTTTATTGTTTTGTTTCATTATTTTACCTTGATATACATATCTTATGTTTATGTTGGTTATTTCAATATATAGATGACTCTAACAATTAACGTTTTGTTCGGAAACTGTGAAAAAGATGATATCGTAAATACAAATATTTTTACCTCTTATCATGACGGATACTAAAGTTGTATTTAATTATTTAACAATACAGCCATTCTACAAATCTATATCAAAATATCGAAAGAAAAAATATTACATCTTCTCTATAGATGGAAAAAAAATTAAATTTCAATGAAACAACATTTAAGAGTTTTAGCAAAAATTGTGCGATCAAACTAGCGTAGTTTTTCTTATAGAATTTTAACGGTTTTACTGGTACCTAACTGACGTAGTATTGTGATAAGGTTGGAGGAAGGGGGCAAATCATAATAGTGATCTTCCGCCAAGAAGGATAAGGTAAATGTGTTTGACAACTTTGGTTTAGATCGCTCTGAAACTAAAGCAATGGAAAAAAGGAAACAAGACGGGCACACAGATGAACGGAATTCCCAGCGAGTGACATTGTGTCAGATCCGAATACCAATTCCCCTATAACACTTTCTGGGGGCCCTGGTATGGCCAGATGGCTAGGGTGCTTGATTCGTAATCTGAGGATCGCGGATTCGAATTCCCATCACACAAAAACATGCTCGCCCTTTCAGGCGGGGAGGGGCATTATTTGGTAAAAAAAGTAGCCCAAGATATGGTGGTGGTTACCATTTGCCTTTCTTCCTGTCTTATACTGTTAAATAATAGATGGGTAGCGCAGATAGCTATCGTATACTTTGCGCGAAATTCAAAATAAACAAACACTTTCTGGAGTGATCTAATGAATGTTTTTAAAGATTGATAGAGACAGACAAAACAGCTCAAGGAACACACTCAGGGGCTGTAGAGGATGGCTTTGAGGTCAGGACAAGAGCTGAACTTCTCATGGCTCTTTCGATGGCTCTAAGAATTCATGGCAAATTTGGTCAGATCAGTAAAAATCTTTTGACACGAAAGTCACACAACCAGAAACACAAATGACTCTTCTGTTATGTAAATAACATATTCACCTAATCAGGAAGGCAAAATTGACTTGTGAGACTCCACTCTGAAAGTTTTCAAGCTGAAAACGTTCTTGCATAATTCGTTCGGCAGTTTTTCCTTACTTTTTCTCAAGATTTTTTTAAAAGCTGAAATCAAACGATATATAGTTTTTTGCAAACATATCAGATTGAGTACGACCTCATGTGAGTTATTTCAAATGTTTTAATTTGTCTAATAAATGTTTACATACCATGATCTGCATTGATTGTTGTTTGATGGTTTTCTGAAGATCCAATATTTGCTTATTGGCAGTATCAAGAGACATTTCCAGTTCGGTGATCTGTACTTGGTACTTCTTCTTGAGACGAGCGACCTCTGTTTTTAGTTTAGCCTCGGCCTCAGCAAGCCTCATACTTAGGTGCTCAATTTCAATCTCTTTCTGTTTACTAGAAGGCAGAAGGTTGTTTTTTTAGTTTTTATTTTTTTTACTTTACTTTCACCAGTATTTTTTCAATTTACTATTAACTGAGTTTAGGTGGAATCCGTTTAAAGCTCAAATACCGATAATATTGGCTTTAAGTTCTGGTATTACAATAATTATTAAGTTCTCAAATTACAGTAATAATTCATAAACCTTTATTACCTTTATCGTAACGACTGATGTAATTACGAATACAGTCAATAGGGGCAGACTGTCCCACCAGGTAAACGATCTCCACCCGCTATGTGAAAGTGTATTTTTTTTTAATTTATAACCATTAGTTTACGATGAATTAAATTATATTTGTATTTATTTCGAAGCTACTAAGTTTATCTGTTGCCATTCCTGATTTCAACTTACTTATCAGCTGCACCCTACAACTCATCAACTGCTACTTTTATAACATAATCATAGTTGAAAAGTCAAAAACAGGTTAGGATCCTTTGTTAGATTTGCTGATGCGCCCTCTATTCTGTCTGCCCATCATAATTAGTTAACACAAAACATCGGCATCAGTGTATTGTGTTTTAAATTTAGACAAAATCGACAAAAATATAATTTACTTTCTTTAATTTTATGACAGCTGGTAACCTTTTCACTGTACACAAGGCTAGTAAAAATGTTCCAGCCACACAGAAAATTACTATGCTTTCGTTAAGTTTCGTCCATTTTATTTTTTTGGAAACAAACAACCTTTTCTTTTCCGTTTGAACTGTTTTTTGAACAAAAACGTGGAATATCTAGCATTTGTAATATATATATATGAGCCTAGAGATTAGATATATACACATACACAAATTGTGTAAAAGCCTCTTTGTAACAGGACCATTGTTTGTTTTGGAATTTCGCACAAAGCTACTCGAGGGCTATCTGTGCTAGCCGTCCCTAATTTAGCAATGTAAGACTAGAGGGAAGGCAGCTTGTCATCACCACCCACCGCCAACTCTTGGGCTACTCTTTTACCAACGAATAGTGGGATTGACCGTCACATTATAACGCCCCCACGGCTGGGAGGGCGAGCATGTTTAGCGCGACGCGGGCGTAAACCCGCGACCCTCGAATTACGAGTGCACGCCTTAACGCACTCGGCCATGCCAGGTCCAGGACCATTGTTAGTTATAGTCTTTATAGTTAAAGACCTGGAATATATCAGGTCATCCCATAAGTAATGTCCGAAAATTTAATACAGAAAGTGCATCGTCATTTATATTTTTGTAGAAGGCTTTAACAACTAAAATATGTAGTAGGATGTATAAAAATGTTCAGAGAAATAAAAAAAACTAACCCAACTCCACTTTTTCGGATCATTATACAAATAAACCCTTATGAGATGGACATGTCTGAAGAGCACATTAGATATATATAATGCTTTATAAGTTTAAAAAAAAACAATAGTGCAGCAGAAACTACACGAAACATTCAAGGTGTTTACGATGCGGAGTCTCTCAGTGAAGGAAAATGTCGAAAGTGGTTTCAGAAGTTCAGACCAGGTGACTACAGCTTAATTCAACCCATTCAACAGTTTACCATGTTTGGTGTGACGGATATTCGAATCCGCGATCTTCAGATTACTAGTCCAGTGCCTTATACACCTGGCTATTGTCGGGCCTAGAAATTAGATATCCCATTATGTGACTTTGAGCTAAATAAACCATCTGCGAAAGCTTGGAAAGGTGTCAAAACTTGTAAAATAGGTCCCCTATGATTTGACAGAAGCCAACCTTAGAGCAAAAGTGGACATTTGCATTTCTCTGAACTCCGGTGAACGTAACTCACTTTTTTTTGGACAGATTATTGGATGGAGATGAAAATGGATATATTATAAAAATCTTAATCACCGCAGGTAATGGCTCAGTGTAGCTAAACTGGCTAAAGCACAGCCTGAAATGGACCTCCATACTAGGAAAGTCTTGTTAAGTGTATGGCGGGATATTATTGGTTGTTCCACTTTGAGTTACTGCTATTCAATGTAAAGATTACATCAGACTTCTACTGTCAATAGTTAGAGTGCTTGAATGTTGCACTGAAAGAAAAGATGTCTGGTTTGATCAATCATAAAGGTGTTGTGTTACACCAGAATAATGCACGGCCTCATACAGCAAGGATCACATCTGAAAAGATTGAAGAGCTAGACTGGAAAAAACTTTCACCTCCTCCTTATTTTTCAGACCTTGTCCCATCTAATTATCATTTATTTCGAAATTTGCAAAACTATCTTAATGGAAAAGAGCTTGGAACACATTAAGATGTCAAAATTACCCTCTCTACATTCTTTTCTTCCAAATCCCAAGAATTTTAAAGAACTGGTATTTAGAAGCTTGTGAATCGTTGGCAGGAAGTAATTAGTAATAATGGATCATACGTTATTGATTAAATGACACTAAAAGCGTTTGAAATCCTTTATCTTTTTCTGAACCTAAAATTGGACATTACTTAAGGGATGACTTGATAATTATACTGAGAAGGTGTTAATATGCCCCCAATGGCTCAGTGGTATGTCTGCGGACTTACACGCTAAAATCCGGGTTTCGATACCCGTGGTGGGCAGGGCACAGATAGCCCAATGTGTAGCTTTGTGCTTAATTCAAAACAACATCAAAAACATGTGTTAATATATTTCATTTTAAAAATAAACTTAACTAAATTTCATGAAACTGTTGAAATACCTCACTTTTTAGATACTCTTATAGCACGTGGTAACTGTACTTGGATAAAAAGTAGAGAAAAACCTACCGCAATGCTTCAATTTCCTCTTCCTTCAGGGTCAACCTCTTTTCGAAGTCATATTTAAGTTGGGCCATTTCTGTGGACAGTCGTTGAGCCCTGGCTTCTTCTTGCTTCCGCAGGGTCTCTGCCTCCTTGTAGGCGACACTTAGTTCCTCTCTTTCGCTCTCCAGACGTTTAATCTCTAGATCCATCTCGTGAATCCTACGATTGGCATCATTCAGATGGGCCTTCGCATCACTCAACTCATCTAATAAATTGAATTAGTGCAAAGCTTTGGTTATATCATTAATACTTACGAGTTTTGGCTACAACACTTGCAAGTTTGTTTATTTTTCTCTTTTTTTAATTATTTTCGTAACTGCCTTTAAAACATAGGAGAAAATGTTGCTCACAAGTAGTGGTTTGTTAGTGAAGTGGAAGAACTGATATTGGATAAAGAAAGTCATATGACTTTACATTTCATACCCTCTTTATGGTACTACCACATTGACAGTAGTATTCCTTTAATGATGGTGCGAGAAAGACAAAAATAAAATAGTTTTTGTACAGCAAATCAAGTAATTGAAGCAAACCTAACATAGTTTAGAGCAAAATGTCTTTATATGAGCATTGTTTGCTTATTAATTTAGTGATTTAAGTTGGAGATTTTCATTTTATTTACAATACTTAAAAACACATTTAATTGCTAGAGCTTGTGTAGCATTGAAAGGTACCAATGAAAAATGTCATATTTAACCAAAAGAAATAAAAAAACAAATTAAAAGTCGCAATTTTGATTGTTTTGGAATTTCGCGCAAAGCTACTCGAGGATTATCTGCGCTAATCGTCTCTAATTTTGCAGTGTAACACTAGAAGTAAGGCAGTTAGTCATCACCAACACTTGGGCTACTCTTTTATCAATGAATAGTGGGATTGACCGTAACATTATAACGTCGCAATGGCTGAAAGGGCGAGCATGTTTGGTGCGGCGGGGATTCGAAACCACGACCCTCAGATTACGAGTCGAACGCTTTAACCCACCTGGATATGCCGGGCCAAAAGTCGCGATAGCATCTTTGAAATTAAGAATATTTGTTATTAAGCGCAAAGCTACGTAAAGGGCTACATGCACTCTGCTGCCAGGGGGTATCAAAACCTAGTTCTTAGTGACATAAGTCTTGAGACGCACCACCGTAGCGTGCGAAGGGAAATGTTTTTAAATTAATAAATACGTAAAAAGAAGCCATCTATCTAAGTTGATTTGTGACCTAAAATGTCTTTTATAAAAGTTAAAAGCTCTTCGCGTAATTTAACTCATTACTTTCATGATTTTTACTGCTCGAAGTAAAGTGTCAATTGGATCAGAACTACCTGTTGGCTAATTTGTCAGTCTACCTACCAGAAGTTCAAAGGTTTGAGCTTGGATATATAGTAAACACGACCTGGATGTTTTAGATGTGAAGGCGTTATACTTGTGACACTCAATCCCACTATTTGGTTAAGACTAGTCCTGTAGGCGATGTATGCTACCTATTGATTGTTTTCACTCTACTGGTCAGATAAATTTGAACTTTGGGTGTTTGGGCCGTTTCGCCATTCTATCGCGAAATGTGACGATCAGGTTGAGAATAACAACTAAAAAGAAAACAAACAAACAAATAAAAAACTCTTATAAAACTGAAATATATGTAAACAACGTCATACAAAATAAAAACGTTAAGTTGGAATAGAGGTCCCGCAAGGCCAGGTGCCTGAGGAGCCCTACTCGTAACCTGAGGATCGCAGGTTCGAACCCCCACCATACTAGATATGTTCGTCCTTTCAGCTGTGTGTGTGGATATTATATGTTACGATCAGTCCCATTATTCATTGGTAAAATAGAAGCCCAAGAAAAGTGTCTCACTGCTAAATTATGGACAGCTATCGCAGACAGCCCTCGTGTAGTTTTCCACAAAATTAAAAGAAGAAGAAAAAAAACTAACTTGGAATTGTGCTGCGATCCTTATCAGCCTGAGGTAGTTAGGAGAGAATATGTCATTCTCATTGCGCCAAGTGAAATTTATATTCTGAAATGAGCCACCAACCAGACCGGAATCTTGTGTTTAGCAACAAAATCACTTAGAATGACCGTTAGTCCTAAAACACCGTCTTGTCACATCGTCTCATGCTATATTTACTACCAGTTGGAGTGTCCATCCCCTGAACCGAAGTTGTGTAAATTCGTGATTAATGAAAGGTTACATTAGGACACCAAAAGTTATTTATTTTGTGTATTTGTTAAAAACGCGAAAACACCCATAAAAAATGTAAAACACCAAATATAGAACCACAAATTTGCTTGTTTCTTCGCATGGACCCCATGAAACTCCTTACCTTATCTTAAAGGAGACTGAATAATGGTAAAACACACACATCAAAACACCCATAGAAACCCTAAAGTGTAGAACTTAACATTTGTATGTATCCTCGTACAGAATTAATTAACCTTTATACGGATTTTGGTGATGATTCGTTTGTTTTATTTTTTGAATTTCGTGCAAAGCTACTCGAGGGATATCTGCGCTAGCCGTCCCTAATTTAGGAGAGTAAGACCAGGGGGAAGGCAGCTAGTCATCATCACTCACCGCCAACTTTTGGGGTACTCCTTTACCAACGAATAGTCGGATTGACCGTCACATTATAAAAACCCCACGGTTGAAAGGGCGAGCAATGTTTGGTGCGACCGGGTGGGTGATGATTCATCCATATCCTGAGAAGTTGTTACATGGAGAGACAACAGATGGCACTGTATTAAACATTATTTTTAGGAGGTCCCATATCCGACATGGCCAGGTGATTAAGGCACTCAACTCGTAATCTGAGGGTCACGGGTTCGAAACCCCGTCACACCAAGCATGCTCGCACTTTCAACCGTTGAGCGTTATAATGTTACGGTCAGTTCCACTATACGTTGGTAACAGAGTAGCCCAAGAGTTGACGATGGGTGGTGATGACTAACTGACTTCCCTCTAGTCTTACACTGCTAAATTGGGGACGGGTAGCGCAGATAGCCCTCGAGTAGCTTTGCGCGAAATTCAAAACAAAAAAACAACAAAGAGGTCCCCCTATATGTGTGTGCACACTTAATGCTTTATATGTCAATATCAAACACTCTTAAAGCTGATAATTTCTTCCATAGTTTAAACAAGTGTAACAAATGACGATAATCTAGAAAAACAAAACAAAAACTTCGAATGTCTTCACAGAACGTACCTCCTAGTTTTTTATTTTCTCTAACAAGACTTTCCTTCACCTCTTTCAGCTTATCGTATTCATATTGAAACTTTTGAAGATCGGCGATTTTAATGCGCAGTTCTCGTTGAGTTTGTTCCACTATAACAGTGAGCTCTTCGTTTTTGGACTTGAGGTCAACGTTCACTTTCTCCAACTGAACCACTTGCCTCTCAAGGTTTTGAGCATGCGTAGTAGCCTGTAACGTCAAAAGTGTAGAGTTAATTCGTTTTTTATCGGTGAAAGTATAGCGTATTTATGAAGTCAGTGTGGCTATCTGAAGTGGTCCGTAGACGAAATATCGTGTGTCTTGCACAAGAGACTCATTTAACAGTTTTTAGAAAACTTCAGTGTTTTTACCATAAATTTTGATTACTGAGTCCACACTGGCAGTGATAATGAATGTTGCAAAATACACCATTTTAGTAGGATGCCTGAGCTTCTGTTACTGAATTAGGACGAAAAATTCTTATCTCCTTAAAATTTCATGACATGCTACCAGCAGAAGATAAGGTTTCCACTGGTGGCAAAGAAAGAATAATGGAAATAAGGTCAACGTAGGAAGATGTTATGTCTGCGATACTCAATGTCATTTTTCGTGATTGTCTTAGTAATCGAAAACTACGGTAAAACACTAAAAAGTTTCGATATTAATTCCCCTAGTGTCGTTTTTCAAACATAGTGTAATGCAATTCTTATTTCAAAACACAAAATAGTTGGAATGTAGGCCTCACGATTCGCTCTACACAATGTTCCAGATACCCAAAATAACTTAAAAATTACTCTGCACAGGCACATTTGTTTCATATATTTTACCTAAAGTTGCATAAAACTTTGTTATGATTATGAGTATTCAGTGTTTTAGAATTACAGATAGATCTAAAACACATTCATTATAAAGTCATTACTAGTGTACAGTTAAAAATACTGATTCTACCCTGTTGTGAGCTGTACCAAAAAATATATTTATTTGTCTTTTTTTGAGTAGTCTGTTTGGAAATATCTATCGAAATATTCCAGTGGCGTAGTGCAATGGGTGTAAGATTTCATTCTGAATTCAGGGGCATAGCTAGGTTTTCCATTCGGGTGAGCAGAAAATGTTAAGGGGGTAGTAAACCAAAAAGCTGAAATTGATTTAAATTTGTAATAAAATTGATACACGTCAAATGAAGGGCAATAGTGTTTATAGAAGTTTCATTTTATTTTATTATTAAGTGACACAAAACGAGTTTCTTGTATATAAAGGCTGAAATATAATTTGTGATAAAATATTTAGGTTTTTCAAGGGGGGGGGCCGAGCTCCCTTCGACCTCCCTCCCTGGTTGCACGTCTGTTCCAGTTCATTTCTTTCTCCACATTTACAAAAGAAAAAATAGTTTGTTTGAAAACTTATTTTCAACCATATGTATAATACAAAAATGCAACGTATTTTTTTACCTTTTCTATGTCCATCACTAATACTTCCACTTCACTCTGCAGTCTGGACTTGTGTTTCTCCAAGCTACTGCACTTGTTCAGAAGGGATTCCAACTGTTCTTCATATTCAGCAGTCTTAGCGACCATTTTACGTCTATCAAAAAAATAGAAGTAGAGAGTTGATATCCACGTCTATTGCGCAGCAATTCACTCTCTGATAGCATAAATTAAGAGGTTACAGAAAGAGCGATTAGCTTCAAATATTTAATTGCAAGCTGTAGTAACAACGATTAAATTATCTAACAAAATAATAATATAAATCATATTTTACTGAAACTCCATGTATCTCAGTTTCGGTCTAAATTATTACTAAGATAAAAACGTAAACTCATAGCTCGTGAAATATTCGAAGCAAAAACTACAAATTCTTCTAAGAGGAAAATAACGGACTTTTCTATGTACTCCATACGTAAGTGACAGACACAGGAATAATCTGAACCCCAATAAGTGTATAATAGACGTTTTGTATAGACGATTTTCCAAATAAGGAAATGTTTTTGTCAGTGTAAGATATACTGGTTGACTAAGATTCATTTCTATATTGCGATACCCGAGGTTCATCTGGCCTGACGCGAATGTAGCAGAAAACTTTGTGTTTGTTACTTGCACTAGTACAAATGTGAATTGGTTAGCAGAAAAGGAGAGAGATATGCAAGTAGAGAGCCAGTTAACAGTTCCTCACCATATCCAAAGTTTTGGTCAAGGAATAGGCATATTTAAAGCATTTACACGAAGGGCCTATTTACGGAATGGGTATGCAATGCTACCTGATAAATCGAGAAACTACACACACGACTGTGCTTTTGGATTTGTAATTAAATTCATTTATAACTCGTGAAAAGTCGACCCCATCTGAATGGCCCATTCACTGGGCTCATCTGTTACTCTTGTACACTGTGATAACTTATTATTAGTTAAGCAAACTCGTAACAGTTTCGAAAGGTAGCGAATATACTAAAGCATCATAAAACTGAGAGCACGATGTATAAAAACATTTATTTTGCTTTGTAAATCTCACGTTACATATTAAACAATGGCTTGTACTGTCATTGTGGCTATAACCAGTAATTGGACCTTAAACAGCTAGGGGTATATAGTCTTCCAATATTTCTTCCTTTGTACTTTAACTCGAGAAAAACTGTTTGCGCGTTTCATCGCCAATCGACATAGTTTGCTATTTGCGCTGTATTCGTCACAGAGGTCGAACTCATAATTTTAGTGTTATAAGTCTTGAAAATTACTATTGAGCCATCAGGGGCCTACCTTTCTCTCCTTCTCAAAGACCTGGTGTGGTATACCTAGTGTGCTCAACTTGCAATCTGCGGGTCGTAGGATCATAGCCCGCCGCTAAACGTACTCGCCCTTTCTGCCATGGGTGCATTATAATGTGAAGGCCAATATACAATTCGTTGATAAAGAGTAGCCCGATGGTTGGCAGTAGTTGCTTCTGGCCGGTTTCTTCACTATTGTCGTCCCGTTCAAAATTATGTAAAGCAGCAGATAGCCTTAGTAGCTTTACCATAAACAAACTCTCTCTCTCTCAAAAGAAAAGTATAATTTTAATGATCGTTAAAAGATGTCAATGTAGTTTCTTTTCAGGATAAATATTTCATAAAGGAATTAAAATATTTCTGTATTTTTAATCATATATTGCAAGGATAATGTGTTTTGAAAACCCTGAAACCAAAAACAAACTTAGAATAATATTTCTGATGAGAAAGGTTTAAATGGCTCATAGTCTCATAGACTGAACGTCGACTCACCGTAGTTCGTCAACCTCTTCGTGGTGGGATTGGAGTTCAGTCTCGTACTTGGACTTCCATATAGAAACTTCGCCATTTGCTTTATTTAGTTGTCGTTCCAGCTCCAAGCGAAATTCTGATTCTTCTTCAATCTGGACCTTGAGAGATTCAAGCTCCATCTCTATTGTATGAACATGTTGCTCAAGAGAAGATCGTTTCTGTCAAGAAGGTTTATTGAATCAAACGTTGTTTTACTTATGATGAATTTCTTACCAAGTATTCTTTCACTTCATAATATTTTTTTAAATATTAAAAAAACAAAAAAAACGAAATATTTGTAACGTTTTATCTTCTGAGATCTTCTGTCTAGGATTTAATCGTGTGTCAAAATGTTAATACAAACTTGCTTTGTCTTTGAAGATTGAAATAAAATTATTACATCACAAACTGAAGCTTATTTCTTTGTTTTCAAATTATGTTGTTTTTTTGGAAATCAAAGCAGTAATTAGAAATTTTACCCTTTCTTCGTCCTCCAAGTGGCGTTTTGTGTCCTCGAGTTGAGTAGCCAGCTGTGTTTTGATATGAGTGATGTTGTCGATAGACACCTTATACTCCTGAACTTCGTTGATGAGCTCAATGTTTTCGGAACTTAAGCGTGTCTTTTGTGACGTCACCTCAGTTAACGATCGGTTCAGCTCTTCAATATGGACGTTGAGTTCGTGGACGTTGTATTCGAGTTTCTCTATGGTCTTCAGTGATGCAAGCTGTAACGGTAAGAACAAGTGGGTATGTTGTGGACGGTGAACATAATGCAGGGTTTTAAAACTACAGACATTTATTTTGACTTTCTCACATATACAATAGTGATAAGATTATAAGCCTAATTCTACATAGATAAAATCGAAATAAATAAGACAAACCAAAGGAATTAGTCCCTGGAATAATAAATGGCAACTTTGCACACGTAAGTTGAAGGATATGATTGTTTTCTTACAAAATTAAAAAAACAACCAATATTTCTCGTTTTTCTTCATTGTTCCAGCGTTATGCCTACCTTTTCCTTGTTTGCACTCTCGACCTCAGCCAACAGTTCATACACCTCCGCTTGAAACTTTTGCTTTTCTCTCTCAATCCTGTAAAAAAGAAAAAAAATCGCTATTAAACACCCAGTCTATTTTATTATTAATTATGCTTACCCCTGAATACTTGTATAAATTTAATGGATTTTGAATTAATTTAAATATACAAGTATTTCAAATGACGTCACGCACATTTGGTACCAATCCATGAATCAAGTACTCGGAGATGCCGAACTACTCTTCTAACTTATTGAAATAATTAACATGTTAAACGACTTAATTTTGTTGTTATGCAAGAGCATGTTATAACATTATACGAAGATACAACATACCTTTAATAAATATTTCTTAAATACCTTCAGTGAGACTTTTATTAACTAAAATGCTTGCTTGGAAAACATCTTCTGATGTTACTCGGGTCGGTATTTTTAGTTAAAACATCTAGTCCTGAAATAAAATGCTGTTAAGCAAAGTTTTTGTTTTTTTATCAGTTAAAACTTGTTTTATGAAACAAAAATAAAAGAATAGAACGAACGACGTACTTAGCTTTAGCTTTCTGAACACCATCAAGCTGGTCTTGGAAGTCTGCAACTGCCTCTTGGTGCTTCTTCCGAAGTAGATGGGCATTTTCTTCACTTTCCAAATGTGTATCTTCCAAGAGTTTTCGCAGTTTAGACAGTTCTACATCTCGCTTTTTATTCATTTCGATCTACGAGCAGAGAATATTTACAGAAGACGACTGTAACATCAATGTCCCTGAACGTGCTTTAGCGTTCCATAAATTTAAATTAATCGTTAATACCATAAAAAAGAAGTGAAAAGTAGTGAAGTAGTTTATGACTATCATCAGAAATGTTGGAGGAATTCGATTAAATCACTTTCACGGGTCAACGCTACTTGATACTTATTAGTAGCAAAGTTGCGATAATTAAATTTCGTTGGGAGTTAACCTGAAGTTGCAATTTATTGAAAGAGACAAGACCACAGTGTTAACATGTTAACAATTATGTAAACAGTTTGTCAGGAAATCTTACTTGTGACTCGCTGCTTCCTTCGGCTTCCTCGAGTCGATCGGCATACTGCAACAGCTGAACAGATAAATCAGTCTTTTCCCGCTCAACCTTAACAGAAAACCACAAAAAGCATGGTGTAAACGTGTACCCAACTAATGAAAGATGACAAAAATAAAGATTTCGTTGAAATATTTTTCCTCCAGCTTTCCAGTATTACACGGAGCGAATAAACAGCATCATTATGACCGAATTCTATGTGCTACAAAATTATCGTTTCACATATTACTGTTCTTCAAAAAGTAAGGAAATGGGGAGTTTATATTTGACTCTGCACTGGAATTACCCATGCGCCTAATTATTGGAAATTATCAAGAAATCTGGGATTTCTACGGATTTAAATCATTAATTTTAATCATGACCCGAAGAGTAAGAGTACAACTAAAACCCCATCCCAGTTTATCAATTTCTCAGAAGGGGAGAAGACAAATCATTTCCTGTGTATCTTTTGTGTAATATGATGTTATGTGTAATTCTATCGTTTGTTTATTTGGACTTAAGCACAAAGCTACACAACGGGCTATCTGTGCTCTGCCCACCACGAGTATGGAAACCCAGTTTCTAGCAGTGTGAGACCGCAGACGTACCGCTGTGCCATTGGAATGCTAATTTGATAGTTTCTTGTAGACTTCAAAAGCTTACAATTCTCAAATATAAGCAGTGTGTTTAGCTTGGCTATTTTCCAAATGAGTATTCAACGATTTTACTTTATGTCCCCATTCGGCCCGCCATGGCCAAACGTGTTAAGACGTGCGACTCGTAATCTGAGGGTCGCGGTTCGCATCCCCGTCGCGCTAAACATGCTCGCCCTTTCAGCCGTGGGGGCGTTATAATGTTACGGTCAATCCCACTATTCGTTGGTAGAAGAGTAGCCCAAGAGTTGGCGGTGGGTGATGATAACTAGCTGCCTTCCCTCTAGTCTTACACTGCTAAATTAGGGACGGCTAGCATAGATAGCTTTTGAGTAGCTTTGTGCGAAATAAGAAAAAACAAACAAACAATTTCCCCATTATATAAGTTTCCTAATGGGATAGCGGTAAGTCTACGAACTTAAAATGTTAAAATCCAGGGTTCAATTCCCTAAGGTGGACACATCATATAATCTAATATTGCTTTGCTTTGGAATAACCAAGCAAACAAAACAAAATCATTATTTAATAAGTGTCCGCCAGTTGGTTAGTGGTAAGTTTCCTAATTTTCAATTGTAAAATTCGCGGTTCGATTTCGTACTATGAATGGATAGTGTAAATAGGATATCGTGAAGTTTTGCATTAATAAACCGACCAACACCAACAACAGCTAAATAAATGTGATGTACATATCTTGGGTGGTAGAAGTAAATAAAAACATAACGCTAGTTAGTCACGAGATAATGAGAAAACTACCGAAAATTTCTCGATGAAGAGCAGTAATATTACAGTTTCCTACATTTGTGGTAATAAGGTTTTTACTTTTAATTTAGAAAAAGAATCACATTGTTCTTCACGTGATTGTTCATAGATAAGATAAAAGTAAACAATCTAGTGAAAGCTTCTCGTTGTTAGAAAGTACATTCATGGTACTTGTTTTCGTTTGTACTATACTGTGAAAAGTAGTTCAGGTTACACTCTGGAGGAGAATTCGATACCGACCAAAGCAGAAGCTCATTTATCTATAAATATGAAATCTTATCGTACTGCGTTTGTCAGTGCGCCAGGTAAGGTGGCACTGGGCCCAGCATAGTCAGGTGGTTAAAGCACTCGACTCGTAATCCGAAGGTCGCGGTTTCGATTCCTCGTCACGCCAAACATGCTCGCCCCTTTCAGCCATGAGGGCATTATAATGTAAAGGTCAATTCCATTATTCGTTGGTAAAAGAGTAGTTCAAAATTTGGCGCTGGATGGTGATGATTAGCTGCCTTCTCTCTAGTCTTATACTACTCAATTATAGACGGTTAGCGCAGATAGTCCTCGTATAGCTTTGCACGAAATTCAAAAAACAAACTTGGTGCTTTACCTAACTTCGAATTACTTCTTCACAAGAAGGTAAATTGCCGCAACGCCATATTGCTGTTTTTTGTACATGTTATTTAGTTCTCAATCTATTTATTCTATTAGTCATTATTCTTATTTTGTATCATCTGTTTAAACCAAAGTCTTTATGCAAGTAAAATTTGAATGCAGTTTTAATAAATCAACCAACACCAACAAACTGTTAGACTCTGGTCAACCCTTAACAACAGGACAAATAAACCCATTACCAACCTAGCGTTAACAAACAGATACACAACTGCACAAATTAAGCAAATTAATGTATGTTAACCACTACATTTTGAAAAAAACTTCAAAGCTACACAAAAAACTATCGGTGCTGTGCGTTATAACCTTTTAGACTTACAACTGTGCCGCTAGGAAGCATTCTTAAAAAACAAAAATCTAAATTATACTTAAAATAAACTAAGAAAATATTAATTCTTTTAAATGTAACCATTAAAAACAAAAGCCATTCAAGCTTAAGTAATTCAGTTTGATTTCTCGCAACGGGCAGAATGCAGAATTTTTCTTTTATATAATTAAGCACAAAGATACAGAATGGTTTATCTGTGTTCTGCCCACCACGGGTATCTAAACCCGGTTTCTAGCGTTGTACGTCTGCTGACATACCGCTATGCAACGGGGAGAGGAAATGCAGATAGTCTATTGTGTTGCTTTAACCTGTATAAATATCTTCTTATCTTTTAATATAGTTATTTTTGAATGGGGCATGGACCTCTTTTGAGTAACTACAGAAGTAATCGGGGGTAATGAAGGAGCTTAATTAGTACGTGAAGGGGTCTTTCTTTGAACCCCGCAGCGAAACGCGGGTATTTTATGCCAGTTTAAGTAAATTAACCTAATTCTACTACACGGTAAAAACAAAGGTAGAAATTAATTAGAATATTTCTAAGTTGGACTTCAAAGAATAAAATTCCAAGAGCTTATGTTCTTTCCATTACTGAACAATCAACTCTCAAGATTCAGTATAGTTCAGAAGGAGAAGATTTGTATTTTACCTGCAATGTTTGTTTTTTAAACTTCGCGCAAACCTACTCGAGGGCTGGCTGCGCTAGCCGTCCCTAATTTAGAAGTGTAAGACTAGAGGGAAGGCAGCTAGTCATCACCACCCACCGCCACCTTTTGGGCTACTTTTACTGCCCTCCAGTGGCTCAGCGGTATGTCTGCGGACTTACACACTAAAATCCGGGTTTCGATACCCGTGGTGGGCATAGTACAGATAGCCCATTGTGTAGCTTTGTGCTTAATTAAAAACAACAACAACTACTTTTACTAACAAATAGTGGGATTGATTATCACATTATAACGAGTATGGTTAGTGTAACAAGGATCCGAACCAACATCCCTCCCATTACGAGTGAAGTACCACAACTACCTGGCCATACTGGGCTCATTTACACGTTGTAACATTCTACATATAATCAAACGTATTTTTTACTCACTTAAAATTGTACAAATTCTTTGTCTTGAAAAGTTGATTTTATTTTAAAGCATTTTATGTTTCATCCTAGTGAAACTAGAAATTGAGCAAAACTTTTAATAACTTAAAAAATCTTTCGTCATTGAAACCAATAAACGTGTAAAGTTTTATATTCCTTTTTATCTTTTGTTTCATCAAAAATAGTGTTTGTTTGTAATCAAGCAAAATACCTATATAACAAGCTGTCTGTGCTTTGCCCACCAGATGTATCGAATTCCGGTTTCTGGAGTTGTTAGTTCGTAGATATATTAATGGAGGGCTAAAATTAGTGAACCAATAAAAGTTTGGATTCCTTTACTTATCTTTTTTTCTTCAGTAAAGAACTAAACGGTCTAGTTTCATGTTACTTTGTTTAGTTTTGTCTCAGTAAACTTATTTAACTCTTTAACAGCGGGAATCTTGTCGAAAGCCGCACCAGTTGATGACGGCCGCCGTTTAAAGGTTAAAAGAAAGTTAAGCCTGATCTTTACAATGTTTTGAAATAAGCTAATAATTCATCAAAATTCAACATTTAATGTTATTAATTTTCCGAAAGTAATATTTAAAAAATACTAAATATGCTTCTTTTTAATTCTTTAAACAAACTAACAGATTATTACAATTCAACTTACCCGTTGTCTAAGCTCGCGCTCTCCATCTAATTCATCTTGAAGCAGACGAATTTTATCCTGCATAAAAAGAACATTTCGTTGTTAGTACAAAATGGAGAAAATACACTTCATTGTTTGATAATGTACTTCATTCAGGTTTATAGCACTTATTTAGACACTTATTTTTGTAGTTTTATAAAAAACACACATGATGGAATGAATTGTTTTATAAACAAAACAGGTTTTTGAACAGTAAACTTATTTTCCATGTAAAATAAAGTACACAATGAATTAATATTGAAATATTAAAGAAACAATCTTATTCAATATAGTTTCGTTTGTTTTGGAATTTCGCACAAATCTATCGAGGGCTATCTGTGCTAGCCGTCCCTAATTTAGCAGTGTAAGACTAGAGGGAAGGCAGCTACTCATCACCACCCACCGCCAACTCTTGGGCTACTCTTTTACCAACGAATAGTGGGATTGACCGTCACATTATACACCCCCACGGCTGGGAGGGCGAGCATGTTTAGCGCGAACCCGCGACCCTCGGATTACAAGCGCACGCCTTAACGCGCTCGTTAAAAACTTACTATAAGAAAAAAAGGTGTATTTGAAATATAAGTACTTGTTTTGTTTGTTTGAAATCAAGCACAAACCTACACAATGGGTTATCTGTGTTCTGCTCGCCGCGGTTGTTAAAACCCGGTTTTTAGCGTTGTAAGTCCATAGACATATCATTGTGACACTAAGGGACAATTTTTTTTTTACTCTTTTTTTTCAAAATCTCGTTTCATGAGCAAACGGAGGCGTAAAACTAATAGTTAAAAAACATTTAACCTCAAACGAAAAAAATATGCAAGAGTTTTTTTTTAAATACAACTTTATTATAGATAACCTTTTTGTATTTCAAAGAAGTCCTAATATTTATTTTAACAGACTACGCCAGGAGTGAATGTTATGTTTTACGATCTTATTCTTCCAGTTTTCCTCACTTTTTCGTTTTTTGGTGATTTCTAGACAATGTTGAGGACTTGTTTTTTGTGGTAGAAAACTGCATATTATAACGGATTTACTGTTATACCCATTCATTTTAATATCTGCGGTTGGTTCAGTTTAATGCATGAAACTCATAATGTTAAATGTGTATTGCCCAAGTCCCGCTATTTTTCTAAATTTGTAGAATATTCTCGAAAGTCAGAATGAACAATTTATGTTTTACGAAATAACTAGCGAATTTTCGAATATTCTTTGCCCAAGCAAACTTTATTGAACTTCGCCTAAAGATTATAAATCGACCCGCCAAGAGCCAGTTTTAAAATATTGTTTGGTTGCTTCAGTCAATGTAGTATAAACATCGGAAGCCATAACTGTGACAAATGTTTATTGATCGGCGAATTATAGATATTTGACCAGGAACGTTTATAGGTTTCGAACATTACAAACTTCATGAATTAACTTCGGACGTTAGTATTTCTACGAGGTCATTAGATATCTTCTTCGGTAAAAAGTGAGCTTACGAATCAAGTGAGGCCAAGGACATGGCTAGCTAGCTTCCTCGTCAAAAGAAGTGTAACAGTATCAACTCAGAATTACAACGCTCGTCGTATACTTCGACCATCTATAAAATATTCAGTTGTAGACCAGATAGAAGACTGATTATTGTTTCTAAGTTTGAATAAAACTTGCATACAAGCCATCATTTGTAATAACCATTATTATAAATTGTATTTTTATTTGTGTATTATAATGAATTTGTATAAAGAAAGAAACTTATGTGTATCAATATTGTTGACAAATATCATAAATATGGTGCATATCGACATTCAATTAAATTCTAAATTAAAATTTCCAGCTATTTAATATCATAATGCGTCACATAATAAATCAGAGACTCGTCCCAGATAAATTATAATACGTAACAATATTAAGAGATTATTCACATAATGCTTTGTTTATTATAATTCTCTTGATAAACAAATGCATATTATGGCCATTATTATTAACAGAAACAAAATATTTGATTAATTTTGTTAAACAATATATTAGGGGTGTTTTTTCTATGTACCTAAGGAAGAATAACCCTTTAACGGTAAAAAATAATTTTGAAAAGATTATTTTAATTGAAATATTTCAGTTTGCTAAAAACATTACAGATTTTTCTATTCGCTTCATATTCAAAATGTACCACATTTCACATCGTGGTAGCGTTGTCTTGGCGCAAGGAGCTACTTATCAAGGTGAGCACAAGAATACTGGAATATGAGAATTTAAGTTACCACATTTCACATCGTGGTTGCGTTGTCTTGGCGCAAGGAGCTACTTATCAAGGTGAGCACAAGAATACTGGAATATGAGAATTTAAGTTCTGGCTTGTTTGTTTTGAATTTTGCGCAAAGCTATAAAAAGGCTATCTGCGATACCTGTCTATAAATCAGCAATGAAAGATAAAAGAAAAGGCAGCTAGTCATCACCACCTACCGCCAACTCTTGTAATAGAATTCACGGGAGCGGCGGAGGGGGCATAGCTCAAGAAATTCTAACTTTCAATGCTCGAGCGCCAAAGGTGAATATGAAACAAGAAATTACGTTATTTACATTAAAAAAAGCTAATTCTATCTACAAGCTTTGTGTTGCGATAACACTATTCCAAACATGCAGTATCATCGGTGATTTACAAGTAACAAAGACGATAATGAGTAAGAATAATTTTTCCCCAAAATACAGTTACTAAATATTTTACTATAGTTAAATTTTATAGCATTTAATCTATTGTTAAGTTATAAAATAAAACTGTTCATGGAGGGAGGATATGCCCATATTCATGTTTGCTCAGAAAATATACTGAGACCTGAACTAATACTTGTCTGGGATTCGTTCTTTACCATGCCTTCCTATTGTTTAAGAGTGATTATTTTTAACGATCCCTGGTGGGTGATAAGTCTACGGGTTTACAACGCATAAATCGGAGATTAAACTCCCATCGTGGATAGAGTGAAAGTGATCCATTGAATAATTTTGTACTAATAAAACACCAACATCAAATTAGTTTGACAAGAATATTTAACAATGAAAACGCTTTTATTCCACATTTTACAAATTATCGGTATCCATAAAATACCACACATAAAGGTTTTAATTTAGCTAAACTGAAAACACTTTACAGCTTAAGTTTCTCTCGGACTAACTTCATTTCTCAGATTAAGCTATTTCACAATCTTTGTGTTATTGCAGAAATACACATTTAAAAATTACTTTTTTGTTATTTGATTATTTATACTCTGTGTTTTTATTCATGTTATACGTTAACATTTGCTTCAGTATGTAATATGTCACAATTCTTGTTTAAATTCATTGGTATTCTTTCTTTCACTAAGCGAAACATTATTTTTATTTATTATTGTACATTTCCTGTCAGCTCCATTTGTCTGAAAACAGCTTCTCTCGACGTGTCTCTTGTTTCCCTACCTCTTCTGTCACTGTGGTTTATTTTTGTTTTATATTCCATTCGCGTTTATTCTTATCTCACGAGTCAATTTTTCTTGGTATTTTCATTCTCTTTGTTTATTTTCCATAGTTGTAAGGGATACAGAAAGTGCGGCTAAATCTTAAACATTCATGGACTTTTCTCTAAATTAGTTTCATTTTAAATTTCTTCATTCCTTTTGAGATTTAAATTTACAGCGTTCCTTTGTTTGTGCTCTGAATTTTCGTTTTAAATTGTTAATAGTATCAAGTTGTGAAAAAAAAATTCTTTCCTTCGGTCCTCCCATTGTTTCAGTTATTCAGTTAAGTTTAATTTTAGCAGTATTCTCTTGCCAAAATTAACGGTTCTCATCTTTTATTATAAATTCGTACAAGGTTTCTTCATTGTTTTTTTCTAGATTATGGTACCACCTGTCTCACATTCATTATTGACTTTTTTAAAAAAAAATTCCTGACTTTAATGATAGAATGTTGACCTCCTTATAAGCCATGCATGTTTTTAAAACAATTTACAATGTTAAGCCTAGTCTCGTACTTCTTACTATACGGCAAATGTGAAAACAATGTTTCACATTCGTGCGAAATTCCAAAAACGAAACGAAACAGTTCATATAATTTATATTATTGGCTACCCTTGTTGTTTTGCTTGCTGTAGCAATGTGATGGTCCATATAGCATGCTTCTATTTAATGCGCTTCTTGAAGGTCTATATAGTGCTTCCATATAATGTTTCCTTGATGATTTATATATAGAGCACCTATATTTGATGTACGCCTTTGGAGGTCTGTAGTTTTTCTTCAGATGCTAACTTCAACAAATCTTTAATGTATCAATGATATCACTGAACCACCACGTGATGCCTTCCTTTCTTCTCATGGTTTTTCTCAGTAACACACCTAAACACTTTAAGAAATATTTTGGGTTTCTCAAATTTATTTCAACATTCGACGCTGACAGGCATTCTATCCTTAATTGTGGGTTAATATGCTTTCACTGTTTTTGGTTTAAAAAACACTTCTCAATACTATTATTAAACCACATATATATATATGTAAAAACGGCTCATTTCGGTTGAGAATTTTTTTTACATAGAGGAATGAACCTGACGATGATCGAAGAAGGTCGAAACGTTGTTCACTCCTCTACGTAAAAAATGTTCTCAACCCAAACGAGCCGTTTTTACATATATATTTCTCTACAAGTGGGTTTTCTCGACATCACTGATTACTAAATCACATAGTTCTAATCCATCCAGCTTTTATCATCATGCCATACAAGGTAAGTATTTACTGCCTGGTGTTCAGTGTCGTAGATAGAAATTGAAGATACAGTATACGTTTGGAATGTTTCAGAAACTTCTACATTTGTAGTGATTTGAATTGTTAAAAATGCTTTGTTACAGACAAATAGTAAATTAACATCGAGATCAGTTAGTAGAGCGCTGGATTTAAGGGCGAGACGTCGTAAGTTTGAATTCTTTCCCGGGAAATGCAAAAAATAAAAACAACAAAAAATGTTGCGCAATATGAGGTCATCCTTTGGTGTGGAGGGAAAGAATGTGGTCGTTTAAACTAAAAAAATTGAATTACTTTGGAAGGAAAGTCGTCTAGCGTGCGAGATATCTTGCATCGCAAGAGGATAAATAAAATATTGGAATATTATTACCTTATTTCACTTCGTGAAGTTACTTTTAGATCCCCAGAGTTTTCATTTCTGGAGCCGTTATTCAAACTGTCAATCAGTTAAATCAACTTCTGTTAAGCCTACAATTTTCACTGGATCATGAAACAGTGTGTGTTTTCTTACTGCAAAACCACATTGGGCTATCTACTGAGTCCACCGAGGGGAATCAAACCCTTGATTTTAGCATTGTAAATCCGTAGACTTACCGCTCTACCAGCGTGGGACGATCATGAAATAAATTACAAATATATCGTGCAGGCATTAGGTTTAGCGGTTTTTCATAATTATTTAATTCTGTTAAACTGTTTCTGAAAATTCCAAGGTTTCCATCCTTTTGGAAAGAGCCTCTGTGGCACAACGGTATGTTTGCGTACTCACACCGGTAAAAACCACGTTTCAATACCAGTGTTGGGCAGAGCACAGATAGCCCATTGTGAAATTTTGCACTTTATTCCAAAGACATATACCTTTTGAAAAATAAAATATATTTTATATCATCTGGATATTAATACAAGTTGAACGGAAGGGGGAAGTAATGCCACTGCTATAGTTAAACCTTTCGATAAAGAGATGGCAGCTATAAGGAAATTGTACTGTTGCGTTCTAACTGATGGCTCCATTATGGATAATCGAATATCGATAAAAGATCAAAATACAAATTAAAACTACTTCTCATATTTTAGGGTACATTAAGTTTAAATCACTGTTGCATCAACTGGTGTGTTTGTTACAGAATTGTGGAAATCCGATAGTTTCAAACTGAATTCTAAACCACATCTCTCCTTAGTGAGACACTATATACTTCTGGGTTATAAATACCTACGGCGTTTTTGGCAAGCCAAATTTAGATAAAATTCACGTTCTAAGGTGGTGAGATCAGAGCATGCATACGAAGTACCTCTACCCGTGGTCAGGCACGGAGCCAAAACTGACTTTTTGTTTTTCTTCTAAAAAAAGGAACGTTTATTTCTGTTAACAAAAAACTGATAAAAATAAGAAAGGTCTTAGTCTATAGGTAATTCTAAGAGCCTAAGGAATTGTTTGTTAAGACAACTGTTTTACATTTCCCATAAATTCCTTCTTTTATCAAACTGTATAATAAAAGTTGAACAAACACTTCCGTCTAAAATAATTTCACGTCAACTACATCTTCGCAGTTTTAGTTTTTTCTTTTTTGCTTAATATTTTGTTTATATTGTTTTTTATTTTAGCCATAACAATCAGTAGGAGTTATCATTAATTATCTTATGTAGTAACTCGTAACAAATGTGAAGACAAACATTTCTTAAACGCTTTCGAAATTGTCATTGTTCTCCTTGGAGAAATAATTTATGGATAAGAAATGTTAATTATTGCTGAACATGGGAAGTTGATATTTGTTCAAGAAACTCTCGTAACTCTTTAGATCAGAAAACTGAGTTTTTAACAACAAAATTACTTTTTTGAAATCAGTGCAGTTTACTTAAATATGAATTCGATGGTGTACAGGAGGTCCATCTGTCGGGTAATTATGAAGATTTTTATTTTAGTGAATGAAAGCGTGTTTTTTTGTTTTTTATAACAAATAAACAACCTTACCACTTTCACAAGATTTTTGTTTTTAAACGTATTTCCTGATTTTTATGCTTTTGGACATTAACTTGTGTGTATTAAAAACGATGTACTTGCTTGTTAAACTAAATTAACAACAAAAAAGTGTGTATAAAAGAGATTCTATTTATATCCAAATCCATCACACTGGTTTACAATGAAATTGAGGCAAGCACAAAAATAGCTGTTTTAACCTAATTTAAGGGTGCTGAATTCAGATTTGAAATCCGTTTTTACTCATCACCTCTAGTTTTTTAGATATGCATACTGTACATAAAGGCGTATATGCATTCAGGGTTAATTTCTAATATTGTGTGACTTATGTCTTCTTTTTTAGTTATTATGCAATAAATGTAAGTGATAGTATTACATTATATATATATATATATATAGCTATATTTCAAGACAGATCACCAGTTTCAGGAATCGGAACAAAGACCTTGCTTCATTTTTCGACATGGAAAACAAGTTGTGCTACTGCACAAATGTACCTGGCTTGTTCACTTTCCTTGGTTTGCCACATAATCCTTCAGACTGGCGTCTTTTCATAGACTCTTCCAAGCGAAGTCTCAAGGCTTTGCTTCTGCACAACGGGAATAAATATCCCAGCATTCCCACTGCACACTCTGTCCATCTAAAGGAGTCCTATGACAATATGGAGCTTCTTTTAGAAGCTGTTAAGTACAACCAGTACCAGTGGAGTCTCTGTGGGGACCTCAAGGTCATTGGTCTTCTTATGGGTATGCAAGCGGGCTTCACAAAGTACTGTTGCTTTCTCTGTCTCTGGGATAGTCGAGCTGTATCCCAGCATTACAAGCAGAAAGACTGGGGGTCTAAAAGCACTTTCGTTCCTGGCGAACACAGCATCAAGGAGAATCCTCTGGTTGACATGAAGAAGGTGCTTCTTCCTCCTCTTCACATCAAGCTTGGTTTGATGAAGAATTTCGTGAAGGCCATGGACAAAAATGGTGTTGCCTTCCAACACTTGTCTACTGTGTTCCCAGGTCTCAGTGCTGCTTAGCTCAAAGAGGGCATCTTTGTCGGACCTCAAATCCGAGAAGTGCTGAAGGATACTGATTTTGAGGAGCTTCTTACCTTAAAGAAACTGAGAGCATGGGAAGCATTTAAGTCAGTCTGTAGTGGCTTCCTTGGTAACACACGCGTACCAAATTACCAAGCCTGTATTGAGAAGTTGCTAAAGACTTATGAAGATATGGGATGCCGAATGTCACTCAAAATTCATTTTCTCCATTCCCACATCAACTTCTTCCCTCCAAACCTTGGAGCAGTGAGTGATGAGCACGGAGAAAGATTCCACCAAGACATTACGAAGATGGAGAGCAACTACCAAGGCAAGTGGAACCCCAGCATGATGGGAGACTTCTGCTGGATGCTCTTGCGTGACATCCCGGAGGCAAAATACACCAGATCATCTAAGAAAACACACTTCTAACTGTCTGCGGTACTATGAATTGTGTACATTGTGTCATCCAAGTATATTTATTCCGTCAATGTTCTTTATCTATCCTGTTTTATCTGTAATAAGCTGCTGCCACTGTTGAAATAAGCACGTATATACTCTGTATATACTAAAATGAGACTATTTAAAAGCCAGAAAACTAGAGGTGATAGAGCAAAACTGTTTATAAATTTGAATTCAGCACACCCAAATTAGTAAAAAATACATATTCACATTCTTGCCTCAGACAAAAACTATTTTTTGTAAACCAGTGTTATTAGCCTAGTACAATTTCCACATAACAGATAATCATATATATTGTTACCCACAGTTAACATAATTCTTCTGTATCACTTAATTAATATTTTAACTGCGCCATAACAGCTCATAGAATGGCTCTAAGTTTATTTTTGTTTTGTTTTTTTAAGTACAAACCTTTAGCTCACAGTTCTGTCATCTCTCGAAAGATTTAAGATCTAATCACAGTTTTAGACTCAGGAGGTCAGACTCTTTCAATTGATGTATTTGATGGAGCATAAGATCTCATAGATTAATTTACTTTAATCCTGCCTAAAATAAATTAATATGCTGCGGCTATTGAGAATTCCCTCTTGTTTTTTCAAGCATAAACTGTTAGCTTATAGCACCATTTCTTGACTGATTCGATGTCTAATTACAGCCAAGGTTGTTGAGAATTACTAAAGTACTAATAACTTATCTTTACTTTTACTGATGGCATAAAGAATCATCAACTTAAATTCAATGTGCCTACTGACTATTTTTTTAAACATAAACCACTCGACTTGGTTATTATCGTTATATTCATAAGAAATAGCAAAAATAACTTTTCCATGAAATTTCCACAACTTTTTATGAATCTGTAGTCTCCGAATAAGCTTTTTTTGTAATTTCTGCTGTTCACAGTTCCTGATGATGGATGATACACTTTGAATCTCGTTGAAGTAAAACTTTGATGACACAAAAAATGATCAACCCCTAACAAACATTTATTTTTGGAAGAAAGATTATTGTGATTAAATTTAACTTAGTATAACACTAGGATAAAAAAGTCGTGTTTTAAGAACTGACTTTTTTGTGTGTCCCTACAGCAGCGATAAATAGAACAGCCACTTCATGAAACATAAAAGGAAAATCTATTTAATCAACTTTAATTTATATTAGTTACACTTATGTGCAGCGCCATCTATAGGTTTGTGGACGATATTTTTTCTTCTTCAACGTGCTAAGAAGTTACAAAGCGTGCGATCTACACTTTGTCCTAAGCGAAGGTTTGAGTTCTGGATTGTAACGATGTAATTCTGTGAAACTACCGCTGACCTACAATGTCATAGAGGAATAGCAAATCGTGGAATTTATAGTCTTATTAAATTATATAAGTGAGTTATATAATTTTTCACGCTGTTTAACTGAGGGTTTTATTGAATGAAGTGGGAAAAGCCTATTAATTTAGTTCATAGGGGAAAATTTGAAAAACAAAACAAAACAACAAACAAACACATGTGCATTATTTATTAACACCTATTTACAAATCATAAACAAAGAAGTATATTTAGTTACTTTTAAGGATCTGTAAAAAATCAAACTCAAAAAGTTTTTTATTATTATTGTAGTTTTAATTACATGCTATCGGATATTTTAGGTTTAGGAAATAACTTTAAGTAAGTTTCTCGCGTTTTCTCACAAAAGAAAAACAGAGTATATATTTTCATTTTTTTGTTGTTTTTCTTAGAATCCTGGTAAATTTACCTTAGGGCTCAAAACCAAGTATTATGTCGCTGACTGCTACAAATAATATAGCGCCAAAATTAACAAAAATGGTATTTACTGCAGGACAACAGTGTCCTACAGATAAGCCTACCTCGAGGCGGGACAAGGCACCAGTGTCGAAACCACGTTCCATGGAAAATTCACCAACGCCACTGCTGGATCTATAGATGTTTCGACTTGACTTTGTGAACGACATCCTGGACTGAACACTTAAATTTCTTTTACAGGAGAAACGTTTAAACTGGGGAGTTTGCTGATACTCGAACACAAGTTGAAGAAAACTTGTTCCTGTTAAAGCTCGAGCCAGCAACAATAGTCGAGATAGAGTAAAAACCTTAAAGCAAATACATCCTTTAAATTCACAGGTTCTCTTCTGCGTTTACCGAGCAGCTCAGGTTTCTGTTGCACCGCCCAAACCTGCCTTTTATAGAAGTAGAGACTGGGGAAAGGCAGAGAACAGCAGTTGGGTCAAGTGAGGCAAAGTATCGTGTCCTACCATTCGTTGGAACTTAGTTGTGGCGATAGTATCAATCGTGTTATTCAGATTCTGTTGATTTGTGAAACAATAGGCTATTGTGAAAAATGTAAAAGCAAATTTGCCGAAGATATGCAGCAGTGAACGTTACAGCTGTTTCCAGGTTTTGTAATAGATGAACGCCAACAGTACAACGATGTTCAGGTTTTACCACAACGAACAGAATGACTATAGTAATATATAAAACGTTTTAAAATAACATTGTTAAAAATACACGCTAAGCACGAGCAGGTGTTTACAGTGGAAGATATTGTAAATATTGTTCAAAGTAGACTACATAGAAGCACAAGGGTTTTAAGTGTGAACTTTTATTATTTTAGAAACTTAGACGACAAATATTAGCAGGTGTTAACAGTGTAGGGTTATATTCATAATGTTGGCCCGGCATGGCCAGGTGGTTAAGGCAGTCGACTCGTAATCTGAGGGTCGCGGGTTCAAATCTCCCTTACATCAAACATACTCGTCATTTCAGCCGCTGGGGCGTTATTTTGTGACGGTCAATCCCACTATTCGTTGGTAAAAGAGTAGCCCAACAGTTAGCAGTGGGTAGTGATGAGTAGCTGCCTTCCCTCTAGTCGTACACTGCTAAATTAGGGACACCTAGCGTAAATAGCCCTCGCGTAGCTTTGCGCAAAATTCAAAACAAAACAAAAACAAACATTAATCATGTTCAAAGCATTTACAGGGAAGGACAAGGGTTTTGATTGTAAAATTATTACGTGTTGAAGAAGGTGAAATGCCACAGCAAATTTCTTAGTATTTTTAAAAATAGATTATAAGTAACAGCAAATTTAAAGTGGACATTTTTGGCAAATAGGTGAAGAGTAGAACACCTGCTTCGGGAATGAATTAACACCCTTAGAGTACCACTGAGCACCCAGAAACTGTACAAAAGACATACTCAATGCATCCAATTACACTGGTTTACAAAGAAATTGAGGCAAGCACAAAAATAGCTGTTTTAACCTAATTTGGGGGTGCTGGATTCAAATTTGAAATCCGTTTTTACTCATCACCTCTAGTTTTTTAGATATGCATTCTGTACATTTTGTACACATACTGTACATAAAAGTATATATGCATTCAGGGTTAATTTCTAATATTGTGTGACTTATGTCTTCTTTTTTAGTTATTATGCAATAAATGCAAATAAATCAGATGAAAAAATGCCTCCAAGGAAAGATTCTGCCAAGTCAATCTCTTCCGAAGATATTGACTCTTCTTATTCAGGAACAAGTGGCAACGAGCCACACTGGATCACGCAAGAAGACCTAAATGACCTTGCTCGTGATTTTTATCTGTCAAAACAGCAGTCAGAGCTCTTGGCTTCTCAGCTTAAACAGTGGAACCTAGTCCAGGAAGATGTAAGGATCACCAGTTTCAGGAATCGGAACAAAGACCTTGCTTCATTTTTCGACATGGAAAACAAGTTGTGCTAATGCACAAATGTACCTGGCTTGTTCACTTTCCTTGGTTTGCCACATAATCCTTCAGACTGGCGTCTTTTCATAGACTCTTCCAAGCGAAGTCTCAAGGCTTTACTTCTGCACAACGGGAATAAATATCCCAGCATTCCCACTGCACACTCTGTCCATCTAAAGGAGTCCTATGACAATATGGAGCTTCTTTTAGAAGCTGTTAAGTACAACCAGTACCAGTGGAGTCTCTGTGGGGACCTCAAGGTCATTGGTCTTCTTATGGGTATGCAAGCGGGCTTCACAAAGTACTGTTGCTTTCTCTGTCTCTGGGATAGTCGAGCTGTATCCCAGCATTACAAGCAGAAAGACTGGGGTTCTAGAAGCACTTTCGTTCCTGGCGAACACAGCATCAAGGAGAATCCTCTGGTTGACATGAAGAAGGTGCTTCTTCCTCCTCTTCACATCAAGCTTGGTTTGATGAAGAATTTCGTGAAGGCCATGGACAAAAATGGTGTTGCCTTCCAACACTTGTCTACTGTGTTCCCAGGTCTCAATGCTGCTTAGCTCAAAGAGGGCATCTTTGTCGGACCTCAAATCCGAGAAGTGCTGAAGGATACTGATTTTGAGGAGCTTCTTACCTTAAAGAAACTGAGAGCATGGGAAGCATTTAAGTCAGTCTGTAGTGGCTTCCTTGGTAACACACGCGTACCAAATTACCAAGCCTGTATTGAGAAGTTGCTAAAGACTTATGAAGATATGGGATGCCGAATGTCACTCAAAATTCATTTTCTCCATTCCCACATCAACTTCTTCCCTCCAAACCTTGGAGCAGTGAGTGATGAGCACGGAGAAAGATTCCACCAAGACATTACGAAGATGGAGAGCAACTACCAAGGCAAGTGGAACCCCAGCATGATGGGAGACTTCTGCTGGATGCTCTTGCGTGACATCCCGGAGGCAAAATACACCAGATCATCTAAGAAAACACACTTCTAACTGTCTGCGGTACGATGAATTGTGTACATTGTGTCATCCAAGTATATTTATTCCGTCAATGTTCTTTATCTATCCTGTTTTATTTGTAATAAGTTGCTGCAACTGTTAAAATAAGCACGTATATACTCTGTATATACTAAAATGAGACTATTTAAAAGCCAGAAAACTAGAGGTGATAGAGCAAAACTGTTTATAAATTTGAATTCAGCAGACCCAAATTAGTAAAAACACCGATTCACATTCTTGCCTCAGACAAAAAATATATTTTTGTAAACCAGTGTTATTTGAAAAAATTGGTGCCACTACCTGGTCATATTCGTATATGAAACTTGAAACATCTTTTCAACTTTGACCTTAAAGAGCCAGTTTGGTATGCCAATTCTTCTTCGGCCCAATTTTTCCAAAAGACAGAGCTAAAATTTTAAAACATCTTTCTAATATATTGCTCACACTATTCCCAAAATTGAGACCAGAAACTTCTGGGTGGTAGTTATATGGTATTGTGAAGCCCATATGCATGTAAAAATTACTCCCTCTCCCTGAAATGACCGTGACAGAATACACATCAAGAAATCGATTAAATCTGATAATATTTTATTGCAAGTTCCCAAGTTTTTTCCCAGGTACTACAAAACACACATAAACACATGACCAGAACATCTTGAAGGTTTGCATTGACACCATCAGTATTTAAGATTTAACTCTCTTTCGCGCACTGTTGCTTTAACATACTTAGAATACTGATATTAATTTTTATTCTATTTTAAAGCCTACTTACTCACTTCTAAAAGTCACAGCATATTATATTACGCTATGCTTCATCAACTAGATTTTTGTGTTGCGTGTTTTTTGGATGTTCACACAACTCTAGACAAAGGCTAGTTGTGTTATTCGTCACTCATTTACAACCAATAAACTTGACAGAAAGCACCTTGTTAATAGTAGCAACCATCAGTTCTAAGATTACTCTGCTCGATTAGTAGGAAATTACTGCCACTTTTGTATTGAGCCAACGATCTCGAAGTGCGAAGCACATCATAGCAGTAAAAGTACACGAACCATGGACATGACACGCTTAAAACCAGGCCACACCCGGATTTAAATGGTAATGAACTTCGCGTGTCTTCTAATTAAGTTTTATTAAAATTCCAGAAACATCAGTGTCAAAAGCATATTTTAAATGAATAAATAGTCATTACTTTTGCACAACGTAGTTTTTTAAAGTGTAAAAGCGTAAGTTAATACAAAAAAAGGCCACGTGACGTATAATATGTTAGGCACTCAACATGAAATAACATTATCTGATGTAAGTAATGTTACAACATATAGCGTGAAGTTTTCAGAATAATAACGCTTAAATTTAAATAATATCGTAAGCAGCATCACAGATTATTATAATCTATATCAATATACTTTCCAATTTTGATCAGGTAGCGAAGTGTCCCCTTTGAATAAGCAATAGAGATCAATGTATAATTATGATAGAAAATCGCTGTTTAAGTTTTTAATTCAAAGGACACAGTTGACATACCAGAATGCTCCACCCGTCTGTGTACCCAAATTCGAGTATATTCCGTCTTCTGTGCATAAAAATAATGTATCGAGGAACGTTTTTTTTTTAATATTATTTATCTGTTACTGTGTTGTATAAAGAGAGAGAGAAAACTTCTGTATCTTGCGATGCTTTTGTACAGATCTTGAACCAACGATAACGACTCTACAACGATTACGATTAACCCTTAATTGTAATTGTAAACGATATTCTAATATTTTAAGAGTTGACGAAACAGTTACATTAACCCTTAAAATTACGTCTTAACTACAATAAGGCTCGGCATGGCCAGGTGGAAAAATGTAAAATTTTTTAGAAATACTGAGCTTCTTCGGGTATCTCACTGTATTTTTATTATTTCCAAAATATATCAATTCAATGTAGACATCAGAATAGTTTATTATTTTCTATTGTGTGTAAGGCTAGCTGCTCATTAAATGTAATAAGCATTTAATTACTTGAATACTGACTAAAAGAGAATTGTTTACTCACAATTTAGAAACATTCAATAGAACTTCTAATAATTATCAATTAAATTACAAACCAATAGCAAGTTAACCTTTACAAGTATAGGCCTAAAACGCTTTTCGAAAATTACGAATAAGAACAAATTTGACCCAGTATGGCCAGGTGGGTTCGACTCGTAATTTAAGGGTCATCCCGGTCGCACCAAACATGGGGGGGTTATACTGTGACGCTCAATCCCACCATTAGTTAGTAAAAGATTAGCCCAAGAATTGGCGGTGGGTGGTGTTGACTAGCTGCCTTTTCTCTAGTTTTACACTGCTAAATTAGGGACGACTAGCGCAGATAGCCCTCGTGTAGCTTTTCGCGAAATTCAAACCAAACCAAAGTAATACCCCTGATCGGCACAATACACAAATTCCTTCATGAACCTTTGTACCTAACCAAAAACAAACAGAAAAATAACCATTGCATTGTGGGAAGTCTTGACACACTTAAATATAAATAGGCCAAATAAAAGCTAATTCTTAGATTTGCTATCGTTTTTATCCTAGCGAGTTGTATTTGTAGGTCACCGATGTCTTGCCTAAATTACACTTAAGAAGCCAGTTTAAGAGCACTCTGTCATCTCCTTTTATTTACATACAGTATACGCTTTGTTTCAAAGGGAATTAACTGAACCAAGTAGCATTTTAGTTCTCTGCGATTTATTTCTACTGCACATTTTTCTCGAACTCTATGACAACACATATTTTGGTACATAACAGGTAGTTTGTGTGTGCATGGGTTGAGCTATCATATAAAACAAGTCATGTGCTATCTGAATAAAATCTTCACAACAGAAAGTGTTCTGTACGTCTTTGTAGCTAACTTTCACCTAATTAACCTTCCTTATAGGCGTCTTACAGGTCGACATCCATAGAAGGCAAACAACATATTTCAAAAAATTACAGCCAATTTTTAAATGAAAAAAATATTTTTTTCATTTAATGCAACAGAAATGAATATTTTAGAAATGAAAATACGATTTTTATCTTATGCAAGATATTTTGTGCAAGGTTGTTCATATAATAAAGCAGATACATGAATGGGGCCTCTTGTGAAGAACAGTAACAGATGTACGAATTAGCATACAACTAAGTTGTTAAGAAGATTCACAAACCCTTCCCACCCATTTTGAGCAAGTTTCAAACTCAGAGCTAATTTTTGCAAAAAATACAGAGTTAGCAAAATGCGTGGTCATGCTTACGCTAAGATTCCGAGATAATTTATTGCAAATTTCTGTTTTAAATACACATTATTTCTTTCATAGAAATTATGAAAAAGTGGATTTATAACATGTATTATCTAGAAACTCGTATCAAATTTTAATAGATCAGTAAATTTCATATTATTATCTGTGAGTATCTTTGCATTTCTCACCGCTGACAAACCTTTACAGCCCGGTATGGCCAAGCGCGTTAAGGCGTACGCTTCGTAATCTGAGGGTCGCGGGCTCGCACTCCCAGCCGTGGGGGCGTTATATTGTTACGGTTAATCCCACTATTCGTTGGTACAAGAGTAGCCCAAGAGTTGACGGTGGGTGGTGATGACTAGCTGCCTTCCCTCTAGTCTTACACTGCTAAATTAGGAACAGGTAGCACAGATAGCTCTCGAGTAGCTTTGTGCGAAATTCCAAAAACAGACAAACCTTTGTGCCACTGGGGGGATATAGCGATTTTACATAATCTTGTTGTACAAGTTTGTAAACTGTATATCAACATTAAATGCATTATTTTCTACATAAATGAAACTTGGCTTTAAATTGAAATAATTATAGCAATGTTTTTACGAGTTATTTCACTAAGCTGTAACCTACAATTTAAGCATTATAATAACATTTGTGAAATAGAAGACAAAACGATTTATTCAATGTTTAATTATGAAAGCGATGGTATTTGTATTTCTTCGTACGCATTTGATCCCCAAGGGTGAATGATTTTTTAAAACATAAAAACTAGGATCACTAAATTCAAAACATGTCCAATGATTGAATTTACAGGGTCATTCTATCTTAAGCAGCGTTTCCAAACGATTTCAAATTTTCTCTCAAAAGTGTATTTCTACATCTTTCACTATCACTGATAGATTCAGGTGGAACATGGTACTTCACCAGGAAAATTTGATTAACATTATCCTCCTTTTATGAAGTAGATGGATGAACTCCTTTAAAACTTTAAAAATTAGTCATGTGTAAATGGTTACTTAAGGTATGATAGTGTTTTCTGGGATGTTCCACAGATTTAATAGGCTGTTGCCATGTCATCTTCATTGCACAAGTTTTCTTGTGGGTTTTATAGCAATGTCAAAACAGTTACTGTTTTAAACAGCCGGCCACAGAGAAAGCAAACACCTGGCAGTATTCACTGCAAGCTCATTATCAGTTCATGGTAGAATTGACTGTCACATTATAATGCCGGCATGAGCCACAAACAGCTTTTGGAATGACTAAGTGTGCTGTACTGGTTTAATACAATACATACCACCTCCTTGTCAACCTCATAAATATTCACAGCTTCTTCTTCTTCCAGGTGGGCCTGCCCATGGTTGAAAGGATCAGAATGTTTGGCACTGGGTTTTGATCCCAAAAAATGCCAATTTGGAGTTCAGCACCCTAACCAACAGGTCATGCAAGGTATGAATGAATAAAAGTCAGTACTTAGCTTTTTTTTTCTTTCTATTACATGAGCAATTACAAACTGGGAACTGTACGACAAACTGGCAGGCTAGCTGAACAGACCCAGTTCTGTCCCTTTGAACCTCTTATTATAATGAATAAGAGGACCAATTCTAATTTTGTTGTCTAATTATCTTGTATTTCAAGTTTTGCAAGATTAAACTTTAAAATTATGACAGTTTCATTCAAATCCAATATTTTTTAAACAGCATTGTTCATTCTATCCGTTTGTTGAATTCAACTGAACTGTACCAATCTCAATAACCATATGTTTAGATTCTATGTATGAAAAGCAGTTTCTTATTTTCTTGTCAGTTTTTTCACAATTATAAAATTAATGCTGTTATATCTTAACAAATCATTTTAAGAAAATGTGTTTCCATTCACAACTACACAAGTTTTAAAACTCGTCAATAATAAATTATCTTTCATACTCTTGACAGTATACAGAAATGTAGTACTAATAAGTAAAACAATTTCTCTTAAAACTTGTAATTCATATGAATGTTAATATGGTGTTAATATTTTCCCATTCAATTTTTCTCCCCAATTATTTCATTCTGTATTACATTTCTTACCATCCTGACTGAGGTAAATTCTTTATCAATATTATTTTATATTCTTAAACTGTGTAGCAGTTGCACTCGCATTTTTAGTGAAGGACCAAAACTATTTATCATTCAGTAGCAACTAGCTGGAGGTCATGAGTATTTCTTGAACTGGTAACATTCCTCAAAAACAAATTTGTTTTTTCAATGATGAGAATATTAGGAAAATTATAGAATTTTTATTGTGGTAAATACTAAAATATGATAAGAATTGAATAAATTTAAAAATAACAATAAGTTATTCAGAAACAAAGAACCTAACCTTATATATACTATCCAACTGATGTATTCACTGAAACAAAGATTTGAAGATATAATTGCATAATGAAAACCTCCATCACAATTATATATTTACAAATACTTTATGTTGTATGCACGTGCACTTTATTCACTAAATAATGACCGAATCTTTAACTTGGGTAACATGAAGGAAAACAAAAATTCTCAAACTGGTGCACGAAACAGCATGGATCAAACATCAAATAAACATTTGTAATGCGTGCATTTTTATCTGTTTAATTGTAATTCTAGAAGTTAACGTTTCACACAATACAATAATATTTTACTATGTCCACTTTATAAATATCTCAATGATAAAAGTTTGAAACAGACATACATATTGTAGTTAACCAATGGACAGTGTGTATGTATTGCATTTAACAAAAAAACAGATGTGAAGTTCTGAATGTGTAACAGCTAGTTATTTATTCAGGAAATTTGCAGTACTTGTATTGCTTGATTAATGCAAAACCAAATTTCAGCACAATTCTCTGGTGTTTCAAAGTGTGAGTAGAGTTGTTCCTGTGAGAAAGTCTTTGGTGTTTTTTGTTTTGTTTTTAAAGTAGCTTCTAGCTTATTTTATAATATATATTTACATGAAATCTGTATCAGAATCAAAGTTGTTTGGAAGATGGATTAGTTATTTGATTTCATACTCACAGTCGTTTTAAAATGCTGCTCTTATTGTGTTGCTTATATAAATAAACCATTGCTGTGCATACACCATTTTAACAAAACAATTTTTAAAGAACAGATCAGTTTATAAGATTAAAAGTTTCTCTGTGTGTTTTGTTCTAGTAATTGACAGATTCTTTCATGTATAACATGAATTAGTCATCATTTCTTCCAGTATCATGTTCTTTATAATGATCATGCCATATTTCTTCTTCTTCAAAATAATCCTCTTCTTCCAGATCAAGTTCTCTGTTGCCATTAGAAGAATCTCTCAGCATATCCTGACATTCTGTAACCAAACCTTGTTGTTCATTACATGCAGTCTTTTTTTCTTTTTTGTACCTTTTTGGTCTTGGAAGAACACTGGAAAAATCTTTGAAATTATATCCATCAGTATTTTTATTTACACCAATGTCCACCTGGAAATCAAAACCTTTAAAGAAAGATCTTTCATCAAGATGCCACTGATCCTGTTGAACAGGCTTTGTGTCTGAAGTATCAGACAACCTCCTTCGATTATTAATTCTAGACCGTGCTACTTTCTGGGCAACTTGGTTCATGAGGGCTTTATGGTCAAGCCCAAAAATATTGTGCTGCATCTCTGGTGGTGACTGAGAAAGCCGTGTATCAGGGGCCTTCAGTTCTTGGAAGACGTCTTTATCACTGCTGCTACTCTCTGGCATCGCTGGATCAGAAGATTGAGATGAATGAAAATACTCATTGGTGTTTTGCTAAAAAAACAAATTTAAAAAATTAAATTTCTAACACAAAGTTCCATGATAGAAACTACATACTGTTTATATCTAGTCTGAAATACCATTAGTCTAACTTTTTATTCCACCTACATTTGAAGAAAAACAGTAATAAATACAAGCTTTAACAGTAAACATTTAAAATTAAGACTTCATTAAATCAAATATTGAGATGAAATACTGTTATTGTTGACAGACTTTTATAAGTTTTAAGAGGTACAATGCTTTTCTGTAGTGCAAATATTTGATAATTATTTCTTGCAATACAAGAGACAGATATGCTAAGTTGTTTGTTTTAGAGTGATCATTTAGGATTTTTTTAAAAATAATGTTAAGCCTAAGATAGAATTATGAAAAACGTTCCAAAAAATATTAAAACAAACAACAACTAAGATAAACAAATTCAGACTAAATAAAACAAACTACAAAGTGCTTACCTTTTCAATTAGTCTGTGAGCTACCTCTGTCCCAAAAGGTTCTATTTAAATCCCAGTGTAAAATAATAGACACTAAAGACTAAACATTTAATTTACATAAACTGGTTGCTTATTTAAGATGCTGTAAAACTGCAGCATATTATCAACATTACAGAATACAGTCATTACATGTTTACATGCTTATCCCAAATGTTTTCCAGTTTAAGGCTCACTTTATAACAATGGACATTAAAGACAAATTTACTAACTTACAAAAGTTTGCTGCTTGTTAACAACATCACCAAGCTTGAAAGGATGTATCAAACTTGTTGGTTGGAAATTGGGCCCAAAGTCTGCCTTAGCTAACAAGTTTTGAACTTCCAATAATTTAGCAGAAGTTAAATCTTTAACAAATGTGATGCGTGGTATATTTGGCAGGATGGATAGACTTCCTAACTCTCCCCTAAGAGAAAAAAACAATAAATGCTCAAAAAAGTAGCTGTTTTTGAAGTGCACTGCAATAATCTAGTATAAACTTCCTTTAACAATTTTGGTGCAAAATCTACTAGAAAATGCAACACAATAATAACAATAAAAACCAACATAATATCTGTTTTATTGTTTACTATTAAACAGCATTTCATATCTTTAAAAGAAAAACATGTAAGGTCTGAAAATTATTACTTTATGTTATGTTTAAAGACAAAGAACATATCTTGTTTTTAAGTCAAGTCACTGAATTAATTTGTAAAACTTAAACATATGTGTACCTAGTAGGCTAGACAAAGATAGCAGCAACTGGGATGATATCTGAATTCCTTCAAATATTTACTTTTGATCAGTTCTATTATTTCTGTGTTAGGAACTAATGTTATAAATTTTATTTAATAATTTGCATTAAATACCAGTTTTCACTGAGGAATAATAGGTATTTCAATAGATTTATGGAAATTCAGAAATGAAAACTACAGTTCTGTGCAAAGTGAATAATATTCATTTTAGCCCAATTTCAAGATGAGGATAAAAATAGTTATTTGCAGCAAATTGTAAATAGGATAATTATGTACAGTGTTGATATACTGAGCAAACTTCTGATCTATTTGTTTACAAAATATGTTCATTTGTTAGAGATGATATAAAATTCTACAGTAAGTATACTTAATACCACAAGATTAAAAACCATCCATCATATCAAAAACTTATTACATATTAAAACGGTTATTAAATAGATTATATCTAAAGTGAGATGATGCTGGACGTAACAGTGTCAAGCACCTAGTTTACTGAACAGAAAGAAAAATAAGTGATGCAGTGATCAAAATGGAAAATGAAGTAAATATTGTTACAAACAATTTTTACCAAGGAAACAAGCCGTGATTTACTTAACAACAAGAAATTGATAGGTTAAAGCTAAAACCAATGGTTTAAAAACAGAACTGTTTCACTGATTAAAGCAGTACAGAATAAGAGAATGTGATTTTTCTTCACTATTATGATAAGAGACAAGAGAAAATGAATCATTATTAAAAGAAAAATGTTACATCAAATATTAAGGAGTTTATAAAATGTTCTGAAGGGAAAAGGGTAAAGGCAAAAAAAAAAGTTTGAAATCAGAAAACTGAAATTTGACATTTTAATAATGGTGGTCACTTTGAAGAAGAAAATGAAAAACAAACCTTGAAAAACATTCAAAATTTATGTGAGTTGAAAGATGTTGGGAAGAATATAAATAATGAAGTTTTAAAACAGTGTGATATAACAGACAAACATGCAACTTTGGATGAGTGTTAGAATGTTGAATTAACTCTTTCTGTACAATTAATTCCAAATATGCATGTCATGACCTCTCAGTGTTTATCTAACATATAATTAAATAACTTCATTTTGGATGTATGTCAATAATATTTATATGGAAATGTAGTTTATAACTAAAATGTTAATGCTGTACAAGTTTTAACTTCTGAACTCAAAGTTAGAGTACATGTAGTTTCACAGTTCCACGGTTAGTCAAACTCACCAACTTCATTACAGTGTTAACACAATTCTCTATTACTGCTTACACTGGCACAGGAAAAAGTGGCAAAGTAGGGATCCTTGTCTAGATACACAGATTTTACTGTAAGAGAGCAAAAGTATATGAAGCAACTCTAACGTTGTCAGAGGTTGCTTAATCTAGGGGGGGTCTGAAGGCAGTGTTGTGAGAGAGCAAAGGGTTACAAGGTGCTGCTGCCAATTTGACAAATAAATCATGTTTTCCCACTAAATTCAAGCATACTTTCTTGGTTCTGTTCTACTTGAAGATATGGGAGTGAAGACCACACTTGAGATCATGTTTTAATTCTGTGGAGATCATTCCAATGGAAAGCTGTGAAACTAATTAAATGTAATCCTGTTCGTGTATGTATATCATTCACACAAACTGTTTGCTTGTATTTTTGAATTTCTAGTCATTCCCAATTTAACAGTGTAAGACCAGGGAAGGCAGCTAGTCATTTCCACCTACCACTAACTTTTTGGCTACTCTTTTACCAACAAGTAGTGGGATTGACCATAACATTATAATGCCCACATGGATGAAAGGGCAAGCATGTTTAGTGTGAGGAAGATTAAACCTGTGAAGTTTGATATTAATTACAAATCAAATTTGTTGCAGTACTGTACTGGCAGATATATATGACAGATCTAGTGGCCATCAGCTACCCAAGTTTGGTCTGAAGATAATGCATTGTTAATCTCCAAAGCTGCTTTTACAAAAAATGCTATAACTTGGAATTGAATCAAACTGTTCAGAAAGCAGATTGATGCTTTAAGTCCTCACAAGTAAAATGAATTCACTCAACAGCATCATCATGCCATATAATAAACTAAGTTTAACAATAACTAAATATTTATGATAATACATAACGAATTACATTATACAGTAAAATATCCAAATAAGTGAGAGAAAAAAAAAATCACATTTACCTGATCTTTCCAGCATTAGAGTTCAATAGTTCCTCAGCTGTTTCCAAGCTGTTGGCTGAAGATGTCCAAGATACAACAATATTACCCAAGTCTGGAGACACCTTTACCTGAATAAAATAAAGCATGTACTGATTTCATACAGTTTAATTTATATTACCATTTTGTTAGTATCCAACTAGTGTCATGTAGCTCTTCTGCAGAAAAATTATAGCAAAATCTATAAGATCTTATGTAGTTTTGGCTTTAACTTATGGTGTTTTCGACACCAATACTTCAGTTAGGATTGAAGAGAATTTGACTGAAAACAATAAATATATAAATATACTCTTCAAAAGAAGAAACGTAAAAGGGATATTTTTGTTATTTTAAAGAGAAATATATGTAATAACATTACAAGCTCAGAGTACGAGGGCTGTTCAAAAAATACGCGGACTGACATCATAAAACAAAATGTACTTTATTTAGAAGTTGCAGGTCTGGAACCCCTTAAAAGTACTCTCCTTCCCAATGCACACACTTATCCCAACAGTGTTTCCACTTGTTGAAACTGTCCTGGCACGCTTCTTTTGTAATGTCCTCCAGCTCCTCCGTCGCATTTGCCTTAATCTTGGGAATCATCTCAAATCTTCTTCCTTTCAAGGGTCTTTTGAGTTTGGGGAACAAGAAATAAATTGCAAGGAGCAAGGTCAGGTGAGTAGGGGAAGAACAGTGATCGAGTGTTTGGCCAAAATCTCACGAGTTGTGAGGTACAAATTTCGCAGCAACGTGGTGCATCTTCAATTTTTCGGTTAAACTCTCGTGACAAGATCCAACTGATATCCCACACTCTTCAGCAAGCTCCCTGACAGTCAGACATCGATTTGCCTGCACCAGGGTGTTGATTTTGTCAACGTGTAGGTCGTTAGTTGACGTGGAAGGACGTCTAGGAAGCTCATCATCTTCAATTGACTGTCGACCATCCTTAAAACATTCATGCCACTTACAACATGCCGAACGCTTCATAGCAACATCACCATAAATCGTGTTAAGCATAGCAAAAGTTTCAGTCGCAGATTTTCCAAGTTTAACACAAAATTTCACAGCAAGTCATTGCTCCTTCAAGTCATTCATTCTGAAATCCACCAAATGAAAGAAATTGCACTTCACTTAAAACTGCATAGCTAATACACAAATGAAGATATCTGCAATCGGGAAATAGCGTTGTAATCTGCTGATCTGTGCAAACCTAGCGACACCAAGCAGATTCCCCTGGAACCAAATGGAGCTGCACAATTCAAACAGTCTACATATTTTTTACCAGGCCTTGTATGTGATATTACATGTG
The DNA here is from genome assembly GCA_011833715.1 of Carcinoscorpius rotundicauda. NCBI lineage: Eukaryota > Metazoa > Arthropoda > Merostomata > Xiphosura > Limulidae > Carcinoscorpius > Carcinoscorpius rotundicauda. The sequence goes on along the minus strand of CM022397.1, from coordinate 84,348,701 downwards.
TTAAGGCACTGATTGTCAGAACAAAATGACAATAAAAGTTGTACACTTTGAAAACTGAGGAAAACATCGGATTTTTCGCCAAAACGCATTCGTGTCCAATAAATTTGTTTGAGTGATGGGTTTTCAGTTTCCATAGTTCAGTGATAAACCACCAACATGCAATACAGTTATGCCAAGACTGACTGAAGCACAATGCAACAATGCCATTGGTTGACTGAAAGCAGGCGAATCTTGATCAGATGTTGCCAGAGCTGTGAATGTCCACCCAAGCACCATCACAAGGCTATGGAATTGTCACCAACAACATGGATCAACTTGTGACCGTCCACGATCTGGCAGACCTCGTGTGACCATGCCCGCACAAGATCGCTACATCCGGGATAGGACCACCACTGCAACGTCTACTGCCTCAACCATACCAGGACTGTGTAGGATTTCCTATCAGACCATACACAACAGTCGACGAGATTCTTAGGCCCCATGTGCAGCCCACCATGGTGAACATGAACATTTTTCAATATGACAACGCCCATCCTCACACAGCCCGACTAACCACTGTCTTCTTGAGACACCATAACATCAACATTCTTCCCTGGCCCTCCAGATCACCAGATTTAAACCCCATCAAACATCTTTGGGATGAGTTGGACCGATATCTGCGACGGCAACAATCTCAACCACAGACTCTACCTCAGCTTGCAGCATAAATGACAGATGAGAGTCGTAATGATGGCAAGAAAGTAAAATATGGCTTAAAGTGATCTGAGTGTAACACAAACTACACACTGATGCATCAGTTCCAGATAAAAGAAAATGATGAGTTAAAAAACTGTGACCAATGCATAGTCTAGAACAACTTCCTCCTTCCAATCCTTGTGAAAGCTTGGTGGCCAAAGTCCAATATAGGGTTTTATTTGGAAAAGCTTGTTGTCGCGTTGCTCACTCCAAGTCAACTGCCAACTGGTACTGAGCTGAGCCTTGGATACAGGACCATAGTCCATGTATGAAATAGGCACATTGGTGATAGTGCCAGAGCAGATAGATTTAGCTGCTGTATCTGCAAGCTCATTCCCGCAACTACCAATGTGGACTGGCATCCAGAGAATCCGAATATAAGTAGATGTTAGTGAGAAATGGGCCAGTCGGTTTTGAATATCAGCAAGAACAGGGTGTGAACCCACATGAAGCGATTCCAGGGCCAGGAGAGAACTGAGTATAAATTGTGCAGTTGGAGTACTGCTTAGCTTCAATATGATCCAGGGCAAAAAAAATGGCATACAGTTTAGCAGTGAACAAAGAAGATGTAGAGAGGATTCTGCACCAAACCGCAACAAATTATGGCAGAGCCAACAGAGTCACTTGATTTGGAACCATCCGTATAAATTGGAATGTAAAGATTGTTCGAAAGATGTTCAGTAAAGAAAAGACGGTACTTCCAATTGGGAGTATCTGCCTTTCTTAGATGACTTAAAGAAAGGTCACATTTGGGGACTGTAGTAAGCCATGGTGGGATGGGCTGACCAGTGGATTCTGCAATGTTATTCAAGGACAGACCTAATTCATCCAATCGCACCTGGACACGAAGGCCAAAAAAAACAATGGCAGATTGTTTGTTTTGAAAAAGTATGTCCCACCAAGGAAGGAAAACACAACCCCAGGTGGGATGCTTTGAAAAGGAATGAAGTTTCGAAGAATATAGTAAAAACAGTTGCAAACAACAAAGGTGCAGAGAAGGTTCATGAGACTATATGTATAAGTTCTGAACTGGGGAAGTGCTGAAAGCCCCAATGCAAAGTTAAAGCCCTGGATGAGGAATGGGGTCCAGCATCTTTAAGGCCGAGGGTCTGGCAGAGCAATAGACCAGTGATCCATAGTCTAGTCGAGTTTCGATCGAATAAGACTACGATATATCTTTAACATAGAACATCAATCTACTCCCTAACTGGTGGTAGAGAGGAGGATGTTCAGTGCTCTTGTGCATTTGACTCGTAGCTGCTTTAAGTGTGGTATAAAGGTCAGCTTATGGTCAAAGATAAGCCCCAAGAACTTGGTTTCAGGGACCACAGGCAGCAAAACTTCACCAACACAGAGTTCAGGATCAGGATGAATACCCCGTTGGCAGCAAAAGTGCATTCAAACAATTTTAGAGAGAGAAGAATTAAAGCCATTTGCCATGGTCCACTTCAGTACATGATCAAAAGCAGTCTATAGTTGCCGTTCAATGTATCTCATGTTTGATGACTGACACGAGATGTGAAAGTAGTCGACACAGGGCCCATTTGCAACAGTGAAAGGGAGTTGTTCAGTGATGACATTAATCTTAATACTGAAAAGTGTGACACTCAATACACAGCCCTGAGGGATCCCAAGCTCCTGTAGAAAAGAATGGGAAAGTATCAAACCCACACGAACTCAGAATCTCCTGTATATAACAAAATTTGTAATAAAAATGGGTAAATGGCCACATAACCCATATATATGGAGGTCTCACAAAATGCCATAACTCCATGTTGGGTCATAAGCCTTCTCGATGTCAAAGAATATTGATACACAATATTGTCATTTGAGAAAGGCTTTCCTGATTGATGTTTCAAGTCTAATTAGGTGGTCCATGATGAAGTGCTGTCATCTGAACCCACACAGGGTGGGCGAGAGGAGGTTGTTTAATTCGAGGAACCAAACAAGATGAACATTAACAATCCTCTCTAACGTTTTACAGAGACAGCTTGTCAAAGCAATTGACGGTAGTTTGAAGGAATCTTGGGCTTTTTCCCAGGTATTAGGAAAAACATTCTCCTGCAAGATATGGTTAAAAACAATTAAAAGAATATCAAGAGAAGCAGGAGATAGATGGTGCAGTATGTCATAGTGTACATCATCTGGTCCAACAGATGTACTGCCAGATCGATGAAGGGCCAGTTTCAGTTCCACCAGTGTAAAGGGATGATTATAGTGAAAAAGATAGTTCGAAAGGAAAGAGGTGATCACTCTGTCTGAGTCTTGATGGCCATGAAGGTGGAGGAACAAGCAGAAGTGCTAGATACCTGGTAAAAGCTTTCACCTGGAGTATCAGTGATGCTCTGGACATAAGTCACTTCTTGGCCATCAGAAAGAAAGATCGAGAGGGGGACAGAATTGTAGTGCCCACTGACCTTTTGAACCCTGTCCCATGTGATCTTGGAACTGGTGGTAGAAGATATGCCAGTTGTGAACTTAATACAAGATTCCTTCTGGCTTTGACGTCTTACCCACCTAGCATGTGCGTGTGCCTGCTGCAAAGCGATGAGGTTTGAAAGTGTGGGATATCTGCAAAATGTATCTCAGGCCTGTTTTTGAGCCTTCCATGCCACGTGGTAGGCAGGATTCCACCACGGATGAGGATATAGGGGAAAATGTGTCGAGGTTTTAGGAATACTCTGAGCAGCTGCTTGTATAATACAGTCAGTTACTGCTGCCACACAGTCGTCTATTGATGGCAAGATCAAGTGGACCAGTTTGCCTGATCCAGCTTTCACCAGGGCACATGGGTAGGGTGGCGTCAACCACAGCCAGTCTCTCTCAAAAGTATAGAAAAATGACCACTGCCTTGTGGATTATTGTCAACCCTCCATGAAAAATGGGGAAATAATGAAGGGGAGCAAACCAAGAGATCAATAGCAGAAAAGGACTGACTAGGTGGGTGACAATAAGTTGATGAACCAGTATTGAAAAGAGAAAGGTTGTGATCAGAGAGCATATGCTCTACAGAGCGACCCCTCCTATCAATAACAGCACTTCCCCAGAGGGGATGATGTCCATTAAAGTCCCCCAGGATTAGAAATGGAGACAGAAACTGTTCAAGGTCTTATTGATCATATGTTGCTCCAGAGGACAGGTAGAGAGAACAAACAATGATGGTATGACCCAAGGAAACGCAGATGGTTGTGGCCTCCAAGGTGTGTTGAGTGTCAAAGACAGGGTGGATACATGCTGATCAACCAATAGTGCCACCCCTCCATGTACTTGTTCATCACACAGCCTGTCATTTCTGTACAGAGAAAACTGCCAAATTGTGACTGTTTTGGCATGTTTTAGAAATGTTTCTTGTAAGGAAAGACATACAGGATGATAGGAAGCAATGTTTTGATATCATACAGATTAGAATATAAACCTCAACAGTTCCATTGTATCAAGTTGGCCATTTTTAATGATGTGTAGGCGAATTGGCTGGAGAACCCTTCTGTTTATGACCACACCTTTTTTCCTTACTGTCCTTATTCGGGGGAAGGTCAATCGACCTGCATGGATCCTGACCTGGGTCGGTTGGGCAGGTCTTTGTTGTTGGAAGGGGATTCCAGTGACTGAGAATGCAAACGAGTGATTGTTTTGCAACTTGGGGCGGGAGAAAAAGATGTATCTGAAGAAATGCCTGTACCTGGAGCCGAAAGAATGTGGATCATGGGGTTTGTTGGAATGTATGGGAGGAACAGAGATGGATGTAGAAGTTGATTCATCAACTTTTTTAACCATGGAAGTCAAAAGGCTTTTCATTTGTTTTGAGAACGGTTCTCTTGGAGGAACAGAGAGATCTGTCTGCACTCCCACTCTAGTGGTGGAATGAAGTGCAGCAGCATATGCCTGAGATGAAGTGGTGGACTGCAATTTCCAAGCGTGTTGGAAATGTTATGAGTTGTTTTTAAATGCTGCACCTCTTTTTCCTCCAACCAAGGACGAAAGTAGGAAGGGTGAAAACCATTGCAGTTGATATAATGTGAGTCTGTTTCACACTCATAGGCATCGTGGTCCTTGCCACCACAACGACCACATGTCAAGGAACCATGACATGACATCTTTGAGTGGCCAAACCTCTGACATTGGAAACATCAGAGAGGGTTCGGAATGTATGGCTGTACCTTGAAATTTAGATAACCTGCCTTGATGGTAGTATGTGCATGTCATGATGTAAAGGTCAAAACAAGGATATTTGTCAGCAGTGTAACTCTATCTTTGCGAGTGGAGATGTGCCTAACTGCAGAAACTGTTTGAGTGGAGAAACCAGCGAGAATCTCTGACTCTGGAATATTCTTCAAATACCTCTCAACAATAACTCCTCATGATGAATTCAAAGTAGCATGAGAGGTAACCTCAATAGGTACATCCCCAATAGCCTTTGAATTCAAGAGGAGTTCACTGTGTTGGGATGTGGATGTTTCAACTAACATGTCTCCAAATCAAAGCTTTTTTACTGACTTTGGAGAGCCAGCAAGTTCCTCCAGTCCCTTCTTAATAAAAAAGGGAAACATTTGCCATAAAGGATTTTCTGAAAGAGAATGTAGGATGAGAAATGAGGTACAACTGGTGATACACACATTGAAGATTGCTGATCAGAGTCTTCAAGACATGGTCGTTTACCTATTGACTGTTTTTTTCACTATTTTATTTAAATTTTTTTGTTGGAGAATCTATAGGAAAAAAAGAAAATTTTGGTGCAACTGATCCCACCCACCATGGAGCCCTACAAGGGGACTCACTGCAATGTCATGCAAGGACACTGCAGTAACGCCAGGGTTTTGTGAGCACTACACCCAAACACTGGCATCAGACACTATGTCCACAACACCCATTGAGAAATTCCAACACTGGTACTTGGTTGAATCTAGCCCAAGTGGACCATCCGACTGACCCAAGGGGGGGCCACCCAAAGGCTGCCTGACTACAGGAATTCAAGGCCAAAGTGGTGTGTTAGGGTTGGATCCCTCAACCACCAGGATCCTCTCCTCCCCTTCACAGTCGCCATGCACAGCAAACACGTGGGTGGATGTTTAGATACCAGAGAAGGTAAACTGAAAGAACAAAACCTTCCCTGAGAGGTCCCCTCACCACGTACAGGAATCCAGACCAAGGGGATTTTTGATACAATTAGAAGTTCTGTGAATTTGGTTATGTAAGCACATCATATAGAGTAAGAGATAAAACTGAAGACAACTGCTGTTGCAGTTATACACATTTTACAGAAAAACAAATTTACTTATATAATATATTACGTGTGATTGGCAAGTTATCAGAGAAAGTACATGTTCACATCTACAGAAGTAATGCGAGGATGTTCAAAAACTGAAGTGGTGAAAAACATCCCTTTGAAAACTTCCAAGATACTAAATATTTAACACAGGTGTTCCTGATATATCTGATCTGAGAAACTGTTCTAAAAGAACTATTAATTCAGTGCTTTATTATCAACTTTCATATATTATGATATAAAATGGAACAAAAGAGCCACTGGTATAGACATCTACAATAAATAAAAACTTTACCTGTTAAAAGCATAAATTCTACAATAAAGCTTTTTACTTGTTTGTCTAACTTTGTTTAACTCTATTCCTACCTGACATGTACAACAGTTATTCTAAGAGCTTCCATTTCATGTCTATGAAGCTTTTCACTAGACTACAGAGTTTCATCTTAAACTCCTATATGACACACAATATATCACTTACTCCTTGTCTATTTACTTTTGTGTGCAACTCCCACATGATATATAATGTCACTTACTCCTTGTCTGTCTAGTTTTGTTTAACTCCCACAAGATATACAATATCACTTACTCTTTGTCTATCTAGTTTTGTGTTTAACTTCCACAAGATATACAATGTCACTTACTCCTAAGTCTGTCTTGTTCCATATTTAACTCCTATATGACATACAATATGTCATTTACTTCTAAGTCTGTCTTGTTTCACATGTAACTCCTACATGACATACAATGTCACTTACTCCAAGAACTTCAATTCCATGACCATAAAAGCTGTCACTAACTTCTCCAGTGGACATGATATCTGTGATTGCTTCCATCAAAACAGCATTAAATACCTTCATTCGTTGATTTTTTCCAGGCTTGGTGTTCCATTCTAGAGAGACATGACGACTACCCTGCTAATGAAACCAAGACTAATTAGTGGTTACAAAGTTGAAAACAAAGTCCTGCAGATACACTACTCTTGGTACCTGTATAATACTCACTAGTTAGCTAAAAATATTACAATCACATAATAAAAACTTTCAAATGTAGGGAAAAAATGTTTTGGTAAAACAATTATATGACATGTTTAACTATTTAAATCCATCATTTTTTGCATGTTCAGCTGGAATTATTTTCAATATTTTTTAATAATTATCAATACACCTGATTTAATTTCAATTTTCTTAATTTTGCAGATAATAATAGACGATGACACTGTTTGATGGGTAAACCAGGATTTTTGGTTAGACTCTGGAAGCTTGTGCTGAGATTTAAGGGCCTAATCTATTCGGGAGTTATCTACTCAAAACACTAGGTTAATCAGAATTACAGTTTGTGATCGTCTCCGGACTTTGAATGTTTTGTAGAATTTAAATGGTGATTCTATTCAACATTCTGAAGAAATTCCTTTGTATTTCCTGTACATCAAATACTACTTATGGTTATGGCTTAAAATACAAACAAACAGTTGTGCAACCTTTTTTACTTTGTTTCATACTCTTTCTGAATTTCTTCTCTGAAATTCCTTTTCAGTCTCCTTTAAAATGCTACTTAATTTGTATCCCAATATACTTTCTTCTAAACTTTGATGAAAGGGCAAGCATGTTTGGTGTGATGGGAATTCAAACTCAAGTGCCTTAACCGCCTGGCCAAGTAGGCAAGTATTTGATAGGAAATGCAAAGTTGTAGCAGAGATTTTGGTTTGAATTTATTTGTTAGATACAAATATAACCAGGGGTGCTCAGAATTGCCCATTCTTTTCACCCTGCATGTGATATGAATAACCTGGTAGACTTAATGTTGAGGGAAAAAGAAGAGGAAAAATAACAACACTGCATTTACATTGGCTAAATGTAAAATGCCACTGAGAAACACATAATGTACTTACATTTTTGCAAATAAAATAACTAATTACTTACTGTACATTAATAAGTGTAAAGAAGTACAAAAAACTTTAAATCTTGATAAACAAAAATATCACTTATTTTAACTGCAAAAATTTGTATAATTCAAAATAATTTTCTCCTTTTGATGAATGCAAGTTTTTACATGCTTAAATACTTCCTTTAAGGAACATTCACAGTTTTTGGTGCAACAACAAAACAAAATTCTGGTTGCAAGTTTAATGACTGTTCCTTATTACATCAAACAATGCTGATGATAATCTTAACTTATGAAATGTGATTATACAATGCTTGTAATTGTAGAGTTTTTACTGTAACATGCTTCTCCAGCCTGTTTCCGTAGAAGGACAATGCATCACATTATATACTGATGCTTTTGACTTGTGTGATATAACTTCATCAATACATTATTTACAAAGTAATTATTCTCTCATCAAAACCACAGGTATATACTTTTCTTTGTCTAATGGCTACGTGCAGTATGTATAATATTCCTAAAAATATAGTATTATATGATTATTACTAGTAATACACACACACACACAGCTTCAATTACTTCAAGAGTGACAGAGCACCTTACAAAACATATACCAAGAAATCTGTCATATCATTAAATATACTTGTCCATACTTCACACATAAATTCTACAGTGAAATACCAACATTTTTATTCATGTAATTTTATAGAAAAGAAAAACTGTGACCAAACAGGTTCCTTTGTTTAACAGCTGATATTTTTTCCAACTAAGTTAGAAGATATAAAGCAGTGAAATGAAATTTTAATCTGTAGTTAAATGGTACATTATGATGGAAATTTAAGTTGTAACAATATCTATTAAATCGCTGCAGTAAAGAGTGGGACTTGTGTAATTTGAGAATAAATAAATTCATTTCAAAAGCCTATTTGGTCTCATTTTTCACAAATTTAGAAAATTATACTACATGCAGAATAAGCTGGGTATATACATATGCCTGGAAAAATATTTTGTATTTTTCTAAGACATTTTGTAAATGAACATTTGCAGGGTTGGCTTGTATTCTCAGACAGATCAATGGTAGAGAAACAGTGTTCATGCTCTCACATCTTTTTCCATTTGTCAGTTTTTCTCTCTAAAATTCTTTGTTAAATGTTACCCTTATCATTTTGCCTCACAAAATTTTAAAATGAATTTAAGTGTAGATAAATAATTTAAGACTTGGTCTTTTTACCAAACAAAATGTAATATGGAAGTTTTAGTGATAAAGGCTGACAGGGATGGCTTATACTCTTGGATTGCTTATTTATGTAAACTAGTTTTGAATTCAAATTCTTCTGAAGTATCTTTTGACCTTTTCAGCTAAAACTTAATGTTAAATATTATCCTTCCAGTGAGTAAGAACTGGCTTATTTATATAAATTCAATAGTACTGTCTGTTGTATGTCCATCTAACTATTATGCAAGGTGTGGATGGATTTTTAATTAGCATTGTTATGGAGGTTCAAAAGGTCCATGTGAGAGTACATACAAATTTTTACTTTTGTGTTTTGCAGTTCTTATGGGCATTTTTTACCATTACCTCACCTCCTGTGGTAGGATATTTACTAAATGTGGTATGAAGGTTCACTGGGTCCATTGGAAGATAAAACAAATTTTCAGTTTTGCATTCTATGCTTTTTACGGGCATTATTTTACTACTACCACACCTCACATGGATGAATCTTTGCCAAATTTGGTATAGAGATTTATTGGATGAAGGGGAGATACATACAAATATTCAGTTTTGTATTTTGTCTTGTGTAGTTTTTATGGTTTTTTTTTACAACTGCATGTAAGGGAAGCAACTTTTCAAGTTCTCAGATAACCTTTCATTGATCATGACTTTACATAAATTCCATCCAGGGAACAGATACTCCAGCTAGTTGTACAATAATTAAGCTAATTCAATATGTATCATACCTTTTGTTGATTATAATCATACCAGCATTTTTTCCTGTGTAAAAGAGAGAAAAAATGAAAGTTAATTTTTTTTTATGGCATAATAATATAAAAACTATGAATGTTCATTAATTACATAGCATGGAATCACAAAAAATGAGTATTTGAACTACACAGGTTATCATTATTAATATATCTACCATAAGATTACAATAACACGATTAATCTAACATCAGATTACGATTTGGTTTGTTCTGAATTTCGTGCAAAGCTACACAAGGGCTATCCATGCTAGCCATCCCTAATTTAGCAGTGTAAGACTGGAGGGAAAGCAGCTAGCCATCACCACCCACTGCTAATTTTTGGGCTACTCTTTTACCAATGAATAGTAGGATTGACTGTCATATTATAATGCCCACATGACTGAAAGGGTAAGCATGTTTGGTGTGATGGGGTTTCAAAATTACACAAGTTACTGTAAAAGGTTTCAACACAACAAATTAAGTCATAGTTCACTCAAAAACTTCAAGGCCATTTATTAGTTTCATTTCAGTTTGTAAACGTTCTGCAAGTGAAAAATTACAAGATTATATCATATAGACACAATAATAAAAAACATAGCCACAGCTTAGATGTATTCATAGCAAGCCAACAAGCTGGGTTTCTAAAAAAATCAAAATACTGATGCTCTTTGTTCGTTATAAAACTTTGTTCTAATTTAACAAACCTATGACACCTGCACAGTTCTGTAACTGTTTAACACATGATGGTTGAATAACTAAAGGAAGAAAATGAGAGATGTTCATTCTGTCTGACTACCAAACCAAATAACCAAAGTAGTGATTTTTAGACACATCTATATCTAGCTTTTACAGATGTTAATATTCTCTTAAGACAGTAACTAATGATATATTTGTTATATATTTGTTCAATGCAAGTTTTTAAATATAGTAGACCAGCATAGCATTTACATATTCAGGCAATATTTCTTATTTTCTAATGAAAACATAATGAAGGTGGCACTTACACATTTTATTAGAGTTAAGATGTCACAACAGTTTCATATTTCTCACAAAATATAAAAATGTCGCATGATTAAGAAAAATTTACTTGTTTAAGGTGAAATCAAACTTTCTTGAAATATAACCAACCTAAACATAGTATTTGTTATCCAGAAGTTAAACAACACATGCTTCCACTTGTAATAAACCACTCCACAAACAACATATCTCTGAGCAATTACACTGATAAAAAAAAGGGCAGATTTTATTTTGGTCTATAAATGATATCTATGGTGCTAATATTATAAAAAACTTGGTTTTATATTATTTTTTCACTAAAATTTAAAGTTTTAACGAGAATAGAAAAAATTACAAATGCTACGAGAGTAACACATGGTTTAAAATTTTGAGCTTTAACGAGAGGCCTACAGCTAGTTTTCTATGAAGTGCAGATGTGCTAAATATCATCAAAATTATATGAAAATTGTTACAGGTTTGAATATGTGTGAGCTTAGACATAACAAATATCTTAAAACTTTAGAAGCCCAGACCAAACTTTTTTCTTAAAAATATCTTTTGGGTTAATATTATAAACTTTGGGAAAGATTTACTTAATGATAAGGCATGTGGCATTAATCTAAATTCTTAAAAAAAAAACAATGTTAGATACTGGCATGCATGCTAATTGCTATATTTAACGTACATTTGGTATTCAGGTACACAATACTTTTATGAGGAATGACTAACCCTAGTGAACCACATGACTATCTGTGAACTAGCTTCTTTTTACATCTTATTTTCTTAAATTTTGGGTGAGAAAAATACAGGATTATGCTATCAGTTCATCTTATGCTGCATGAAATTATACGGCAACAAAATCTTCAAATTAGCTTCATTAAATTCCTTAACGCATTTATAAATTGTCTTCATATACAAGTGATTTTCTATAATGTCCTAAAAATGAGTATTCACTTCTCAGTTCAATCAAAATCATTAACTTATGGGACATTATTAAACTTAGTTACTTATTTTAATATATAATAGTACTAACTACAGTAACAAACATAATAACATGGCTTAAGGCCAGTCCATCATCTGCAGAGATAGAATTTTCAATTCCTTAGAAGAAACTGGTATGTCATGCTCTTCCATCAAATGCTTCCTTAAGAGTTTATCTAACTTGGACATGTTTTATTTTTTCTCATAGGTGGCACCTAGTATTGCTTATAATATCATATATCAAATTACTTGGTACTCTTGAATTCATACAGGTCATATAACTGACAGTAGAGACACTCTAACATTGGCAGAGAAACAATTTTATACTTCTAAAGATTTAAACACTATAATATGTTAGACTTACACATAATAAATCTTCAAAATATTCCAGATTTGTTTTCCCAGTTGCATACTGTAGATTTCCATTTATTGTACTACCATCACTTTTTGTACATTATATTGATACACTGAAAGACTGTTTGAGTTACTGATGTACTTTTTTACTTGTATCATTTACAAATTTAATTGGAATACCATTTAATTATAGCATGTCTTCTATATGACCTAACTTTTCATAGCAACTTTACATGTGGTGATGTAATTGGTACACTTGATGTAATAATATATTCATCAAATTAAGCTTATGTTGATTTGGAATGGTGCTATCAAAATATAAAAATAAACCAGTATAAGTAGTTTTATAATACCGATTATATCTCAGAAAGGAAAGTGGAGTTGAGTTCCTTCCTTTACCATAAATTTCATACATCTATTGGATTGGTTTATTCATGTTTCACAAAGTTCTCTACGCAGTCTTTATGTTGTAAAGTGGTACTCTTAAAAAAGATTAAAACACATTAAACTAGTTACCAAGAACCCATAGTTTAACATTTAATAATAATAAAAACAGTCTATAAGAAATACATTTAATCCATTAATGGGTTGAGCATTCTAAAATGTAATCTGGAAAATTCAGTCTGATACAACTTAAAATAATTTTGATGTTTTTAATGATACTATTTAATTTTCAAAACATAATAGTGGTGTTAATGTTAGAACTTCAAGACCAATTAGAGCTGGCCAGAAAATTATTTTTAAAAAACTTACTTTTTTGTATTTCCAGCACTATTAATGAACCTTTTAAGTAACTTTCCACGTCTATTAACTTGGTTGGCAGCACAAAAATACGAACTTGTGCAAAAGTGGCTACCTGGATTAATTCTAATCGACAACGATGATGAAGTAGGAGTACACGCTTTAGTGCAAATACCTGATCCAAAGACACACAGCGTTGCTCTGTATGAAGTACACGTTATGCGAAAACACGCCTTTTTAATGACATCCATATTATTGTTAGTCTTTTAATACAAAAATTTCAAAATCGTGTAATTGCAATAATTATTATTAACAAACCTACAAGTCCTGTGACTGAAAAATTAGTGAGCGTATTTCTCAGAATACGGACCAGCAAATCTAATAACTTCCATGATTTCACGAACAAGCAAAGCACCCGCTGGTAACAGAAACAGCTTCAAGCAGAAATAATCTCTTACGCAAGTAGTTGCCAACAGAATCAATATGTTTTATTATTGTTATTAACACCCTATATATATATTTTGGACATTTGAAAGCCAAATTTCATTCTCAAGGAATACCCTTGTGTCCAGTAAGCGAATGACAGACTGTAGCCTCACATTAAAAATACATATTGAATGTATTATTCAAAAATTAAACGGTAAAATACATGAACTAAAAGTGTTTCCCTATAGCAAAGCCACATCGGGCAACCTCCTGAGTCCACTAAGGAGAATTGAACCCCTAATTTTAGCGTTGTAAATCCATAGATTTACTGCTGTACTAGCGTATGTTAACTGAGAGAACTGAAGAAGGGTTACAACCAATACAGTTGTCGATTTTTACAAAAATGCAGTGCCGCTGGCGATGTTATATGGTAACATTGTATTGTATACTGCATCAGACAAACTTTTCCCACTGTTTAACACCCATAAACATTCTGTTAAGTTACTAGTCAAAGTTTACAAGCCCTGCAAACTTTTCTTGCTAAAAATAAATAAATAAAATCTTAATTTATATTTTGCAACAAAAGTAGGTACCATTGGTTCACTTGCTCCTCTATTACCAACGAAGTATGCGGAAAAAAAGACAAAATATATTTACTTTGGAATTAAGAAATGACATATAAGCCAAACCAAGAATCTCGTCAATCAAAAGATTGACTTACCGCGGACATGCACTTTTTAATAACAGTGAAACTTAGCATTTCTAGTACCACTATTTCAATGTTTAATTTCTTTAAAACTTCGCTTTGTAAAATAACTGTATCTTCATTATTTAAAACGAAAAGCTATCGTTTATCAGCTCAGTCCGACAAATAGATTTCTTAGTTAAGTGTTTCGTTTTTCTCAACTCTGAAAATGTAGGGACCGGCATGGCCATGTGGGTTAAGGCGTTCGACTCTAATATGAAAATCACGGGCTCGAATCCCCGTCGCACGAAACATGCTCGCCTTTTCAGCCGTGGGGGCGTTATAATATTACGGTCAATCCTACTATTCGTTGGTAGAAGAACAACCCAAGAGTTGGCGGTGGATGGTGATGACTAGCTGCCTTCCCTCCAGTTTTATACTGCTAAATTAGGGATGGCTAGCGCTGGTAGCCCTCGTGTAGCTTTGAGCAAAAAACGAAAGCAAACAAACGGCACTGCCTTTAGAGTGAAATTGTTTGTTTTGGATTTCGCACAGTGGAGACAGAAGTTATTGAACAACCAAGTGAAAATTTGAGCGAGGAACTGATAGAATACTTCACTCAAACGGGCTACATTCCACAAAATACTGATTTCGATTCTACAGACCTTTTGAATTTTACTGCACAGTAGTCTGGAACTAAACAAACATTCATTTCTTAATAGATATTCAAACAGAAAATTGTCAATAGAGAATATGTTGATCCATATTGGCTAGAGTTCTCACAAAAAAAAAAAAGATTTATTATGGAGTGTGGAAGTTATTCTAGCTTTCTTTATATACTGACTAGATAGTTATTAGATTTAATGACTAGAATAATGCATCTGTTAGGCTGTCGTCTCATAAAATAAGTGGTAATAATTCTTAACATTTCGTTGCTGTGCCGAAGATATAAATACTTTTAAAAATTCTCACAGTTTTCTGGTCTTGCTGAAAATGACAAAATACAGAGAGCTAATTTGTATCATCCGAACGTAAAATATATATGTATATATTTATCTTCCCGCTTACAAAATGACATCATTAATGTCATAGGATATGATGTAATTCGATTAAAAGTTATTGATGAAATAAAACAACATAAAACTTAACTATAATCTGTTCTTGGTGATGAAGTGTCTTTCACAACGTGGAACATCTAACAATATGTTTCTGCTTTGTAGAGGACAACTATGAAATTAGGAAAACATTTACTGATTTTGTTAAGCTATAAAAGATCAGAACAACAGGTACTGTATGTTGAATTACGAAAATATCAAATGATATTAGATTATTTCTAAATGAACTGCTTGGCAAAAGGCCTGTGTCTGAAAACAAATTCGATACGCAACGCAAGGCTTTGTACACTCATTGCATGGGTTATTCACTTAATCTTGCTTTTTACAAATTCACATTTAGATCTATCAATGCAAAACTGTATCGGTCAAGTTAAATGAATAATTTTTTGGATTAAATTCTCACAAACACATAGCTAACTATCAAAGGCAATTTATCAAAAGAGCATTTAGTATGGAGCAACTTCATCACGCCTTCCATTTCTCAATGTATGCATTACACACTGGGTTGAGACACACTGTGAGGTCCTAAATATGTTTTTTTGGATAAGTGTTCTTTTTTTACCTACCCTGTCCTTAAAACTTTCCATAATAATAAGAACGTTACTCACATCAATGGTAGTATCTCAGAGTTTTTAAACATACTCGTATTTTTCCTCACTTGCATAGTTATTATTGCATGGTAAATACACTTGAATTAGAATGTTATTCTGACGCATTTTCGTCATGTTTCATCTGCAGTCTGACATACCCATAACTGTTAACTTATGCCTTACCCCGAACTCTACAATCTATGGTTGTATGCCTGTGAGTTCATACAGATCCCTTGTTCTTATTTTATCCAATATATTTACTCATAGTCCTTTACTTTTTCCAGTCCATTCACATTTTTGCTCTGTCCATTTATGTCTCCTTTGATTAGCTTGAGTAATTTGAATTTCCTCTATTGGATTGCAGGGCAATCGTTGCTTTACTAGAGTTCCATCAATCAGTAACACTTCAGGGTGACCTGGTCTGGCCTTCATGGTTATCATAGTAGCCATGCTGGATAAATCCACACCATACTTCAGCAGAACCTGATGATCTTCTGATTTGCTCTGTTTTTACCATCCATAAATGAGTACCATGTGTAAAATTTTGAGACACACATTGTTAAAAGCTGAGATCAGATCCACTGCAATGTACAGAGCGTAAGTAGCTCACTGTGTAGCCTTGTGATAAAAACATTAAAAAAGCTGCATTCTTCAGTTATATTTCCTGTTTTAATTATTCATTATTGTGTTGGGCCAAGCAATAATGCAAGCAATATTCTCTTTAGCTCTGTATTTTCCTGAAATAAATGTGTTATTATTTTTATTACACTTTGTGTTGAACTTTCCACAATAGTAGTAGGAAAATAACACAAAATCATGTATAACAATTAAAATACTAGTGAAAATTCACAGCAAATGAACCAAAGACTTAAAATTAGAAAAAATAACCTCGATACATTTATATATTCTCCTCAGGGGTGGGTTAAGAGTCAAAAGAGCCTGGAGCTATATTTTACCACCAGGCCTATTGTGATTACGACTAAAGTAAAAAAGAAGCTGAACCTTAAGATGTTTTACTTTCAGAAATTGTGAAAAATTAAACCCACGAATTTGCAAAACTCATTGACTCAATATTAGAGTTTTCTTTCTTTGTTTGTTTCTGAATTTCGCGCAAAACTACACGAGGGCTATTTGCGCTAGCCTTCCCTAATTTAGCAGTGTAAGACTAGAGGGAAGGTAACTAATCATCACTACCCACCGCCAACTCTTGAGCTACTCTTTTACCAATGAACAGTGGGATTGATCGTCACATTATAACGGTCCTACGGCTGAAAGAGCGAAAATTTTTGGTGTGAGGAGGATTCGAACCCGGGACCGTTCAGATTACGAGTCGAACGACTTAACCCACCTGGTCATGCCGAGCCTAGAATTTTCTTAAATAAGAAATGTGTTGTTCTAACATAAAAAGTTTACATTTGGACAATAAAGCATAAAGACAGAAAGAAGCCACAAAAACGTAAACTCAGCAAGTGATTCATTCACAAGCATTCACATAAACACACACTTGGACACACATGCTTAGGCCACACCAGTACTTACATGGTATTTCCAACAGTGGAGCAGATCATGTCATCAGTATCTGATTGAACTACTTTATCCGTGGCTGTTGTGGTAACGGAGGTACTTATAATCTAGTTTATGACAAGTGCTTCTAACAAGCTATTTTCTATACATAAAGTGCCAGTGCATTTAGTCTATCTTGATGGATTGTTGATCTAAATGCGTTCTTTATCATTTTTGCATTGAGAATGGTCTTCCTCTGGAGCAATTGCTTGACATGATGCACAAGAACGTTCTTAAAATTAACAAGACGTTTGGGAAAGTTTATTTCAGAAATTTCTAAGTTATCATTGCTTCTGTTCCTTGAACTCTAACGATTTTACAACGAACCCTGCCTTGCAGACAGTGGTAAATTAAAAAAATATATTTTGTGCAAATATCCAAATCCGTATGGTATGCACTAATCAACACTCCCAGTGGCACAACAGTGTTTCTTCGGACTCACACCACTAAAAACCGGGTTTCGATACTTGTGATTGGCAGGGCACAGATAGCCCATTGTGTAGTCAATGCATAATTCTAAACAAACCAACTAATCAGCTTTCTGCAGAGGTCCTTTGTAGGCACGAACTCTCAAGATGCGTAGAAACCCAACTTTGCAACTAACGGTTTTGTATGGCACTGTTCTGCTGTCTTGTACATGTGGTTTGATTTAGTTTATTTTGAATTTCGCTCAAAGCTACACGAGGGCTATCTGCGCTAGCCGTCCCTAATTTAACAGTGTAAGACTGGAGGGAAGACAATTAGTCATCATCATCATTACCCACCGCCAACTCTTGGACTACTCTTTTACCAACGAATAATGAGATTAACCTTCATACATTATAATAACGCCTCCACGGCTGAAAGGGCGAGCATGTTTGGTGTGATGGGGATTTGAACTCGCTACCCTCGGATTAAGAGTCGAGTGCTTTAACCACCTGGCCATGCCAGGCACCATGGAGTAGAATCAACAAACACTGAATAATGTGTGTATGTTTTGATTTCGTGGGTAATGGTGATGATAACTTTTTGTGTAATATTTCAATGAATTCGTCACAAATAGTCAAGGATAAGTATGAAAGACGGTTTTTTCTCATTTGCAAGTTTCAGAATGTGTTCAACAAGAAATGTATCATACTCAGCTAATATGTCAAGTATTCCTAAAAAATTGCTTCTATGCACTGAACTAACTACCTCAAATCTTTCTTTGAATACTTGACCTCTCGATGAAAAACATTTATGACTGAGAGGTGCACTCTGGAACTTAGTGCCACTGTTTATTTCTCTCGCTCCATCTATTATATTAAAGCCTTGTTGATTGGTCTAGTTTTGGTTTTATAAATGACAAATTCAGTGACACAAATCGCATTCTCCTAGCTTGTTTATTTTGTTGACTAATGTCCGTTCCAGCATGTTTCCTGTCAGAGTAACCAGTTATTTCTAGCGAAGAGGTTGGCGTTGCTGTTGAAAGCAATTTGTATATAATGCAGATATTCCTCTTCGATGGTGAGTACAAGAGCTAGTTTCCTTTAGCCTTTTTTCCATTCCTTTGCTCACAGTTAAAAATTCTTTCAACACTGGCATTTATATTGTCATCTGGAATATATTTTGTAGAAGTATTGAAATATTCACCCTTCCTTTCTTCAGAATATTGTACCTCATTGTTGAAGGTAAAGTTATGATCAGTATTTTCATCGACATCGGAATAACTAATTTTTTCCAAGTAGGAAAGAGTTTTACTCAATTATCATTGAAAATTACAGTCTGTACATGATCTTTTTCATAGTCTTGGTTGGTGGTTATGTGGCATTTTCTGGTGGAGGGCAAGGACTTGATTTGATATGATGAGGTTGACAGTCATCAGCATTCAGAGATTTAGTTTCTGCATTGATTGATTGCAATTAAGCACAAAGCAAAATGTGGGGCTATCTACGCTTTGTCCAACACAGATATCAAAACCCGGTTTGTAGAGGTGTGAGTTCGCAGACATTTTGCAGTGCCACTAGGGGCTTAATGTCTATGGCATATTGTTTCCACTGACGATGGTTTCGGCATTAGACGTCGAAGACCCTAAATATGTTAGCTTCCTAGTTTTAGTTGTTATTTTATCTAATTTTTGTCTTCTTTTTCCTTGAGTTTTGCTTTTTTCAACTGCTCTTGTGTTTATGAATGTGTATAATAGATAAGATGAGGACTTAGTGAATATAATGTGTGTGTGTGTATGAGAGTGATGTCAGAATGAGCTACATAATAGTTTCGTAACAAATGACCGCATATCATTTTCTATAATAAACTCAAACAATTAAATTTTACGGTTGGATGACTTGAATTTTATACCTCCCAATTAATGATGCTTGTCAAGTTGACAATGAATTACTTACAGATGATAAGTGAGCCAATGTAGGCCCACAAATTATTATGGATATTTAACGTCATAACAATTTACAAATTACATTCAGGAAACATAAAAACTGAGACAATATGTCTCTAAATCTTGAATTACTGTTAAGTACATTGTAAGTGATAATTGAGCTCTTTTCTTGAAGTTGAACAAAATTCGAATCTTAAGAAAATGCAAAATCGGAAAATAAAGATTTATGCAATCTAGCCTAGCAACTTAAAACCAATAATATTCTAGAACAGTGGTTTGGTAACCATTTTTCTAGCTCAACTCTCTGATCAAACGGTAAGAAATGGTCCGTTAGAAATAAACTGCAAGGAAGAGTCTGACCGTTGTGATGAAAATATGAAGTGAAGAGATTCTCACTGGCTTATCATTCAAATAGTATGATCAGGTTTAGCCTTGCTTAGGCATAACATATTTGCATTGAAAATTGTATGCAAGTACTCTACGTCAAACTTTTCTGAGGCAAGTCAACCAAATATTATCCCTCGATGAGCTTTCACACGTACAATAATCCCCTTCTCTCTTCAAAAATAAGTACACTCAATTGAGTTATTTTTATTAAGTATTCCTGAAAGGGAGAAGACGGCTATTTTTTTTTTTGATAATATGCCTTTTTCGAGCGTGGGCCTGGGCCTATAACCCAGGGTGAGAGTGTATTTGATGTTAGGTTATTTACAATTATGTTTGATATTTGTATGTAATTCTAAAGTTATTCTTCTGTAGTATTTGCTCGAAGGGCTCAATTTCTATTTCAGCCAGTGGAAACAATTTTTTTTAAATCGTCGACAGGTTTTCTTTGCCTTATTGGAAAAACGGTCGTTTTTCATGAAGCGTTTTGAATAATTAATTATTTGAAAACAACATATAATTTTTTTCATGGTCAAGCATCGCTCTGGCAAATCAAGAAATAATACTATTTTAAAAAGTTTATACTGACATGTACAAAGCAAAGAAAATAGAAATTTCAATTTTTTATTATAAAAACATGAAGAAAGAAAGTTTATTATCTTCTTCTCATTAAACTTGAAATTTGATAGTGAGTTGAAAGTAATTAAGGTTCTTAGAAAAGGTGTTTATATTATTTTCTGCTATAAGTTTGTTTGTTTTTTGAATTTCGCACAAAGCTACTCCAGGGCTATTTGCGCTAACCCTCCCTAATTTAGCAATGTAAGACTAGAGGGAAGGCAACTAGTCATCACTACCCACTGCCAACTCTTGAGCTACTCTTTTACCAATGAACAGTGGGATTGACTGTCACATTATAACGCCCCCACGGCTGGAAGGGCGAGCATGTTTGCCGCGACAAACATTACAAGTCATACGCATTAACACGCTTGGCCATGCCGAGCGTTCTACTGTAAGACAAAGTGAGATTGAAAAGGACGCAAAGATGTATCGAATTAGTGTCTCTGATTTCAAGTTTTTTCTTAGTTTGTTTCTTACCAAAAGTTTTTCAACAGCATTTTCACTTTCCACAATTTCTGTCCAAATTCACAGACTAACAATGCCAATTTTCTGCGATCTCCCGCAAATGACGGAGCTCAGATAGATGAATTATTGTGTGATTTTGAGCTAAACAAAAGAACAATTAAAAATGAATTTACATCTTTTAAATTTCACACCTTTAAATTATGATTTTCAATATGGTTTAAAAGATATAATTCTCTATTGATCTCACACATATTTTTTTCTGTTATTCAAAATCACCTCAAATGGTTAAACCTCTGATTTTATAACTTAGCCATAATAATGATCAAATTTGCCCAGTAGAGTGCAAATGTTGAACAATGACAGAGAAATTTGTTTCGTGAATGGTTTTGTTTACTTCTAGTTAAACTGTTAATGATCGTTGATTTTTATTGAGAGAATAATTTTGTTAAAAGACCAAAGTATAATTTTGGAGAGATATTTAGTTTAAAAATGTCTGTTTTTACATTTTTGAGAGATTCTGGAAAGGTTTTGGAGAACTTAGATGATGTTACTTGTCCTGTTTGTCTTGAAATATTTGACACACCAATGAGGATTTGTTGTGGTCATGCGTAAGTAAACTTTCTGTTACATGAGTAAAAACCAGCAGGAAGCTTTTCTCATACAGTCCAAACTAACAAAACAGTAATATAAAATTATTATTAAAAGTCATAATTTTACTCACATCTTAGAATTGAAAAACTGTATAGAAGGAAAATTGCTAAGTGTGGCAATTGTGTAGTGAACCAGTAATCCAACAGTCTTGTCATTTTCTTTTGAGAAACATAACACTCATTGATTTAAACTTTAAGCATGCTTTAAAAGAGAGAACAGTGCTGTGCAGTATAAAATCTAAAAATAAGGTGAAATGCAAAATTTACAACTAAACTTAAATCATACACACATTTTGTTTGAAAATGGATTGGAATAAAATTAGTACTCTTATTAGAGATAAATTAAACTAGCCCTCTTAAATAACACTTTTATTTCTGGAATAACTCATGTGACTATCCTCTGAACTCTTTCCAATAAGTCCCTTCTTCAAAGGAACAAAAACTGCAGAAGTATCCCAAGGGAAGTTGAACTAGTTTGTATAGCCAGAGATAACTACTTTTTTTACTTGTAACCATGATGTCTCTGAAATAATTCCTGAAATCCCATTAGTTTTACTGTTAATGAAAGAACATTGCCTGTATAATGTGAGTGTCTTATTTATTACTGCAGCCAACTGCTTTTCTTCAGGATGGATGGAATGCTATCTAAATTGAAAGTGTACAAATTCAATGACCCAAGTATATTTATAGCCTTGCACATAACTTAATTAAAGGTCATTCTGTGACATCTACACATTTTTAGTACAACTAGTAGTACTGGAGTTTAATATCATTGGTAGAGTTTTTGTACATAATGAACAATAAAGGTAAACATTGTTTCCTAATATTGATGAAAAGAAATACTTAATAATCTGTTTATATATTTAGTAGAGTTTAGGTTTATTTCTATCTTTGTTACAACTAAAAAAGGGACATCTTCATGCATAATATTTGTTTGTTTGTTTGTCAGGTTCTGTCATAGCTGTTTAGTGAACTGTGCCTGTAAAGGAACAAAATCTGTGTGTCCTTTGTGTCGAACTTCATTTGATCCTGTAAAGAAAATGAAAGCAATAGAACTTGAAAAGAAGATTTCAACTTGTAGAGGAATATGTTTGGGTTGCAAAAAAAAGGTACTTAAACATCCTCTTGTTCTCATTATTTTAAGACTTTCTTAGTTATGTTGTGCGACTTGAGCATTACTTATGCACAATCATCTCAAAAGTAATATTTCACCAAACTTCACTGCATTTGAGAATGAGAAAAGATATAATTAATTTGATATAATATTTTGATGTAGTTTTTATAGTTTTAAAATTTTAATTTGTACCTTAAAAATTTAGTCAAGAAATATATGAAGCAAAATCTTGAAAGAGAGTTATTTTAATTATTTTTAATTATAAATATGTAATATATGAATGAAAGAATGTAAAAAGTCTGAAAGTTTTTACATATATATTTTGTTTTTTCAGTATATATTGATTGAGTTTTGGCACCCCTCATTATAAAGTTGTAAGGTTGTTATTTTGGGTGCCCAGCAAGATTACTATATCTTTTTTTTATTATTTAATATCAGCATTTTATTGCATTTCTTACGTTAAGATTGCCCTATCAAAGCTTCGAGCACATCATATGTCTTGTTTAAAGTTGGACAAAGATGATAGTGGAGAGCTTGGTGCATGCGGAGGAGAGCCAGAACCAGAAAAGCCTGTGCTGTCAGATATTCCAAATAGGTTCACATTTAACTGTCCATACTGCTCATTGAAGAACTTGGATGTTCACGGTCTACGTGATCACTGCAACCAGAAACACACAGGGAACAAGACAAGTGTAGTAAGCTAAAGATTTGTATATAGTTTTCATTTGCACATTTAGTGGTAGTATTGCAAAAATTTATTTTCTTAGAGTTGAAGATAATTTATATGTTTATTGTTTATATATACATGTGTATATTTGTCTGTGTGTATTATTAAT
The DNA here is from genome assembly GCA_011833715.1 of Carcinoscorpius rotundicauda. Lineage (NCBI taxonomy): Eukaryota > Metazoa > Arthropoda > Merostomata > Xiphosura > Limulidae > Carcinoscorpius > Carcinoscorpius rotundicauda. Next base: position 84,324,993 of record CM022397.1, on the reverse strand, counting down.
TTATTTACATATGGAAAGTTTTTATTTTCTTTAACCACATTTATATCCAGAGACATTTAATAATTATGTATTACACACCCACATCACTCATTTTAGTTCCTCCATGCTATTCCACTTATCTGCCCCTCAGTGGCTCAGCGGTATGTCTGCGGACTTACACGCTAAAATCCGGGTTTCGATACCCGTGGTGGGCAGAGCACAGATAGCCCTTTGTGCAGCTTTGTGCTTAATTCTAAACAACAACAACAACAACAAATCCACTTATCTATCACTTCTTTTTTGGCAGAGTTCATGTCCTGACATTTATTTTGTGCCTTCTTGAAGTGTTTGTTTTTTAATCTTTCTATTACTTTTTGTAACCAGTGTACTATTTATTATTCAATAGCAATATTTGTAACATATTTTGAATTAGAATTATTTTGTATGAATACCCAATTACTGGACTTAATGACTTCATTTCAAAATTTGTCTACTTTTTTTATTTATTTTTGCAAACTTGTTTGTGTTTGGTTATTTATTTTGAATTATGAATTCTGCATTACCATAGTTAGAGGTTCAACCAGTGTATTTACGTAACCATAAGTGTCAGTTGCTAGCAGTTGAGATTAAGAGTTGGAGCTGAATTAATCACTAAGCCCATGCATACAAGGGGTGCCTAGTGCATCATTCATTTTGTCTTTGGTGCACATTTCCATGTTGTGGCTCATGTTGTGCACACTTGTTAGTTGCTCCACTTCTTCCTCTTATGCTAACCATTGATGTCTTTATGCTGAAGATGTTTCTGTGTTTGAAGTATAATATCTGTGTATTGTGTTTTGCTTGCATCTGCTCTGTTCTGTAATGGAAATTTCTCCCTCCAGTAAGCTGAAATTGAGGTAAAGACAATGTGATTTCCTTTCCTACCCTTGTGTTGATGTAAGTTCCCAGCAGTTATGTTTTGGATTGTTGTTAACTTACTGACAGTTTGATCCTCATCCTACCTCTGTTGGATGCCAGTTCTCAGTGGTTGAAGTTTAGACATAGTTGATTTACTGTATGTGGTTTGTTCCACCCTAGCCACCCTACACCTTAGGGCATGTCTTTTATGTGTACATGAGTATGTAAATTTACATTTATCTCTGTTTTTCATGAATGTAACTTTACGCATTCATGCACAGATTTCTTTTTTACATTTCTGTTGACGTCATTATTCATTTCTAAACTAAACCAATATTGAAAACAATTACAATTTAAAACTTACAAATAAAAGAAGACAATAAAAACTACAGGGTTTGAATTTTGTATTTTAAGAGTTATATACTTAATGATGTATCATAAATAGATTAAAATCAAATATCTTCATAGGTGTAAATATATTTCTCACAACCAACATCAGTACAAAAAAGTGATAAAATTGAATATGCTAAGTCTAACTTACTATTAGGCACTTCATCAGACTAATTTTCAATCTTTCTGTTTTCTGAATAGTTGCATATTATTGTGCAATGGGTAACTTGCAATTCTGACGAAATATGTAACACAAGGTAAATATCTTAAACCTTCAAAAGCTAATAATACAGATACTTAATTTATAAGATCAGAAATGCCTAATACATAAATATATTGCATTTATATCACAAGTTGCTAATTATAGTGTTTTTTTTACAGCTGTTGGACTGAAACTAAAAGTGTGTGACCATAGAAATAATATGTTTATATAATTCATCTTTACTTTGAGGATGAAGATATTTTAACAAATATTTTACATCATAACCATGTGATTGCTTGGTGCAATGAGTATTTTTAGTGTGAAAAAGATTAAAAAAGGTTTTTCCTTCCTTACCTTGATTAAGTAAAGACATACTCTTAATTAAATGTTTACAAAAACATATTTAATGTGCTTAAGGATTTTTTTTGTTTACGTTTCAGTATTTATATCTATGTAGGTTTATTCTGCCTGTTTCATACATGTGGCCTTATCTGAATGGATCTAAAGCTTCATTTGATGTGTTACCAGTAGCTAAGTTTATAAATTTCTTCATATAGGTTTGTCCTGTCTGTGCCTCCATGCCTTGGGGAGATCCTCAAAAAAAAAGTGCTAACTTTCTTATTCACCTCAATCTACGACACAAATTTGAATATGAATTTTTTGTGGTAAGTTCTATCTTGTTTTTGTTTATACGTTTATTAATGCAAAACAATCAAATTTAAGTTTCTATACTATGTTAGAACACTCAGGTTGCCCAAGTGAATACCCATAATTAATGTTTAATTTCTGAGGATGAAGGCAAAAATTTGTATTTATGTAATTCCTATATTATATAACTTTTAGGTAACAAACAAAATAAGTATCAAATCAACTGGTTATGTAGTTATTTGCAAGTAAAGTAATTTTTAACTTAACTGTGGGGATAATAGGCCTTATCTAATGGGTTTGTTTGAATAAGAAAAAATTAGTTATTATTCAGCCATTTTTTTATTAATATTGACATGAGGGAAGAAAACATTATTAACATAATGTGGGGTAAGATATTACTTTTAGCTTGTTCTGTTTCAACTTTCTTCAAACTGTTATAATTGTTAGATACATATATATTTTTACTTCAAGTGGGTTTCTCATTATCACAAATTGTTAGAGACTGATACTTCATACATTTCTGTTACATAATAAATTAAGTATAAAAAATTAAACATTCAAGAGGTGCCATATGACATCTTACCTCTTCTCACACAAAAACGTTTCTTTTAGTGTCCTTTACATGAACAAATTTTTACTCAGTGTTAGCCTTGACAATTCAACCTACTCTATCGTGTGAGGTGTGAAACAATTGGATAATAGTTTGAAACAACCCTCTACGAATAGTTGTGTGATGCTGCTCTTAACACAGCTGACTCTGTCTATGCAGCTTAGTCAGTTTCTCAGTTGGCACTAATAGTATTTGGATGAGATTTTTGCTCATGCTTTCCTTTACAGAATCTTCAATCAATTTCCTGTTTTCTTAT